>CM073484.1:44605229-45827967 GCA_037074505.1 Albizia julibrissin | reverse complement strand
CATCCATAGAGGAGGACTACCTAGGTCTTCCATATAGGAGGTAAAACCATCCATGTAGGAGGCATACAAGAAGTTAAAAAATGCAAAAAATAAATTCTAAGAATAACAACTCTCTCTCTCTCTCTTCCTTCCTCTTCATTTTAGGGTGCCAAGAACTATTTATAGGCTTCATTTTTGGATGGCTACAGTGAATTTGCTACAATAAAACACGTTTTGAACAGTAACCACTACAGTAATTTGCTACAGGAAAACGCATTCTGCACCGATCGTACTCTGAACAGTAGATGCTACAATGAATCCCGGTGTGAATAGTCAATTGCTATAGTGTTCGTATCTTTCTACAGCTCCTATATTTTTCTACAGTATCGTATATGCTATAGTACCGTATGAACAGTAGAATTCCCTTAAATGCCTTCTTTAATTCTTCTTAATGTGGTACTGTCTGTAGCTGAAAGAAAATCATTATTTTTTATTAATTACACCCAAATTGATTACATTAAGCTCAAATATCGTCCACAAAATAATCATATAAGGGAAATAAATATGCAAATATTTTACTTATCAAATTCCCCCACACTTAGCTCTTGAACGTCCTCTGACAAGAAGGATTGACTAATAAGTGTTTCCAACAAAATTAGAAGTGTCAAGTTACAAGTAAGGACACAATTGAAGAATAAAGAGATCATAGTATTCTTGAATCAACAAAAGTATAAACTAGTAACTTCATTTGAAAGTGAATGAACTAAATTTATAATTGTGACTCATCCTCTCAATCTCTCAAGTGTTTAAGGGTAAGTGTTTCGCTCACCTGAAAAAAATTGCACTACCATAAGCTAGCTAAAAATCTCAATCTCCACTATGTAATTCACATGCATAATTCAAATCAAAAGGACTTATTAAGGGTTGTAATGGGGCTATGGTAAAAGGAATGCAAAAAGTGATATGAAGGGCTATATTTAAGAAGTAAATAGAAAAATTGAAAAATGGATCATCTTATGAATAGACTTGTCTCATCACAACAACCCACAATTTTTATTCAAATACTAAATATATTTTTTTTCTTTTTCTCTTTATTTTTTCCTTTTTTTTCTTTTTCTTATAACTTCTGCAATTTTACAGTTAATGATATATAGACCCCCATACTTGTCAAAAGCCCATTTCACAAAGATTTCAAATGCTTTATTAATCTTTTGAATTAGGAAAAAATACTTGATATATCATTAAAATACATATTAATGGGTTGAGAAATAATCAATCAGGCTCAAAGGGGCTTATCAACGGTATAATTGCAAGGTTGGCTATTTGGCTCTGGCTAAACAAAATGAATGCCTTTATAATTTTTGAATGTGCATGTGATATGTAATTTCAACTAGATTTAAAGCAAGTTCTAGAGTGACAACTTAATAGGTGAATATCACACACAAAAAAGATAATCATTATTGATCATATAGGCTCAAAAGCTCACGGTTAGGGACTTTTAAATTTAGCATATTCAATCTCAAAATTCATCTCCAAATTCAACAATAAGTTGTTCAATCATGCTATAAAATCTCTAAAATCAATTGATCCATGCTTCAAACTTATATACTTCTTAAAATCATTGAAAAGCACTTAAATAATTATTTTTATTAGGTTGAACCTCTTTAAAGCATTACTCTGCTTGCTAAATAATTTACAAAATCAGCATACCACTAGGTGAATTGTGATTGCATGGCAAAGAGTTGTTCATCCAGGAAATTCTCTTGGATTGGTTTGTTTTTTATAAGATGAAATAGAAAAAAAAGCAACTAATAAGATACATCTCAAGAGTTAAGAATAACTCTTTACTCTGCCATCTATGCATACCCCATGCATCTAATGGTTTTACTAACTAACTATCTAATGGAGAAACTATGCTTTTTTTTTACATAATTTTTTTATAATCCTCCCCCAACCTAAATTAGATATTGTCCTTAATGTCTTCTAAAGATTAAAGAAGGTTTTTTTAACAACCTAAACATAATAAATTAAACCAAAATGCTAAGAGTAAAACCATAAGAAAAAATAAAGTTACAACCAGAGAGTGGTATCTGGATCCTGCTTCTGATTGCTATTTGAAGATTGCCCACCTATTTGCTTAACCAATAGATCTGGTTTAGATTCATAGGCTTGTATTTGATCTAGTAGTTGCTCAGCAGTTAGAGAAAAAAATTATAGAATGGCGAGTCGCTTGGGATATGAATCCTATTTCCACAGCATGATCAAGAAAAGACAACAGTTTATCATAAAAACCATAACATTTCACAATCCTAATGGTTTTTTATGAAAGTTCAGTTTAGCCCAATATGCAATACTAGAGATCCTATCCAATGTTTCAAAACCACCGGGTAGGGTGATAAAGGCATCAGCATGGTAGAACATACGTCCCATTCATTCAGGCAGGCTTGAAACCTGTAACTCTTACCCTAAGGAGAAAATATGATTTTCTAACTCCTTCACCCTTACACACAAACCTTTACTACCATTAATGGTTGCAGCAATGACCAAACTTGCTCTTAGGCCCTGGATACCTCCCTCGTAGATGAAGTTGATCTTTCTAGTAGCTAATGAACATCCCAGTTCCTTTGCTGCAAGTATAAACTCTCCATCTTTTCCCAAGTCAGTTTCACAAAAAATGCAGATAGATGTAAATCTACATTTTAGAGTGATACCACTCATCTTTTTTTTTCTCTCAGACATTATGTGTTTTTACAAATGGAAGATTGCATATTTATATTACAAAAACAGCGACAACAAAAGCATGCAAATCACACATTTTTCAAAAAAGTTTAAAAAAAATTTATGACACGAATGACCAATGGGCCACTGTGCAAAGAAATTAAGTAAAGTGAGAAAGAAAGTCAAAAGTTACTAAAAAAGATAAGACAGATTAGACAAAAGTAAGATTATGTACAGTAGTTGTGATTGTGGCTCACATCTTCCTCTGGTTTTATATCCAGTAACAGCTTACACACTTTCTATGGATCGAGGATTCGCTTCACATCCAGTTTTCTTATAAACTGGCAAACAGGGTCTTTTAACGTCAGATTACCAAGACGGTAGCGCTCTTTTTCTTTGTTGAATATGTCTAATAAATCAAGAAGAACACGATAAACATCACCATTAAGATGTGTCTCAAGAGTCTGAATGATATTATCCAGTGACTCCTTACTCAGTCCATCCTTTATTAATTTAATTTTATCTTCTCGATTTATAGAAACCATACCTTTGCTCCTACAGCGTTGATCACAATTCCACCTTGCACATTTAGGACAGACCTTCATTCTTTTAGCTCTTCTCTTTTTAGAGTAAGAGCTTCTTCTCATACCTGTTATAGGTTTAATAAATCACTCATAAATCTCACCTATTAAACATACCTTAGCATCAATGATCCAACGGACATCCTCAGGAAGGCCCAAATGCTTGAAAGTGTTCATTCTTTCAAGTTGACAGCTATAGATCTTCCTGAGTACATCTTTAGGAAGAGTAGGGAACGATTCTTAAGCTTTACAAGAAATTCCTCTATGATGACACTAAAATTTAAAGATGCAGTGTTGTGTACTTCAGTGTGTATGAAAGAAAAATGAAAGAGTAAGGAAAAGAAGTTTTGGGTTGCCTCCCAAATAGTTGTGCTTCTTTAACATCTTTAGCTAGACAAAGACCAAACCAATAAAAATTTGTTTTTTAAAATTATTTTTTTTAGTTTAGGACTTACCTATTGTTTCCTCAAAAGTGATGACAGTTTTCAAAGTGTTGATTGCACCATCATTATACTCTTTCAGCCTTTGCTCGTTCACTTTGAATTTTTGATCACGATCTTGAATATGCATAGCTCTATATGACCATGTTTGAACCACAGTAAAAGGTCCTTACTACCTTGATCTCAACTTTCTCGGAAAGAGCTTTAACCTTGAGTTATATAGCAGTACTTTTTGTCTTGGTGTGAACTCTCTCCTCAGAATTCTTCTGTCATGTCACATTTTTGTCTTCTCCTTGTATAACTTGTTATTCTCATAAGCTTGTTGTCTGAATTCTTCAAGCTCATTGAGTTGGAGAAGTCTTTTCTCGCCAGCCACCTTTAAGTCAAAATTTAAGGCTTTGATTGCCCAATATGCTCTGTACTCCATTTCTACTGGAATGTGACATGCTTTTTCGTAGACCAATTGATATGGGGATGTACCTATTGGTGTCTTAAAAGTAGTTCAATAAGCCCATAACGCATCATCCAATTTCCTTGCCCAGTCCTTCCGATTAGAATTCACAGTCTTCTCTAAGATCCATTTCAATTCTCTGTTTGAGATTTCCACTTGCCTGCTAGTTTGTGGATGATATGGAGTTACAACCTTATAAGGGACTCCATATTTAGCTAATAGAGATTAAAGCTGTTGATTGCAAAAATGCTTCCCTCCATCACTGATAATAGCTCTGGGCACTCTAAATCTTGTGAAAATAGTTGTTCTAAAAAAATTCACAACCACTCGAGAATCATTTGTAGGAAAAGCAGTTGCTTCAACCCGCTTGGATACATAATCAACAGCTACTAAAATAAATTGATTACTGAATAAGGATGGAAAAGACCCCATTAGATTGATCCCCCGTATATCAAAAAGCTCAACTTCGAAGATGTTAGTTAGAGGGGCTTCATGTCTCTTTGAGATATTTCCCGTTCTTTGACATCTGTCACATGTTGTCACATTTCTTTGGGCATCCTTAAAGAGTGTAGGCCAATAAAATCTAGATTGAAGGACATTAGTAGCTATTCTATTTACTCCAAAATGACCACCATATAAGGATGAATGGTGGTGATTTAAGATGCTGGCCATTTCTTCCTCAGGAACACATCACCTGATAATTCGATATGCGCATTGTTTATATAAGAAAGGATCTTCCCAAAAGTAATGCCTTACATCAGCTAGAAACTTCTTCTTTTTCACTTTAGAAAGTTCATAAGGCATTACTCCGGTTTGCAAATAATTTACAAAATCAGCATACCACGGGGTGAATTGTGATTGCATGGCATAGAGTTGCTCATCCGGGAAATACTCCTGGATTGGTGATTCTCTCTTTTATTCAGATGGCTCTAACCGAAAAAGATGATCTACAATGAGATTCTTGGTACCTTTTTTGTCTTTGATTTTCAAGTCAAATTCTTGTAACAAAAGTACCCATCTGATCAATCTTGGCTTAGCTTCTTTCTTATCGATTAAGTATTTAATTGTTGAGTGGTCCATCCTGTAATACCCTTTTTTCACCAATACACTTATGTGTGTGTTTGATGTAGATTTAATGGAATGAAATGGTGAAAAATGATGTGAATGTATTTATGTGAATTTATGGAAAATAGTCTAATAGCCGGTTACGCGTAAATTGGCGGAATAAGGGTATAAGAGATCGGAAAAGGCCCAATATGGTAACCAAAATTCACAAAATTTAATGATATGATTAATGGCCTCATTTAAGCATCAAAATGGGGTTTAGTTGAAGAAATAGGCGGAAAATAATTTATTTCGGTAAATCATAAATGCAGGGGCAAAATGGTAATTTTTTTGAAAAGTGAAGAATAACTATTTTTCCTCAAATTCACAATGATTTGAACTAAATGGGAATTAAAAAGAGAAAAATGACTAACTGATCATCAATGGACTAATTTTGGTGAATTATGGTAAAAAATGATCAAATAGTCAAAAAGTCAATTACTTGGTCAACAAGTTACATTTTGGCACAATGGGATAAATGGAGATTCAGCTTTTCCCATATTTCCCTGCATGATTTCGGCTGAGTTGAGTGAAAGGAAGGGAAATTAAATTGATTAATGAATAATTGCAAATGTGGACCAATTATAAGGTGACAAGTCTCCAACTTAATTAAGCATACATTATATTATACAATTCTCATTCTCATCAGCTCATTCTTGATCGAAACTGATCCAAAAGTGTGAGAGAGAGCTTGAGAACAAGAACTTGTTGGAAGAACGGAGGAAGAGCTAGGTATTGACATAAGATCAAGGTAAGAGCTCATACCTTGTGATTTAAGCTCCATATCTCCTTTAAGGTTCCTTCTCAACATCTCCTTGCCATTAACCTCCATATTGTTCAGCTGAATCAAACGCTTGAAGGAGGAGTGAGAAATCGACCTAGAGAGAGAAAGTAAAGAAAATCAAGAGGTAACTTCCAAAACTTGTTCCTCTTGCTTGATTAAGGTTAGTAGAGTTGTTTTGGACTTGATTATGGTTCATTTGGTACAAGATAATTCAAGAAATCTAAAAAGACCTTAATATATAAGTGTCTCCTAATCAAGTCCAATGAATGTCTAACTAGTTAATATATTGGTTATAAGTAGAAAGGAGGTGATTGGGCTAAAGAAAACGAGAATTCGACACAACTTTTCTGGGAATTTATTTTCCCTTCATTGTGTTAGACTGAGTAAATAAGTGGGAAGTTGACCAATTCTATTGGATTCAGGAGGCCGAATTGTGTAGGATTTATATTGACCTCGAAGTGAGAAAAGGCCTAGGAGCGAAATGACAAAATTGCCCTTTCTAAGCCTTATTTGAGGGCTGTCAAGGGTATTTTTGTCATTTGGGCTTGATTTTGGCCAATTTCATGTTGGAAAAGGATTTTACACGTGAAAATATGTAGGATTGGCCTAAATCATGATTTTGGAGAAAATATTGATAATAAGGACCTAAGGGGTATTTTGGTCATTTGGCACCAATAGGTTAAATTTACAAATGATATGAGTTGGAAAGGTGTATGGATGAGTAATAACCCCTTTGGTGATGTTTGGAAATTTCAGGACTTGACAACCGGTTTGGCCTCAGAAGTTGTTGCACGAGCTTGAATCAAGTGGGAGAGTTGCGTAAAGTAGCAACCATGTAGTAACCGTCTTCATATAACATAGCATGCATATGTGTGACGTGTTATCATCAAACGTCTAACATGTTTAGATTATGCAGAGTAGTCACTCGGGGCCTATCTTTGCACGGGTTGATACTCAGGTGATAATATTTATATTGCATGAGCGGTGCCCAGGGCCTATCTTTGTGCGGGTACCCCTTGGGGCCAAGTCCTTATCTAGCGCTAGCATGGTTTGTGAATTGCATGAAAATGGCACTAAATAATGTTATGATGATTTGATTGATGATTTTATGATAAGCATGCTATATATGTGTTATCTTGTATGTTGTATGTGTTACTACTGAGATTCCCATGAATCTCATTCTTTTCCCAAACAAATCTCCAGTACAGGGAGGGAGCTCACGGGGCAAAGAGAAGGTAAAGGATGATGAGTCAAGGCCGAGTAGTGGATAAGCTTAGTGTAGGTTGTCTAGTATTTGTTTTGTAATTTGAAAATTATGAGATTTTGGGTTGTATATGAGGAAAAGAGCAGATGATGTATATAAGGTTTTGTGTCTAATGAATTGTGCATGTATGTAAATATTTGTACCAACAGAGGTATTGCTCGTACTCTGATGTTTATATTCAGTTAGTATTGGCTATTGAGTACTCTACCGTAGTGTTTGGAAATAAGGTATCACACGTCCAGACAATGACCTTTGACCCGATCAAGTAGGCTCTCAATTTGTCAAATGCAAATACTATTGCTAACATCTCCTTTTCTGTTGTTGTATAATTCAGCTGTGTGTCTGAGAGTGTCCTGCTAGCATAATAGATGGCATGAAAAACCTTGCCTCTTCTTTGGGCTAAAACAACTCCGACTGCATAATCACTTGTATCACATATCATTTCAAATGGAAGATTCCTATCTGGAGCTATAATAACTGGTGCAGACGTCAAAGCCCTTTTTAGAGTTTGGAAAGCAGATAAACATTTCTTATTAAAAACAAAGGGAACATTTTTCTCCAATAGCATGCAAAGTGGTTTTGTGATTCTTGAGAATTCCTTGATGAATCTTCTGTAGAAGCCCGTATGTCCTAAGAAGCTCAGAATGCCCTTTATTGTGGAGGGAGGTAGTAGCTTTTCAATTGTTTCAATCTTGGCTCAGTCCACTTCAATGCTTGATTAGATACCTTATGGCCCAGCACAATTCCTTCTTTCACCATGAAATGCCATTTCTCCCAATTTAGAATTAGATTTGTCTCCACACAACATTGTAAGACTTTTGTCAGGTTTGCAAGATAGTGATCATATGATTCTCCAAAGATTGAGAAATCATCCATGAACACCTCAATGAATTTCTCCTCCATATCTGAGAAGATCACCATCATACTCCTTTGAAATGTTGCTGGTGCATTAAATAGACCAAATGACATTTTTCTAAAAGCAAATGTGCTATATGGACATGTAAAAATTATTTTCTCTTGATTCTCATGTGTAATTGTGATTTGATTATATCCTGTGTACCAGTCTAGAAAATAATAGTAGGCTTTCCCAGCTAATCTGTCAAGCATTTGGTCTATAAATGACAGTGGGAAGTGGTCTTTTCTAGTAGCTTTGTTGAGCTTTCTGTAGTCAATGCACACTCTCCATCCTGTCACCGTTCATTGTGGAATCAGTTCATTTCTCTCATTAGGAACCACTGTCATTCCACCTTTCTTTGGCACAACTTGAACTGGACTTACGCATTGACTGTCAGAGATTGGGTAAATTATACCAGCATCCAGCCACTTTATTACCCCTTTTCTCATCATCTCCTTTATATTCAGATTATGTCTTCTTTGGTACTCAACTAATGGCTTGTAATTATCTTCCATTAAGATCTTATGTATAGAAATGGAAGGATTGATTCCTCTTATATCAGCTCTAGACCATCCAAATGCTGTTTTATACTCCCTTAGAACTCTTAATAACTTTTCTTCTTTTTCGGGAGTAAGAGCTGCAGAGATGATAACTGGTAATGTTGAATTTTCTCCTAGATAAGCATACATTTAGTGGGATGGTAATGTCTTCAACTCCAGTTCTGGTGGATTTTCTATTGATAGTACCAGCTTACTTGGCCTCTCTCCCAAATCTTATGAGTGACTCCATATTTAGAAAGCACATATTGAAGTTGTTGATTGCAAAAATGCCTTCCTCTATCACTAATAATAGCTCTAGGCATGCCAAATTAGGTGAAAATATTTTTCCTTAAAAACTTCACAACTACCTAAGAATCATTTATAGGAAAAGTAGCTGCTTCAACCCATTTGGAGACATAATCAACACCAACTAAAATAAGTTGGTTGCTGAATGAGGATGGAAAAGGCCCCATAAAATCGATCCCCTACACATCAAAAAGCTCAACTTCTAAGATGTTAGTTAAAGGGGCTTCATGTCTCCTTAAGATATTTCCCGTTCTTTGACATCTGTCACAGGTTGTCACAATCTTATGGGCGTCCTTGAAAAGTGTAGGCCAGTAAAACCCAGAATGAAGGACTTTACTAGCTGTTCGATTTGCTCTAAAATGACCATCATATGGGGATGAATGGCATTGATTTAAGATGCTGGCCATTTCTTCCTCAGCAACACATTGTCTGATAATTCAATCTGGGCATTGTTTATATAAGAAAGGATCCTCCCAAATGTAATGCCTCACATTAGCTAGAAACTTTTTCTTTTGTACT
This sequence comes from Albizia julibrissin, assembly GCA_037074505.1. NCBI lineage: Eukaryota > Viridiplantae > Streptophyta > Magnoliopsida > Fabales > Fabaceae > Albizia > Albizia julibrissin. The sequence goes on along the minus strand of CM073484.1, from coordinate 45,818,387 downwards.
TTAGAAAGTTCATAAGGCATTACTCCCCTTGCCAAATAATTAACAAAATCAGCATACCAAGGGGTGGGTGTTGATTGCATGGTAAAGAGTTGCTCATCTGGGAAATTCTCTTGGATGGGTGATTCTCTCTTTTGTTCAACTGGCTCTAACCGACAAAGATGATCTGCAATGAGATTCTCGGTCCCTTTTTTATCTTTAATTTCTAAGTCAAATTCTTGTAGCAGAAGCACCCATCTGATCAATCTAGGCTTAGCATCTTTCTTCTCGATCAAGTACTTGATTACAGAATGATCCGTCCAGATAATGACCTTTGACCCGATTAAGTAGGCTCTGAATTTTTCAAATGCAAACACCACTGCTAGAAGCTCCTGTTCTATTATTGCATAATTCAATTGTGCGTCTGAGAGCATCCTGCTGGCATAATAGATGGCATGAAAAACCTTTCCTCTTCTTTGGCCTAAAACAGCTCCGACTACATAATCACTTGCATCACACATCATTTCGAATGGAAGGTTCTAATCTGGAGCTATGATAATTGGTGTAGACGTCAAGGCTCTTTTAAGAGTCTGGAAGGATGATAAACATTCCTCATTAAACACAAAAGGAGTGTTTTTCTCTAACAGCATGCAAAGTGGCTTTATGATTTTAGAGAAGTCCTTAATGAACTTCTATAGAAACCCGCATATCCTAAAAAACTCTGAATGCCATTGATTAAGGATGGAGGTCGTACCTTTTCAATTATTTTAACCTTGGTTCGGTCCACTTCAATGCCTCGATCAGATACCTTGTGACCGAACACAATTCCTTCTTTCACCATGAAATGGCATTTCTCCCAATTTAGAGCCAAATGTTTCTCCATACAACATTGTAAGACTTTTGCCAGGTTTGCAAGACAATGATCATATGATTCTCCAAAGATTGATAAATCATCCATGAACACCTCAATAAATTTCTCCACCATATCTGAAAAGATCGCCATCATGCTCCTTTAAAATGTTGCCGGTGTATTACATAGACCAAATGACATCTTTCTAAAGGCAAAGGTACCATATAGATATGTAAATGTTGTTTTCTCTTGATCCTCTGGTGCAATTGTGATTTGATTATATCCTGTGTACCCGTCCATAAAATAGTAGTAGGCTTTCCCAGATAGTCTATCAAGCATTTGGTCTATAAATGGCAGTGAAAGTGATCTTTTCTAGTAGCTTTGTTGAGCTTTCAGTAATCAATGCACACTCTCCAGCCCTTCACTGTTCGTTGTGGAATCAGTTCATTTTTCTCATTAGGCACCACCGTCATTCCACCTTTCTTTAGCACAACTTGAACTGGACTTACCCACTGACTGTCAAAGATTGGGTAGATTATACCAGCATCCAGTTACTTTATTACCTCCTTTCTTACCACCTCCTTCATATTCGGATTGAGTCTTCTCTGGTGCTCAGCTGATGGCTTATAGTTATCTTCCATTAGGATCTTATGCATACAAATGGAAGGACTGATTCCTTTTATATCAGCCATCGACCATCCAAATATTGTTTTATGCTCCCTTAGTACTCTTAATAACTTTTCTTCTTTTTCGGGAACAAGAGCTGCAAAGACAATCACAGGTAATGTTGAGTTTTCTCCCAGATAAGCATACTTTAAGTGGGATGGTAGTGTTTTCAAATCCAGTTCTAGTGCCTTTTCTGCTGATGGTACCGGCTTACTCGATCTTTCTCCTAAATCTTCAAATGGTTTATTGATAAAAATTGGGGAATTTTCATCAAGGTACCTAATTTGCTCCAAGACTTTAGGATTAGTAGATTTTGATACATCTACCATTCCCATTGCTAATGGTTGATCCATGCAGATTTCCTTCACCACGTCTTTTATGCAGCTGGTTAATGTATCTACTTTGTAACAGGCGTCACCTTCATTTGGAAAGGACAAAACCTTAAAGATGTTGAAGGATACTTGATCATCTCTAACTCGTAAGGTTAACTTTCCCTGTTGTACATCTATTAAAGTTCTCCTAGTTGCTAAGAATGGCCTCCCAAGAATGATTGAAATTTCTTGGTCTTCTTCCATGTCGAAAATGATGAAATCAGCTGGAAATATGAGTTTTTCCACCTTGACCAGAACATCTTCCAAGGAACCTCTTAGATGTTTTATTGATCAGTCAGCTAGAAGTAATGAAACTGTCGTAGGCTTCACCTCTCCAAGACTGAGTTTTCTGTAGATGGATAGAGGCATGAGATTTACACTTGTTCTTAGGTCACAAAGTACTCTTTCAAAGTTACATTGACCTATAGTGCAAGGTATGCAAAAGCTTCCTGGATCTTTCAGCTTTGGTGGTAGTTTCTTTTACAGAATGACATTGCACTCCTCAATAAGTGCAACTGTCTGGAATTCCTCCAGTTTACAATATCCTTCATGAATTTTGTATAGATGGGCATTTGGGCAAGAGCATCTGCAAAAAGAATGTTGATTTGTAGCTTTTTGAAAACCTCCAGAAAATTTTTAAACTGCTTGTTTAGCTTTGCCTTCACAAGTCTCTGAGGATATGGAATTGGTGGTACATATGGAGGAGGATTATCTGTAAATTCCCTAATTTTTATCAAGAAACCATTTGAAGATTTGGGAGAAAGATCGAGTAAGCCGGTACCATCAGCAGAAAAGGCACTAGAACTGGATTTGAAAACACTACCATCCCACTTAAAGTATGCTTATCTGGGAGAAAACTCAACATTACCTGTGATTGTCTTTGCAGCTCTTGTTCCCGAAAAAGAAGAAAAGTTATTAAGAGTACTAAGGGAGCATAAAACAATATTTGGATGGTCGATGGCTGATATAAAAGGAATCAGTCCTTCCATTTGTATGCATAAGATCCTAATGGAAGATAACTATAAGCCATCAGCTGAGCACCAGAGAAGACTCAATCCGAATATGAAGGAGGTGGTAAGAAAGGAGGTAATAAAGTAACTGGATGCTGGTATAATCTACCCAATCTTTGACAGTCAGTGGGTAAGTCCAGTTCAAGTTGTGCTAAAGAAAGGTGGAATGACGGTGGTGCCTAATGAGAAAAATGAACTGATTCCACAACGAACAGTGAAGGGCTGGAGAGTGTGCATTGATTACTGAAAGCTCAACAAAGCTACTAGAAAAGATCACTTTCACTGCCATTTATAGACCAAATGCTTGATAGACTATCTGGGAAAGCCTACTACTATTTTATGGACGGGTACACAGGATATAATCAAATCACAATTGCACCAGAGGATCAAGAGAAAACAACATTTACATATCTATATGGTACCTTTGCCTTTAGAAAGATGTCATTTGGTCTATGTAATACACCGGCAACATTTTAAAGGAGCATGATGGCGATCTTTTCAGATATGGTGGAGAAATTTATTGAGGTGTTCATGGATGATTTATCAATCTTTGGAGAATCATATGATCATTGTCTTGCAAACCTGGCAAAAGTCTTACAATGTTGTATGGAGAAACATTTGGCTCTAAATTGGGAGAAATGCCATTTCATGGTGAAAGAAGGAATTGTGTTCGGTCACAAGGTATCTGATCGAGGCATTGAAGTGGACCGAACCAAGGTTAAAATAATTGAAAAGGTACGACCTCCATCCTTAATCAATGGCATTCAGAGTTTTTTAGGATATGCGGGTTTCTATAGAAGTTCATTAAGGACTTCTCTAAAATCATAAAGCCACTTTGCATGCTGTTAGAGAAAAACACTCCTTTTGTGTTTAATGAGGAATGTTTATCATCCTTCCAGACTCTTAAAAGAGCCTTGACGTCTACACCAATTATCATAGCTCCAGATTAGAACCTTCCATTCGAAATGATGTGTGATGCAAGTGATTATGTAGTCGGAGCTGTTTTAGGCCAAAGAAGAGGAAAGGTTTTTCATGCCATCTATTATGCCAGCAGGATGCTCTCAGACGCACAATTGAATTATGCAATAATAGAACAGGAGCTTCTAGCAGTGGTGTTTGCATTTGAAAAATTCAGAGCCTACTTAATCGGGTCAAAGGTCATTATCTGGACGGATCATTCTGTAATCAAGTACTTGATCGAGAAGAAAGATGCTAAGCCTAGATTGATCAGATGGGTGCTTCTGCTACAAGAATTTGACTTAGAAATTAAAGATAAAAAAGGGACCGAGAATCTCATTGCAGATCATCTTTGTCGGTTAGAGCCAGTTGAACAAAAGAGAGAATCACCCATCCAAGAGAATTTCCCAGATGAGCAACTCTTTACCATGCAATCAACACCCACCCCTTGGTATGCTGATTTTGTTAATTATTTGGCAAGGGGAGTAATGCCTTATGAACTTTCTAAAGTACAAAAGAAAAAGTTTCTAGCTAATGTGAGGCATTACATTTGGGAGGATCCTTTCTTATATAAACAATGCCCAGATTGAATTATCAGACAATGTGTTGCTGAGGAAGAAATGGCCAGCATCTTAAATCAATGCCATTCATCCCCATATGATGGTCATTTTAGAGCAAATCGAACAGCTAGTAAAGTCCTTCATTCTGGATTTTACTGGCCTACACTTTTCAAGGACGCCCATAAGATTGTGACAACCTGTGACAGATGTCAAAGAATGGGAAATATCTTAAGGAGACATGAAGCCCCTTTAACTAACATCTTAGAAGTTGAGCTTTTTGATGTATAGGGGATCGATTTTATGGGACCTTTTCCATCCTCATTTAGCAACCAATTTATTTTAGTTGGTGTTGATTATGTCTCCAAATGGGTTGAAGCAGCTGCTTTTCCTATAAATGATTCTTAGGTAGTTGTGAAGTTTTTAAGGAAAAATATGTAACGGCTACTGGTCATTCGTGTCAGATATTTTTTCAAACTTGGTGGAAAAATGTCTGATTTGCATGATCTTGTTGTTATTTTTTTAGTAGTATAAATATGTATCCTTCCACTTATAAAAACAAAAAAAAGGTCTAAGAGAAAAATAGAGAGCAAGGGTGTCACCCAAAAATATAGATTTACATATATTTACATTTTTTGTGAAACTTACTTAGGAAAGGATGGAGAGTTTATACTTGTAGCACTGGAATTGGGACATGCATTAGCTACTAGAAGGATCAATTTTGTATATGGGGGAGGACTCCAGGGCCTGAAGTTAAGTATGGCTATTCCTGCAACCATTAATGGTAGCAAGGGTTTATGTGTAATTGAACGAATGAGACGTATGTTCTACTGTGCTAAAGCTTTTATCGCTTTACCCGGTGGTTTGGAAACATTGGATGGGATCTCGAGTATTGCATATTGGGCTAAACTTAACTTTCATAAAAAGCCATTAGGACTGTTAAATGTTAATGATTTTTATGAGAACCTGTTGTCTTTTCTTGATCATGCTGTGGAAACAAGATTCATACCCCAAGCGACTCATCATTCTATCATTTCTATGCCAACTGCTGATCAACTACTGGATCAACTGCAAACTTATGAACCTCAACCAGATCTGTTAATGAAGCACATGGGTAGGCAATCTTCAGACAGCAGTCAGAAGCAGAATCTAGATACCACTCTCCGATTGTAACTTTCCTTTATCTTATGGTTTTACTCTTAGCATTTTAGTTTAATTTATTATGTGTTTGGGTAAAAAAAAAATTCTCTAATCTCTTAAAGACATTGAGGATAATGTCTGAATTAGGTTAGGGGAGAAAAAAACAAAAAGAGCATAATTTCTCCATTAGATAGTTAGTTAGTAAAACCATTAGATGCATGAGGTATGAAAAGATGGCCGAGTAAAGAGTTATTTTTAACTCTTAAGGCACCTAAAAAAATTATTTGGGTGGTTTTTTAATGATTTTAAGGAGTATATAAGTTCTAAGCAAGGATCAATTAAATTTATAGATTTCATAGCATGATTGAATAACGGATTTTTGGGATTGGTGATGAATTTTGAGATTGAATGAGCTGAATTTGAAAGTCTGTAACTATGAGTTTTTGAGCCTATATGATCAATAATGATGATCTTTCTTGTGTATGATATTCATCTATTGAGTTGTTACTCTAGAACTTGCTTCAAATCTGGTTGAAATTACATGTCACATGCACATTCAAAAATGATAAAGGCATTCATTTTCTTTAGCCAAAGCCAAAAAGCCAACCTTACAATTACACCATTGATAAGCCCCTTTGAGCATGATTGATTATTTCTTTATTGTCAACCCATTAATGTGTTTTAATGATATATCAAGTGCTTTTACTTAGTTTAAAAGACTAATAGAGCATTTGAAATCTTTGGGAAATGGGCTTTTGACAAGTGTGAGGGTATGTATATTATCAACTGTAGAATTGCATAAGTAAAAAAAAAAAGAAAAGAAGAGAAAAAGAAAAAAAAGAGAGAAGTTAAAAAAAAGAATAAAAGAAAAAAAGGATATTTAGTTTTGAAATAAAAATTGTGAGTGGCCGTGATAAGTCTATTCATAAGATGACCCATTTTTCAATTGCTCTGTTTATTTCTTAGATGTAATCTTTCATACCACTATTTACATTCCTTTTACCCTAGCCCCATTACAATCTTCAATAAGTCCTTTTGATTTGAATTATGCATGTGAATTCGGTAGTGGAGATTGAGATTTTTAGCAAGCTTATGGTAGTGCAACTTTTTCATGTGAATTTGAGCGAAACGCTTACCCTTAAACACTTAAGAGATTGAGAGGACGAGTCACAATTATGAATTTGGTTCATTCATTTTCAAATAAGGTTACCAATTTATACTTTTATTGATTCAAGATTACTATGATCTCTTTATTTTTTAATTGTGTCCTTGTTTAAAACTTGACACTTTTGATTTTGTTGGAAGCACTTATTAGTCAATCCTTCTTTTCCGAAGATGTCCAAGAACTAAGTGTAGGGGAATTTGATAAGTAAAATATCTGCATTTTTGGATGACATTTGAGCTTAATGTAATGAATTTGGGTGTAATTGATAAATAAATAATGATTTGACATAAAATAGAATTCATTGGAAAATACTAAATTTTGACCCTGTTTTAGTTTTTAGACAATATCTGGAGATCTAGATGTTAAATTGGAACATTCTTTATATGGATAGAAATCTGAGAAAATTTCCTATAACTTTTATGTTGAGGTAAAAACCCAGTTCTGTCCTTAAGAGCTTCGAATTTTGCTTAGAAGTTGAGTACGTAATTTTGTCCACGTCTAACCTTTGTCCACTAATTTGACCATAACTGGAGCTACAAATGTTGAAATAAGGAGCTCTCACATGCTTTTCAAGCTAAGATCCATATCTACAACTTTCATGCAGACAATAAAGTGAGATTCCAACATTTTAATTGCCAAACGTTAGCTGCAATAAAGGAGGAAGGTGGTTACAAAGTCAATATTGGTGTCTTAGAGTCAAGATTCTTACCTAACATGTGGAAATTCTTACACCCAATTCATCTATAAATAGAGGAGTTGAAGGCATAAGGGAGGACATCATCTTAGAGTTTAATTTCATGCATTTTTGTTGTTCTTGTATACCTCCTATATGGAAGGTTTAGGTAGTTCTCCTTTATGGATGGTATAGGTTGCCTCCTACATGGAAGGTTTTACCTCTTATATGGAAGGCTATATTTTTCTATTTTCATGCATCTAGTAGTTGTATCTTTATGTTTTAGAATTTAATAATCATGTTTTCTGCAATATTTATAAAGTTCACAATTTATTTTGGTTTTATTTTTAATTTCATCATGAGCTAAATTTTCATATTCCTAGAGTGATAACGTAGCTTACTAATGACGGATTGAATCTTAACTTATTAAATCTAGTTTTGATTTTTCCTTTATGATTGAGTGTTAATTATTGTTCTTAATGCTTTCAATTGATTGGGCACCTTTTGGATAATTTCAATATGCATGTTGAGACCAGAAGGAGATATATGTGTGTGGATCCTATAATTAAAACCATAATTTGCATATGAAATAGGAATATATTCATATGGGTTGTGTAGTCTTAATTGAGTTCCATAAATCTTAATGCATGATTGATTGCTTAAATTCATATAGGAATATATTGGGTTAGCAATTAATTATAGAATTACTTGACCTTGGAAGAGGTTAGTAATTAAAATAGGGAAACTCGACTATCAATCATGTGGAATAAATTGGATTAGAATAGATAATTGATTCAATCAGGAGTCTGCTAAGTGAAATATAATCCCTAGGGCCTTTTTATTATATTTGTCTTTACAACAATTGCATTTTTATTTAATTATTTTTATCTTGCAATCTCAACCACTAACTAATCAATCGGCTAAATAGTATTAAAATTATCAATTTTGGGTACTTAGTAATCAATCCTCGTGGGAACGATACTCTACTCAGCTCTATATTACTTGTTTATGACAGTGTACACTTGCACTTCTAAATACACCATCCTACATTCATAACATCTTCCATATTCACTTTTTGTTGTGGTGGATTTGGTGGTTGAAGAGCTTGTTGCTGGTAGTTCCCTTGTGACTTGAACACATTTTGATTATTCCTCTAATCAAAGGTTGGATGATTCCGCCAACCTGGATTGTAAGTATTTGAGAATGAGTTATTTCTTTGATTTCCGATGTAATGAGCTTACTCTAACTGAGAAGGCGGGGATAAGTGTCCATCTTGGCTTTGCGTACTTATATGAGTCCTCCATATGGGTCACAGGTTTCATGAGGAGTAATGATTGCATTTGCTTGACTTGTCAATGAGCTCACTTGCTTAGATATAGTGCAGCTTGAGAAGATAAAGTTGTAAGGATATCCAACTCGTGTACTCTAAGTACCCTCTTTGAATTGTGACGTTCAAAAGGCCATTGGTATGCATTGGCTGCCATCTCTTCAAGTAAATTGTTGGCATCATCTAGATTTTTTCCCATTAAAGATCCTCTAGCTGTAGCATCTACAAGAATTCTGGTGGTATGCGTCATCCCATTGTAGAATGTTTGCAGTGTCCACCAATCTGGTAACCCATGATGAGGACATCTCCTTAACAACTCCTTGTATCTTTCCCAGGCTTCAAAGAGGCTTTCTAGTTTATGCTGGAAAAATGAGGTAATTTTGTTCCTCAATTTGGCAGTTTTTTCTGACGATAAGTATTTCACCAAAAATTTACATGCTAAGGCATCCCATGTAGTTATGCTTCCCACTAGTAGAAAATGTAACTAGCTCTTAGTCTTGTCCTTAAGTGAGAAAGGGAAAAGTCTAAGTCTAATGGCATCATCAGTAACACCATTATGCTTGAATATGTCGCAGATTTCTAAGAAGCTGGCTATATGTGTGTTGGGATCTTCTATTGATAAACCACTGTACCGATTTGCTTGCACCATTTAGATAATTACAAGCTTGATTTCAAAATTGTTGGCTGCTCCTGGTGGTTTTCTGATTCCAGAAGTTGTCTCCTTGACTATTGGTGTTGCATAGTCACGGAGTATTTTGGTATCTGTTGCTTCTCCTTCCAGATTTTCCATTGAATTGATTGAAGTAGACTGCTTTCAAACTCTTCAATTTCTTCGACAAGTTCTCTCGATCTCAAAATCACAAGGTTGTAATTCAGTCTTCTTCGATTTGGTCATGTACTAAGCAAAAACTTGAAAAGAAACAAAAGACACCAAAAAGAAAATAAATGTAATATGAAGACCAAATTAGTATTAAAATTACTTGGTATTGATATTAATGACAACAATCCCAGGCAACGGTGCCAAAAACTTGTTGTGGTGTAGGATGGTGTATTTAGAAAGTGCAAGTGTATACTGTCGTAAACAAGTAATATAGAAGTAGAGTATCGTTCCCATGAGGATTGATCACTAAGTACCAATTTTGTAATCTTAATACTATTTAGTCAATCAATTAGTTGTGATTGAGATTGCAAGATAAAAATGATGAAATATGAATACAAGTGATATGAAGACAAATATGAGAAAAAGCCCTAGGGATTATATTTCACTTAACAAATTCCGGATTGAATCACTTATCTATTCTAGTCCAATTTATTTCACATGATTGATAGTCGAGTTTCCCTAATTTAATTACTAGCCTCTTCCAAGGTCAAGTAATTCTATAATTAATTGCTAACCCAATATATTCCTATATGAATTTAAGCAATCAATCATGCATTAAGATTTATGGAACTTGTTAAGACTACACAACCCATATGAATATATTCCTATTTCATATGCAAATTATGGTTTTAATTATAGGATCCACACACATGCATCTCCTTCCGGTCTTAACATGCATATTAAAATCATCCAAAAGGTGGCCAATCAATTGAAAGCAGTAAGAACAATAATTAAAACTCAATCATGAAGGAAAAATTAAAACTATATTTAATAAGTTAAGATTTAATCTATCATTAGTAAGCTACGTCATCACCCTAGGAAAAGGAAAATTTAACACATGATAAAATTAACAACAAAACCAAAATAAATTATAAACATAATAAATATTGCATAAAAAATAATTACAAAAACATAAAAATACAACTACAAGATGCATGAAAATGGAAAATTAAGCCTACCATATAGGAGGTAAAATCTTTCATGTAGTTGGCAACCTATACAATCCATAAAGGATGACTACCTAGGCCTTCCATATAGGAGGTAAAACCATCCATATAGGAGGCATGCAAGAAGTAAAAAAATGTAAGAGATAAATTCTAAAAATAACAACTCTCTCTCTAAAATAGAAGCTCTCTCTCTCTTCCTTCCTCTTCATTTTAGGGTGCCAAGAAGCTCTATTTATAGGCTTCATTTTTAGAGTGCTACAGTGAATTTGCTATAGTAAAACGTGTTTTGAATAGTAACCCTCTATAGGAAAACACATTCTGCACCGATCGCACTCTAAACAGTAGATGCTACAATGAATCCTGTGTGTGAACAGACAGCTGCTACAGTATCCGTATCTTTCTACAGTTCTGTATTTTTCTATAGTGTTGTATATGCTACAGCATCGTGTGAATAGTAGAAATTCCCTTAAATGCCTTCTTTAATTCTTCTTAATGTGGTATTTTTTGTAGCTGCAAGAAAATCATTATTTTTTTATTAATTACACCCAAATTGATTACATTAAGCTCAAATATCGTCCACAAAATCATCATATAAGGGAAAATAAATATGCAAATATTTTACTTATCAAAAGGGAAGAGGGTTCATTCGATTGATTGTAGTCGACGTCATTAAGGTTGAGCTTGTTGTTTATAGTGTCGAGCATCACCAGGAGTCTTCCAATACATATGTGGATATGATCCACTCTTGCATGGAGTTGTAATAAAAGCTTTTTTGCTGAAGGTAGCGGAGGAGGCGCTACAAGAGGAGGAAGAGGACGAACAAAATTAGCCTTAATGTGTACCATATTGATATTCTAGAGAGGAGAGGAATATTAAGAAACAAAAGCAATAAGGAGTTAAAATAGATGAGACAGATGAAGACTTCAAGGAGACGCGTAGTTGGAAAGTTTACTTTGAAATTTGAAAAAACACTGAATCATTTAACATTGGGTATAAAGAAATGATGGTATCTAAAAGGATAGTTACAAGCGTTCGGTCTAACAAGAATTTAAAATTTAAAATTTTCTTAATATTTAATACTTATTAATACCAGATTAATTTACCACTGGTCTAGAAAATATTATCTAGATCCCGTGAATATGTGATTGGTATTAAGTTATATCAATATTTACAAAAATGCTATGGATCATCCTTTTTAAACAGTCTCCATCTATAAGGTCTAGATGTGGCGGATAGGCCTTTTTACTAGTATTGAGGGTAATTTCCTTTATCCTATCCAAAGTTTTCTTTTGGATAAAGAATATTGTCTTGCAAGTTATTGTGTAGGAGTCGTGGATATCGAAAAGTTTTATTTGGATCAATACTGTCCTTAAAGAGTTAAAAAATGAACAATATTGCCCTTAAAATATTAGGGACAAAGTGCATCTAGCATTTTAAAGGCATTTCCCCAATTATATCAAATATCCTAAAGTATTTTGTAGTTCATCCAATACCTTAAAATCATTTTTTCATATGCATATAGGATCTTAAAGTTTTTTGCGGCATAATTTTATCATTAAGCTACTAATTTTCTCAAGAGAAATTTTGCCCATAAATTTGATGGGAGTAATTCTAAATTGACCATTAATTTGAAAAAGTTTGTAAAGTGAAGGTGTACCTAAAACCTTAAAGTATTTTTTCTACTAGTTAGTTTAGGGTTTTGGATAAACAATAAAATAGTATAGGATACTAGACACACTTGAAAAAAATACTTCAAAGTCCTGGATAAAACCACAAAATACTTTAGGATATATGACATATTTTGAAAAATATTTAAGATCCTAAACACATGTTAACTCAAAATATTCATAGTTAACATTCACAATTAGTGTTAGTTTTTTAATGACTGTAGCGAATTTATCCTTTTTCAATAAATACTTCTATGGCAATATTGATCCTAGCAGGACTTGCCATTCAAGCTTTTTATATTTTTTCTAGTCAACATCGAAGCTATAGTTAGAATGATGGCCTATTGCTAGGTTTGTAGCAATGTTTTCAAAACCAGACCGGGCCGAACAGTTCGTGTCACACCTTATATCCTGCAAGCTCAGATGAGTGCAAAAGAGTAGTGAATTAAGTTGTGAAACCACGGTTCGGTCCTGGATTACTCAAATTTTTGAAAACGTTATCAAATCCCAATCTCAACTCAGGAGTTAAACATGGGGTTGAGAAGGTTTTTCAGAGGATAAAGAAAACTTTTCAATTACTTTCACAAAATTTCACTATATCACTAAGTCCCATCGGCTCTCAATTCCATTTTATCAGAGTATGTGAGTGATTCTTTGCTTAAGTCTCACATTACATTTGTTAGTTAATGCCTCATTATTGTTCGAAAGGGTTATCCAACTAAGTTATCCCAATATTGGATTACCATCCATTTACTAGGCCACCGGCATTACTAGTTCTATCATTATACTATCTTCAGGTTAACAGAGTTATATACACCATATACATATCCCAAAATATCCAAAAAAAAATTAAACAATAGAAAGAAAAATCTTTTAGCTTCGTCCTCTAGCTGTCCGTGTTTACCTTCTTGCCCTTTGAGCTGCTAGCCTGTACTGTAGATTGTTTATGGAAAAGAGTGAGATTCAAAAGAATCCCAGTAGTAACAGACAATTAATCATAGATACAAAATCATAGAGCATGCTATAGAGTCATCATATACACAGAATTATCACGACAGCATTCAGTGCATAACATGCAGTTTAGTATATCACCATAACACTAGGTATAATACATCACATGGCCCTGAGTGTTACCCATGCAATAGGCCTCGGGCATCTACTCGTGCATCACAAAAAATTTCAATGGTTTGAGCCTCCACCCGTGCAATAGGCTCAGGGCAACCACCCCGCATAATCAAAATGTGTCCGACAAATTCATGATGAATCCATAAAATATGTAGTGTATCTTATAACATATAAAAGACAAAGTTACTACTTGGTCACTTTCCTCAAGAAATATCCAATTGTTTCCCTGAGTTCGGGTAGGTCTTAGACTCTGGACAGCTATTAGGTCCTATAATTGGAATATATGAACGACAGGTTATTATTTCGTCTAATAATTATTTAATCCAAACACTTAAGTTGGTTTTCATTAAATTTAACATACTAAGCCAAAAGCAAAGAAAAAGTGGTCCAACTATCCCATGTTGGTTAGCTTCACCTTTAAAGTTCAACTTAATTACAAAGTGCCATTACTTTTTTTCTATTTTCACACCTTTATTCAAATATGCCAGAATTTTCTTCAATCTTTGAAAATTCATAACTAATTATAAAAATGTAAAATTATGATGATTTCAAAGGATATGTAACCCCTAATTAGTCTAGTTTAATGGAAAAATATAGCCAATAGCCATTTAGATGTACATCAATACATTATTTCAATTTATTTACTATTGCTCCAAAATTTGCCAGTTTTGTTGACCGAAATTTGAAATTTCATAATTAATTTTATAAAAATCAAAATTGTTTGGTTCTAGATTCTATAAACATAAATTTAAGTCATATTTCAATGAAAAATATCACAGAGCACCAGTTATAGCCACCCAATTGCAGAAAATTTGTCAAACCCAATCTACCATTGATTTCATTCCAGAATCAATATCAAACTTTGAAAAATCATATCTCTCAATCCACTAGTACAATTGTGTCATATTACCTATCCAATTAAATCCTGATGTTTACATTTATCATGTAAAATTTCAAAAAGTTTGGACAAGGTTTGACTACTGAAAAACATGTCACAACAACTCTACTTCAGAAAAATGAATCTAGCAGCAGGGTCATCCAACTTGCAAAAATTCCAGAATTATGTATAATTATCCAAAAATTATAATCATATGCTTTTCCACATAATTTTTCATGTAAAAAATAATGGAATGATCAGAAATATCAAAATCCACTTTCTTCCTAAAATTCTGGGCAGGACCGTACAGACCCTAACTTCTACCGAAAATGGATTCTTGTAATTTTGCCAATCAGAATCATCATAAATCATCATCTAAACATAAAAAAATGATTAATCATCATCAAAACTTAAAAAAACCCCCTGTATAAAAATGTACAGCCTCTCAACCCTCATGAAAACTCATCAAAACAACAAACCAATGGGTTTAAAATGAAACATGCGCTTACCTCTACATGTTTCCGCAACCGGTTTGAAAATATGGTAGTACTTTGTTTAGTGAGATGGCACCAAAAACCTCTAAATGAAATTCTAAAATTGTAGAAATGAAGCTTATGATGAATAAAAGAAGGTTTATGAAGGGTGTTTCGGGAGAAAACGCTGATTCGGTAGTGTTTCGACATATTGAAGTCATGAAAAATTACTATTCATCCCTCTCTCTTCTAACATTTACCATGATTGTTTTTTGATTTTTCCTTCCATTTTGGGCAGCTTGGACAAAAATAATAGGCCTTAATGAGTCTTGACTTTCTTTGCCATGTGTCAAAATTTTGTGGTGCCATTTGTTCAGTGATCTAGCTATTCGGTGACATGTGTCACTAGCTTTAATTAAGTAGGTCTCACCCCTTTTTCAGGCCTTTATCCATCCAACTAGTCAAGGAAAGTAGGGGTCTGATGATTTCTCTGGCTCTTGGGTTCGGTGTTCGGGAAAAGTTAGTTGGGTGATCAAACCGGAGACCAGTAGATTTCCTTGGCTTAGGATAAGGTGGCATCCTCTCATGATGACATCACAAAAGTGATAAAACTACTTTATTAAAAAGGGGACATGTGTCATCTCTTGAGTGCACTATCCCATAAAGTCAAAAAGCACTTTATGCTCTTATCCTCTAAGATGGCACCATGTGTCCCTTTCCTATGGGATTATTCCTTTTCCTCCACCTAATCAGTTTACTTTATCAGGGAGGGAAAGTTTGGGGATTTTTTTCCTAGGTCCACCCATAGGTGTCATCTTTCGTGTTCCTTCATAAAGTAACATTAATTTATTTAATTATTACTTAATGAGTCAACAAGTCAAATCTTGCCAAGTGTCCATCTTTTCTTAAAATGGTGCCATACATAGTATCACTTAGCACCGGTAAATTTTCTTCTGACTATTTATGAGCTCTAGGGCTCATGTACCTAGAGACTCGTTCTTTACCCAGATATAGTCCTTGAAAATCATTCTATCTCTTCAATATTATTGGACTCTTATTAAAATTGGGCCTAGTAGTCTGCCTGATATAGGTGTATCCTCAAGTTGCTAGAACCAAAATCTGGGATATTATAGTCCAACCGATCAAGCCATTAACCATTGATCTCAAAGGCTCGTTAGCATGTTTTGACTATCTTCAATTTTAGGCCATTTTGAGCTGCCCTGAACCGCCATTTGAGAGGGAATTTGAATTAGAGCTAGAACTCGAGGTGGTTTCAAGAAAATCGAATGGCTTGATGTTTTCATTTCAAGATGCTTCTTCTTCATATGCTTTTATGAGTTTGTGGGTATTATGGTGTAATATCTTGAATTTTGGAACTAGAGGCTTAAGATTTAGCCTAGATTAAAGGAGACCACTAGACCCCTATTTGGTAAATGTCATAGTGAGACATAGTATTATTTCCTAAAATTCCTTTATATCCTTAGACATTAAAAGGAATTATATTGTTAAGCTAAAGAGCTTAGGTAATAACAAAACAAAGCAATTGGAAGTCACACATAATATAGTAAAATGGAACACAAAGTGATTTTGCCACCGACGAAATTCCCAGTGTGACAATGGTGATTGTGTGATATGTTTTAATGGGTAAATAATTTTGTAAAATTATGAAATTTTCTAGAGTGAAATCAGACTTATCAAGCTTTAATTTTATAGGTCATATAAGTTATTTAGATTTGTACATAAAGAGAAATGAATTTTTAAAATTATCTCAGTGAAATTAACTATTTTCTTAGGGTAGCGTCCAAAGATTAATATTCTGAGAAGAGTGAGCTTCTAATTTTCCAAATTTTATATTTTTACTTAAAACTAGACTCAATAAGGGTCGCATATACTTTAGAATCACTCCAGTTGGATATTTATACAATTAGATATGAATTTTCAAAATTTAATGAAAATTCTGTCGAATCAAGCATTATATGCGAAAATTGAAATTTTGGATCAATCATAGCTTGACACATGACAAAGTCAATTAAAATATCATTTAACCATTAAACCATCATTTTCTCTAGCCATTTTTCATGTAGGAAACCATAAATGAGTGAGATAAAAATTTGACTGAAAATGGAGGGAGATGGAGAGAAATTTCAAGGCTCCAAAACACTGTCGAATTGGCGTCCTCTCTCAAAGTGCCCTTCAGAAAAATTCTTTTACTCATCATGAGCTTCATTTTTATGGTTTTATATTTTCATTTAGAGGTAGTTAGTGATGTCTCACAGGCTAGAGTATTGCCAGAATTCCGAATCATTTGCAAAAAAGGGTAGAGGTAAGCGTAAGCTTCCTTTTTAACTGATTAGTTTGTTGTTTGGATGAGTTATGGGAAGGTTGGGTACTATTCATGGCTAGTTTTAAAGGATATTTTTAATGGCTGAACGATGTTTAATGGATGTCTAAATAGGTAATCATTTGATTAGAAGTAGAAAGGAAGAGATTAAGCCAAAGAAAACAAGAAATCAACAAACTCTTCCTGAGAACTTTGATTTTCTGTTCTGGCTATTTCATTGTGAAGGAGTGAAAATTTGATGATTTTGATACTTCCATTGGCTTTAGGAGGAAAAATTTTGTAGGTATCCAAGTGTTTATGAATTTTGGATGCTTGTATATGAATTTGGAAAATTATGAAGTATATGTGTTCATATTGCTTAATCTGCCTTGCGTGGCAGTAAGTGTTGGGCATGATGTTTTAAAGTGTAAACCCTATCCAAAAATTTTGAAACTTTCTAAAATTAAAGTAAAGACATAGATATTTAATTTGATAGGTATTTTGTAATTTTTGAACAAGTGTGCTAAAAGATGTGATTTTTCAAAGTTATGCCCTGCTACTGGAAGAACTTCTAAAACAGTTGGTGTTTGGAAACATTTTAGGAATGTTGTGGGTGTGATGTTTGAAATTGAGTATCTTTATATGAAATTAGACTGAAGTAGCTTTGTATAGAGCTTTGAACCACCTCATTTAAAATTTTGTGGAATTAGTTATGAGTTTTCAAAGTTAGGTAAAAAATATGTCAGCTTTATGTCTTATGTGAATTTAAGACTTAATGGCACAAATGTAATTGGTATGAACTCTAAGGATGAAAGTAAGCCTTTAGGGCTAATGTGGCCCATTGGACATTTACTTTTCATGGCCCTAATATTGTCATTACTTATCTAGGGCCATAAAGTGACGTTGGAAGATTAAGGTACAAGAGGAGGAGACAAAGTCCAAGAGGTAGTGAACTTACCTTGTTTGCATGTATATGATATGTATGTTTGTGCATTGTGTTTATGTGACTGCTTTACCTAATTATGTTAAACATGTTTGTTGATTGAAGCTCTTTGATGTTTATATGATGGTCATGAATATGTATAACACTGAGCATGTAGATGTCATTATTGGCATGATTTTATGAATGACAAGCATATTATGTATTAACTATATATCTTACATGCATAGTAATATTGTTTACTACTGAGATTCCTTCGAATCTCACTCTCCCTAAACCAACTATTTAGACAGGTGAAGAATGCGGGGAAATGCACAAAGAGGTATGGAAGATTGACAGAGCAAGGCACTCTGTTGTAATCAATTTAGGGATTTGATTGCCATATGTAGCTATACATTGTATGTATGTATAATGAAATTAAAGGTAAGACAGTTGCATATACTATGATATAATGAAATTATGAGCTAATGAATTTTAATAATGTGGTGAAAGTTGTAGAAAAATTGAAAAGTTTTTGTTTATCTCTGAAAAACCCTCTCAACCATAGGTTCAACTACTGAGTTGAGATTGGGGATTTGTGAACATTTTAAAGAGTTAAGTAATCTACGTTCGAATCCTAGTCTCACGAATGATTTCACTACTCATTTGAACTCATCTAGGGCTATTGGAAATAAGGTATCATAATTATGTAACGGACTGGGCCCAACTCACTGGGACGCCGCAGTCCGGACCAACTTCCACCCCCACTGGGGCTCAGAAGACCAAGATTATATGGAGCCTACCCACGATATTCCCTCCATAGGAATATCGTGGGTAGGCTCCACGTAAGCTTGGCCTTCTGAGCCCCAGTGGGGGTGGAAGTTGGTCCGGGCTGCGGCTTCCTAGCTTACTGGGCCCAGTCCATTACATAAAAAGGCACTTTTTTATGTAACAGCCCTCTTATTAGGCCCACTATAACGGCGCTAGGCTCACACTGTAGCAGTACAAGAGTCTGGCCCCCACTGAGGCAAGCTTATGGAGTGCCCACCTCTATTATTCCCCCTTAAGGGAACCTCCCCAGGATCGAACTCAGGGCACTAAGCATAACACGCCCAAGCTATCAATCTTGGTACCATTAAGAAAGCTAGCTCAATGGTACCAGGGTTGCTTGGCCACAACTTATAGTCCTGAGGTTATGTGTTTGAGTCTTGGGGAGGTCTCCTGCGGGGGATAGGGATTTGGGTTGCTCCCAAAGTTCTAGCCTTCCGAGCCCAGTGGGGTGGAAGTTGGTATGGATCTAGTCAGTCTACCTTAGAGCGGGGCTGGAGTTCGTTATATATGGAAGTAAGAATATGATGAAGAAAAAAGAAAAAAGGGGAAAGAGACGAAAATGAAGATGAAGAAGGAAAATGAAGAACAAAAAGATTAAAAGCTACCAATTACATTTTCTTCCTATCGTCCTTGGTATTTTGAAGATTGCATTGTGCACTGGTTAAAGAAAAAATTGCAGAGAGCTTTCATTGCATCGGTGAAACTGTAAGAGGAAAGAAGAAATAAAGTGCTTATATCTAATCATACCAAGTCTCTCTGCCTCTCTCTCATCACGTGGGGGTGGCATTAAATTCATTTTGACTTGGTTAAATGTGCAGACTACTCTTTTCAGTTTTCAACTTTTGCTATGATTTTTATTTTTTATTAGTATATATTTTATTAATATAAAAGTATTGCATTTCATTTTCATATCTATCCATTCCTGATGCAAAAATTTCAAATGGGAGCATGAGAGTAGAAAAAATCTTTTATTATTAATTCTCTTTGGCCAGGATCTTTTATTATTATTATTATTATTATTATGTAACATCCCAAATTCTATTCACCAAAATTCCTTATACACTTTATTATGTTCAATGGAATAAAATGGTCAATTTTGATACATTTGAAGTAGCCAAGATATTTGAAATAGTGATTATGTGACATTTTGGCCAAGTAAGACATAAATCATAATTTTTGTATTTTCAAAGGCCTAACATTAAAGCCTAAAATTTAGCATGGAAGAGCATATTTTTTGCCTAATTTATGATGAAAAATTTGGCCAAAACAATAAGGGAAGAAGGAAAACAATATTTGGTACAAAAATTCAAGAAAATGTAAAGGTATAATAGTCATTTGGTTAATGAAAATAAAAAATCCAATATTTGTCCCTTAAAATGTGGTGTTGGATGGCCATGAGAGGAGGAGGCAAGAGAAAAATGTGATTGGAACACATAAAGGGACATGTGGAAGCTTAGGTTGCCATATGGAAAAAGAAGAAACAAGAAATTGCCAAGTGTGATAACTTTACAATAAAATATAATATTTATAAGGAGGTGGAAGCCATGGGCTTAAGGGCTCATTTGGTTCTTCCAAAGGCCAAATTTCAGCCAGAATAGAGAAGAGAAGAGAGAGAGAGAGAGAGAGAGAGAGAGAGCTAGTGGAGAAACAAGAACAAAGAAGGAGGATGAAGAAATCAAGAAGCACTACTACAAAAAAACATTATAGACTACGTTTATTTTTACAAATAGTATGACACTTGAGAAACGTCGCAGCTTCCAGTGCCATAAAAGCAACTTACAACACTTCTTAAATTTCTAAAAGTACCATACGTTTGTTTTTTATTTTTTTTTAAAATTCCTACGGCGCTTTTTGGGGGCAAGTGTCGTAGGAAGTGTATGACCTTCTACGGCGCTTCCTCAAGGAAGTACCATAAGAAGTCATACACTTCCTATGACACTTCCCCACAAAAGCACCGTAGGAAGGTTTTTTTTAAAAAAAAATTAAATAATTGTTTTCTTTTTCCTAATGAAACACTCGTTTTGTATTTACATTCAAATCAATCATCCAACTTGCAGGCATCCTTTACAATATTGAATTCTCATCTTCATCTATCAAGCATGGAAGAACTCCAAGTAAATACCTGAAAAAAATTAAGTATGCATATAAGATTCATGACAGATTTTAACCAAAAAGAAGAAGAAAATAACATACAGATTTAAGCTAAAAAATTTAAAAACTTACAATATATAATAAGTTTAAGAAGACAAAGTTGAAACTTCAAGAACATACTTGGAAAAAAAATTAAGCATACATATATAAGATTCATGAAAGATTTTAACTAAAAAAAAGAAGAAGAAAAAACATACAGATTTAAGCTTCTGTATATAAAAAAACACTTACAAGCTTAGGGGCTTCTGTAGGAAATAGGGACCAAGACAATAGAGTGGGGATTAAAGTGATAAGACAAGATGGAGGAGTAATAGGATTCTAGGAAATTAAGAGCTAGAGGGCACGTGAGGAAGATGATAATGGCGGGCTGGTGAAAAATTAAAATAGAACCTTATATGGCGCTTAATGTACAAGTGGCATACAAAGTCTAGAGAAGTTTTGGCGCTTTTTTCACAAGCGTAAGAGCTTTCAATAATTGAAAAAATAAAATAAAAAAGCAATAGCCTTAATTAAACAAGCGTTGTTGCTTTCCCAATTTTTTTTTAAAAAAATAGACAATTTATAAAAAGATTAAAAAAAGTTCTTCGCATTGCTTCTCCTAATTTTTTTAAAACAATTAAGGTTAAAAAAATAAAAAATAAATAAAGTTATTTTTTAAAAAAAATTGCACCTTGCAAGGTTGAATGGATATTACGAAATTGCAATATCCATTCTACCTTAGCTAGCACTTTAATAAAGCGCCAGCCAAGGTTAAATCCATTAAACCTTGGCTGGCGCTTTATGTTAAAACGCAGACCAAGGTCAAGTGCTTTTTATTTTTTAATGTATTTTTTTAAAAGTAATTAAACATTCTTTTTTTAATACTTCATATCTCTAGATCTGGACTTCACAGGCGCCAATGCCACACAATAGTTTTAGATTTCCTGATAAGGTTGATTAATTTGGTTTTATGGATAAAAAAATTTATTGTGTGTTTTAGATAAATTGTTTGTTTACATCTCTTCAAACATTATAAAACAATCATCCAAATGTCCTAACAAGTGTCATAACTTTTAATAATTGAAAAAAAACAATGACCTTAATTGAACAAATGTCGTTAAAGACAAATATATATATCAATTGCCTTGGCCTTCGGCCATAGCAATTGAAGGCAATATATTGCCTACCTCCGCCGGATAAGGCAATGTATTGCCTTGATACCTTTAGCCGGCGCTTTTCTAAAAGTGCCGGTCAAGGTAAATTTTTTTCCTATATCATTTTTTTTTCAACGATATCAGTGAATCCACACACACTCATACTAATATATCTATATATCTGAGTGCATACGTATATATACTTAAAGCATAAAAAATAAATATATATGGAATTACATGTTCATTATTTATACAAGCTAAGCAGGATTATTTAATGTTGAAAATAATTTTAAATCTTTTGGGCTTTACATCAGCTATGACGCTTTTCTACAAAGCGTCGTAGCTAATACTTAATTTTTTTTAAAAAAAGATCTTGCACAGTGTTTCTTAAGAAAGTGCCATACAAGCTTAACATTAACTTATGACATTTATAATAAAAAATGCCGTAGCTTATAATTTTTTCCCCTTAAAAAAAATAATTACCTACGGCATTTCTTTGAAAAACGTCATTAGATGTGTGCTATTAAAAGCCTCTGTTGTAGTAGTGAAGCAAAACAAGGTAAGTAGTAGTTGGAATTGCTTGTTTTTGCCTTTAATCTCTTTGCAAACTCTCTCTAATCTTCATATCCATCTTGAAATCATGTAAAGCAAGAAGAAAATCAAGGAAGAAGGATAGGGAAAGTTGGCATCCAAGTGAGAGAATGAAAGAGAAAGCAAAGTGAGCTTGAAAACTTGTCTTGTTAAGTTGATTCATGATGATTGTTGGTCGTTGTGCTTGGTTATTGGCTTATTTTGTCTTGGATTTAGGATTTGGGATGCATGAAGCCTAAGGGGAGGTGCTGCCTAAACTTTGATTAATCATGTGTCAGTGGTGTGTAAGTGGTTAAATAAGTGATTAGAAGTAAAAAGATGTTTGGTTAGTTGGAAATTAAAAAAATTCCATTTACCCTTCGGGCAAACCTAGATGGAGGGATTTGAGCAATAATTTGATGGATTTGATGATTCTATTGTGATTAGAATGAAAAATTGTGTAGGAAATATGTGAAATATGAAGTGTGAAGGCTTTAGGCTGTGGAATGACAATTTTACCCCTAAAACCCTAGTTGGTGACTGTTGTAACATCCCATTTTTAGTCACCAATATTCCCTATATGTAATTGATACATTCAATGAAATAAAATGGTGAATTTCAAAGTACATAAAATGATAAACACTCTAGTCAATGGTTACACACAACCTGGCTAAGCTAGGACATGTACAAAGGAGCAATTATTATCCATGAAAGGCCTAACATTGTAACATAAATTAGAGAATAGAATAGCATAAATAATGGCTCAATACAAGTGTTAAAAATATGGCCAAACCAAAGGAAGAAGAGCAAGAAATGATTTATTACAATAAATCATAAAATATAATGGCAAAATGATAATTTGCCAACAATGCAAGAAGCAAATTATTTTTCCATTCCTTCTTGATAATTTCGGCCAAATGAGGAGAAATAAGAGGGAAAATGAATATTTGGGGATAAATAAATTAGTTGGGCCATTTTGTGGCCAAGTGAAAATAAATTGGGAAAGTCAAAAAGTGTATATGCCATAATTGCTTGAATAAAGAAGGAATTGTGTAAAAATGCAAGAAAATTTTTTTATTTCCCTATATCTCTTTAATTTTGGTTGAAAAGGGGAATTAGAGGGGAAATTTACCATTAAATAATAATAAACATAAAGTAAGAGAGATAATTGGATGAAGCTTCATGGTCACTCTTTCTCTTCTTCATTTCAGCCAAAGTGAAACAAAAAGTGAGAGAGAAGAGCTTGAAGAGCTTTGAAGAATAAGAGGTGAGCTTGGGTTTCAATAAGAAAAAATTCAAAGTAAGAGCTTGAAATCAAAGTGTTTATGTCTTCTAATCTACATAGAAATTCTTTGAACCTCTTCTTCTTGAAAATCATAGTTAGCAAGCCAAATTAAGAGATGAGAGAGAGAGAGAGAGAGAGAGAGAGAGTTCAATGGCATTTAAGAGGGAGAAAGTTGGGAAACCAAGAGGTAATCTCCGAAACTTTGATTTTCTTGCCTTATATGTTGTTATTGTGGTTGTGATTGGCTTGGATTTAGTTGTTTTGCGAAACTAGGAAGATGAAATCCTAAGGGGTTATGTTACCAAAATTTCCAAGAATCATGTTTATTAAGTGTTTAAGTATTTAATATTTTTATTATAAGTAAAAAAGAAGTGATTAATCAAGAGAAATCAAGAAAACCCAACTTTCCTTCTATGGTTATGATTTTCAGCTAGAGGCAGAACAGGGGGAAAGAGTTGGAATTTTGTAGTTTTGATAGTTTCATTGGATTTAGAAGGAAACATTGTGTAGGTATACATGAGTTCATGATTTTTTGATGCTTATGTTTAAATATGGAAATTATTGAAGTTAAAGGGGCCTGCTATTTGATTTGTTTCACTGGAGGCAATGTTGTTGTACAATGGATTTTGTATGTCAAACCTAGTCTAAATATTATGAAATTTGTCGAGATTAAAGTAGAGATTTAGAGCATTAATTTGATAAGTAGATCATAATTTTTGGACTAGTATACTAAAGGATATGGATTTTTAAAGTTTAACCCTATTTCTAAAATGTAATATAGGAATAGGGGAGTTTGACAAATTTTTAGG
This sequence comes from Albizia julibrissin, assembly GCA_037074505.1. Lineage (NCBI taxonomy): Eukaryota > Viridiplantae > Streptophyta > Magnoliopsida > Fabales > Fabaceae > Albizia > Albizia julibrissin. Next base: position 45,793,708 of record CM073484.1, on the reverse strand, counting down.
AAAAGTATGATTATAATGGTTAGGATTAAGTATTTTTCCCTAGAAGAACACTAAAAGATCTTTACTTAGGATTTAGAACTAGTAAATTTGAAAATTTCTAGAATTAATTGTGATTTTCAAAGTTGACTAAAAATCTAGCAGTTTTTTGGAAAATTATGAAACTGCACTGTGCATAATTGTACTATGCAGTAATTGATGACACTGTGATAGATAACAATAGAATGTGATTAAAGGTAACAATAGTTCAAGTAACAACCAGTTACTTGTAACTTTAATTTATAGGAAATTGCAATAGCCAGAGCCGGATCTAAGATTTTGGATAGACAATTGAACTGAAAAAGGACTCAGGTAGTAACACTTTCTTTCATATACTATATGTATTCCATCTTCTATAACATGACAGTGCCTAGGGCACATGACCTAGCTGTGATATGGGATTTAATGTTGGTACATGCAGATAAGCCAGGGTTCAAACAGTCTTTGACCTTGGACACGAGTTAAACCGAGGTTACAAACATGTCGTTTAGCCTTGGACAATGTGCACACTACACGATTTAGTATCTTACATAACATGGTGCATTGTATATCTATTTTTGCATTCTATATGTCTGATTTCCTGTTACTACTAAGATTTGGTCGAATCTCTCTTTTTTGAATTGAAAAATATTACAGCTGAAGCTAGGAGCTCTAAGGGTAAGGAAGTGGCTATCCAGGAGTAGAGTCTCGATGCATTCTGAAGCTGTATCTGGTTATCTAGCTTGTAATCTAGTTTCTTTTGAACAATCTGTACATTTGTATATTTTTTTTCAAACTCTGCGGGGAATTATTGTATTGTAAACAAGTACTTAATGTTAGTATGTTTCTGCTATTTTTATATGTCTTACAGAACTATGTCCTTATACTCTGTGAATATTGAAATGTTAAGGGGTTTGATAGTTGTCAAGGGTAAATATGGACATGTATTATGAATTTGCCAAAACTGAGGTCAAAAATGGATTTTACATGCGAAATTATGTTGGATTAGCTCGAGTCATAATTTTTGGAAAAGTACAATTATACCGGGCATAAAGAGAATTAGGCACGGAAAAGAGTCCAAGTAGTAACTCTATCTCTTGTATATTATGTGATTGTTTATATGCATTGTTTTGTCATGTTCTATGATGTGAATGTCTATGGCGGTAATTCCTACAGCTGTGGTGTGAGAAAAGAACAAGTACCACCTAGTGGGAAAAATACAATTACCACTATGCCAGTTTGGACCTAGTCTAGGTAGGCTAATGTGAAAAGTATGGACAGGTTGGTGCTTGCTCCAAAATGTTGTTATGATCACTGTGGGGCAAGTAGGGACAAACAACCATTTTGATTCGAAAAAAATTGTCCTTCGATCCTGAACATTGTTTGACAGACATGTGCATGACATTGATTTCTATTGCATTATATGCTGCATTGCATGTTTATCTTTCATATTTTATATAATTGATATTATGTTACTACTGACATTCTTTTGAATCTCACCCTTTTCATAAATTAATAATTAGTCAACTAGAAGAAGCTACTCGAAGGGCAAGGAAGTTGACATCGGCAACTGAAGGTTTCGGTTTAGTTCAAGAGTATTAGTGTTGGTTATCTACTTATCCTTTATGTATTATGGGATTTGAAAATTAATGTGTACCAACCCTGTGGGATTTTCTATAATGTAATCCTATACTTTATATCAGTATATTTGTATTATTTCTGTATACCCACTGAACTATGTATGAATACTCTGATAAATGTCAAAATATTGAGGGGTTTGATATTCTTGGTATCATAGCATGTTAAGCAACCCCATGTTGGTTATCTACTTATCCTTTATGTATTATAGGATTTGAAATGTAATATGTACCAACCTTGTGGGGTTTCCTATAAAGTAATCATGTACTTTATATCAGTATATTTGTACTATTTCTGTATGCCCCTGAAGTATATATGAATGCTATGATAAATGTCAAAATATTAAGAGGTTTGACATTCTTGGTATTAGAGCATGTTAAGAAACTCTATGATCAGGGGTTCTTACTCGATGAGAGTGTGGATGAAGTCGTGGGTTTTACCCTTACATTGCCAGGAAATCAAGGTATGATAGTCCTGGTGGCTACATTCAAGCGGCTGGGTGTAAAATATGCATCTGAGGTACCTTTTGTTATCCACCGTGGGGTATACCCCAATGTTTAACATTTTTGGTATTAGAAAATACAGCTCTAACAATACATAATAGTATACTGATATAGTCTTGTTTATGTTGCAATAGGAAACATGAGCGAAAGGAGGCACCAACATAATAGATCATCGTTGTTGGTGAATCAGCTCCTAAAGGACCAGAGGATATATGAGGGGAAGCAAGTACGACCATATTGGGTTATGAGTAGTTCTAGGATGCTGCGAACCCCGAGGAATTAGGTTCGACCAATGCCAATGTTTGAGCCTCAGCCCATACCAGAGCTATCAGTCTATTTTTCTATTGGTGACACTGAGCAATCACTATCTGATGGGTTAGAGTCAGATTCATATAGTGTCACCAGTTTTAGGGCTGAATATGTACATGAGATATGACTTACAGCTGGATCAGGAGTTGTGGGGGTACAACAAGAACATGTACCGGCGGGCTATTTGAGCCTGGGATACCCCAATGGCCTAAAATATAGTACTCAGAAGAATAATGTGATTATAGAGTAGGGTTCAAATGACAGCTTTGTGGCTTTCTTGGAGCACATCATGATGCTCGTGTTGGAGTACATGTACCGATGCTGATATACAACTTATAATCGGTATTTAGTTGTATAGGGGCAGTTGACATGACTTTTTGTGACAAGGGCAGTCATGGGGTACCGGAGCTTAGAAGTAGTCAAAACTGGTATCAGTGTTTTTGCACGGGTATATTAAGGTTAACCATGCTCAACCCAGGAAAATGTCAGGTTGGGTAAACCCTTAGGAAGCCACATGTACATGTTATATTATGTAATGTAAGGAAGTAGAAAGATGTGGTACAGTAGTTTATAGACTGTATATTGTTCACAACTTTCCCTAAACTACGATACAAGTCTAGTATATGTTATTTCTGGAGTACCTGTGTACCCAAGATTTTGTGAAATGACAAGTATGACCTTATGTTTAAGTAGAATTTACCACTTTTTTAATTTTATAAAATCAAACATAAAAATAGTAAGACCAAGAGGTAAACTAGGAGGTAGAGATGCAGAGCAAGGTCAAGAAGTTGGACTTGACCCAATGTAGCAAATGTTGGCATGCTAACCAAACATCGAATAATGATAAATGATCTTAGGGATGAGTTATGAGAAGTGCAGCAATAAACAAAATGCAGATAGGGAAATGCACAATAATCTTGGTGATTATAGAGATGAACATGTACAGCCTCAGGAACTTGAACAAGGGCCTCCGCCTAGTGTTGGAAATTGTGCTCTAGGGGCCAATCATTGTACTTTAAATATTGTTATTTAATGAATTTCTCCATCTTGTTATCACATTATTCAAATGTTTATAGTGATAATTGTATCTTTGGATAAATCATAAATATTGTCTTAAATATACTTGGTCAATCATCTATGTGGGAGCAAAGATGAAATAAGACCAGTATAACTTTGACAAGGTATGGAGATATGAATCAAAGTCTTAGGTACTTGTAAGAGTATAAGGTGTTGGATTGACCCACTATGAGAAAGCTCTATGGATCAAGTTATAAGCTTATCTCATGTATAACCACGTTACTATACCCTTTGACCTGAGATCATCATGATTCCTACATGAGAGTCGCTAAGCTTTGACCTAGTTGAAAGTCACCTTTGATGGGGTGATGGTAAAGGCTAAAATTTGGCATGGTGGTTTTCATGCAGAGGAATGTGAATGGTTAAAATGGAATTTGTCCCTCACATTAGTAGAGAGATATTACTAGGCTCCTTGATAAGTGAATATGAGAAATGTATGGCCATACTACGATTGAAAAGAGTTTTCATTTCTATTGTCAGACTACTCAAGAACCAGGAAAGTAATAGTCAGGAATAGGAGGATGACATTATCCATGCCTCATCCATGGCCAAAATATCGTGTGACAAAAGGGACGTGACATGGTTGTATGATAGGTTACATCGTGTTAATGATCCTCATATGAATTAGGTACTCATAATGTCTTGTTAGAGGCCGCTTGCGACTTGTGGGTTAGTACATTTATTGGCCTACTACCAACTTCGTATGAGTCTACAGGGTCACACATAAGAATAGTCTAACACGAGCTATAATGTCCAGATTCATTGAATCTAAGATGTGTCTAATATTCAATGAATACAAATATATATATATATATATATATATATATATATATATATATATATATTATGTAGTGTTAGTTTTAGATTTAATTTTATTTGATAAATTAAATAACTAACATTGATAGAGATATAATATCTCATAAGATAAATTAAATATAATTTTATTGGCTTTTTATTCAGATTAAATAAATAGGTTAAATTAAAACTGTTGGACATATTTAAGTAAACAGAATTTATTTAATTAGCTCATCAAAGCAATTAAGTGTTAATTGATTTCAAAATAATTAAGATTAATTTTGAAGATATAATATATCCCTCATTAGTTATAAAAACGAAAGGTTAGAGAATCCTGCAGTGGATGAGAAATAGAGATCTGCAAGAAAACCCTAGAGAGGAATTGGAGGCGCTAGCACATTTTCCGTGTTGGAGTCATATTCGTGTGGATACCGGTAGAAGGAGCTGATATGAGGTGTTGGCTCCTAGAGATTAAAAAGGTAAAATGCAAAAAGGTATGATTCAAGCTACTCGATTTAAACACCGCTGATAGATCCACAATTAGGATTGGTAAACTTTTACAATTTTAAATATCCATTGTGCTTGCCAATCCCAACATCTAGACCTGTCGTTGAGGTCAAAAGTTTACAAATATGGGTGACATGTTTCTGTCAATAACAACCCCCTACTTTTAGAGGAAAGTTTTATCCTCAGTTAGCTGAAGATTGGTTATCTCGGCTGAAGAAATTTTTTTTAGAATTTTAGAATGCCTGGATAACATCAAAGCATAGCTGGCTATTTATTAGTTTGAAGGGGATGCAGACAAGTGATGGAAGAACACTGAAATGATCATTCAGGTATAAAATATTCTAGTAACATGGAGTTTATTTCAAGAAAGATTTAATGAGAAATATTTTCCTTAATCATTCATAATAAAAAAGTAATCAGGGTTCCTATCAATACGACAAGATGAGGAAGAAAGTTTTGACGAGTACTTGGCTTGATTCATCCACTTGTCTCGATACTCTTCTTACCTGAGGTATCATGATGAAAAGGGATGGAGCTCAGATATGATGATTTAAAGACTAAGACCAAAGCTGAGAGAAAAGCTAGTCTCTAAGTAATTCACAAAATTTAGTAAGGCAGTAGAAGAGTGTCGGATCATAAAAAATAATTTGTTAAATCTATGTGCTGACAGACATGCTAATAGTAAAGGTGCATGTGGCAGTGGGAATTCTTCCCATAAATGCAAGAATCAGGAAGTTCCCTCTAAGTGGAATAATAAAAAGCTGTATCATACTAATAGTTACAGTAATCAAATATTCCCTGAGAATGGAACATGTAGGTGTTGTAGCTAGCCACAGGATGGCGGACTATACACGATTAGGCAGCGAGTTTGTTAAAAATGCCAGAATCCGGGTCATATTGCTAAAGATTTCCTACAACAGCTGACAGAGCCTAGACTCCAGAGTCAAGGAATAATATTTGCCATGACAAATTAAAAGGCGAAGGAGTCACCTGAGATAACCCTAGGTATAATCTAACATAACCATTATGTTTTGCAAGCATTAATTGGTACAACCATACATATATTATTTGACTATGTGAAGCACTTACGGCTGAACATACATGAATTGCCTTGTAAGTTGATTGTGATCACACCTTTGGGTGTGATAACTTGTAATACCCCACTTTTTTTTATATATGTATATTTGTGATATTTAGTGGAATAAAATGGTGAATTTTGGTGCACATAAATTTACCAAAATATTCTAATCGCTGGTTACACATAATTCGGCCAAGTAAGGACACGAAGAGGAAATTAATGTCTATTTAAAGGCATGATATGATAGCAAAAATTTGAGCATAAAATGACACAAATAATGGCTTCATATAAGTGTCAAAATTTGGCCAAACTAAAGAGAAAGAAAGGAAGAAATGATTTATTTCGATAAATCATAAAACATAAGGGCAACACGGTAATTTTGTCATAAACTAAGAGAATAAATATTTTTCTTCAATATTCCCAATAATTTTAGTTAAATGGGAATTAAAAAGAAGAAAATGACTATTTGGTAAATAATAAGTCTATTTTGGTGAATTATTATCAGGGAAAGTCAAAGGGCCATAAAGCAAAGGCATAGGACTTTGGTTAACAATTTACGGTCAACAAAGTGCAATATGGCACATAGGATAATGTAAGACCAAAATATACTCCCTCACACCCATTAGGGATGGCATAAGTGAGAATAAAAGAGGTAAATGATTTGTGGAAATATTTAACCAAAAACCATATACTCGGACTAATAGGAAGTAGCCACTTGTAAAGTAAACTTAACTAAGGTATGAAACTTGAAAACTGAGCAGAGAATGGCTTGCAAACTCTGATAAAATGAAAAGAAGAACTAGTGAGACTTACTGAGATAGTGAATATTTGTGAAATTGTTTGAGAAAATTTTTATTACTCTAAAAAACTCCTTTCTAGTCCCAGGTTCAAATCTTGAGATAGGTTTAGAATTTGTGAATGTTTTCCGATGTTACGTAATTCGAGACCTGATGCTGGTTTCACAAATGATTTTACTACTATTTTACACTCATTTGAGGCTATAGGGAATAAGGTATCACATTTTTAGTATCAGAGCGTTGATTCTGGAAATGGTAGGTATTTGTTAGAGTCCTCTGCTTATGTTAATAAGTTCTAACTTCTCGTTAGCTGCTTGTATTAAGAGGCATGATTGATAGAAGGATAGTGGTGTATAAAGAAGCAAGAGTGACAAGAGTATGGTGTACTGCCTGGAAAAGTGTTCCAGCTCCTGTTACTATTAAGAAAAGAAGTAGGTTGGATAGTAGAAGACAAAGAAGTAGGTCACCCTCACTTCCATCAATTAACTAACCTCCACAAGAGGAGCAGATACCAGAGGATGAGTATTACGTAGTCCTTAATCCAGGAGGACCTAGACGAGGGAAGGTACGTACTCACAGGAAGAGTGTTAAATGGCCACCGTTTTATGGTCCTATCGCTAGGGATGAGGCTACTGTGGTTGATAGGGATGTCCTAGAGTTAGATGACTGTGTGCAACATCCAGACTTAGATATAGAGTCGGATGCTCCAGTAGAGAAGTTAGCATTTGACGCACACCCAAATCATGAATTATGGGAGCAACTTAAGAACTTGTATCTGACTACCTTTAATAATTTCTTCACCCCCATAACACGATACACATCATTTTTGGAATGGGTAAAGAGGCTTTACAAACAAATAGAAGAGATTGAGCTAAGGATGCCTGATAATATTTAGATTCAGACTATGCTAGCCCATTTCCTTAACTTTACTTCTTGGGTCGAGAAGAAGAATAAGATTATACTTATAGGTCCTTTTGAGTTTTTTCCTTTTATTAGGCATATGATTTTATATGCACTATTTAATATGCCCGACTAGTAATGGAGTAGGATAAATGTATGCTTAGTAAGATATCATAGGCTTTCTTTTGGTGTAAATGTTAAGCCACTTATTGTATATATGACTGATTTATGTTGTAGGACAGGCTTTTTTTGATGTAAATACCAAGCTACTTTAATGCAAATATTAATGTTTGCTATAATGGATATATATATATATATGTTGTGTGATGGTATTTAGAAATCTTAAGAAGTACATATATACATATATGTTTTGATGTGATATTAACATAGTGTTCCTTCTTCATAGTGAAGGAGAACCATGGTGTGACCTAGAAGAGAAGGAAATGTATTACCAAATCTTGAAATTGAGAATAATGTAAGGCCGAACCCCATGCAACAAGTTCTCAAAATGCTAACTCAACAACAAACTATGATTCAAGACTTACGGAAAGTAGTCCAGGAACTAAGAGAAAAGCATAACGCTGACAAGGCACAGCCTGAAGGGAGTAGCCCAGAGGGGAGCAACCCTGAAGGAAGCCATCATGAGGGAAATTTAAAAGAGGAATAACCACCAAGTAACGAATAATCACAATTGTATGAAGTGAATTTAGAAATCCCTGTTATTCAGGAACGTGAAGAGGATATTGTCCAGTATTAGATGGCTAAATTCATTAAGTACCAACCTGAGGCATTCCAGGGGAAATTTAATCCATAAGCTGCTGAGAAATGGCTGAATCAGTTAGAGAAAATCTTTGAGGTGCTTAGATGCCCAACGAAGATGAAGGCCAGAATGGCTATATACAAGCTAGTAGGTAATGCTAACAATTCGTGGAAGAATACGACATTGGTGCTACGTGTGTGGAATATCCTGCTGACATGAGAGTTGTTCTAAGAAAATTTTTATGAAAAGTATTTCCCAAGGTCAGTAAGGATTGAGAAAGAAAAAGAATTCTTAGCAATTCAACAAGGTGACAACAAGACCTTTGATGCATATCTGTCTCAGTTCATTTGATTATCCCGTTACTCTTCTTACCTGAAACTTAAAGATGGTGAGAAGTGGAGCTCCGATATGCTAATTCGAGGATTAAATCCTGAGTTGGAAGAGAAACTAGTTGCCCAACAGTTTAAAATATCCAATAAGGCTGTAGAAGCGTGTCAATTGACAAAAGGAAACCTAAAGAGAGTACATGCCAACTAGTGTACTGGTTATTGAAGTGGACCCACTAAGGGGAATACCTCTCAAAAGTGTAAGGGATAAGAGTTTCCACAAAGGAGAGACAACAAAAATCCTTTTTGGTTTGGGAACTGCAGCGGCCAGAAACCCCCAACTTCTCAAATATGCCCTCTGTGTGGCAAGTCTCATCCAGGATGATGCTGCAATCTTCTTATAAACTAAGTGATCTATTTTTCCTATAAGAAGCTAGGTCATATAGCGGTGAATTATCCCTAATAAGTAGTACCATGACCCGTTGAGCCTAGACAACAAAATCAAGGTCGAGTATTTGCCTTAACCCAGGAAGAAGCGAAGAAGTCTCTTGAGCTAGTTCAAGGTAAAATCCTTTTCAATAGTAGTTCATTGCAAGCTTTATATGATTCGGGTGCTAGTCATTTCTTCATTGCCTATGATTTTGTTAAGCGCCTAGGACTGCATGTGCATAAACTAACATTTGACTTGATTATGTCGATGCCGATGGGTATGTCACCGTGGGGTACTCTGGTGCTATTCATTAAAAAGAAAGACGGGAGCCTGAGGCTATGTATTAACTACAGAGAACTAAACAAGGTACATCAAGAACAAGTACCCGCTTCCCCGGATTGACGACGTTTTAGATCAACTATCTAGAGCAAGTGTGTTCTCGAAGATTGATCTAAGATCGGGGTATCATCAACTACATGTAAAGGAAGAAGACATACTGAAGACTGCTTTCAGCACCCGGTATGGGTACTATAAGTTTCTAGTAATACCCTTTGGGGTAACTAAAACACCAGCCATGTTAATGGACTACATGAACTGCATCTTTTGTTAGTATTTGGATCAGTTCATGGTAATCTTAATCGACAACATGTTGACATACTCTAAGAGTAGGGAAGAGCATAAGGAGCACTTGAAGATTGTGCTAGGTATTCTACGGGAAAGGCAACTCTATATGAAGTTGAGCAAATTTGAGTTTTAGCTTGCAAAAGTCAAATTTCTAGGCCATATTATCTCACAATAAGGGGTTTCAATGGATCCCAGTAAGGTGGAAATAGTGCTGGATTGGAAAATGCTAGAAACTATTGTTGATATACGTATTTTTCTAGGTCTTACTGGCTATTACTGCAGATTTATTCAAAATTTCTCTCGAATTGCCTTGCCATTGACTAAGCTCACGCGGAAAGATCAACCGTTTAAGTAAGATGATCGTTATGAGAAGAGCTTCATAGAGCTGAAGGAGAGGTTGACAATTGCACCCGTGTTGATTATCCTTGATCCCGAGTTGACCTATATGGTCTACAACAATACTCATAAGTAGGGACTAGGATGTGTCTTGATACAGCAAGGCAGAGTGGTGGCCTATGCCTCTCAACAGTTAAAGCCACATGAGTTAAATTATCCCACATATGATCTGGAGCCGACGGCAATTATGTTTGCGCTTAAAGTCTGGCAATACTACCTATATGGGGTGGTTGTTAAAATGTACTGCGACCACAAAAGTCGTAAGTATCTATATGACTATAAAGAGCTCAACATAAGATAACACAAGTGGATGGAGTTGCTGAAAGACTACAATCTGAAGATCAAATATCATCTAGGTAAAGCTATTGTCGTTGCTGATGCTCTTAGTCACAAATCGGTACAGGTAGCAGTTATGATGATATAGGAGAGGAAATTAATAAAAGATTTCTGAGACCTAAACCTGACAAATCAAATCCTCTGTACTAGTTATGGGGTTAGTTAAGTGGAGAGTGATCTGAAGACTGAGATTGCGGAAGCTCAAATGTAGGATGAGCAAGCAGAGTCTATCAAGATGATGATCGAATGAGGAGAGACTCGAGATTATGATTTATCACTAAGCGGACTAGTCTGATACAAGAAAGGAACCTATGTTCCACTAAAAGCTGATTTGAGGCAGAACATCGTTGATGGCACCCACAAGAGTCGTTACAACCTCCACCTAGGGATGATAAAGATGTACCATGATTTGAAAGTGATGTACTGGTGGAATAGATTGAAGAAGGATGTGATGCAATATATGGCACGATGCCTTACCTTCCAGAAGGTAAAGATCAAGAAATAAAAACCTCCAGAATTGCTTTAGAGTCCCAAAATTCCCGAGTAGAAATGGGAGAGCATAACCATGGATCTTGTGGTTGGATTACCTAGAATCTAGAATCATGATGTGATTTGGGTAATTGTTGAACATTTTACAAAGTCAGCACATTTCATACCAATCAATGCCAGTTATTCCCCTGATAAACTGGCAGAGATTTACATCAAGGAGATAGTGAGGCTCTATGGGACGTCAAAGAATATATTTTCTGACAGAGATCCTCGCTTCACTTTAAAGTTTTGGAGATCTCTGTATGATGCTCTGGGTACTAAGCTGAACTTCAGTATAACTTATCATCCTCAGAGAGATGGGCAGTCATAAAGAACCATACAAACGTTGGAAGATATGTTAAGAATATATGTAATGGACTTTAAAGGAAGTTGGGATCACTACCTTCCATTTGAGGATTTTGTTTACAACAATAGCTATCATGCAAGCATTAAGATAGAGCTCTATATGAAGCATTGTATGGGAGGAAGTTCCAATCCCCTCTTTGCTGGATAAAGTTATCAGAAAGAAGATTATATGGGCCGGATATAGTGGATCTGACTATGGAACAAATTAGGATCATCAAGCAGAGGCTGCTTCAGCCTATAGTAGATAGAAGAGTTATACCGACAAGCGAAGAAGACCATTAGGGTTCCATGTCAGTGATCATGTATTCTTGAAAGTTTCACCTGTCACCGGTATTGGAAGAGCAATAAAGAGAAAGAAGCTGAGCCCTTGCTATATCGAGCCGTTCGAGATATTGTCAAGAATTAGGCCAGTAGAGTACCAGATTGCTCTACCTCCGAATTTAAGCAGATTACATGATGTGTTCCATGTTTCAAAATTGAAGAAGTACTAACCAGACCCCTAGCATATTATTGAGTATGAAGATGTAGATATGTGAGACGAACTTACCTTTAGGCTAAGCCAGAGCGAGTCATTGATAGATAAGAAAGGCATCTCTGACATCGTAGTATACCATTTGTGAAAGTGTTCTGGAAGGGACTGTCTCTAAGAGAGGCGACATGGGAAGCAGAAGAAGATATGAAAAGACGTTACCCGGGATTTATGCCACGTGAGGTGTAACAAATTTCAGGGATGAAATTTCTTGAAAGAAGGGAGAGCTGTAATACCCTACTTTTTCACCAATATTCCTTATATTTATATATGTGATATTTAGTTGAATAAAATGATGAATTGTTCCACACATAAATTTACAGAAATATTCCAATCACCAATTACACATAATTCTGCCAAGTAAGGACACGAAGAGGTAATTAATGTCCACTTAAAAGGAATGATATGGTAACCAAAATTTGAGCATAAAATGACACAAATAATGGCTTCATATAAGTGTCAAAATTTGGCCAAACCAAAGAGAAAGGAAGGAAGAAATGATTTATTCCGATAAATCATAAAACGTAAAGGCAAAACGATAATTTTGTCATAAACCAAGAGAATAAAAAATTTTCTTTAATATTCCCAATAATTTTAGTTAAATGGGAATTAAAAAGAAGAAACTGGCTATTTGGTAAATAATAAGTCTATTTTAGTGAATTATTATCAAGGAAAGTCAAAGGGCCAAAAAGTAAAGGCATAGAACTTTGTTAACAATTTGAGGTCAACAAAGTGCAAGATGGGAGACATAGGATAATGCAAGACCAAAATATGCTCCCTCATACCCATTATGGACTGCATAAGTGAGAAGAAAAGAGGCAAATGAATTGTAAAATATTTAACCAAAAACCATATATTTGGACCAATAGGAAGTAGCCACTTGTAAAGTAAAATTAACTAAGATATGAAACTTGAAAACTAAGTAGAGAATGGCTTGCAAACTCTGATAAAATGAAAAGAAGAACCGATGAGATTTGGTGAGATAGTGAATGTTTGTGAAATTGTTGGAGAACATTTTTATTACTCTCAAAAACTCTTTTTCAGTCCCAGGTTCAAATCCTGAGATAGGTTTGGAATTTACAAATATTTTTTGATGTTACTTAGTTCGGGACCTGATCCTGGTTTCACAAATGATTTTACTACTCTTTTGCACTCATCTGAGGCTATAGGAAATGAGGTATCACACAACTTCCCTTAGAAAATTTGTTGAATTGTATGACATTTATAAAGGATAAAACTTTGTGGTAGATTTACTTTGTGAACTATTCCATAAACTTGAGGTTGTAGTTAGATTTCAATGGTTAACGGAAAAGCATGTGTTACTACACTGGAGAAATAAGAGAATTGCATATCTTACTCCGTAAAGTAATTTGGGCTTTCTCTTAGTGGCAAGCTGAGAAATGCTACATATGTAACACTAGTGGTATTTTGGTTTTTCTCAATATCAGTAGAAGCCAAAATGGTAGCTAGAAGTGGATGGTGAATTCCCTATTGTATTTTGTGAAGATGTAAGGGAATTACTTGAATAGAATTGTTGACTGTATTTAGATCAACTTGTGATAGACTTAGTGTTGATATTTTGATCTACTCGAGGAGTAGAGAAAAATGTGAGAAGTACCTATAAGTGGTGGTAAGACATGTTGTCTTACAAATGGGATCCAGTAAATCCTAATAAATTGGAATTAGTATTGAGTTGAAATAGGCCAGAAGCTGTCGTAAAGATACATAGTTTTCTTGGTCCAGTCAGGTGTTATAGGAGGTTCCTATAGAACTTATTTTTTTAAATAATCTTAATATTGTTGAAGCTCTTACAAGAGAATAAATCATCTGAGTGTGATGGTGAATCTATGTGTAGTTTGTGAGAGCTGCTGAAGAGGCTAACATTCACACCAGCATTAATCATCCCAAATCCTAGTATGACCTATGTGGTCTATAGTTAAGTGCCTATGTGGTTTGTAGTAATGCGACCTATGTGGTTTGCAAAGAGGCAACCTGTGTGGTGTACAGTGATACAACCTGTATGGTGCAATAAGGTGACCTGTGTGGTCTGTAGTAAGACAACCTGTGATGTGCAGTGATACAACCTGTATGGTTTGCAATGAGGTGACTTGTATGGTTTGCAATGATCTTGTGAACTATATATCCAATGAACTGTGTGTCTAGTAAATTCTTAGGATTGTGTGTTTTGAGAATGATGATTGCTTACTGATTGTCATAAGGTTTATTTTGCATGCTTCACGAACATTACATAAGTATATTAGGTGGCAAGAGATGAAGCCTGGAACGTAGGTAGAATAACTAATAGACTGCGTGTCCTAAGGCTGTAAGTTTTAATATGCATTCAGTATAGATCTTGGACTGTGTGTCTTGAGGCCATAAGACCTATTGGACCAATGTGTGCTCAGACCAGCAGACTGCTATACAATCAGAATTATGTCGAGTATGGACCATAGGCAGTAAAACCTGATATGTTTATTTGCATGGGACAGTGATGTTGGACAGTAGGACTTGATAAGCACTCTATGCTGTAATGAGTTGTGTTCCTTATAAATGCTAAATGACTTGAATGATCTGAATACTTGTTAGATAAGCAATAAGACCTAATGATCAATTGGTGTTGTAATGAGCTGTGTGTCCCATGGGTACTAAATAGGCTAAATGTGTGAGTGCTGAATAGGCTAAATATGTTAAATGCCTATCAGATGATTTGTGATGCATGCTTTATGAGCATGCATAAGATAAGGATAAGCTGAATATTAAGAAGTGATTCCCTGAGGATAATCAATTCTATGTGATATTCAAAATTTTGAGGACAAAATTTTATTGATGGGGGGAGAACTATAACATCCCAAATTTTAGACACTAAAATTCCTCGTACACTTTATTATGTTCAATGGAATAAAATGGTGAATTTTGATACATTTGAAGTAGCCAAAATATTGGAAATAGTGATTATGTGATATTTTGACCAAGTAAGATATAAAGCATAATTTTTGTCTTGTCAAAGGCCTAACATTGAAGCCTAAAATTTAGTATGAAAGAGCATAATTCTTAGCCCAATTTATGATGAAAATTTCAGCCAAAACAAAAAGGGAAGAAGGAAAACAATACTTGGTACACAAATTCAAGAAAATGTAAGGGTAAAATAGTCATTTGGTTTATAAAAATAAAAAACCAATATTTTTCCCTTAAAATGTGGTGTTAGATGGCCAAGAGAGGAGGAGACAAGGGAAAAATATGATTGGAACACATAAAGGGACATGTGGAAGCTTAGGTTGCCATATGGAAAAAGAAGAAACAAGAAGTTGTCAAGTATTATAACTGCAATAAAATATAATATTTATAAGAAGGTGGAAGCTAAGGTTTCAAGGGCTCATTTAGCTCTTCCAAAGGCCAAATTTCAACCAGAATAAAGAAGAGAAGAGAGAGAGAGAGAGAGAGCTCGTGGAGAAACAAAAACAAAGAAGGAGGAAGAAATCAAGAAGCAAAACAAGGTAAGTAGTAGTTGGAATTGCTTGTTTTTACCTTTAATCTCTTGTAAACCCTCTCTAATCTTCATATCCATCTTGAAATCATGTAAAGCAAGAAGAAAATAAGGAAGAAGGAGAGGGAAAGTTGGCGTCTAAGTTAGAGAAAGAAAGACAAAGTAAGATGAGCTTGAAAACTTGTTTTGTTTATTTGATTCATGATTATTGCCAGTGGTTTTGCTTGGTTATTAACTTATTTTGTCTTGGATTTTTGATTTAGGATGTATGAACTCTAAGGGGAGGTGTTGCCCAAACTTTGATTAATCACTTGTAAGTGGTGTTTAAGTGGTTAAATAAGTGATTGGAAGTGAAAAGAAGATGTTTGGTTGGTTGGAAATTGAAAAAATTTCATTTACTCCAAAATTGGAAAACTTTGGGCTAGACCTAGATGGAGGGGTTTGAGTAGGAGATTGATGGATTTGATGATTCTGTTGTGTTTAGAATGAAAAATTGTGTAGGAAAGATGTGAAATATGGAGCGTGAAGGCTTTAGGATGTGAAATGACAATTTTAGCCCTAAAACCCTAATTGGTGATTGTCAAGGGTAAATCTGGAAATGTAGTGTGAATTTTCCAAAATTGAGGTAAAAAATGGATTCTACAGGAGAAATTTTATAAGAACAGCCTAAGTCCTAATTTTTGGAAAAGTACAATTATACTGGGCATAAAGGGAATTAGACTAGATTCCCTAGGGGCATTTTAGTTATAAAGCATTTTTGGGTAGAGATAACCAACTTTATGAGTCTTAGAACATGGTATGAATGAGTAATGACTCATTTATTATGAATTTATGAATTTTAGGGTTTGATATTTACCGAGTCAAACCCGAAACTAAAGGACCAATATTGGTTTGGCATGGAAAGGAATCCATATATTAACTCTATCTCTTGTATACTATAGGATTGTTTATTTGCATTTTTTTGTGATGTTATGTGATGTGAATGTCTATGGCTGTAATTCCTAGAGCTCTGGTGTGGGCAAAGCACAAGTATCACGTAGTGGGAAAAACACAAGTACCACTAGGCCATTTAGGACGTTGTTTAGGTAGGCCAATGTGATAAGTACTGATAGGTTGGTGCCTACTCTAAAATATTGTTGTGATCACTGTGGGGCAAGTAGGGACAAATGACCATTTTGATCCTGAGTATTGTTTGACATACATGTGCACGACACACTGATTTATGTTGCATTATATGATGCATTGCATATTTATCTTTTTCATTTTATATGATTAATAGTATGTTACTACTAAGATTCATTTGAATCTCCCACTTTCCATAATAATTACTCAGCTAGAAGAAGTAGCTCCAAGGGCAAGGAAGTTGAGACCGGCAACTGATGGTTTTGGTTCAGTTCAAGAGTATTAGTGTTGGTTATCTACTTATCCTTTATGTATTCTAGGATTTGAAAATTAATGTGTACTAACTCTGTGGGATTTCCTATAATGTTATCATGTATTTTATATCAATATATTTATACTATTTATGTATGCCCATTGATGTCATATCCCAAATTTTGGGATAAGAGGCTTGAGATTAAGCTTGGATCAAATAGACTGCTAAGGCCCAGTTTAGCAAGTGTCCTAATAAGACCTAATTTTATTCTCTAAAATTTCTTATACTCGGGAGGCCTTAAGGGGAATAAAATGCTGAATTAAAGAGCACGTTAGGTGGCAAAGCAAGGGAATTAGATGTCAAACACAACATAGTTAATTGGAACACAAATTAGTGTTGCTGTTAGTGAGTTTCCCTGTATGGCATTTTTCAATAGGAAAATGATATCCAAAAATTTCAAAACTTTCTAGACTTATCAAGCTTTAATATGATAGGTCATATAAGTCATTTGGAGATATACACAAAAAGATATGTATTTTTGAAGTTAGCCCAGTAAAATTAGGAATTTTCTATGGCAGTATCCAAAAATAATAATTCTGAGAATTATGAGTGTTTAGTTGGCTAAAGGCTAAATTTTGTTTCTTGAAATTAGACTCAATAAGGGTCACATAGCCTTTGAAACCATAACAATTGGACATCTGTGCAATTAGATATGAATTTTCAAAGTTTAAAGAAATATCTGGTAGGTTTGAGTAAAGGTGCGAAAATAAGAAAATGTGTTGGTCAAACAGTCAAAGTTTTGACAACTTTTCCAACTTAAAAAATTATTGACTAATAGCAAGACCAATAGACCAAATTGGGTCAATATGTCTTCATTTTTATTCAGCCAAAAGAGTTGACAAGATATATGAAGAAAAGAGGGAAAATTGGTCAACATAAGCCCTTACTTTTTTCGAAACCATAAGGATGCCCAAGCTATAGCAG
Organism: Albizia julibrissin; assembly: GCA_037074505.1. NCBI lineage: Eukaryota > Viridiplantae > Streptophyta > Magnoliopsida > Fabales > Fabaceae > Albizia > Albizia julibrissin. The sequence goes on along the minus strand of CM073484.1, from coordinate 45,775,951 downwards.
TAAGAAAGGGAGAGTTTAATTGATATTCATTCATTCCTTTTCTAGTCAATAATTTCAGCTAAAAGGAAAAGGAGAGAGGGATTGAATATATAATGGGATACCTCTTCACTTTTCTCTTTGAAAAGTTAGCCAAAGAGGAAGAGAGGGGGAGTCAGCATTTGATTAAATACTCACCTTTCAAGAGATGTTCGGCCAAATGGAAAGAGAGAGGGAATGGAAACTAATTAATATATTCTCTTCACCTTTTTGCTCTCAAAGTCATTCAAGTGCAAGCAAAAGGAAGAGAAGGTTAGTCAAAAAGTCCATACACTTATTCTCTTGACACATGGCTACTCATTTAGCCAAGCATTCCCACACACACATATATCTCATAAATATCAACATTTCTCACTTCCAGCCATCACAAGTCGGTTTAAGAAGAGAGATAACAGAAATAAAAGAAGGAAAAAGAAAAGAAAAAGAGAAAGAACCGAAATTAAAGAGCAAGGGAATAAAAGGAAGAGGTAAAGCCATTTTCACCATCCAATCTTCATTTCTAGGCCAAAGTGTCTTTATAAACATTGATCTCCTCTCTAAGAGCTTCGGTTTTATGGTTTCAATTTTTTGAAAGGAGTTGTTTTGTACTGTCTATAAAATACCAAAGTTGGAGAAATCAAGAACAAGCTTTAGAAAGTGAAAGAGGTGAGCTTAAGCTTTGATTTGAGCTATATATTGTGTTGTTTGGTTGAGTATAGCGAATTTTATTTGCTGCCCTATTTTTGGTCTTTTAGGGTTTATTAGGGTTTATGATGCTTTCATCTCATACATGTGATTATATGTTGATTTGGAAGAAAATGAACTAAGTTTGATGATTAAGTTGATCATGTTGATGAATCTATAGGATTTATAAGGGAAAATTGTGTGAGAATATATGTGTTCATGATTTTTGAATGATTGTATATTAGTATGGAATTTTTAGAAGTTAAGAGGAGGTGTTGTTTGATTTAGTTCATTGGAAGCAATTTGATTGTGAAATGTATTTTGTTAGTATCAGAGTAGTGATTATGGCAATGGAATTATTTGCTCAAAGGTAAGGGTCCAGTCAGAGCAAAGGTTTATGACTAAAGGATAGATTCTCTACTCATGTGAATATTATAGTGAACTCTCCTAACTTACATAACTTGATATGTGTGTTTGTGTACTGATGTGTTAATTACTTTAATGAATTGTATGAAGCATATGTGAATGAGTGAAGCTCTGTTTTTTTTATACTATGGTCATTAGTGTAACATGTTAAACATTGAGTATACATATATGTCATTATGTTGGCAAGAATTTGTAGAAGTAAACATGTCATGCACAAAGCATTTCTTGTATGCATTTGTTAGCATTGTTTACTACTAAGATTCCCCTAAATCTCACCCTCCCTAACCAACCATTGAGAGAGGTAGACACAGGTGGGATGTTGAAAGTTGCACGAGAAGAGAATGCAATGGTGGTGGATCGAATATTTAAGGGTTTAGAATTGTAAATTTTTGTGACTTAAACACTTTGGTAGCCTTGTGTGATTACACCGTTGTGTATGTAAATAAATGAATTAAGTTGAACAGAGAATTGCCTTAATTAAATTAATGGAAAGGGTAAGAATATATAGCTCGTCATTTTCAGAATGACCAGTATGAAAAAGCCTAGAGAAATTTACAGATATGATACCCAAATCATCTATAGTCAATCCTCGCAATATTATTGTATATGCCCATAAACATTTAAAAAGAGTTATGGTGAAATGACCTTGGTAATTTAATTTGACGATGTCAACTAGCTTCTTATAATAAGAGATGTCCAAAACCTTATGTCACAGTCACTACTACCTGAATAACTCCTTGTCCTAGAATTGCCAAAAACTCTAGAGTTGTGTGTTCATTGACATTGTATGTAGCAAACATTCTTGCATGGAGGGGGTTGTGGTCATTGACTATTATGCGTGCAAACCCACTTGCGAATTCCCTACGGAGTTTTTTGTTAACCTCTGTGATAAACCATGAATTTTATATAATTTATTCCACCTTATTCATTTATGTTAGGATTATTTTTGGCTAATTTGGAGTTATTAGGAAATATTTGGATTATTAGCCAATTTTAGGAAATAAGTTTGAATTAATTATGATATTATTGGGCTTAAATTACTAATATTTTAATTACCTAATGAGTTAATATTTCCAAATATATGAAAAATCATGATCTCATTTAATTCTTACAAATTAAGGAAAACATATATTAGCAAATCATATGGTGCAGAATTAATCTAAGAAGGTTGAAGAGAATTCAATGGCTTAATTTTATTGGGCTACTTTAATTTTAATAGGCTCAAGTTGGTACTAATGGCTTAATTTTATTGGGATACTTTAATTTTAATAGGCCCAAGTTGGTACCAAAACTCTCACTTCCTCCTATTAAATTAACCTAGTCATTACTACTAAGGGGAGTCTCTCTGTTTCTTACACACTCGGCTGAATATAAAGCCTATTTGGTATGATGGAATTGGTGTAGGGGAAATGGATTTAGAATTAAAATCCATAGTGAGTGTTTGTTTGGTTTGCATGAATCCGTGTTGAAATGAATTCTATCGAAATGGGCTGATTTGAATTCCAGGCCAAGATCTATGGAAATGAGATGAATTCCAAAAAGGCCATAAGTTTCGGACTAAAATATCCTCTATTATAAAATATCTTGACAATTTTACCCTTTGCTCAATTTAATATAAACCCTAATGTTTAAGATTGCGACCTAATTTGTAGAGAACATAGGAGCCATTCCTTGCACACGAACTTGATAGGAAAGAAGGTGGTGGACAACACGACAAAGCAAAGTGATCAACAATGCAAGTTTTTGACCGTGTTATTTGGTTGTTCTTGCTTTGCTTTGCTTTAAGTACTTCCCTTTATTTTGGCTTTGAATTTGGTCATGTATTTTACAATTCCTGGTTGTTCTGGCTTTTCTTCAAATGTTAATAGTTTACAGTTTGAGTTATTTTATTTGGAATGTTTGAGAATGTTTACATTTTGCGTTATTTTTTTTACTAGGTCTAGGTTTTCTTGAATTTGGGAATATTGACATTTATATATATTTCAAAGATCTCGGTAGGTGCTTTGTTTTTACATCCTGATTTCGGTGGGTTGGCCAAATCATACCATGAATTATGGCACTCCCTTATATTCCATTATACTCCTCACAGCGTGATCCATGTGTACAGGTCATAAAGCGTGGTCCTCATGTTGTGTAGGTTAAGCCTACCAGAAATACTCGGTTAAAAAAAGAAAGAGAGAGAGTTTACCATGAAGTTGCTTATAGTTTTCTGTCTTTGAAATTCTTTATTTTTGTTTAACTGGTGAGTTTTGAGAAAAGGGAGAGAGATTTTACCATGAAGTTGCTTATGGTTTTTTGTCTTTGAAGTTCTATATTTCTATTTGAGCTGGGTTTTATCATGTTTCTTTGTGTGTGAATAATTGGGGTGTGAGTGGTATAGCAAGCTTGAAATTTGAGTATATTCCAACTTTATGACTGACATATAGTTTACTTTCTCCTATTTTTTGTATTGTTTGTGTATCACTGTGTTGTATCTTTTAAATCAATTACTATGAATAATGAATCTTTAATTCCTCTATGGAGTGATTGAGGATCTATTACTATGAATCTATGATTCCTCTATCTCTCTTGCTATAAATTATTCTTTCAATTCTGCATGAAAATCATTAGATTTTTTTGGAGGTGTTAACTTTGTTGAGTAGATGAAGTTAACTCTCCTATGTGTTTGAATAACTCTATATGAATTAGCATCCAATTTATCTTGAAGTATAGCTTTGTTAAGAAGAAACTTGCTATATGTTGTCACGACTTTTTGTTAACCTCATTTTTATAGTTCCCATATTTAGCCCCTTAACCTTATTTTTGTCACTATGATATCCAATTCTTTTGGATTCTCTCTTATATACTTCTTATACATATACACAGTCATGGATCGTAATAGAAGACAAGTGATTGTGCATATCTTGCTTTGGTAGTTTCATACTCCATTTGTTGTGAACCAATATTTTATGAGCATATGTATTGCTATTGCTCTTTTTAGACGACAAATTAGTCGTAAGCCATACACTATGGATTTTCATGCTAGGAGGGTTCACCTTCAAAATATGATTTATAATAGTGATATAACTTATTTTAATCAAATTAGAATGAATATGATTACTTTCTATAAGCTATGTCTTCTGATTGATATAAAAGGAGGGTTAAAACCTACTAAAAACATATTAGTTGATGAACAAGTTGCAATGTTTCTCCACATCCTTACACATCATCAAAAAAATAGTCGTACGGTTCTATTTTGGGAGGTCTGGTGAAACCATAAGTCGGCATTTTAATTCTGTTTTGATCACTATGATGCGCTTGAGGAATGAGCTTTTTAAGAAACCTCAACCAATTTTGGAGGATTCAACGGACATGAAATGGAGGTGGTTCAAGCTATATTTTCATTTATTATATATTTACAATCATGATTTTTATAACTCATTTGATTGCACTTATATTACATTGAAACTATTTTTTAAAAAAAAATTGTTTAGGTGTCCTTGATGGCACACATGTTAAAGTAAAAGTGCCAATTGCTTACTAGGGAAGAGATAGAATAGAAAGGGAGATATAACTACTAATATGCTAGGAGTTTTGTAATACCCCGATTTTTAGGATTAAAGGCTTGAGGTTTAGCCTGGATTAAGTAGACTGCTAGACCTTGGTTTGGCAAATGTCTAAGTGAGGAATGGTTTATTTCCTAAAATTCCTTAATACCTTTGGATATTAAAATAGAAATAAAAGGTGAGGGCAAAATGATAATTTTTCCAAAAGATGGGAAATGATGGTTTTTCCCTAATATTCCCAATGATTTGAGTTAAATGGGAATAAAAAGAAGGCAAATGACTACTTGGTAATTAATGAGGCCATATTGGTAAATTATTATCAAGTAAAGTCAATAAGTAAAAAAGCTTAAAGCTTTAGTTGACCACTTGAGGTGGTGTAATGGGATAGTTGAGAGTGAAATATACTCTCTTAATTCTCATTAATATTAGTGGAATGATAAAGGAAAAGAGAAAGGAAACTTGTTGTGCAAGAAATGAGATTGGTGGACTAATAAATAAAGGCCACCGGATGATTTTTAAGTCATCATCCTTCATCATCAATTCTCACTCTTTCTCGTGCAATTAAAAGGGAAAGGGAAATAAATCAGAAAAAAAGAGAAAACAACAAACTCTTTCCGGGAACTCTAAATTACTATTTCTGTTCTAGATTTTTCGTGGATAAGGAGTCGAAGTTTGGTAATTTTGATGCTTCCATTAGCTTTAGAAGGAAAAATTGTGTAGGTATGCAAGTGTTCATAATTTTTGACTGCTTGTATATGAATTTAGAAATTTATGAAGTTTGGGAATTCATGTTGATAATCTGCCCTGTCTGGAACAGTGTTTTTGTGTGTGATATTTGAGGAGCCAAACCTTATCCAAAAATTATGAAACTTTTGAGAATTAAATTAGAGATATAGAGATTTAATTTGATAGGTATTTTCTAATTTTTGGACACATCTGGTGGGAGATATGAATTTTTGAAGTTTGTCCCTGTTTTCTGGAAACAAATCTAGAACAGTGATGTTTTCCAAAATTATGGGAATTGTTTTGTTGGGATGACCATAATTTACTATTTTTATGTGAAATTATACTGAAATAGATTTCCATATAATTTAGAACCACTCAATTTAGAGTTTCCTAGAACTAATGGTAAATTTTTAAAGTTTGGTCATGTAAAACTGGAAATTTCTGGAATAGTTGATGTTTGGAAAATTTCTAGGGATTTTTTGTTGATATTTTCCAAAAAAAAATATTTTTTCTTGAAATTATACTTAGATAGGATCAAATGAAGGTTTGAACCACCTCAATTGGAGTTTTATAGTATTAATTATGATTTTCCAAAGTATGGTAAAAAATGCTGGTAGTTTGATTACCATGCGAATTTTAGTAAGAAATTAGCCAAATGTAATTGGTTAGAACTCCAAGGATAAAAGTGAGCCTTTGAGGCTAATGTAGCCATTGGGAATTCACCCTTCATGGCTCTAATGATGTTATTCGTATCTAGGGTCATAAAGTGTTAAAGAAGAAGTAATGGTTGGAACATGAAGATGCATAGAGGAGAAGGAAGGTGAAGTGAAGATAGAAGCGCAAAGCGCTATCTTTCGTATTGATGGAAATGTGTGGTGTTTACGTGTAATTATACACTAGATGTATGTATGTGAATGTATGATTGTTGTAAAGTAGAGAATCGCTCTAGTGTAAATAAAGAGAACGGCTTTTAGTTTATTAAATAATCGGTTGCTTACTCTGATATGTGGAATTAAGAGCCGGTGAGGTGTTGAAAATGAGGGTGTCACAAGTTTGCTCACTTGATGCATAATTCATATATGTTCTCGTTGGGAAGGTTCAGCTGCTAATGAGAGAGTTTTAAGAGATGCAATTCATAGGAGAAGTGGAAGCTTAAAAGTGCCTCTAGGTTTGGTAATTTCAATAATTTGTCTCGTATTATTTTTTAATGTCAATTGCTGACAAGTGTTAAACTACATGACAATAGTATTTGGTTGATGCTAGATATACAAATTGTGAAGATTCCTTGCACCCTTTCGAGGACAATGTTACCATTTAAGTGAGTGGAAAGATGGAAAAAGCCATGTAAATGCTCATGAATGCTTTAATATAAGGCATGCATCGGCCCATAATGTCATTGAGCGTTGTTTTGGAATGTTAAAATTATGTTAGGCTATCTCACTTCAAAAAAAATTGTGATTTGGTAGCAGTTAAAAATGTGTATTTGTAGCGGTTTTAACTACTACAAAAGACATTAGTAGAAGTTAACGAAACCGCTACAAAAACCACTGTTACAAGTGATTTTATAGCGATTTATTATAACCTCTACTCAATGACAAAAACCACTATTGAATTAGTAGCGGTTCATACATACTGCTACAATAGTCGGATCAAGTCAACACATTATTTGACAATTTTGTAGCGGTTAAAAAATAGTTACAAATGTTGGGCTGCCAATTTATAGCATTTAAATAACTGCTACACATTTGAAATGTCAATTTTTTAAGAATGGTGCCAATAACTTTGTAGCGGTTACATAACCACTAGAAGAATTTTGCCATGGCAAGAAAATGAGAACTAAAATTTTTGACTCATGTTTATAGCGGTTATAAAACAACTACAAACACTACTAAATTAGGATAAAATTTTAAAAGTGGCACAAAAAATTTAATCAATTTTTCAAATTCACTTTTAACTTTGTAGTGGTTCTAGTAACCGCTACAGATGTTTGGAAAAATGAAAAAAAAAATCCAATAATTTAATTCAATTATCATTTTATCGTTTTAACAAGTTCATTATTATATAACTAGATCTGGACCGATAGTACTTATTATTTGAAAATAATGATTAAATTAAATTGTTTGAAAAAAAGATTAAATTGAGTTACATAAATATAAAATTTATATACATAATATTGAGAAATTGTAGGTAATATTATGGATTTATAGATATTAAGTACTTATTTTGTCGTCTCCTAGATGTTGATCATTATGGAAGGAATATTAAAAATGTTGAGGAATAGTTTGTTAATTTCTACTAAAAAAAATAATTAGTATGAATATTATAAGTAGAAAAAAAATATGGAGATGAAAGAATAGATAAAAAAATTTACCATATTTGATCACCTTAGATATTAGACTCTTGGAAAAAAAATTCCTAGATGAGAAAAAATGAGAGAGAAGAAAGGAGTAAAGAAATAGAGAAGTGTATGAAAAGAGTTGGTGTGAGGGTATTTATAGGGATATGTGTAACTCTTGTAGCAGTTAATGTCACAGTTTTTGTGGTGGTTGAGGTGTCATAGTTTGTAGCGGTTTTTTAGAATTTGTAGTGATTATAAAACCGCTGCAAATGTTAGTTAGAATTATTTTTTTAAAAAAAATAAAAAGTTACAAAAACAAAAGCATGGTTCCACTTGATCATTTTTCGCCGCCATCCTTACAAAAATTGAAACCATTGACATTGTATGCTGTAAACCTTTTTACATGGTCAAGAAGGCTGATTGTGAAGGCTCTAAACTCTGGTGAATGTGGGTTGTGGTCATTTAATACTCTATGTGCGAACTAGCATAGGAATTCTCTGTGGACCTTTTTGTCAACTTCGATGGATGTTCGTGTTCGGATCCTGAGTTGACACTTCACATGACTTCTGAATTCCTTGTAATTAATCTTTGGAAGATGATCATGAAATGTAAATAAAAAATGTAAGGATAGTTGTAGAGTAACATATGAGTATACAATTCTTACTGAAGGAAGGATTCAACTTGAGTGCAATTAATCAAAACATGTCTATATACTTGCAACTTCTCAGTTGCAATTAGTTTAAAGTTCTCACTTCCTCCAACTGGTTTACCAACACGAGGGATTAACAACTCTGTTGATGTTGTTGGTTTAGATTCAGGACAATCGTCTACACGAGGCGATTAGTTGAAAGCCGTCTCAATGTCATAAAAGTACCTTAAGAAGAAATACAAGACTTGATCCCCTATATAATCTTCAGCTATAGAACCTTCTGGCAACGCCTTATTCCTTACGTAAGATTTCAACTTACCAAGAAACCTATAACGTAAAGAGGGAAAAATGATACTAAATGGTGAAATGGGCGACAAGCATATTTAGAAAGTATTGAAGTCACACATATGTAAAATGAGTACCTCTCAATAGGATACATCAATCGATATTGAACTGGGCCAGCGAGCTTTGTTTCATGAATAAGGTGGTCTATCAAGTGAACTATCACAGTGAAAAATGAGGGAGAAAAGATAATCTCCAAATGACAAAGTGTAAGAATGATTTTGGAGTACAGCTAATCAAGCTCCTCAATGATCAAAACCGTAGAACACAACTTCTGAAAGAAGGAGGTCAGCTCTACCAAAAAGATGGACATATCGGGAGGAAGTGCATTCTTTATAGCCAGTAGAAGTATTGCATAAGAACATGTAAGTCATGACTCTTTAGGCCAACAACCTTGTCAAACCCCTCAATATTTTGACATTTATCAGAGTAATGACGTGCAGTTCAATGGGTATACAGAAATAGTACAATGTACTGACAAAATTCTTGACTACATTACATAAAATCCTTACAGGGTTTGTACAATTTACAATGTTAATCCTAGTTACAAATCGTAGCTAGTAGATAACCAACTAAAAATTTCTTGATCTTCACTGAACCCTTAGCTGGCGATATCTACTACTTTTCCCTTTAAGCTGTTTCCACTTGCTGAATAAATTTTGAAATTTATGGAAAGGGAGAGATTCATATAAATCTTAGTAGTAATAGTATATCAATCATATAAAATATGAAAAGTAAACATGCAATGCAGCATTTATCATGAAGCATCAATCAAAATACCAACGGCTAACTAACAATGCTCAGAAACCAAATGATGATTTTGTCCAGATCAAAATGATCATCAGTTCCTAATCTGCATAAATCATAACTCATACATAGAAATTCACCACAGAATTCACCTATGTAATGTGATCATATAACAACTTAGAGCAGGTCTTTATACCTATTTGTACATATCACATCTTGGAGCAGACCTATACCTGTCCATACATATCAAGCCACTCAACTAAGTCTACCTGGCCACATGGTACCCCAAAAGTTCCAGGGGGTGGTTTAACTTATCATCCACACCTAGAAGGTTTCAACACCACAAGCAATATATTGAACAGATCATGGAAATCATTGCATATTAATATTCACATAGTATACCAAAAATAAAGTTACTACCTGGACTCTTTTCCAATGCCTAGCCATTACCGGTTCTTTAACATTTCATCTGGCTTGGCAATTATCAAATCCTATAATTTCCAAAGTAATTGCAAATAAGTTACTACTCATTCATAGTTTATTCTATAATTTACAAGTTGGTTATCTTAGCTCAAATCTCATATTTACCAAAATGCCCTTGGGGAACCCGGTCTAATTCCCTTTTTATTCGGTATTTTTGTACTTTTCCAAAAATCAAAACTCGAGTTTATCTTATATTTTTGCATTTATAATCTATTTTTAAGCTCAGATTAGACTATTTCCAGCTTAAATTACATATTTGCCCTTGGAAGCCCTAACTTAGTGTTTTAGGGGTAAAATTGTCATTTAACCATCCGAGGCTTTTCACACTTCGTACTCTTCATGAACCCTACTTTATTTTCCTATCTAAACTCAATGGAATCATCAAAAACACCAAAATCTAGTCCCAACACTACCAAAATAGCTTTTAGACAAAATTCTATAAAATTGAGAAAAATGGAACTTTCTTGATTTCAATAAGCTAAACACCATCTTTTCACTTCTAATAACTTGTTTGAACTCCTAATCTCCATTTTAACATAATCAATTGAATTTTGGGTAGTATATCCCCATAGAAATTAGACATCCCAAATTTACAACAATCATTACAATCAATCAGATTTTCAGCGAGAACACAGTCACAACTCAGTTTTTAAGAAAAATACTAGAGTTTTAGCAACTTACCTTGTTCCTTCCTTCTTCTTCCTCTTGTGTCCAAAATTTCCCCCCTTTCCTCCTTGATTTTTTCTTTCTCAATAGCTATTCTAAGATAGTAAGGAGTTTAAGAAGGAGTTTCTTGATCTATAACACAAGATTGAGCAGAGATTTCGGTAGACTTACCTAGTTCTTGCTCCTAGGTCTCTTCCTCTTCTTCTTCTTCTCCTTTTCTCCAAATCTCTCTCCCTCTTCCCTTTTCCTTTCCTCTTGGCCAAAATGTCCTTAATATACACAAGGGATGAGAGTTTTTTGGAGAATTCTAAAGTCCATATATGTCATAATTCTATTGGTCCTTGATTTCTTTATTGCATGTGACATAATATAATTACATATTTAATTATGTAATAAATTTTATGAGTTCCATCTGTCCATTCCCTCTGTATTTATTCATAAAATCACCAGATTATATTTATTTTCTCAAAGTGACCATTTTGCCCTTATTATTTTTCTCATTTTCGCAATACTTAAGAAAATTGGCAGAATTGTCACCAAATTTTGAAAATTCATATTTAATTTTATAGATATCCAATTGAGGTGGTTCTAAAGGATATGTGACTGTTATTGAGTCTAGTTTTAATAAAAATATATAAAATTTAGCCAAATGGAAGCACACCATTACCATAATTATTATTTTTAAACTCTTCCCCTGAAATTCACTAGTTTTCCAAGGTTAACTTCAAAAATTTATATCTCCTTGTGTAAAAATTCAAAAATTTCATGTGACATATCAAATTGAAGCCTATTATGTCTAATTGAATTCTGAAAATTTTTATAATTTTTTGACATCATTTATGATTTTTAAAAATATAACTACCTGACAAGAAAACTTACAGGCAACATCCATAACTTATGTACCAAAATAACTATGTTGTGTGTGGCCTTTAATTGCCTTATTGTGTCTCTTAATATGCTCTTTAATTTACCATTTTATTCCTTTATACCACTAAGGTATAGAGGAATTTTGGCAACTAAAATTTGGGATATTACAAACCTTTTGTGTTTGCATGTCAATACATCATGAAATGTTGTTTGAATAGCCATCAGGAACTTTTATTTTCTTCAACATAGCTAAGAAGACTTCCTTATTCAGTTTTGTGAGGTGAACTTTAATGGTTGAACTTTGTCATGCTCATTAGACCACACATCTTCATAAACTCCCAAGGCCCGTAAATCTTTCCTCGCTTGAAGATGATCTTTTGACTTGTTGGGTTTATTAAGCAGTGTGTATAGCACATTGTCGCATACATTTTTTTCAATGTGCATGACATCAAGACTGTGTTGAAGTAAATTAGTTTTCCAATATGGAAGAGTGAAGAAGATGCTTATCTTCTACCTTTGTTGTGGTATAGAAGATGAAGTAGTCCTCCTACTCTTTCGCCTTTCGGTTGCTGAATCGTTATTTTTTTCGAAAGTTGAATTCAACGTCCTGAAGCTACTGTAAGATGTCTACACTGATTAAAGTCTAAGGACGTCATCTTTTTTCCTTTTTCCCATTGAAATGATTTTGTTGCAATATGAACTTGTGTTTGCCATCGAGAAACCTTCTATGACCCATAAAGCACCAATTTTGACTATGAGAAAGGTGGACTGCTGATAAGTAAAATATCTGCACATTTATTTTCCCTTATATGAAGTATTTTTTGGATGACATTTGAGCTTAATATAATGAATTTGGGTGTAATTGATAAATAAATAATGATTTGACATAAAATAGAATTCATTGGAAAATACTACATTTTGACCCTATTTTAGTTTTTAGGTAATATCTGGAGCTCTAAATGTTGAATTAGGACGTTCTTTATATGGATAGAAAGCTGAGAAAAATTCCTACAACTTTTATGTTGAGGTAAAAACCCAGCTCGGTCCTTAAAAGCTCCAAATTTTGCTTAGAAGTTAAGCATGTGATTCTATTTAAGTCTGACCTTTGTCCACTAATTTGACCATAACTGGATCCACAAATGTTGAAATGAGGAGTTCTCATATGAATTTTCAAACTAAGATCTAGATCTACAACTTTTATGAAGACAACAAAGTAAGATTCCAATGTTTTAATTGCCAAATGTTTACTGAAATCAATGAGCAAGGTGGTCACAAAGTCAATATTGGTGGCTTAGAGTCAAGATTCTTACCGAACATGTGGAAATTCTTACACCCAATTCATCTATAAATAGAGGAGTTAAAAGCACAAGGGAGGACATCATCTTAGAGTTTAATTTCATGCATTTTTATTGTTCTTTCATACCTCCTATATGGAAGGTTTATGTAGTCCTCCTTTATGGATGGTATAGGTTGACTCCTACATGGAAGGTTTTACCTCCTATATGGAAGGCTAGATTTTTCTATTTTCATGCATCTTGTAGTTGTATCTTTATGTTTTAGAATTTAATAATCATGTTTTATGCAATATTTATGAAGTTTTCAATTTATTTTGGTTTTGTTTTTAATTTCATCATGAGCTAAATTTTCATTTTCTTAGGGTGATGACGTAGCTTACTAATGACAGATTGAATCTTAACTTATTAAATCTAGTTTTAATTTTTCCTTCATGATTGAGTTTTAATTATTGTTCTTAATGCTTTCAATTGATTGGCCACCTTTTAGATGATCTCAATATGCATGTTGAGACCAGAAGGAGATACATATGTGTGGATTATATAATTAAAACCATAATTTTCATATGAAATAGGAATATATTCATATGGGTTGTGTAGTCTTAATTGAGTTCCATAAATCTTAATGCATGATTGATTGCTTAAATTCATATAGGAATATATTAGGTTATCAATTAATTATAGAATTACTTGACCTTGGAAGAGGCTAGTAATTAAAATACGAAAACTCGACTATCAATCATGTGGAATAAATTAGACTAGAATAGATAAGTGATTCAATCCAGAGTTTTCTAAGTGAAATCTAATCCCTATGGCCTTTTTATTATATTTGTCTTTAAAACAATTACATTTTCATTTAATCATTTTTATCTTACAATCTCAACCACTAACTAATCGATCAGCTAAATAGTATTAAAATTATCAATTTTGGTACTTAGTGATCAATCCTTGTGGGAACGATACTCTACTCACCTCTATATACTTATTTACGGCAATGTACACTTACACTTTTAAATACGACATCTTACACTCGTAACAACTACGTTTGAGTCAAAATTACAAACTAGACACGCTATCCCAATATGCACGTTCAACCTGGATAATGTTCCAAGCCTAAGAAAGTCACTTATGTTACATATCAAAAGCTACATGCAAGTTGAACAATAACTTCACGTATGTGTCATATGTCTCGATGCCGACCTACCAAAAGTCCATCAATTCTATAATAATCGATTGGAGATACATATCGATGTCATTACCTAGTGCCTTTTTTCTTGGATGATCATAGATAAAATAAAAGAGCTTCATTTCATACACATCCAAGGGGCAAGTTGTAGGGAACTAATACTACCAGCGAAATACTGTAACTTGTACTAAGATTCCTAAAGGGATTAAAACCATCGGTCGCCAAAGCAAGCTAAACATTTCTAGGGTCAGCCATGAAAGATGGAAATTTATAGTTGAATACTTTCCAGGCTTCTGCATCCCGTGGATGTCTTAATTTACCATCTTCATTCTTATCAACATCATGCCACCTCAATTGCTCAACTATTTTGGATGATATAAACAATCTTTGTAATAGTAGCTTCAAAGGAAAGTACCTTAGAATCTTTGTAGGTTTATTCTTATATTTTTCCCCTTCTAAATTATCTTTTTCCTAGATGTGTGACATTGCTTGCATTCCTCCCTACTAGCTTCATCTCCCCAATACAACAAACAATCGTTGGGGCATGCATTAATTTTCTAGTAGTTCAAGCCTAATCTGTTAATAATCTTCTTGGCCTCGTAGAATGATGTGGAAATCTCTGCATCGAGGAACGCATCTTGTAATAACTACAGCAACATCGACATTGCCTTATCTATGATTCCACACAAGCACTTGGTATAGTATAATTTTCTCAAGAATGATAATTTTGAGTATTTTGGACAGCCTTTATATAAAGGACGATCTGCATCATCTATGAGGCTGAAAAAAATCTTGTGCCACTTCATTCCTCAACAAGACAGGCTTTGAACCTTGTACTTCTTTATTGAAGTTATCATCCTAAAAACCAAATGCCTCATGCACAACATTATTAACATGATCATCTTCATTTACTTGAACTCCTACTTGTGAACTTCGAGGAAGAGCATCATCATATCTCATACCAGCCTTCTCACCATGAACTACCTATAATGTATACTCTTCCATGAAAGGCTTCACAAGTAAATGTTCCTTAGCAACTTCTCATGTATGCCACTTCTTGAACTTGCATCTCTGACACGGGCATACGATCTTTCCATTATAGCAACATGAGAGTAAACAAAATCCAAGAAGTTATTTAATCCTTATAAATAAGCTGCAGAATTGAGTGGCAGCTTGATCTATGGATTATCCATAGCTAGAGGGAAAAATTTAGTAAACAAGATGAGTGAAAAGAAAATGATATGTGACAAGATGCTTAAATTGAAGTTCAAAACTTTGTAGCTGTTACGAAAACGCTGCATCAACCACTACTAAATCATACTTTATAGAGGTGTTTTTTACAAACCTCTATAAAATGTAATGACCGTTACCATTTGTAACAGTTCTTAAAGCATAACCACTACAACTATTAATGACCATTGGTGAGACTAACAGATTCAAAATTTAAAAGAGTAACATTTTGTAAAGGTTATGAAAACGCTACACAAACCGTTACTAAATCATTCTTTGTAGCAGTTTTTGCTTTACACACCGCTACAAATTGTAATAACTACTACCATTTGTAGCGGTTATCAAAACATAACCACTACAACTATTAATGAATATTTTGTAGCAGTTACAATTAATAAACTGCTACAAAGGTTTATGATTATTGGCGGGAATGACAGATTCAAAATTTAAATTTGTAACATTTTGTAGCGGTTGTAAATCCTTAACCATGACAAATTGATCTAACTGTTGGCGGGAATAAAAAATTTAAAATAACACTTTGTAGCGGTTTAACTTAATAAACCGCTAAGAGTTTGTGTCTTTTTGTAGCGGGTTTCTATAGTAGAACTGCTACTAATATCAGCTTTTTAAAAAAAATTGTTTTTTCAAACAAAATTAAACCACATAAATAACATAAAATAAAACAACTTTGTAAAGTAAAAAAAATTAAATTAACTAAACCTTTTTTAAAAATGTTAAAAAATGAAACAAAATATTGTAAATAAACTAAACTAACTATCAAGAGCTTGATCAGCAGGTCCTGTCTGAAGGGGACACCATCACCGGGCTATCCATCAGGTATTGTCTCAGGGGTGTGCGGATGATAGGCCTGGTAGATTCAACGACATCATCATTAGATTGAGGAGGAGGTGGTTGTACAACGAACTTAGAGATAAGGGGGGACCTCTGGGAACGCCTCATCAAGGAACAGGCAACTCCATGCCTTATTGAGCACGGAGTCTATGATCTCCTGCCACTCTGTCTACTGCTCATAGTAGAAATTAACCTGCTCCTGTATCTGCTGCGCCATCACAAAAGATGCTCTTGTAACCTCTGACCAATCTCCTCAATAGTCTCCTCCTTCAGACTTCTAGTCTCAAACATCAGTGCTCAAGAGGTTCCTACCTCAGAGCCGTCGCTCCTCCTATAGACCATGTTAGGTATGTCGCCTAACCCTATCCCTCTTACACGTTTAGGGTGCTCGATTGATCCCAAACCAGCTTTCAGTGGCGCAGTGGGGTCCACAAATCCCCGAGACTCCTAGGTCTATGTCTCTCTCAGCTCAACCTAGGACTATTGAATCCGCTCCTGCAATTTTATGAAACAAGTTATTATTATTATTATCACTAACAATAAATTAATTGTTATTGTAATATCATGAATTTTGGGATAAGAGGCTTGAGAATAAGCCTAGATTAAGGAAACTGCTAGATGCAGTTTAGCAATTTCCCTAGCGAGGCAAGTTATTATTTCCTAAAATTCCTTTATATCTTTAGATATTAAAGGGAATATTATGGTAAACTAAAGAGCCGAGGAAAAATAATGTATGGGAAAAATGGTCATTTGACCAATGAATGGCTAGTAGCCATTATTTCCCTATTATTAATGCCCAAACTAGTTAAATGAAGAGGGAAAATAAAGAAAAGGGATAAGAAATGGTTTATTGTGATAAATCATAAAAGATGAGGGCAAAATGGTAATTTTGCCATAAGATAAGAAATGATGTCTTGTCCTTAATATTCCTTATGATTTCAATTGAATGGGAATTTAAAAGGGGGAAATGACTACTTGGTAATAAATAAGGCTATGTAGTGATTTATTATCAAGGAAAGTCAAAGAGCCAGAAGCTTAAGGCTTTGGTCAACCACTTGTGTGGTGACATAATGAGATGGTATAAGAGTAATATTTCTTTCTTTTAATCCCATTATTTCCAGTAGATGAAGAAGCATGAAAAAAGATGGATTGTTATGCAAGAAAGCCAAAGAGTTGGACTGATATGGTGTGACTTGGTTAAATGAATTAACCATCATTCTTCATCCTTTTAATATCTCATTCTTGTGTGATCAGAATAAGAGGGAAAGAGAGAGAGCTGGAGAATGAGATAGAATCAAAACTAGAGAGAGAGCGAACGAGAACGGAGAAATCGAACGGAGGAGAGAGAGAAGAGAGAAAATACTTCCAATCATCGAAACTTTACCGAAACGACGTCTTCTCTCAAAGTGCTCAGTACAAACCTTCTTCAACTCATCCCAAGCTTCATTTTTATGGTTTTATATTCTCGTTTAGAGGTGGTTGGTGCTGTCTCATCGACCGGAGTGTTGTCAGAATTCCAAACCGAATTCAAAAACGTGTAGAGGTAAGTGTAAGCTTCCTTCTGAAGCTTTGATTTGTTGTTTGGATAAGTATAGTGGGAGTTGGGTACTATTTACTATTTATTCAAATGATGTTTTAGAGGTTAAAACGATGTTCAATGGATGTATAAACAGCTAATCATGTAATTAGAGGTAGAAAGGTGGTTATTAGGCCAAAGAAAGGAAGAATCCAACACAACTCTTCTGAGAACTCTAAATTGACTACCTTATGTGAGGCTTGAGCCATGAGTTGAAATTTCATCAATTTGATGATTCCATTGAGTTCAAAGGGAAAATTGTATAGGGTTCATGTTGATGATGAAGTGAGAAAAAGCTTAAAGTGAGAAATGACCAAATTACCCCTTAAAGCTCTAAGTAAGGCCTGTCAAGGGTATTTTTGTCATTTGGGCCTGAATTTGACTAATGTGAAGTCATAAATGGATTCTACATGTGAAATTGTATATAGGACTGGCTCAAGTCATAATTTCTAATGATGTACAGTTGGGCCGGGTCTCCGGGGCATTTTGGTAATTTAGCATAATTGAGCTAAGTTATCAACTAAAATGAGTGTATAATGATACATGGATGAGTAGTGACTCATTTATTGTATACTTGGAATTTAGGACTCGTCAGATAGTACCCGAGCCGGAGCAAGGATGATGGTTTAAGGACGGATGCGAAGTCCTAAAGGTAGTGAACTTACCTTACCTGTATGTAGTTGATATGTATGTCTTACATTGATTATGTGACTACTTTGCTTGTTTGTGTTAAGCATATTTGATTGATTGAAGCTCTATCATATTTGTGCAATGGCCATATGTTTGTCATAACATTGAGCACACAGTATGTCATTATGTTGGCATGAAATAGTATAGGCAAGCATGTCATGCATTCATATATATCTTGCATGCATAGTAATAATATTTACTACTGAGATTCTTTCGAATCTCACTCCTCCCAAACAACCATTTAGACAGGTGAAGAATGCATGAGGATATGCACGAAGGAGGAATTGCAGAGGTGAAATGAAGATCATAGTACAAGGCACTACTATTTATATTTGATGTAAAGGTTGGATTGTTTATGTGTAGTTACACATTTGATGTATATGATTGTATGAATGAAGAATAAGCATAGAATCGCTCTAGTTTAAGTAGAGAATGGCTTTCAGTTTGATTTAACGTAATCACTGGCATACTTTGATTTAATGGAACTAAGAGCTAATGAGTTGAAGTGATGTAGTGAAGCATGTGGAAATGTTTGAAAAGTTGTCTACCCTTTGAAAAACCCTCTCGATCTTAGGTTTAAATCCTGAGTTGAGAGCGAGGATTTATTAACGTTTTGAAATGTTGGGTAGTCCGGGACTAAATCCTGGTTCCACAGCTGATCTCACTACTCATTTATACTCATTTGGGGCATTAAAAGTAAGGAGTCACAGTTATAAACATTTTATTAAAAATAATTGTAATTATTATACTTATAATGGCCCCATCTACCTGTTGAGACGTCGAAGTCCTATCCCGGTGCCTATGTGTCAATGTAAATAACTCTCTATAATTCATCTAGAAGTTCTTTTCATGAGCCTTCCTCTCCTAAAACAATGAAAAAATTACATTAATATTATAAACATTTAATTGAAATTAAATTATTAATATTAATATAAAATTAACCGAAATTGTAAAAGGTATCAATTAAAGTAGGTCACTGAAAAATGTCTTCAATCTAGCTGTGTGGTGGATCCTCTGTTGAGAACGGCTCCTTATGTTTCTCTAAGAAAGAGCCTACAAAAAAATTTTGAAGTTATCAAAAATTGAAATAAGTAATAATTATTAAAATACATTAAAACAACAAAAATGGCTCAAATAATAGTTATTAAAAATAATACCTGCCCTTCTTGACTCCTCTTGAACTGGACAAAGCTCGCTCAGTCATTGGGTGGGACGCCATCTGGGATGTCCTAGATTAGCTGCTGCATAGGAATCATCCCATCCTTATTCTTGATGTGGGGGAGACGATTCCTCTTATTCTTCCAGCTGTCGCCCATCTTCATCAGCGTGTACCTCTTCTTGTTGTCCTAGACGACAAACCTATCATGTAACACAATTAAATAAGAAAATATTTAAATACTATTATTTCAAAACATAAAATTTAAAACTAATAATTACAAACAGATAATCACAAATCATTTAATATAATTAAATGTAATTATTAATTACCTTAACCATCTTATCCCACGCTAGATCCTTCGGCACCTTCAAAATGTTCTACCACGTATTGAAGTGAATGGGAAGCTGCATCCAATTCAAGCCCATCTCGTTCAAGAAGCGGTTGAACAAGTGACCTCCATTATCAATGGGTTAGTACATGGCCTTATTTCAAGGAACAATAACTTGTAGTCTCGGGTCTAGGCTGTTCAGACCTGTCACATCAAGCCTCCTAGTAGAAATGTTCCCCTGCTCATCTGCAAAATTTACCTTTTGTATTAGTTAAATTTAAATTCACATTTAATAGAACTGTATATTCAAATTCAATAAGTTAAATTTGATGATAAAAAAGATGATGACTTGGTCAACAATTGCAACTAAAGTAAGGAGGTAAATTGGAGAGCATTTTGGTCAAAAAGGGAGTGAGTGAGAAGAGAATTAATACTTGGCTCGCATTAATTCAAAGGGAAAAGAAATAAGGACTAAGTAAATTACACATGCCAAATTACCATTAAACAATATTATTACATAAAGCAAAAGAGATATTTTGAAGACTTCATTATCTCTTCCTCCTTCCATTATTTTGATTAAAGCAACCAAAATAGAGAGAGAGGGGGGCTCAATAAACTTGAAGCAAGAAGGAAAAGCTAGGGTTCAAGAGGCATAAACCAATGTAAGATGCTTGAAATCAAGTTGCTTATGCCTTCAAACTACTTAGAACATCCTCTAACCTCTTCTTTTTCTTCAAAATCATGATTAGCAAGTTAAATCAAGAGGGAAGAGAGAGAGAGGGAAGATGCATCCTAGTGAGAGAAAGTGAGAGAATCAAGAGGTAAGCTCAAGAACCCTAACTCTCTGGCTATATGAATTGTGTTGTTGGTGATTGTTGTTGATTTTTGTCGTTATTTTGACTTGGTTTGTAATTTTGTAATGCCAAATCTTAAGGGGAGTTGCTACCCAATTTTCCATTAAACATGTTTAAAAGGTGTTTAAGAGGTTAAACAAGTTATTAGAGGTGAAAGGAAAGTGATTAATGGAATGGAATCAAGAAACTCCAGTTTTTCCAATTTCTTGTAATTTTTGTCCAGACCTATTCTTACTTTTTTTGGATTGGATTTTGGTGTTTTTGATGATTCCATTGAGTTTAAAATGGAAACTTGTGTAGGGTACATGTATAATATGGAGTATAAAGGCCCTAGAATGTGAAACGCACGAATACCCTTAAAACCTTAAGTTAGGGGCTACCAAGGTTAATTTCATAATTTGGGCATGAATTTAACCAATCTAAGATTAAAGATGGATTCTACACATAAAATTGTGTAGGATTAGCCCGGGTCATAATTTTTGGGAAAGTACAGTTGGACCGGGTACAAAGGGACTTAGACCGGGTTCCTATGGGCATTTTGGTAATTTAGCACTTTTGAGTCAAGATAACCAAAACATTGAGTTTAGAATGAGTTATGCATAAATAATAACTCATTTATCCTAAATTTGAAATTTTAGGATATAGCAGTAACCCGAGGCGGATACAGAGCTAGACTGATTGACAATTAGGCAAGGAAAGGTCACGTTCCAGGTAGTAACACTTTCTTTCATGTATTATGTGATCATCTATATGCTTTGAGTATGTCATCTTCTATAGTATGAGCACAGTGCCAAGGGCATATTAGCCTACATCTGATCTGGGATCCAACGAAGGTGCATGCGAACAAGCCAAGTCTAAACAATGGTTTGGCCTTGGACAGTGTGTATACATAATAGCCTATCATCTTACATAACTGTGCATGAAATATTTATTTTTGTATCGTATATGTCTGATTGTATGTAACTATTGAGATTCTCTGAATCTCACCCTTTCCATAAATGTATCAAGTTTCCAACAGCATAAAGCGGCTCAAAGGGCAAAACTATAATTTTTGGCAACTGAAGGTTCCAGACCAATACAAGAGGCAACGGTTGGTTATCTGAAGGCATTGTTATTTTTTTTAAGGTTTGTATTATTCTATACACCCTTATGTAGAATTACTGTATAAACAAGCATATTATATCAATAATATCAGTATGTTTATGCTATTCCTATATGCCTACTAAACGATGCAATTGCTACTTTAAGTTCTATGAATAATGAAGCGGGGTCTTACATTTAGCAAGACATAAAAGCACAATTTTTGTCTTGATAAACCCCTAACATTGTAACCTAAAATTAAGTATGGAAGAGCACAATTGTTGGCCCAACTTATTGTGTAAATTTCAGCCAAAAAGAAAGAGGAAGAAGGAAGACAACACTTGATACAAAAATTTAAGAAAATGTAAGGGTAAAACAGTCATTTGTCTAAATAAAAATCAAAATCCAATAATTTCCCTTTGTTTATGATTTTGGACGGCCAAGAATGCAAAGAGCAAGAGAAAAATAAATTTTGGCCACCTTGCATGCCATGTAGAAGGTCTTTATGCCATATGGAAAAAGAAAGAATATATATAAAATACATTAAATGTGATAAAATTGAAATATAAAAAAATATTAGTTTAAGGAGGTGGAAATAGCTTATTGAAGAAGCCAAATAGCACTCTCCAGAGGCCATATTTTGGCATAAAGGAGAAAAAAGAGAGAGTGAACAAGTTGGAAGAAGAGAAAGAGCAAAGAGAAGAGACAAGAATTCAAAACGCAAACTAAGTAAGTTTGGTAGCAAAATTCATGTGTTCTTGTCTCTAATCTCTTGAAAACCTCTTCTAATCCTTAAATCCTTCTTGAAATCATGTGAAGCAAGGAGAAACCAAGAGAAACAAGGAGGAGAGGGTGGAGGTTTTGGAGGAGAAAGAAGAGGAATCAAAAGGGAATCATGAAACCTTTCTTAACTTGTTAATTAGTTGTTCTTGTTAATGAAATTGGTTGAATTCTTAGTTTGGATGGCTCGATTTTATGATTTGAAATGTATGAACCCAAAGGGGAGGTACTGCCCAAATTTTGATTAATCATATTGGATGTGTAATTAAATGGTTTAAGAGGTGATTCAAGGTAAAAAGAAGGTGTTTTGTTGATTGAAATCAAGAAATTCCAATTTCCCTAAATTTTCATGAATTTTGGCCAAAGGGTATTACTAGGTGTTTGAGCTAGATTTTGATAGATTTGATGATTCCATTATATTTATAGTGGAAAACTTCGTAAGGTATATGTGAAAAATGGACTTTAGAAGCTTTATAGTGTGAAATGACAATTTTGCCCCTAAAACCCTAATTAGTGGTTGTCAAGGGTAAAATTGGAAATGTAGTATGAATTTGACAAAATTGAGGTCAAAAATGGATTTTACATGTGAAATTGTGTTGAAATAACCCGGGTCATAACTTTTCAAAAAGTACAAGTATATCGGGTATGAAGGGAATTAGACCGGATTTTCTAGTGACATTTTGGTAATTACGCGTTTTGGTAGAGATAACCAACTTTATGAGTTTTGGAACAAGGTATGAATGAGTAATAGCTCATTTGTTATCCACTTGAAATTTTAGGATTTGATATTTATCAAGCCGGACGAAAAGTTAAAACACCTGTATTCGTTAGGCTTTGGAAAGGATTCTAGGTAGTAACTCTATCTCTCATATTCTATGTAATTGTCATAGAACAAAAAAAACTAGGCCAGCCTAGCCGGTTTGACCAGTTGAACCAATAACCGGTCGGTCGTCCGATCTGGTTTATGTATCAGACCGGTGAACTGGGTGAATCGGTTTGAACCGAAAAGAACTGATAAAATTGGTGGTTAGACTAGTCCGATTTTTATTTATTATTATTATTTTTACGAAATACATTTTTTATTCTTCTAACTTCTATTTCACGCTATGTTTAAGGAAAAAATGAAAGTTTGAAGACCAAGATGAAGAGAAAAGTAGGTAAAGAAAGAACAAATCTAAGAAAAAGAAGATTTTGAGGAATATAATAATTAATTAAGTATATGAAAGGAGATATCATTGTATAAGTATAGGTACCATAACTAATACTAATATATTTTAAGCATATTTTTTCTAAGGATCTTCATTTTTATCTATGGAAATTTAAAAATATATTAAAATATATATTGCCACTAATAAATTGTAATATTATAATATGACCGGTCTGACCTCAGTTGACCCATTGACCCTTAAACCTGTGCCGTGACTGGTTCATTACTCGGTCCTGTTTTTTATTCTTTGTTGATTGTTAATATGCATTGTTTGTCATATTCTATGCAATATATTGTGAATGGCAGTAAATCCTAGAGCTGGGTAAGGGAAAAGCATAAGTACCTCTTGGCCCAATGGTACCCAGTCTAGGTTGGCCAATGTGATTCATGGTATTCCTTGTTGTGGTGTGGGAAAAGTACAAGTACCACCATATGGAAAAAACACAAGTACCATGAGGCCAGTGGGAGACAACTAAGGTGAGTATGGACAGGTTGTTATCTGCTTCGGAACATTAATGTGGCAAGTACAGACAGGTTATTGTCTGCTCTGGAATACTATTGTGTCAAGTACAAACAGAAAAGCATATGTTCCACAACATTTTTGTGATCACAATGTGGCAAGTAGGGATAAGGCGGCCATTTTGATCCGGACAAAATCATTGCTATGATCCTGAACATTGATTGATAGACATGTGCACATCATTATTATCTGTTGCATTGCATGTTTATCTTTCTCATTTTTTATGATTGATAGTGTGTTACTATTCATATTCATTGAAATGTCACTTGTTCCATAAATAACATTAATTCAGCTAGAGGAAGCGGCTCAAAGGGCTAAGTGGCAATTACCGACAACTGAGGGTCCAATGCTAATTGAGAAGTTTTTTGTTGGTTATCTGTTAGCCTTTCTTTGTATTTTTGAGATTTGTATTATATTATATACAAACCTTGTGGGGATTTCCTGTAATGTAACTAAGAATTTTATATCAGTATTTTTTTCTATTTCTATATGTTCATTGAACTGTGTGTTAATACTTTGATAAATGTTAAAATATTATGGGGTTTGACATTTTTGGTATAAGAGCGTGCAGTTCTGGCAGTAACAAAATAGTATACTGACATAGTCTTGATTATGTTGTAACAGGAATCATGAGCCGTTAGAGGTATCAGAGGAATAGATCACCGCCGTCGATGAATCAGCCCTTAGAGAATTAGCGAACAACTGAAGGGCAGCCAATATGACAGTATTGGGTCAGGAAAGGTCCTAAGGTGCTTTGAACCCTAAGGAAGCGTGTGCAGCCAAGGAAAAATTACAGATCACAACCCAGACTAGAGCCAACAATCGTTTATTCTATTGGTGATAACAAGTAGTTTATGTCGAATAGGTCAGAGACAGATCCATATAGTGTCACTAGTTCTAGGGTAGAACCCATGCCGTGAAATTTGACCTGCAGTCAGATCCAGAGTTGTGGGAGTACATCAAAGGCATACATTTATGAGCTTTCCATGATTGGGATACCCCAGTAGCTTAATATATAGCATACCTATATGAAGTAGATACATTATACCTGGGACAAGGATATTTTGATTTGGAGATTTTCATATGATATTTGGATCCCTACAGCGCTATACTTCTTTCCAGATATTGTATTTTAGGCCCGGAAGAAGAATGAGATTATGGAATGGGGTCCGAATGACAACTTTGTTGCCTTCATGGAGTACATCATGGAGTATGTATTTGATCACATATACCAATACTAATATATGGTTCATTTACAATATTTGGTCGCCTAGAGATGGTTGGCATGACTATTTTGGATGTGGCCAGTCCTGGGGTGCCGATGCTCAGAAACGGTAGGAGCCGGTACCAGTATTTTTGCACCAGTACATTAAGGTTAATCGTGGTCAACCAAAAGAAATGGATGGATGGGTGACCCCCTGGAATGTTTTTGGAAATGTTATATAATATAAGAGAAAAGAAACATGTTGTACAGTCATGAATGGGCTGCATATTACTAAGAGTCTTCCCTAAAATGCTATAAATGTTTACTGGATGCTATTATCGGAATATCTGTGTAGTCAATTTTTGTGAAATAACAAAAATGCCCTTATGAATGTATGTAATTTACCTTTTCCTTATCTTAAAATAGTAAGATATAAAGATGGTGAGAAACAAAAGGTAGGAGTGCTGAGTAGGATCAGAGAGCTAGACCCAACTCAAACCAGTAGATAAAGGGCATGTTAATGAAGTAACATACAGTGGCGAGCTGTGAGAGGTGCAGCAAAAGTAAGATGCAGATAGGGAAGAGAGAGAACCGTCCTAGTAGATAGAAGAATGAGCTTAATCAGCCTGGGAATCCTATTCAGGAGCAACCTCTAATTAGACTTGTTGTTGAGGTTAAAAGTCTGCAAATGTAGGTAGCTCGATTTTTCTAACAATAACTTTATGTCTTCTGAAGGAAGTTTGATCTTCAAATGGCAGAAAATTAGTTGTCTCATTTAGAGAAAATTTCTAGAATCCTGGAATGCCCATATAATATCAAAGTAGCTGGAAATCTATAAATAAGAGGGTGATGTAGATCGATGGTGGAAAAACACTGAGATGGTTTTGCAGGCCCGAAATATACCTATCACTTGGAAATTATTTCAGGAGTAGTTCAATGAAAACTACTTTCCTCGATCAGTCTGAATTGTAAAGGAAACAGAATTCCTTACCATTCAGCAATATGAAGAGGAAAGTTTTGATGAGTACATGGCACGTTATATTCAATTGTCTCAATACTCTTTATCTGAGGTATCGTGATTATGACGAACGAAGCTCGGACATGATGATACGGGGATTGAGACCATAATTTAAAGAGAAATTAGTCTTCAAGCAGTTTATAGATTTTAATAAGGCAGTAGAAGAATGCCAAATCACATAAAGCAATTTGTTGAATTTGTACATTGATAGAAATACTAACAATAAGGGAGCATTTGGTAGTAGGATTCTTCCCACAAGCGTAAGAATTCAGGAGGTTCATCCAAGGGAAAAAAAGCGTCATTAGTTTGGTATCGATAATAACCAGAGACCTATAAGACAAATTTTGAGACTAGAGGTTAGAGAATAAGCATAAATAAAGTAGACTAATAGGCCTATTTTTTTGAGAATTTGAGGAAAAAATAGTTAGAGAACATAATTTAGCTTGAAAATTTTTGAGAAATTATTTTAAGACTCTATGAAGTTAATTATAGAAGAGAATCCTTAAAATTATTAAGGATAACAAATCAAATTATGGAACCTAAAAAATTTAAGGAATCTTAAATTAGGCAAAGGGGAAAGTCAGGGCCTAGTGTGTGTAATTAATAGGATAAAAATATACCTATATGTATATAAAAACACACACCCCTAAAACCTGACACACACCCACACTTGGCATTTTATAAGAACACATCAACAGCCCCCATCTTAGATATAATTTGCTTCTATCATTAGAAAATGCATGGTCGATTCACAAACACACACTTACACCTTCCTTTTGACAAACATAAACACTCTTGTGATTTGGAATCCACTTGACCTAAAACTACACTAAGTCACCTATTAATTAAATACTTCCTTAACTCTCCATTCATGTAAGACAGACAAAGAAAAGAGTGCAAAAGAAATAGAAAAATACAAAAAAAGAGAAACAGAGGTTGAGGGAAGGAAAGTTGGTGGTGAGAAGGCAGGAAGTTGACACTGTAGAAGAGGAAGAAGGAAGTTCCAAACCTTATATGAAACACCATAAACGTGTTTAAGTAAGTATTCTTTAGATTTACCTTGGTTTTCCTATAGGATTTGAGTAGTTTTCTAGGCTATTTCATTTATGGAATTGAGAAAAGTCACTGGAAAAATTCTGTCAACCAATAAGTTTTAAACTAGAGCTTCTATGTCAATTTCAGGTGGGATTTCTGGTTTTTTTAGTACTGGAAATATGTCACCAAACACAGGGCACATGTGTAGGAGTATGTAGAGTCAAAATCTTTGATATTAGAGTGCAAATCCATGGCTGCATATTGGCTTTTCTTCACCCTGTTTTGTTCACAAAAAAATAGAGTTTTTTCCATGAAGTTATAAAAGCTTAAAAAAAGGCTATAAATGGAGTTTTTGTCTTGTTCTTTTTGGTATGGAAATTTTAGGATGTGTAGTATGTAATAGAATCAAGAAGAGCACCATTTGAAGGGAAAATGAATGAGTTCTTGAGTTTTGAACTCAGGCTGTCAAAACTGCCATTTTTGAAAGCTAATCAGTTTCATGTTGCATTTTGACTAGATAAATCTTATCCAATGTTTATGAAATTTTACAGGGAAATAATAGACATCCATATCTTTAAAATGAGTCAAAGAGAGAAAGTTATGATTTTTGAAATATAGGTCCAAAAATAGGGAAAATTCTAGAAGTCCAGGTTCTAGCAATGGCAAAAGGAGCGAATTTCATAGAGTTAATATGGTAATTTGGCCTTTTGATTAGTTTTCCCTTAAATTCTGGAAGTTGTGAATTTTTAAAGTTGGGTAGAAAATCTGGAAAATTCTAACTCTTTGTTTGGGTAGTCATCTTAGACTTTGAATTTTGGAGATGAATTCTATGAATTGACACTAATAAATATTTTTTATTATATAGGGGGCTTCAAGAGCTTCATATAGGACTTTGAACTACCTCATTTAAAGTACTACAGACTAAGTTATGAATTTTAGAAGTTGGCCAACAGAAACTGGTAGACTAGGGTGATATCTGAATTTTAAAGTTCTTGAAGATAACAAGTCAAGTGCAATTACTTGCTTTCATGGCTCTAATAATGTGGCTATTTATTTGGGGCCATGAAATGTCAAAGAAAAGGTAATAGAAGGTTTGTCAAGCCACTTTAATGGTTGGAAGAAAAGGAAATGAAAAGAGGACATTGTGATACCTTATTTCCTATAGCCTTAGATGAGTACAAAAGAGTAGTGAAATCATTGGTGAAACTGGGATTAAGTCTTGGATTAAGAAATACCGAAAAACATTCACAAATTCCAAACTTATCTTAAGATTTAAACCTAGGATTGGAAAGGATTTTCGAGGGTAATAAAATTTTCTAAAACAATTTTCACAAACATTCACTATCTCATTAAGTCTCAACGTGATCTTCTTTTGTTTTATCAGAGTTTGCAAGCGATTCTCTGCTTATTTCTCATGTTCCATACTTTAATTATGTTTCGTTAGCGATCAGAAGTGTAATATAACTAAACCATTCTATTGTCATATTACATAGTTATATACATTATATATAATTCCAAAATATCAAAATATACAACCAACAAAAAAACTAAGGTATTTTGGCGTTCCCAGCCTCTAACTGTCCATATTTACCTTCTTTTTTCCCCTTGAATTATCTCCCTGTACTTTAGATGATTTATGAGAAAGAGTGAGATTTAAAAGAATCTTAATAGTAACGTAGTGTCAATCATACAAATATAACATCACAAAGCATGCTACACATTTATCATTCAATAGAATTATCACAACAACATTTAGTGCATCAAGTGCAGTTCTTAAACTACTATAGTGCTAGGTAAATTCAATGGCCCTGAGGGATGCTTGCGCAAAAAGGCCCCCGAAATCTACTCGTTTATCATAGAACATTATTGGCTCGAGTATCCACCCAATTAGAAAGGCCCCGGGTGACCACTCCACATAACCATAGTCTCTCTCCTCAACTTTTCTAGTCTCTCTCTCTCTATTCCCTTGATTGAGCTTGCTAATTATGGTTTTAAGTATAAGAGATTAGAAGAAGCTCCTACATGATTTGGAAGTATAAACTTCAAGTGTACATGCTTATTACGTTAGATTTTGTGAGAACCCTAGCTTTTCCTTGTTCTTGAGTCTCTTTCGTCCAACCCTCTCTCTTTCTCTTTTCTTGTTGGGTTTGCACGAGAATGACATTACTACATAAAGTAATTTTAATGTCCCTGTTTTAGACCTTTTATTCGTGGGATGCCTATTCAGGGGTCATAGAAAGAGAAGACTTTAGGCGTCCATAACTCTTAGGGACACCTAAAGTCTCCCGCAAGGGGACTTTAGGCATCCCCATTATCGAAAAGTGATGTCTAAAGTGTCTTTAGACATCCCTATTTCTTATAGATGTAAAAGCTAATTTTTTTAAAATTTTTTTTTTATAATTTGGTATGCTAAAAAATTGAAACTATAGAAACAAGACTGAAAATAATGCATATATCTTTACAAGTGGTAAGGAAACATCCAGCAATATCTAATTAACCCCTAATACTATCAATGTACAAGAACCACATGCAACAAAGTGTTGTCAAAAATGTTGTCTACACTACCTAAAATAAACATACATATTTTATGATCTATGTATTGAAGAAGTTTCCATGTCAAATAGTCTTTGATCAAATTAATGTCTTTATATAAGTAGGCATCTTCATTATCAAAAATCTACAAATTAGAAAATAAGATTAGATAGAATCAGTAAAGATTCCACATTTCAACCATAATACCAAAAATATTATTATTTGATTACCTGCTGAAAATCACTTGTAACATTACTCTGAATAAAGTTATACATGTAAAGGAGAACGTAGTAACCGCATTCAGTGTTCCCTGGCTGTCGAGAGCACTATAAATCAAAAGCAGTTGGTTAAATTCAATAAAGTCATAGATAAAACAATCATCAATAAAAGAACTTGAAATTGAAACCACATACTGCTGGAAAAAACCCCTTAGGATATTTAATAACTTTACCCTCACGTGACCCACCAAGCATTCTATATGTCTAGGTTGTACAACCATTTAAATGTAAAACCACAAATATTAGAACAATTCATTTAAGTTAATAATCAATAAAATAAAAACAAAATAACTTACGTATTGAAGATGGATTTTGTTCCTTTATCTGGCTTTTTACCCAAGGAATCAAACTAACAGACGTGATTAATGCAAGGACAAACAACACACAGGCTCTAACGGAAACTACAACAACATATGGATATAAATGAAGTTAGTTGACAAGGAAATTATTTCTTGAACTTTCTATAAAATCAAAATTAAAGTACATACCCTTGAACAATTGGTGATGGATAAAAATGAAGTTTGGTCTCTCCCATTGTGTAGCCCACATAATGCATCCTTTTTAGCACATCATTGCCATCCCTTATCGTATTTTCCGGATACAAGAATCCGTATAAATTATCCCTCCCCATATTGATGCATGTGTGGTTAAATGACCTAAATAGAAATCAAATTATAAATAAAATATTGAACGCATAAAACCAAAAAACCACTATTAATTGAAGGAAAGAAAAACTAACCGTATGGAAAGTTTTACCCATCCTGTATCTATCTCCTCCAAATGCATAAAGTCTCTGAGATCTTTATTGTTAATCGTAATGGGATACATCAATTGTTGACCCACAATCCTTGGAGGCATATGCAAGTCGATTTGACGAACACCTTTATAAATCTGTTGCAATCATGCCAAGAGGGGCCATTTCCCTGCATCTTGCTCATCCTATTATTATAACATAAAAAACCAATTATTAGTAGGATGCCAAAAGATATCAAGTAAAACAAAGGTAGTTTCTACCATTGGAGGAGTTGCAGACGTGCCAATAAAATTAGGGAGACAAAGGATAAAAGATCCAATCACATGACCCAGCATGGCAACCTCTTCGTTAGGGACAGGGATGGTTGTACCTTCTTTCCCCTCTCGAACACATATGACTATCACCCTACATAAATAGTGTG
Organism: Albizia julibrissin; assembly: GCA_037074505.1. Lineage (NCBI taxonomy): Eukaryota > Viridiplantae > Streptophyta > Magnoliopsida > Fabales > Fabaceae > Albizia > Albizia julibrissin. The sequence goes on along the minus strand of CM073484.1, from coordinate 45,744,467 downwards.
GAATCTGATTATGATGGTGGGTGGTAGCCTGTCTATGAACGAGAGCATTGACAACAGCACGAAGCAGTGGGGCATTCAAATAGAGGAGGCAAGGCTCTCTCGGCTGCAGAGTAGGAGGCTGGCCCAATGGTTCCATAATGCCAGAAGGCTGGATAAGGGGTTCCTTTGGTGGGTCCAGTGGGTGGTAACTTCCTTTGTTGCTGGGGAAGGCCGGGGATTCCTAGGTTCTATGCCCATCACTTTGCATATTTGAGTTAAACATAGTTTTCATTTCACCACATAGCTCTGGCGATAGCTCTTCTTGAAGCTTGTCATGAAATTTAACCTCGAGCTTTTGTTCGATCTAGGCCATAAGCTCTCTACTGGGTTTAGCTTGTGATGAAGCGTACGAGGCTCATCCAAAAAACTTCACAACACTAACTCCCTTAACCTCCCCTCGAACTCGATTGGGGTTATCAGGCTTCCCAATCGCTGTTGACAATATGTCCATCTGTCCACTAGGAGTGAACAAACCTTGGCTGCTCTACTTTTCGAGTTCATCCTATAGCATACAATTTATTGTAAACAAAAATTAAACACTAGCAATACAACACATTATCAAAATTATATACTTATACTTTAACTACTTACAATTCTCGAGGTAACCTCAGCAACAGCAGGATTTATGAACTTCCCACCCTTAATCCTCGCTGCATTCCATTTTTTGTGATGCGGAGGTGGAGCCGGGGCTTGCACAACAACGCTAGGATCTGATTTGGTTGCTTCCTTCATTTTCTCTAACTCTTTTCCCATCACCCTCCGCTTAAGTTTCCGATAACCACCACGAGACATGCAATGCTGATACTGATTTGCTGCTTGCCTCTCGGTATTCCCTGCACTTACTTTATGTGAAAGGAAAACAATGAAAAATGAGTCAATGCTGTCAAGTATATTGAAATAAAAAGTTTTATACTATGACGAAAAAAGTTTACCAAAAATTCAGGATCTTCTCGTGATGCCACGAATAACCTCCAGTCCTCTAGAGACAAGTATGAATAATGTGTACAGGGTCCTCACCCCTCTTTTCCCCTCGAATATATCTTTATGTGAGCTTGTTTTTAAAATCTTTCCATCGCAGATGCACCTCCCCCATCTAGTGCTTGTACATCTCTGTAGTGTCTGGGATATCGAATGTTTGCTGGAGGAATAAAGGAAATTATATTTTAAGCAATAGGATTAAAGATCAAAATACAGATGTGTCAAAAATGACGTACCAAAATTTTTTGCCAAATCATTGCTTTCATCTTTGAGGGAACCTACTTCCAATCATCATAGATGGTGCAAACTTTACTTCAACCCAAATAGCCTAGATAGCTAATAAAATGGTCTTCCTCAAGGCCAAGTGGATTCATGTTGGCATCGAAGTCCACATGCAGCTTATCCTGTTGATGTTGATAACGTGCAGCCAATGCTGGCATCTTTGTGACGCCTCTAATTCTTCTCTCAATGGGTTAACCACCTTCCACTTAATGCTCCCTATCACTTTGTGAGTCACTAGAATTATCCATATTCTTGTTTATAAGAAAATCACTGTCAGAGAGGTAAATAAGTTCTAAATAATTGAAAAAACTAAGTAGGATTAAGGAAAAAAGCACACGATACTATTTTATAGTTTAAGAAAAAACTCATTGTCAGAGAGCTAAATAAGTTCCAAGTAAAGGTCTTACATTATATTGTTTCCCATATCCATTCACAATGATCATTTCTTATAGCATATTCTTCATCATCTACACATTCTACTCCACTTGCTTTAAGTAGATTAGTTGTAAAAGGTGGTGTGTCGTCAAGGTTGAAGGTTGGATCACCATACTTTAGTTTTTTACTTTGAAGTACAATTGACATATTTTTATTTGCAAGATGTGTGACGTAAAACATTGCTTCCCCTGGCTTATTAAAATGAAGGGTTCATCTCTATAACCAACTCTTCGAAAATCGACTGAGACAAATCCACTTACATTTAAATAAAACAACTTTGAACTTGTTTTAGGTTATCTCCCATATTTCTTCTATAACTCCATAATAAGTCATGGATGCTAATATTGGATTTTTGTCTTTGGAACTGGAAAAGTACATGGCTTCAACTTCTACCATCACCCCACTGTTTGCATGGTACTTCCGTCATCTTGGTCATTTGTGTAGAAAGAATACCCGTTTATATCATAACCAGTCCAAGTAATAACCTGAAATAAAGGCCCCCAAGCTAGCTACTCAATTGTCTCAGATACACCAGTCTCATACGAAACCTTCTCCTCAAACCACGCTATGATTGTCTTGTTTTGCTTAACAGCTATCTGCATGTCACTCTTCTTTGGATTGTTCTTCATACTATTTTTGTGTTCGTCTATGTAAGGTTGAACTTCTTTCATATTATTCAGGATATACAAGTGTGCTTGCAACACCTCTTCACAAGGTACATTCTTCACTTTCAGCCCTCGTGTTCCTTTGCTTCTCCCCTCTTCATGCCAAGACTATTCCTTTCTCCCTTATAGATAATCTTTTCAAAAATCCATTGCCTCTTCAACTACATATTACTCAACTATTGAGGCTTCAAGTCGATAAGATTTTTAGAATACCCTTTTAAGATCTTCATGAATCGCTCAAAAGGGTACATCTACCTTAGGTAAACTGGACCACAGAGCCTTACCTCCCTTACTAAATAAACTATCAAATATACCATGATATCAAAAAATGAAGGAGAAAAATGCATCTTTAGTCAGGAAAAAATAATATAACCCTTATTTTCTAGTTATCTAAATGTCCAGTGTTAATGACTTTGTTACAGATAGTATTAAAGAAAACACACAATCTTGTTATAGTAGTTCGCACTTCATCCTTCAAAATCCCTCTAATGGCTACTGATAATAATAGTTGCAACAACACATGATAGTCATGGGACTTCATTCCCACTAACTTCAAATCGTCCATTGAGACACACCTTCTCACATTAGAAGAATACCCCTGTGGCACCTTAGTTTCATGCAGACACCCACACAAACTTCTTTTCTCTGCTTTTGATAGTGTATGCGCTACTGGCTCCATGTATGCCCTCCTACCATCATCTCTTAGTTGTGGATCTAACTATTCTCTTATTCCCATATCAAGAAGTCTAGTCTCGCATTGATTCCATCCTTAGTCTTCCCTGGTGTGCGCAAAAGCATACTGATAAGACTATTACAAACATTTTTCTCCACATGCATCACATCAATACTGTGTCTTACATCAAGAATATGCCAATATGGAAGATCAAAGAAAATTGATCTCTTTTTCCATATGTTTTTCTCACCCGTAGTCCTCTGTTTCTTACCAAATGTGATATTGATACGTTCCACCTAACTATAAACTTCCTCCCCAGTTAATGCCTTTGGAGCTGTCCCATGCTCCGGTAAGCCGTTAAAACGCTTTCTTAACCTAAGATACGGGTGGAATCGATGAAGAAACCTCCTATGACCAAGGTAGACTATGTTTTTCCCATGCTTGAGTTGATGGAAGTGTGTCTACTTCACAGATCAGACATGCTTTATGCCCCTTCACACTGTATCCTGACAAGTTCCCATATGCAGAGAAGTCATTTATTATGGTGAAAATCATTGCATGCAGCTTGAAATGCTCCTTCTTATATATATCAAACACATCTACGCCTTCCTCCCACAACTTATTTAAGTCCTCAATCAAATACCCCAAATACACATCGATGTCATTCCTTGGTTCTTTTGGTCCAGAGATTATCATAGAAAGCATCACATACTTGTGTTTCATACATAACCAGGGAAGTAAGTTGTATATTACAAGGAGAACTGGCCACGAACTATGTATGCTAGTAAGAGTTCCATACGGATTGATTCCATCTATACAAAGCCTAAGGAGAAGGTTTCTCAGCTCACTGCCAAGTAAATTGAACATTTCATCAATTTTCCTCTACTGTGGAGAGTCAGCTTGGTGCCAAAGATTTTTTCCATCGCCAAAGATTTTTTCTGTCAGATATTCTCTCATCAAAATGTCATCTCAACTTCTTTGCTTTGGTTAGACTTACAAATAACTGCTTAAACTGTTGTATTATTGTAAGATACAATAACACCTTTGAGGGTTGCCTTTTAGTTATCCCTTCGCCACAACCACTGTCTTTCTTCAATTTGTATCGTGACGTTTTACACTTAGGACACTTACTAAGACCTATATACTCCTTTTTGTATAATACACAATCATTAGGGCAAGTATGTATCTTTTTATAGTCTATACCCATCGTAGACAAGATTTTCTTGGCCTCATGTATACGGTTTGGAAGTACATTATCGTCTGAAAACATATAACACAACAATTCAAGCAGCAATGTGAAACTACTATCAGTCTACCCACAAGTTGCCTTTAAGTTAACCAAATGCAATGTTCCTGTCAGCCATGTATATACTCCCAGGGTACAAACGTGTCTCCGCATCACTCCACAGGCTGTCATATTCATGCGACTGTGCAATGGATTCTACCTCAACATCGTTAATCATTTTCTCCATTCTGTCTTCATCTATCACATCCAAAACTTCCTTCTTGTGAGACGGAAAATTTGTTACTTCCTCACCATGCTATATCTATCTTGTGTATCGAAGATTTATTCCATCACAAAGTAAGTGATCCCTAATAACTTAAAGGACAAAAATACTTTCCATTTTTTGTTGGAGCATTCTTTCTAATAAATTTAATAAATTCTTACACCCCATTCTCATATTCTTCACTAGTTATCAAAGCATTCATCTAACTATGATCCATTTTATTGCCACCTAAGTCATTCCCAATAACACTCAAGCTTGGAATGATTGTAAGGTTTTCTTTTTATTATAATTTTATTTAAAATAATTTTGGCAGTATTTCCCCTTAAACATGAGGCACTCCAAAATTCCAATAACTAATTAAGGCAATTTAAGCTTTTTTATGCAATTATAATAGAGGAATATTCTTGAAATTGTCATATAAAAAGGGCATAGCACAAACAAGATATAATAAGGGCATGTGTGTATATATCATGTTGTGATGTTGACTATGTTTGGTTCTTCACACACACAAACACTCTAACTCATAAGTCATAATTCACAAGCTATTTGGACAAAAAACATAGAGTTTCCTATACCCACAATAATAACTTTAGAAAAATAATTCCAATGTAAGTTAATATTTCAATAATTCCAATAGTTCCTATTAATCCAATCAAACTAGCAATATCCTTCATAACACAAATATAATTCTAAAAAACCAAACGAATTAAAAGGGCAAATATTTCTAATATATTTAATAACAAAAGAAAATAGGCTGAACTACGTACCAAAAATTTAAAGGAAGCATCAATATAATTCAGTGTTATTTTATGTCTTCTGTCTTGCGAGATAGCCGTCTGTGTGTGTGTGTATGTTTTTTTGTATGCGTGCGTGTGTGACAATGAAGAGGGAGTAGACAATGAGGACTGTGTGTGTGTGTGTGCGCGCGTGTGAGGAAGGAGAGGGAAGGAGGGAGTAAGGAAGGAGAAGGAGGGACGGAGGAGAGAGTGACCGTATGTGTGTGAGGAAGGAAAGGGAATGGTGATGGTGGAGGGAGTGAGGAAGGAGAGGGACGGACGGACGGAAGGAAGGGAGGAAGGAGAGGGAGTGACTGTGTGTGTGTGAGGAAGAAGAAGGAGGGAGTGACTGTGTGTGTGTGAGGAAGAAGAAGGAGGGAGTGAGCAATGAGAGAAGGTCGGTGCTGGAGATTTAGGCATCCCCAGAAAATTTGGGGATGCCTAAACTAGCTTTATACGTCCCCAAAAAATTTTAGGGACGCATAAAGTTTTGCAGGTCCCTATAAAGGGACCTGAAAAACTGTCATGGCTGTCTTATTAGCCATGACAGGTTTTGTAATGGGGACGCCTAAAACCACTACTTTAGGCGTCCCCAAAAAAATTAGTGACGCCTAAAGTAGGCAAAATTTACCTTTAGGTGTCCCTAAAATTGTTTGGGACTCCTAAAGTGTTTTTCTGGCACCCAATGATGTACCTTAAGTGTCCCATCTGTGATTTGGGACACATAAAGTTTAAAATTTCCCTTCAAAATTACATAAATACCATCATGTTAGCGTTATACTTCCCTTTTTAAAATAGGGACGTATTTTAGGGAAGTAAAAGCTTTTTTTTGTGGTAGTGTGAGCATGGGAAGATGAAGAAATGAAGACTTAATGGATGTCCAAGTTGCTTTACATGTGTTCACATCCAATTGGTCCAACACATAAAATTTTTTTGTATAATTGCACAAAATAATTCCCTTCCCCTTTTCCTTCTCATTTCTGCCAAAATTGTATGAGAATTGAGAGAAGAAATATTGGTCTTGCATTATCTTATAGGTCATCTAACAATTTGTTGACCAAAGTCCTATACCATTGCTTTTTGACTTCTTTTTCAAACTTTGATTTTTCCTTTGGTAATAATATTCCAAAATGAACTTAATAATTACCAAGTGGCCATTTTCTCTTTTTAATTCCCATTTAACTGAAATTATTAGGAATATTAGGGAAAATAATTATTTCACATTTTATGGAAAAATTACCGTTTTGCCCTTACATTTTATGATTTATTAAAATAAATCATTTCTTGCTCTTTTCCTTTGGTTTGGCCCAATTTTAGACATTTATATGAAGCCATTATTTGTGTCATTTTATGCTCAAATTTTGGTTACCATATTAGGCCTTTAAGTGGACATTAATTGCTTCTTTGTGTCTTTACTTGGCCGAATTATATGTAACCAGCGATTAGGATTTTTCTATAAATTTATATATACTGCAATTCACCATTTTATTCCACAAAATATCACAATTATATATATGAGGAATATTGGTGAAAAAGTGGGGTATTACAGACATAAAGATAAAAGGTAGTGAACTTCATACTTGCATGTATTTGATATGTATGTTGTATATTGATATGTATGATTGATTTGCTTGATTATGTGAAGCATATATGAATGATTGATTATGTTTTTACTATGGCCCTGAGTATGTTGAAACATTGAGCATGCAAAAATGTCATTATGTAAACATGAGCCTATGTAAGGCAAGCATATCATGCACTAGCATTCATCTTATATACATTGTCTGTAATGCTTGCTACTGAGATTCTCCCAAATCTCACCCTCCCCCACCAACCATATAGGCACATGAATACAAAAGAGAAGAATGCTTGAAGATAAACAAGAACGAAAAATGATGAAGAATTGAAGATTAAAGTGTATTTATTTATAATGTGTGTAAAATATTTACACTTGACAAATATGTATGAATACTCAAGTATGAATACGAGCATTAAAAATTAAACAGTAATCGGGAACGCTGAAAGCACTGATTCATTGAATCACTAAGATTAAGAATAAGAACCTGAATTAGAACAACTCTGATACTTGGTAAGAATAACGGTTCAACAGTCAGAAATGAGTAATAATCCCCTAAAAGAATATAAGTAAACGCTTTTGTGTACATAATAAAGGGAAAGAAATGTAAGGTATTACAGACCCTTAGACATAAAGCCTGTTGGCACTATTGCATGCCCCATCATCCTGGAAGGCCATGTAGTACTCCAATAGGGCAGAAAATCTATTGTAATTGTTAACAATCAGGGCATTCTGCTAAAAACTGTCTAAATCAATGAATAGACAACGAAGCTAAGGCAGAGAACTCAGGGAAAAGTTTTTACTATGACACAAGAGGAGGCCAGAAAGTCTCTGGAACTAATCTAAGGCACAGATCTACTTAATGCTAATTTCGTACAAATATTGTATAGCTCAGGCGATAATCATCCATTTATTACATATGACTGTGTGACACAACTAAGCCTAAATGTGTATCAGTTACCCTGTAATTTGGTTATGTTTACACCCATGGGTGTCAGATCTATTATAGCTAAAGTTTATTGAATTATATAATAAACGCCGAAGGACATGGATAAATGATGAAGCTAATTTTCTTATCACTATATAAATTGGGAGAGATTCTTGGTAATAATTAGTTGACGGGGTATAATATTCTATGAGACTGCAGAAGCAAAAAGGGTTAATTACCCTAACTCGCGATTACATGACAATGCAAAAGGCAATCTTAATTTTCTTTTATATTGTACTTTTTTCCATGCAATTAGAGGCTAGAGATATCTACAAAAAGGTTGTCAAGGGTATATGGTACTTTTTTCCATGAAATTAGAGGCTAGAGTAGCACTTGAGAATACTCCGGCGGTAAATGAGTTTCCTGTAATGTTTCCGAATGATATCAATGGATTACCTCTAGAAAGGAAAGTGGAGTTTACAATTGGGATTAAGCCTGGAGTGGGATCAATACCTAAAGCTCTATACAAAAGGGCTTCAAATAAAATGGCAGAAAGGGGTTTATCGGACCTAGTGTTTTACCGTAGAGAGATCTAGTGCTCTTTGTTAAGAATTAGAAAGGTAGAATCCCACGGTCGTGAAACCAAGAATACCAGGAGCATCTCGAAGTGGTTACAAAGCCCGAGAATTACGAGCAGTACCTAGAACAGCAAGAAGGTTGAAATAAAATGAATTGTGTATCTTGAGAATATTGCAATGGACTGTATTATTGAAAATTGCGCCATAGAGGCCAGTCATTGTACTTTAAACATTGTTATTTATTGAATTTCTTCATCTTGTTATATCATATTATTCGCATGTTTACTGTGATAATTGTATCCTTGGATAAATCATAAAGATTGTCCTAAATGTCCTTGGTCGGTCATTTATAAGGGAGCAAAGATTAAATAAGACCAATATGATTTTGACAAAATATGGAAATACGAATCAAAGTCTTAGGCACTTATAAGAGTACAAGGTGCTAGACCAACCCACTATGAGAAAGCTATGTGGATTAAGTCATAAGCTTATCTCATATATAACCATGTCACTATGCTTTTTAACTTGAGATTATCATAGATTCCTACATGAGAGTCGTTAAGCTTTGACCTGGTCAAAAATCACACGATAAAGGCTATAATCAGGTTTAGTGGTTTTCATGTAGAGGAATGTGAATGATTAAGATGAAATTTGTCCCTCACATTAGTAGAGAGATATTACTGGGCCCCTCGATGACTGAGTTTAAGAAATGTATGGCCATACTACAATGAAAAAGAATTTCCATTTCTATTGTCAGACTACAAAAAAATTGGGAAAGTAATAGTCAGGAATAGGAGGATTACACTATTCATGCCTTATCCTTGGCCAAAATTCGTTTGACAAAAGGGACGTGACATGGTTGTATGACAGGTTGAATCATATTATCAATCCTTATATGAATCGGATAGTCATAATGTCTTGCTACAAGCCGCTTACAACTTATAGGTTAGTACATTTATTGGTCCATTGCTAACTTCATATGGGCCTATAGGATTGCACACAAGAATAGCCTAACATAAGCAATAATATCTAGATTCATTGAATCTAAGCCATATCTAGATTAAATGAATGTAATTTAGGGTGGACGAATTTTATAAAATTCAGAAAAGAAAAATAATATATATATATATATATATATATATATATATATATCTGTGTGTGTGTGTGTCTTTTAAATATATTTATATATGATAATATTATTATATTGTGTTAGTTTTAAATTTAGTTTTATCTGATAAATTAAATTTAATAACTAACATGATAAAGATATAATGTCTCAGATTTAATTTATAAAGGTAAATAAAATCTAATTCCATTAGCTCTTTATTCTAATTAAATAAATACGTTAAATTAGAACTATTGGACATATTTAATTAAACTATATTTATTTAATTAGCTTATTAAAACAATTAAGTGTTACTTGATATGATAAGGATTTTTAAAATTAATTACGATTAATTTTGAAAATATAATATCTATCATAAAATAGAAAAGCCGTGATTGTTTATAAAAGAGAGCAACTAGGGTTTTCTACTGATAATGAGAAATAGAGAGCCGTGAAAAAGGAAATACCCTATAGAGACATTAGAGGCGCTAGCACACGACTGGTGTTAGGTCCTGTTCATGTGGATACTAGTAGAGGGAGCTGATATGAGTAGTTAGCTACTCAAAATCGAAAAAGGAAAAACTCAAAAAGGTATAACTCTTTTTAACTCGATTTAAACGCCATTGATAGATCAATGTTTGGGATTAAGAAAAAAATTTAAAGGTTTAATTTCTTCCACTATGCCTTCCAATCCCAACATATATGTCCTATAAATGTTAAACTTGACCAGTGAGGCCTTATAAATGATTGAGACTTGATGATATTCTTGTGTATTCACAAAGCAAAGCAGAACATAAAAAGCATTTGAGAGCAGTGCTGAGAATATTGAGAGTTAAGTAACTCTGTACCAAGCTAAGAAAATAGGAGTTTTGGCTTTCAGAAGATAAATTTATAGGCCATGTAGTCTAACAAGAAGGGGTCTCGGTGGATCCAAGTAAAGTAGAAATAATATTGAACTAGAAAATGCCAAAAATTATTGCTGAAATACACATTTTTCTGGGTCATGCTGGTTTTCACAGATAATTTATGCAGAATTTCTCTAGTTTTGTTTTACCTTTGATAAGGTTCGCATGAAAACTTAACATTCTATGTGGGGATTATAGTTGTAAGAGGAGCTTCACAGAGCTGAAGGAGAGATTTACAGTAGTATCAATGTTGATAATCCTTGATCCACAATTAACCTGTGTGGTCCTAATTCACAATTGACCTGAACGGTCTATAGTGATATGAGCAAGCATGGATTAGGATGTGTCCTGATGCAATAGGGAAAAATTGTAGCATGAGCCTTTCAGTAGCTAAAGCCTCACAAACTAAAGTATCTCACTCATGAATCTTCAGATAGCAGCAATTGTGTGTGCACTGGAAATCTGGAGACATTATCTTTATGAGGCACCATAGAGTTATACTATAACCACAAGAGATTGGAAAAAATATATGTGTGTGACCAAAAAGAGTTGAGCATGAAACAACACAAATGGATAGAATTGTTTAAAGATTACAACCTGGAGATTAAATACCATCTGGAAAGGGCTAATGTAATTGCGGATGTATTGAGCCACAAGACAGTGCATGTGGTAGCCCTAATGATTCAAGAGTAAAAAATTGATTGAAAATTTTAAGGATCTCAATCTGTTTAATCATATTTTGATCAATGACAACAATATTAGTTAAGAAAAATATGACCTAAGAACAGTGATAGTAAAAGTCAAGAAACTTTTGCTTCCATATCTTATGTAATAGTTTTGCATGTATGTGTTCACCATTAAGTATATTCGTGTTGAAAAAATATGATAGGCAGTAAGACCTATTGGGCTAGTATGTTCATGGGCCATAATCAGGACAAGGTCGTAAGACTTGCTATGTAGTCCAAATTTGAGATTCTAAACAATGACTCAAGGCATAGAATTCCAGGCATAACCTGATGCATGAGAGTCCAAGTGGTGTTCTAAAGGGGTTGTAAAGCTTGAGAATGATAGTACAATTAGTTCCAAGGCAATAAAACCCGTAATTACATGATGTACTAGGAGTAACCTGGGGCGTCTTGAGCTAGGTAAGCTTAAGGCAAAAAGCCCGTAAGTACACCTTGTATGGGAATTACCCTACGTTATAAGACCTAATGAATATTCGGTGGCAAATGGATGGTGTATCCTGAATTTCTCTTTGGATTGTGGGTCCTGTGATTGGTGAATGACAAATAATTGATTGTTGATTAATAGTTTGTTTTTACATGTTTTGGAGCATTACGAAAGTGTATAAACAATTAAGTAGCAAGAATTAGAGCCTAAGATGTACTCTAAATGACTACGGGATTGTATATTGAGGTTATCAGTCTTGATATGCATTCAGCATAGATGTTGGACTGAGTGTCTAAAGGCCATTAAACCTATTAGACCAGTGTGTCCTTAGGCCAGAAAATTAAGGAGTATTCAAATTGTGATGAGTAGTGGCTCAGTATAGTAAGACTCAATGTACAAGCTTTCAAGGGGTAGAGACTTTGGATCATAAGACCAATGTGCCTAGCGTTATGGTTGTTGTTGAGTGATATGGTATTAGATTAGTGAGTCTAAGAAATGTGTTTTAATGATTACTGAAGGCTATCTGGGGCTATCTATGGAATTCTAGGAACTCCAGACCTTTACTATGAGAGCTACTGATACTCGACATTTATTAGACCCATAATGATTTGTGTTGCATGCTTGGTGAGCTTGCATAAAAAAGTGTTAGACTAAATTATAAAAGAGATAGAATGGGTAATAGAGAATTATTCCCCAAGGTATAGTAAATTCTATACAATGTTCAAATTTTCAATGATGTAATTTTATTAAAGGGGGAGAGTTGTAATATCCTAAATTTTACTCACCAAAATTCCATGTATATTTGATTATACACAAAGGAATAAAATAGTGAATTTTGGTGCATTTGAAGTAGCCAAAATATGGAAATAATGATTACATGAAATTTTTGGCCAAGTAAGACATAAAGCATAATTTTTGTCTTGATAAAGGCCTAACATTCTAGCTTAAAATTAAGTTTAGAAGAGCACAATTGTTGGCCCAATTTATTGTATAAATTTCAACCAAAAAGAAAGAGGAAGAAGGAATACAACACTTGGTACAAAAATTCAAGAAAATGTAAGGGTAAAATAGTCATTTAGCTAAATAAAATTCAAAAGCCTATAATTTCCATTTCTTTATGATTTTGGATGGCCAAGAATGCAAAGAGCAAGGGAAAAATAAAATTTGGCCACCTTGCATGCCATGTGGAAGGTCTTTATGCCATATGGAAAAAGAAAGAATATAAAATACATTAAATGTTATAAAATTGGAATAAAATAATATTAGTTTGAGGAGGTAGAAATAGCTTATTCAAGAAGGAAAATTACAATCTCAAGAGGCCATATTTTAGCGTAAAAGAGAAGTGAGAGAGAGAGAGAACAAGTTAGAAGAAGAGAAAGAGCAAAGAGAAGAGACAAGAATTCAAAAAGCAAACTAGGTAAGTTTGGTAGCAAAATTCATGTGTTCTTGTCTCTAATCTCTTGAAAACCTCTTCTAATCCTTAAATCCTTCTTGAAATCATGTGAAGCAAGAAGAAAACAAGAGAAACAAGGAGGAGAGGGTGGAGGTTTTGGAGGAGACAGAAGAAGAATCAAAAGGTAATCATGAAACCTTTCCTAACTTGTTGATTAGTTGTTTTTGTTAATGAAATTGGTTGAATTCTTGGTTTGTTTGGCTTCATTTTATGATTTGTAATGCATGCACCTTAAGGGGAGGTGCTGTCCAAATTTTGATTAATCATGTGGGAAGTGTAACTAAATGGTGTAAGAGGTGATTTAAGGTGAAAATAAGGTGTTTTGTTGATTAAAATCAAGAAATTCCAATTTCTTGAGATTTTCATGAATTTTGGCCAAAGGTTATTACTAGGTGTTTGAGCTAGATTTTGATGGATTTGATGATTCTATGGTGTTTAGAATGGAAAATTGTGTAGGGTATATGTAAAAAAATGGACTTTGAAGTCTTTAGGGTGTAAAATGACAATTTTGTCTTAAAAACCCTAATTGGTGGCTTTCAAGGGTAAAATTGGAAATTCAGTTTGAATTTGATAAAATTGAGATAAAAAATGGATTCTACATGTGAAATTGTGTAGGAATAGCTTGGGTAATGATTTTTGGAAAAGTACAATTATACTAGGTATAAAGGGAATTAGATTGGATTTTTTATGGGCATTTTGGTAGAGATAACCAACTTTATGAGTTGTGGAACAAGGTATGAATGAGTAATAACTCATTTGTTATCCACTTGGAATTTTAGGATTTTTTATTTGTACAAGTCAGACAAAAATTTAAAGACCAATATTAGATAGGTTCTAGAAAAAATTCCAAGTAGTAACTCTATCTCTCATATTCTATATGATTTTTAATATGTATTGTTTGTCATGTTCTACGCAATCTATTGTGATGGCAGTAAATCCTAAACCTGGGTGTGGGAAAAGTACAAGTACTACCCTATAGAAACAGCACAAGTACCATAATGCTAGTGGGACCCAGCTGAGGCGAGTATACACAAGTTGTTTCCTGCTTCGGAATATTAATGTGGCAAGTATGGACAGGTTGTTGCCTACTCCGGAATATTATTATGGCAAGTACAGATAGAAATGTATTTGCTCCAGAACATTGTTGCGATCATAGTGTGAAAAGTAGGGATAAGGTGATCATTTTGATTCGAACAAAATCATCACTTTGATCTTGAACATTGATTGACAGACATGTGCACAACATTATTATCTACTACATCATATGTTGCATTGCATGTTTATTTTTCATATTTTATATGATTGATAGTGTGTTACTACTTAGATTCGTTGGAATCTCACCCTTTCCATAAGTAACATTAATTTTGCTAGAGGAAGCGGCTCAAAAGGCTAAGTGGAAGATACCGGCAATTGAGGGTCCAGTATTGATCGAGAAATTTTTTGTTGGTTATCTATTAGTCTTTCTTTGTATTTTTGAGATTTATATTATATTATATACAAAACCCGTGAGGATTTTCCATAATGTAATCAAGAAATTTAGTATAATTTTGCTATTTCTATATGCCTGTTGAACTGCTCGTTAATACTCTAATCAATGTCAAAATATTAAGGGGTTTGACAATTACCGCCACTCACATGACAAGCAATGCATATTAAAAATCACATAGAATATGAGAGATAGAGTTACTATCTAGAATTCTTTCCAAAGCCAAGCTAATACCAATCTTTTAACTTTTTTGTCCGACTTAGCAAATATCAAATCCTAAAATTCTAAGTGGATAACAAATGAGTTACTACTCATTCATACCTTATTCCAAAACTTGTAATTACCAAAATGCCCCTAGAATATTCGGTCTAATTCCCTTTATACCCGGTATAATTGTACTTTTCTAACAATTATGACCCAGGCTATTTCTACGCAATTTCACGTGTAGAATCTTTTTTTTTTACCTAATTTTTGAAAAATTCACACTGTATTTCTAGAATTACCCTTGACAACCACAACGTTAGGGTTTTAAGGGCAAAATTGTCATTTCATACCCTAAAGCCTCCAAACTCCATTTTTCACATATACCCTACAAAATTTTCCTTACTAAACATAATGAAATCATCAAATCTATCAAAATCCAACTCAAACACCTAGAAATACCTCTGGCCAAAATTCATGAAAATTTAGGGAAAATGGAATTTCTTGATTTCAATCAACATAATACCTTCTTTTCACCTTAAATCATTTCTTAAACCCTTTATTTATACTTCCCACATGATTAATCAAAATTTGGGTAGCCCCTACCCTTAGGTTTCATGCATCATAAATCATAAAATCAAGCCAACCAAACAAAGAATTCAACCAATTTAATCATCAACAACAACTAATCAACAAGTTAAGAAAGGTTTCATTATTACCTTTTGATTCATCTTCTTTCTCCTCCAAAAATGCCACCCTCTCCTCCTTGTTTCTCTTGGTTTCCTCTTGCTTCACATGATTTCAAGAAGGATTTAAGGATTAGAAGAGGTTTTCGAGAGATTAAAGACATTAAACACATGAATTTTGCTACAAAATTTACCAAGTTTGTTTCTTGAATTCTTGTCTCTTCTATTTGCTCTTTGTGTTCTCAAACTTGTGCTCTCTCTCTATTCTCTCTTCTTGGCCAAATTTATGGCCTCTTGAAAGAGTAAAATGGCTTCTTAAAGAAGCATTTTCCACCACCTCAAAATAATATTAATTTATTTCAATTTTATCACATATTCTTACATATTTTATTCCTTCTTTTCGATTTGGTTTCTAATGCTTCTACTTGGCTCATTTGATGTCCAAATATTTATTTCCTTCCCTTCTTCTCTCTTTCAACGAAATTGGGCCATTAATTATAGAAAAATCAAGAGCCTTCTTGATTATTCAATAAATGACCATTTTGCCCTTACATTTTTCCAACTTTTGATTTAAATGTTGTCTTCCTTCTTTCCTTTCCCTTTTCGGAAAAAATTCACACAATAAATTGGGCCAAAAATTGTGCTCTTCCATACTTAATTTTGGGCTACAATTTTAGGCCTTTATCAAGAAAAAAATTGTGTTTTATGTCTTACTTAACCAAAATTTCATGTAACCACTATTTTCAACATTTTGGCTACTTCAAGTGTGCCAAAATTCCCCATTTTATTCCACTGAATATAATAAAATATAAAAGAGGGTTTGGTGAATAAAATTTAGGATATTAAAAATAACCCATGGTTATAGTTTTGAATGAATTGGTATGAAAAACCAAAAGTTGAAACTTTGATATAGTGCCGCCATATTTTATTTTCTAGAGGCAGTAAGATTTTGACAAGTTTTTAAATGATCATATCTTGTCCAATTTCCATGAAACTTTTCAAAATAATAGTATACATGCTAAGCTTGAATTTTATAGGTAACATGTGCCATTAGAGTTAGTATATTAAGATATATGAATTTTTGAAGTTAGGTATTGAATTTGGAACATTTTCTGGACTAGTGAGGATTGATTGATAATTCTAGAATAGTGTGCGTGTATTTAGCAATAGGAAGTATTTTTCCCTTTAAATAGATTTAATGAGGGTTACCTAGGACTTCAAACCACCTTATTTAGAGTCCTAGAGATTTATTATTATTTTTTAAAATTGGGTGAAAAATCTGACAGTTTAGTGGACCCACGAATTTATGGTAATTGAAGTAATTTGAGGCAAGTATGGGTTCAAAGATAAGAAACATGTCCTAAAGGCTAATATAGTCACATTGGAAACTCAAGTGTCATGGCTCTAATCATATGGTTATGTATCTAGTACCATGAGATGACAAAGAAGAGAAATGAAAGATTCTTCAAGCAACTTTAGTGGTTGGAAGAAAAGGTATAAGAGGAGAACATAAAGACCAAAGGTAGGATAACTTACCTAATCTACATGTACTTGATATGTATGTTTGTGTATTGATCTATACTATTACTTTTCCTAATTGTGTTGAGCATGATTGAATGATTAAAGCTCTATTTACATTTATGCCATGGCCATAAGTATGTTGTAACATTGAGCATGAAAATATGACAATATGTTGGCATGTATTTATGAAAGGCAAGCATGTCATGCATTATGTATACATATCTTGCATACATAGCAGTATTGTCTGCTACTGAGGTTCCTTGAATATCACCCTCCCTCAACCAACTATACAGGCAGCTAAGCAAAGAAGGGGAGTACAGGATGTTATGCTAGAAGAAGTTGCAATGAAGAAAAGAATAATTATTTACGTGTTGTTCCATTGTGTAATTGATGTTTGAGTGATTAATTGTATATCACTGCATGACTGATGAATTGAATTTCCTAAGCGCGGTAATTGAATTATAAATGGGTAATCGCACAATATGAGCACATTGGTAAGTAAGCAGAATGATTAATAAGAAAAGAAATACTCTAATAATAAAGAATCGAAAGAAGTTAGTAACCTCGTGATTAAAGATAAGTAATATGGTAAATACAGCTTTACAAAATGAATAATAATAATGACCCCAGAATTAAATTGTAAGTTCAGGTTTACAGGCCTAAGTAAGGTTTCCTAGAGCCAGTAATGCTTCCTCAACATATAGCAAAGGGGTCTAAGGACAGGTGTTACATATTAGATCTTGTTTTACTTGGGAAGAAGAGACAAAATAAAAAGCTAATAGTAGAAGTTTTTAAAGCTGAATTTTATGCTGTGTTGATTTGTTCTATTTTTTAAAAAGTTTGAATAGCATTACAATAGTTAGAGAATGAGGGAGAAGAATTATATAAATAACTTGGTTAGAGTCTCTAAAATTGAATCTTAGACTCAAGATACTTCAATACTTCAAAGCTTTATTAAGTTTTCGACAAGCAAATCATAAGAAAAATGATTTTATCAGCATTAAGCTTTTGTTTGAATTTAAGAGTTAATATTAAACTGTTTGGTTCAAAATTTCTTGTTTAAAATTTGCCAAAATTTTTTTTCTAAAGAATTAGTAATTCATCCCCAACAACACACCCTTTTTCTATATTTTGTTTGCTATAATTCATTTGGATGTTTGATCATCTACTATCTTTTTTTTTGTATGTTTTGGTTTTAAACCACATAAATTGGATCCCAAAAGTTGCAATTGTGAAAAATGATAGACATTTTATTATCTACTATGAGGATAAAGAGCCCTACAAATAGAGGAAATGTCATTAATGAAGATGAACCAAGTAAGATTGCAACTCCGTAATTGTAATCAAGTATGGGCATCATTTAACCATTTTGTGGTTGCATTTGAGTATTAAGGTTTCTCTACCTCTTGTTTATAAGACCCCGCCTTACATACCCCTCATTATTGATATTAACCAGAGTAGCAATGCGCAGTTTAACAGTCACATAGGAATAGCATAAATATACTGATAATATTGATACAATATTGCTTGATTATATTACAGGAATTCCCTATATGGGTGTATATAATGTTTACAAACCTTGAAATAATAAAAGGACTACAGATAACCAACTGCTTCTCCTGATATGGATTGGAACCTTCAGTTGCCGATAATTATAATTCTACCCTTTAAGCCGCTACCTGCTGCTGAAAATCATATACATTTATCGAAAGGGTGAGATTCGAGGGAATCTCAGTTGTAACAAGCAATCAGACATAGAAAATATGAAAATAAATATGCAATGTACCATTTTATGTAAGATGTAAACTCATAATGTGTTGTGTGCACACTGTCCAAGGCCAAACGACTGTTTGCGACCCTGGCTTAATTCGTGTACCATCGCTGGGTCTCAGACCACAGCTAGGTCGTGTGCCCTAGGCACTGTCATGTTACAGAAGATGGCATACATAAAGCATACAATTTTTCACATAGTGTATAAAGAAAGAGTTACCACCTGAAATGTGTCATTTCCTTGCCTGGCTATTGGTCCAACTATGTCTATTCGACTCGGGCTACTAATATATCCTAAAATTCCAAATTTTAGGATGAGTTATTTCTCATTCATAATTTATTCTAAACTTATTGTGATAGTTATCTTAGCTTAAAAATGTTAAATGACCAAAATGCCCCTATAGACCCGGTCTAAGTCCCTTTATACCCGGTCAAATTTTACTTTACCAAAAATTATAACCTAAGCTAATCCTACACAATTTCGCTTGTAGAATCCATTTTTGACCTCATATTAGTCAAAATCACGCCCAAATTACAGATTCTTCCTTTACATCCCCTAACTTAGGGTTTTAAGGGTAGTTTTGTCATTTCACAATCTAAGGCCTTTATACTTCAAACTTTATGTGTTCCCTACATAATTTTCCATTCTAAACCTAATAGAATCATCAAAATAATAAAAAACTATCTCTAACCCTCCCAAACAGGTCTGGCGGAAATTCAAGAAATATTAGGGGAAAATGTGTTATTTTTATTTTAATTCATAAACCACCGTTTCACCTCTAATCACTTGTTTTCCCACTTAATCACACTTACCACATGATTAATGTGAATTTGGGCAGCACCTTTCCTTAGGGTTTGTGCATCCCAATCATGAAAATAAAGCCAAAACAACCACAAATCAACAACAACCATCAAGAATCAACAAGAAGAGCAAGGTTTATTTAATTACTTCTTGCTTTCTCTCTCTAAGCCATGAAACCGCCACCTCTCTCCTCTTTCTTACTTTTGTTTTTACTTACTACACATGGGTTTCAAGATGGCATAGAGATATGAGAGTTATCATGAAGAAGAAGGCAAGAACAAGTGAATTTTAACAACCAAACTCACCTTGTTTCCTCTTAAATCCTTGCTCTTCTCTTTATGTGTTTGTTTTCTCCAAGCTCTCTCTCTCTCTCCCTCTCTTTCTCTAATGTTGGCCGAAATAATGGCTAAGGAAAGGGATAAAGTGTGATACCTTATTTCCTATGACCTCGGATGAGTACTAATGAGTAGTGAAATCATTCAGGAGACCAAGATTTGAACCCGGACAATCTAACTTTTGAAAATATTTGCATATTTCCCAGCTTAACTCAGCAGTTGAACCTAGGGTTCAGAGGGTGATACAATTTTCACAAACCATTTTCACTAGCTCATTTAGTCTCATCAGCTCTTTCTTCATATTCATTTATCAGAGTCTGTGAGCGTTTATCTTAATTATATTTTGTTAGCGATGGGAAGCATAAACATATATTATCTATCATTCATTCATTAAGCTACTTTTAATTTTTGTCATGCTTACATGAACATATACACCATATACAACTCACAATATCCAAATCATATAAAGCTAGACAACCCAAAATGACTAAAGTCTTCAACATCCCAACCTTTAGTCATCTGCATTTACCTTCCGCTTGCCCCTCAAGCTTTCTCCCTATACTGAAAGTAGGTTTTTGGAAAAAGAGTGAGATTCAAAAGAATCTCAGTAGTAACATATATCAATCATACAGTTATAACATTACAAGGCATGTCAAACAATCATCATTCATCAAAATTATCACAACATTATTCAGTGCAACACATCTAGTTCATAAGCTATCGTAGTGCTAGATATATTATAAGGCCCCGAGGGATACCCGTGCAAATAAGCCCCAGGCACCCACTCGTGCAACAGTGAGCAATATATGGCCTGAGTGTCTACCCGTGTAAAGATAGGCCTTAGGCAACCACCCCGTATATTCAAATACGTCAGAAAATTCATGATGAACATACAATCCACATATTGCATATCATAACATATGAAAGACAAGTTACTACATGATTGCCCTCCTCTAGCAATTTCTTCCCACCTTTCCAAGCTCGGCAAGGCTTGAGTTCTGGACAACTTCTAAGTCCTGAAATCTTGAATATACCATAAATGAGTCATTACTCATTCATGCACAATTCCAACTCATAGCATTAATCAACTTAGCCTAACAGTGTCAAATTACCAAAATGCCCCTTAAGACCCGGTCTCACTATACTTTTCTAAAGTTATGACTTAGGCCAATCCTACATAATTTTGTGTGTAGAATTCATTTCTGACTTTAATTTGGCCAAAATCAGACCCAAATGACGAAAATGCCCCTGACAGCCCTTATTTAAGTTTTTAAGGGTAATTTGGTCATTTCATATTCTGTGGCTTTTCTCACTTTATCATCAACATAGACCCTTCATAATTTTGCCTCACTACCTTGAGTATTTTAACCGAAGTAAATGCTTAAGTATATTTTTTCACAAAAGTAAATAAATTATCACTGAAGTACAAATTCACACAGAAATTAAGCTTTGAGACTTAACAATAAATGTAACAGTAAATGCACATGATTTGTTAGTTTCTCCATCTTCAATGCTCTTCTATTTATAGTGTGAGAATTTTTGAAGACCGTTGTTCTTAAATGTAGCCATTGGAGTATATGGTCATTACTTCTAGCCATTGTTTCTTTCAGATTATTCTTTGTGTCTTTGGAATTATCTGTTGAGAACAAAGAGAATGTGAAGTATTTGAACCTCAAAGCATTTAATTCTTCTGACACATAACGTACTTTTTGTATTTTATGAGTTAATCCTTGATTAGCACTAGTAATGTAATCAAATACAGATAGATTAAAGTGATAGACCAATTAGAAGCAATTAGAAAAAGTTTAGGATGAGTATCAAAATTTACGATACGCTGCTATGTTTTTTGAAATTGCATCACTCGAGCGGTCACTTGTATGATCTTTACTTAGTCACTTTGAAAACAAAAAAATTACTAGATGTTGACTGTGGTGATATGGTAGTAATGTATAAAAATATAGGATCACTCAAGTAGTCGCTTGAGTGATCTTATTTCTTTTGAAAATAGATCACTAGTTACTACTTCATTATGGTGAAATGATGGCGATGATTGTAACAGGATTACTCAAGTGATCACTTAAGTGATCTCGTTTATTTTTCTTTTAAAGAGCATATCACTGATAAAATCGCCATGGTGCAATGATAGTGATACTCTTTTTATACATTACTCAAGTGATCTAGCCTTAGAAAATTTTTCAAAAATACTAAGCACTATCAAAGTCATTGTGGTAATGTGCTAATGATACACTTTAACATATGTCACTCGTTTGGTCACTCAAGTGATATTCTCTTAGAAAATTTTCAGCATGCTGATCATTAGAACAAATCATTATGGTGAAGCGATAATGATAAAAATTTAACATATCACTTGAATGGTCACTCGAGTGATCTTCTCTTTGAAATTTTTTAGAAAATAGGTCACAAGAAAAGATCACTGTAGTGAAGTGATAGTGATGATAATTTTGAAATATCACTCGAGTGGTCACTTGAGGGATTTAGTTTGAAATCTCTTTCCAAAAAATTGATCACTAAGTGGTTCACTTTAGTGGTATGATAGTGATTCACTTTGCATCTCATTACTTGAATGATCTCTTAGAAAAATATTTTTCAAAAATTGTATCACTATCTTGGTCACCATGGTGAAGTGGTGGTGATGGTAAACTTTTGCATCACTCGAGTAGTCACTCAAGTGATCATTGTGTACCACTTCTACTGAGCATTGTGGTGATGAGTTATTTTCAAAAAGAACATCACTCAAGTGGTCAGCTGACATTTTCATAAACACCTCATCATTGTTTCAGAAATAAGATAACCAAGTTTTGTCACATCACTTGAGTGATCACTCGAATGATACAGTGATTTTCTCAATAATCTGTTTCAAAAACATTTTAAATCAATGTGCCTTTTCCAAAAGGCTTTCTTAATCTTTCTTAAGCTTTGTTATCATCAAAACATAGGATCTATCATTTTGTTTGTTTCCCCTTTTTAAATCCTCATAAGAAGTTTCAAAAGTGTAAGATATAAGTGGCTTATGGAATGTGGAGATGAATGTGACATGATTGAATGTGGTGGAATGATTGATAAAATCTGAATTGAGAACTTGCAATTTAAGAAATGTGTTACTGTTTGTAACAAAAAAAATAAGGAATAAGTATTATACATTATTTTGTTAAGACTATGTCACAGATAGAAGCTTAAGAAAGGCTTGATGATAATAGAATTAAGTTTCCCAACTCTTTCCTAATGTTTTGTTCAAATAGCCTTGTTAAGTAAAAAAAAAAATATTTTGTTGAATTGAATGCTCCAATGAATTTAAGAGACAAATTTGTGTAGAATTTGGAAATAAAAGAGAGATCTAATATTCTATTAAAGTATATTATACAAGTTTTGTATTTTCCCCTGTTATGGTCAGCCCATATTTTAGTAAGATTGAATTAAATTGTACTCAATTTAAGCCTCTCTTTGAGCCTAGAATCGAAAATGGTATGAAGAAGTGTCAAGGGTAGAAGTTGGAAAGCATGATTCACAAAACTGGAAATATGTGCACCTATGTGCACATGTCTTAGTCAAGACGAGTTGGGATCATGGGGATAAATTCATTACGCGATGGTTATGTACTAGAGTTTAAGTATTAATCTGCCCCCACATGAATAATTAATAGGATTTGGCACTTACTATCAAACAAAGAAGGAAGCAAAAGCAAGGAAGTTCAAGAACAAGCAAAAGAGTAAGTGAAAAGGGAGAATCAAGATGCAGTGAAACTTACTCTTATATAGTTTGTATTTGATTGATTGCATGTTTATTATCCATATGTGTGTGTGTGTACATACATGTATATACATATATAAATATGTATATATTTATATGTGTGTGCGCGCGCGCGCGGGCACCTTTGAATATATAATATCCTTACTTGAGTTTATGTCATGACCATGTGTATATGCTTGTAAGGTGATGCTCTTATATTGGTTATTTACATGCTTAGTTTATTATCATTGCACATTATATATTGAGTTAATGTTTTGCTATTGAAATTCTCCCAAATCTTACCCCTTTTCTCCTATGTACTAACAGTAGGGGTAAGTACTCCTAAAGAAAATGACAAGGTAGTGGAGGAAGCTTAAAGATGGAAACTCATGTGAATCTTGTTTTGAATACTATGCTATTAAATGACTTTGTTTAATGGTTGATATATATATTTCTTTAAGGTTATCATAACTTACTTGAGTTTGTGTCATAACCATGTGTATATGCTTGTAAGGTGATGTTCTTATATTGGTTATTTATATACTTTGTTTATTACCATTACACATTATATATTGAGTTGACTTTTTGTTATTGAGATTCCCTCGAATTTTACCATTTTTCTCCCATGTACTAACAATATGGGTAAGTACCCCTAAAGGAAATGACAAGCTAGTGGAGGAAGCTTGAAGATGGAAACTCATGTGAAGCTTGCTTTGAATACTGTGCTATTAAATGACTTTGTTTAATGGTTGATGTATATATTTATTTAAGGTTTTCATAAGTTAATTACACATTTTGGTATGTATCTAACATCCATAAGGAGGAACATGAGAGCCAAGTATAAATAAAGGTAAGGACTATATTAAAGCATAGCTAAAATGCATTTAGTTGGTAAGGTTAGTTAGTGGTTGTTTTATTAATGAGCCATGCTTTTAGGAGTGACATTTGACATGACAAACGTTTTAACCAGGTCATAAAATTTGACAGTGTTATAGTATACATCCGTACCTTTAAAATTTGGCAGTGTCATAGTACACATCTATACCTTTAAAATGAGTCTTGTTTCATAATTTTTGGATTCATATATATAATCAATATATGATTTTTTAAAGATGACCCAAAAATCTGAAAATTCCTACAAATTTCCTTATTTAGTTTTCATGAATGGGCGTTTTCAGAAAAAAATGGTTCATAACCTGGTCTTTCACAATGCTCATCAAAATCTAAAATTAGATATTTGAACTACTAAGTTTTGAGTTAAATTGATATAGTTATGAATTTTCTGAGTTTTAAGAAAATTCTTTATCTTTTGATATCCAATCTTACAAAAAGGAGTTTTAAAATTTTAGCTTAACCAATGGTACTATTTGGGTCTCATATAATTCTTAAATGACTAAAATAACTATGACAAGTGATTCTAGAATGAGGTGTTACAATAACTATAACTACTACTTATATTTCTACATTTCTAGCAGCTTCACCTTTCCTTTACCTCAAGGTAATCATTGGAGAGTGTAGCCGTCGTAGTTGAAATTCAAATTAGTAAATGACTATGAAATGTCATTCATCTATTGTGTTCTTATCTTTGGAAATGTGCTTTTGTAAATCAAATAATTTTTTGGGACAATTATACCCTAAAAATTAGTTGTTTGAGTGGGAAAATCTAAAACCTTATAAAGCCTCTCTTTCAAGGTGAGGCTCATGACAACGAGCTTGTTTGTTATCACTTATCTGAATCGGGCTTATTATATAAACCTAATTCATATAAATCGAGATAAATCTCTTCCACATATTTATCTCGTAGATCGTGAAAGCACTTCGTAGACCGTAAAAACACCTCATAGACCGTAAAAACTACCTCGTAGACTGTAAAAGTTACCTCGTTGACCGTGAATTACAATTCATAAACACTTATGAAATTTTCATAAGCTATTCCAAACAAGCTCAACACCATTCAGATACTCATTTGTTTTGGGAAAAAAAATTTGAAGAACCCATGATGATGAAGCATATGATAAAAAGAACCTAGGATGATGAGCTTACTTTGAGCATACGTTTATACTTGAATTTCATTTTAAAAACATATATATAAATAATGCTTCTTAATTGCTTTGAGTATGCCGTCAAAGAATTGCTTCTTTTAATTACTGCCTTCAAAGTAATAAAAGGGTGTAACTAAAATAATATAAATAATGCATAAACAAAAGCTATTTTTTTAAAGACCAAAACGCGTCTTCAAAATAGTTTTTAGGTTGAGTAATATAAATGAAAGTTATAATTAATTAATTAACTAATCTTTATAGGGCAATGAAACAAGTTAGCTTGTCTCCAAACTAAATTCCAAAACACACACATCATTAGTTTATATTTTTCATCAAATAGATATTTATTTTTTTATGCACTGTCCGATATGTACTAGAGAGATAATATTTTTAAAATGTCACATCTTCTTTTTAGCATTTAAATAGTGCTAAAATGTGCGAAATTTAAAAGAATTAAAAAATATATAATTTCTGATAAAAAGGATGGGCTTTTAGAGTAGGTTGTACGTGTTACTTATCAAAAAAAGAAGTGAAGTAATATACTAAGCATTTTCATTCTTGAAGTTTGCAATTTTTTTTCAAAAGTATAAGATGAAATTGAAGTAAAAATACGACCAATGTTGCCGTTTTGCCGGGATGCAGTGCGATAGAGGAATGTCTTGCCTGGGGGGACCATCAGACACGCACACACCCCCCCCCCCGGGGGGGCGGAAAGTTTTCATTTCACAATTTTGAATTTTAGGTTTTTTTTTCCCCTGAATTTTATAATTTAGCTTTTACATTTTAGAAATATATATTAACACTCAAATTCAATTCGACTATTGGACGTCGATCATCCTAATGTTTAGTTCTTTGAAAAGTTCATTCCTAATTTTGTAATTCATATTTTTAATATATAGTGACACAACTATACATTATTATTTGTGCATAAGCTTCCCTGCAACATTTTATTTTTGGTGGAGTAGTGATACACTTCTTGCCTGTTCTATATTTTTTTCTCTTTTAGATTACGTAATATATCGAATTGCAAAATAAAGTAAGATAGTAGATTTTGTATCAAAATTCCTTTTTATCTTATAATTAAAAGATAGGGAAAAATATAAAATATCATTAAGTAAGTACAAAATATTTATAAATTTAATAAAATATATCCTAAAATCTATACCTAAGCTATTTTATTATAAAATAGCAACAATTTACTTTCCAATAGGTGACAAAGTGTTCATTTTTTTTATAGGGTTAAAAAGTGTTCCTTAATATATAAATAAGCAATGGCTTTCCTAATGTAACTAACTAATGACCTTTATTTTAGAATGCAAATACTAAGCAATAATGCTGAAATAACCATTAACTGTAATTAAATTGATAACGATTCTTACCAGTTTTGATTCTGAATGTAGCAGCTAGTAGACTTACTTTTTGTTGTTAATAAGAGCTAGTAGGCATACTTTGATTCTATATGTAAAACTTTAATTCATTTTATTTTCTAAATTTATAATTTTTTTCAAAATATTCCCGGTTGGTTTGTCACACCAATAATTTCATGTTGGTTTGGTAGTAAGCCGTATGATCTATGTACAATTCGCATGTAGTACCTGAGAGTTCCACCATGTTTTTCTAAGATTTAAATTAGGCTCTTGACGTTTCACTACATTCGACAAACTGGTTCTCAAAGCTTATAGGTATACTCTTCCTCAAGTAAGGGATTTATGATCACCAAGAGACCATTACCACACCCAAAAAAAAAAAAGAAAAACAGAAAAAAGCATCACTGAATGAGCTAACGTGGATATATAAGATACACTAAAATGCTAGGTAGTTGGGGTGTTTGATGTAATTAACGAATGAAATTGTTTTAGATTAGTAATGACTTGAATTTTATCATAAATGACAACTATTTACAGTACGGAGGTAATTAAGTTTCTATTAAACTAAAAGTTACTTAGATAAACTAACCGTTTAACCATGACAAAATATATACTTGACAATGAAGCGTCTATATCACTAAAGTGCATTAGTCGGTGGAACTAGTTTAATGCTTATCAAAATGATGAGGACTAAGAGCTATTTACTATAGTGAGATCTATACAATTTAAATAAAATTTCAATAGTCTAGATTTAATATTTTAAAATTATAATTTTTTTAATTAAAAAATTATTTTTTGGAAAACTGACAGTCAGGAGATTATTTTTATTTTAGACTTTATTCACGTTAAAATAATTTTTTTGAAAAAAAAAAGTAAAAGTAAAAAAAAAATCAATTTAAACCATCTAAATTAGGTTTGAATGGTTTGCAATGATGAAGTGCTCATCATTGCAATAAGCACTACAACTGGTTGCCTAGTCAGGCAAGTTTCTCTTTATAACACATTTCATGCCTACATGGGTGAATTAATCAAGAGTAAAGCATCCAAGAAAAGTTTGAAAGTTCATTTCATTAAAACAAAGAATGTTGGATTAATTCAAAAATAAAAAGGAAAACAAAGCATAGTAGAGTATATTGAGAACATGATTTACACAAATGAGATGTATAGCTTATAGGTTCACTTGAATGCAATAGCTAATCATTATGTTGGCCAAAAAAAAAAAAAAAAGAAATAGCTAATCATTATCATATGATTCAATCTAGTGTACAAATAAGATTCATGCATGTGATGAGTTCTATAAGAGTGAAGAAGAAAAAATCACATAAATTTACTTAAAGTAAAGATTGAAATATATACGTGGAAAAGTTGGATTTACATTTATTGAAGAGAAAATGGTAAAAAATTGTTTGAGGTGATTCAAATAGGTTGAAAGAAGGTCATTGAATGCCTTAATGAAGAAGGTTAATGAGACAATATGGAGTCCTCTGAAATAGAGAAAAAATAAAGAGAATACTTAATGAAGTTATTAAGCGATGCCTTTTGGTTAATAACATATCTAAATATTTGTTTGTTGATAGAACACAATGGAGCCATACTACCCAAATATCCAAACTCCACTTAGCTAGTGGGATAAGGTTTTGTTATTGTTATAAATATTAAAACAAAAGGGTATTGGACTTTCCTTTTGGAAACAATTTGCTAAGATTTCAAATAATTTTAAATAACCTTTATAAAGATTAAATAACTCAATTACTTACATTAAAATCAAATCATATACTATAATTAGTTTATATATTTATCAACATTTTTGTAGATCAAACAACATAGAGTCATTTGAAAAGGATTAGAAAGGCCAAAACGAATGCTCAATGAAGTTGTTAAAAGGGACCTCATGGCTAATTGTTTAACTAAAGATTTGGCTATTAATAGAGCACAATAATATCATGTGATTTATGTAACTGACCCCACTTAATAGGATAAGATTTATTGTTATTGTTGTCTCCATCGTCATCATCAATATTTTCGTCCAACTTCTCTTGAATTCAATCTCTGCAAAACAATCTTCTCTAGTTTCACCTTTGTAAGTACTAGAGGTAATGCTCGTCCTCAACATATGCAAGAACAATAAACTAAGCAGCCATACATATAATTGAAGCTGAATACCATTTCATTAGTATTTAGACATTTATGCGTAGATTACAAGAATGAATCAAAATAATTAAAACACAAACACTAAGCATAACAAAAGATACAATGACAAAAAACTAGAGACAAAGAAGAGGTTCACTGCCAAAGAACTAGGGGTGTCAATTATAGATGAGGTACCAAGAATAGGACTTGTCAACATATCTCTTTCCCTTTGAAGATCAGATTAAAAAAACTTATAATTGGATTAAAGGGAGGGATAATCAAACGTGCGAACAGATTCTTCAAAACTCAGCCAGCAATTAATCAACCAATTTGTTTTCAACATGACATATTCTTTGACTATTCCCATAAACTAAAATCAAATGTATGCATAATAGCTTCTTGAGAATCTTTTAACACTTCTAAAATCAAAGCATATATATAGTTACAAGGTCATGTCGTTAGTGACCTTTATTTGTTCATTGAGATAATTAGCAAACATAAATTATTGAGCAGACAATGGCTCAACAGAACATACGATTAAACCCCAGATTGAACTATTTAAGCTTCATCAATAGCCTAGCAAGAATCTTGTTGCTTTCACTTTTGATTTCTAATTAGAACCTTCCATTTGAATGTCCATTATATAAATTTCTTTAAAATCAAATGCTTCTGGTTTTCTCTCTTTTTCTCCTTCCTCAAGGTGCCAAATCCTGTTTTGCTTCAAAATCCATGAAACCAGAGAGGAGATGACGTAGATACAATAATAACAATAAGTCTTATCTTATTAAATGGGGTCAACTATATAGATTTCACAATATCATTTTACTTATACAAATGTTTAAAATATTGTACTGGCGTGACAAATCTTTTGGCTTAAGTTTGAAAGGACCAAGTTGGTTATTTGTGTCTATGAAAATCTAGCAAGCTTCCTCTTTATTGTGAACATTTGGTTTTATTGAAGAACTTTGGAGTATTCATGTCCAACTTCATATATCTTTCCTTCATTGAACATAATATTTTTTTCCCTCTTACAACATTGTGAATATGAAAGATTTTTCTATCTTTAGTACTTCCTCCAGTTCTAAGTATAAGACATATCTGATTTTTTTTGGAAAGATTAAAGAAGATAAATAAGTTACTTAATTATATCATATGTTATGTATCATTAGATTATATATCATTTATATATTAGGTAAAATAGTTTTAAGAAAAAACGATAAACATAAATATTTTAAAGTAATTTATTTAACTTTCTTATTATTACAAAAAAAGTCAGTTTTATCTTATATTTAAGATCAAAGGAAATAACAAAGATTCCATAATAAAATGTTCTGATAACATATTCATGGTATTCTATCTTCATCTTTAACAGAGGTTTGAATGGCTTTAGCACATCAACTATTCCTATCTTGTTTTTTAATCAATAAATATTGAAAGCTAAAAGAATTTATATTCATACCTATCTTTGTTGATAATAAAGTGAAGCTAGTTTAATTTTGGCTATTCTTGTCTCTGACTCTACGAACCTCTAGTTGCTTTAACTGATGAAGTGGATTGGAGAATGGCTCGAAAGAGTCCTGTATTTGCTTGACTTTGAATTTTCAAAACCAGGAATAGATTGTTTCTGTGAGATCTGAAATTATATATAATATATACATATATATCTTGTTGTTTAGGGCTCTTCTACTTGAAGTATACACAAAATAAGAGCTTCTTCTGACAAATTAATCGATTGAAAGACGAATGGAAGTGGTTTGAAGAGATTTAAATGGTGTGTTTGGAAAACCAC
Organism: Albizia julibrissin; assembly: GCA_037074505.1. Taxonomy (NCBI): domain Eukaryota; kingdom Viridiplantae; phylum Streptophyta; class Magnoliopsida; order Fabales; family Fabaceae; genus Albizia; species Albizia julibrissin. The sequence goes on along the minus strand of CM073484.1, from coordinate 45,713,520 downwards.
TAAACTGTGATTTCAAACCACGATTTGTGTAAATTGAGACAAAACTCTTCTCACATATTTATTACCTCGTAAATTGTAAAAGCTATTCTCAAAAGTTAATCCAAACACACACTTAATCGAGAACTGACCCATGGCCGCTCCAATTAGGGTAAAATCACCTGCTTCTTGCTAGTCTGACCCGTTATGGGAAGTCTCTTCCAAAAACATCATTAGAAGTTTTGTTGGTAAAGACTAGCCCATTTTGTGGAAAAACTTGTTGAATTTATAAACCCCCACTTGTTTTTACGTTGCTTCCGGACATGAAACTCATAACAATTTAAAAATGATATTAACAGTAGAAAATTAAAAGATAAAACAATGCAGACATAGTACTTGATTTGATTATAATTTTTTATAAACTGAGGGCCTTGAGATCGGAGAGAAGAAGGTGTCATGTGGCCATCTCAGATGTGAGCACGTGGCTTCTCTTATTCCGAGTTCTTCTTGGAGGGCAAAACAAAAAAATAATAAACCACTTGATATAGTCAATCACTGTTCATGGTTTGGTTTTTTAAAGAATCAGTTGCTGCAGATAAAGCCACCTATTTTTGGGCCAATTACTTGGGAACTGTGATTTCCTCACACTCATTAATAAAAAAAAACATGGGCAATGTATTTTCCTATTGGGATTATGTCAATTTTCTAATCAGAGAAATTAAAATAACAATTATTTTGAATAAAATGTGAGTAATAATTTAATTTAGAAATTTGAATAATTTTTTCTTTGATTAGAAACATGAAATTCACCAAGAAATATTGATCATGGTGGAAAGTGACTATAACTGTTTAAACAGGAAGTTAAAGGATGATTTTAGGAGAACTATTCCCATTATTTATTTAAACCCCGCAATATTTAAATATGAAGCTATATATCATACTAAATGAAAAACAAAAACATTTGCACGATCTAAAATCAGACGCACAACAAAACTATATTTTTCTCTCTCAAAGGAATCATTTACAGGTAAAAAGAAAAATCCAAAAGAAAAGGAAAAGGAAAGAAAAACAAATCGGATTCTTGTGTATTGTATCTTAGGGCCAACAGGGAGCTTGGAAAGCGTGATTTTCTCAGACTTAGGGCACAAACTAAACTACCTAGTAATAAAAAGAAGCAAAACAATCTCACTTTCATATCTCCTAGCCATCTAGCTAGCTAGCGATCTGAGATCTGCATTATGAAAGAACAAAAAGCTGTCTGAAAACCCTAAATCTCTAGCCAGCTTGACCCAATCTTCAACATTCTCTTCGTCCTAATCCTTTTTTTTTTTTCCTTAACATCATTCTCCTGGAGGTCCAAGTAAAAAGACCTACCCAATCTTCAACATTCTCTTCGTCCTAATCCTTTTTTTTTTTTTCTTGACATCATTCTCCTGGAGGTCCAAGTAAAAAGACCAGCTTTTTAGGTTTTTCCCTCGACTATATATGTGTGTGTACACACACATACAGACTAGCTTTTTAGGCAGGTCTCACAAACTAATCATAGCCTTTTCTTTTTTTTTGTTTTCCTGATTAATCCATGAGGTGGGAAAGCAAAGTACTCTCTCCTAATCAAATGCTTTCTAGTTGTCTGTGCTTCTTCAAGATTATTCCATCACCATCATGGATCTTTGTTCTACCTGCTGCATTAATCTCTCTTGTTTTTGCCACATACCTTGTTCCAGGGTTTGGTTTCTTGTCAGTTTTCCTCTACACATCTCTAGTACTTGTTCTCTCTACAATTTTCTGCAGCTGTACTGCACTGAATGATCACAAAGCAGCTTGTGTTGTTGGTGAAACTGAGAGTTCTATGGATGAAAGCTCAGATCAAAGAGAAAATATTGCAGAAGCAAAGGAGGAGGAGGAGGAGGAGGAGGAAGAGAAAGAGGATGGTGATAATAATGGGGATAAAGAAAAAAGGTCCTATTATGCAGAGGAAAGCTCAGATCAAACAGAAGATATTTCAGAAGCAGAGGAGGAGGAGGATGAAGAAAATAATGGAAGTGGTAGTGATGTTAACAATAATAACTACTCAACCAGATCACGAGATTCACTGTCAAATAGTGAATCTCACCTTCAAAAGATGTCAAAATCTATGGAATCTGATGAACTTGATGATTATTGGCCATTAGATCAAAGCACTGACGGCTCAGATGGGTCGATCTCTGATGAAGAAAGTCTCATAGAAATTGCACTTCCAACTGGACACTGCAGCTTGAAGCATCATCAACAACAACACAGCCTGACGATGATGTCGGAGTTGTTAGCGGAATACAATTTCGACATGAACGAGGAAGACAATTTGATAGAAATCGACATTTCAATGGGATCCATTAAGTCCTACCCATCAAGGTTTGAAATACAAGCATGAAATTAACTCAACTCTATCGTTAATTACCTATCAGTTTCACCCTTGTTTTGATCCATACCTTCATATATATATGGTGGGATTTGGAAATACATTGTAAAAACGAGTTATATACTTAATTCACTATGTTTTGTTTTTCCTTCAATGTTAAGTTGTAAAGTGCTATAATGTGCAGCGAGAAGCTTCTTTCTCAGGCTTTGGATACCCATTAAAGAGTTTTTCTTTAGTGCGTTATGAAATCATGACTCTTCTCTTTTTGACTTCTTCGTGCGCAATAAAGTAATAACAGTAAAGGAAAAGCTGTACCCATATTCCGTTCGAATATTTCGACTATGATACATTTTCTTTTTCATCAGAATATTCTGATCATATATATGTGGGAAAGATCTTTGTGAATTAATTTTATATATCTTATGCCTTTGGATGCTATTCTGTGGTGGGTAGGGTTCAGAATTTGCATCAATGTTAGAATATTAAAAAGGCTGATATACTACTAAGCAATTCATTTATCGATTGAATTTCATGAGTCGCTTCAAAAACCTAATTCTCTGAATTCAATATATGATGCAGTGATATCAGGCAATACGATTCAGATCTTAACATATGTTGCTTTTGGCATTAATAACATTGAACGTGCAGCGGCTAGGATTTTTCTGGTTCATCACATGTTTCTTCTCTGTCCAAATTAAAATATAATTTAGTCATGAATGTCAAAAAAAAAAAAAAAAAGACAACAACAACGCATTCCTTTTCTCTATTATATTATTAAATGCATCAGAAACGTTAAATAGGCATACCTCTTGTATTGCCACAATTTTCCCTGGTTGTGACGAAATTCAAATATTCAAATAGGGGAATAAACTTCTGACCCTGATTATTTTTGCATTTTATGAAATTGATGTTCCTCTGGATTACTTAAGTTGCTCCTACTCTCTGCATCGTTGAATGCATGAAGAATTTGCTTAAAAAACCTTGTCATCCACTCTATCTGCTCACGCTTTTTACAAAACAGATCACGTTTTATTGATGGGAAAATGACATAAAAATATAATTTGAATTACAAAAGCCCCCCAAAATGTCTACTAAATAAGTAAAAGGATAAATAGATAATCTGATAGGAATATATGATTTTGAAGTTTGGGCATTGATAAGCTGAGTATAAGTATTAGTCACTTAGATATAAAGATTGACAATTTTAGCTCTCAAAGTTGTTATTGTGTATACTCAAGTTGCTAATTGCTATTAAGTTGTTATTACTTATACTCAAGTTGCCAATACTTAAAACTTCAAAATCTCAAATTCCTGATAGATCACATATTTATCATTTTGCTAATTTAGTAGACATTTTGGGGTTTATGTAATTCAAATGGTATTTTTCTGTTGTTTTCCCTTTATTAATTCCCTATTTACCTTAAGTATATAATTCCAACTTTAGCCACACACAAAAAATTAAAAATTCTGACTTCTTAAATTAGAACAAAGATAAAATAAAAAAAATACTAATATACTAGATAATATGTATAAACATAACATATAATTTAAATTATGACGAGTTTTTAAATATGACTTGCATTTTGAACGAAAAGAAATAGGTATGTGATCAATTCAAATGTTCTCCAGACGAACAGCAATTATTTGAACAACTCAGAATTAGAGAGAAATTGACCCCAGTGATAAATCACATTTAATAGATTCATAGGGTCATCACTCTATGCCTATTTCTTTCTCACTACACAGGTGAGAAACGGATGTTTGTATTCTGTTTGCACAGGTGCTCATTGATCCAATTAAAATGCATTAGGGGCAAAATTGCACCCTTAGAAAATAGTTCAGGGTTCTATTTTTCAACTAAAGGAAGTGAAACGTCCGTTTGCCACATCATCATAGTTATTTGGTGCACAAGTTGAAGTTGCTACAAATGTGATTTCTTCTTGAGATAGTCAGATTGTGTGATACTTTTATATTATTAAATGACCTCCACAAAATCTGAAATTTTCTAGAATAAAAGTAGACATGATAAGCTTTAATTTGATAGGTCATCTTGAATTTTTGGAGTTGTATACAAGGAGAAATGAATTTTTGAATTTTGTCAGCGAATTTAACATTTTTCTAGAGCAGACTTCAAAAATAAAAATTTTGGGAATTTTGATGCTTCTATTGGCTAAAATTTATATTTTTCATAAAAATATATTTAATAAGGGTCACATAGGCTTTTTAATCACCCAAATTAGATATCTATACAATTAGATATGAATTTTTAAAGTTTGGAGACAAATCTACCAATTTTTCAAGTATTGCGAAAATTGTAAGGGCAAAATGGTCATTTTGACCAAATAAAATTGCATATGACTTATTAATTTGAAGCTTATTATGTCTACCTTTATTTTGAAAAATTTCAGAATTTTTGGAGATCATTTACTAATTTAAAAGTGTCACACAATTGCTAAATGCAAAATTGCAAAATTTCATAAAATTGCAAGGGTAAAATGGTTATTTTCTCCCAAAAAATGATGACGTGGCAAACGTAACATTAGTTGAAATCCAAAATTGCTCTAATCTTATTACTTCAGTGTCAAAATTGCACCCAAAAATAGTTCAGGGTCAAATTTACACCTCTGAAAATAGTTCAGAGTCATAACTGCACATTTACCCTTGTAAAAATCATAACTAATTCTACAAAAATCCAAATGTACATACATAGGTACAGAGTTCCCTTTGATTGGACACTGCTCCAGAATTGCCCAATTGTACATGACCAAACTTTAAAAAATCATAACTCTTAGTGTACTACTCCAAATCCTTCATATTACATATCATTTTAAAGCTCATTATGTCTAATTGTAATCTGGAAAATTTTATGGTCATTGGATAACATTTGACCACTCAAAATACATCACAATGACACTACCTCCAGACAGGGCAGATTAACAACATGCATACTCATACTTCAAAATTTCCAAACTCATATACATGCATCCAAATATCATAAACACTTGTATACCTACACAATTTTGCCCTCTAAAGCTAATGGAAGCATCAAAATGGTCAAATTCCTACTCTTTCTACACGTCACAATACAAGGTAGAAAAAACAGGGTTCTTAGGTGCAACAAGTTGTTTTCTTGTTTTCTCTTGCTTAATCACTTCTTTTCTACTTCTAATCAAATGATTAGCTATTTAAACACTAAACGAACATGATTTAGGGAAAATTTTGGCAGCATTTCCCCTAGGGTTTCAACAGCCCAAATTTGAAAAGAAAACAAGAGAAAACAAGCCAATATCTAGTAACAACAACATCAACAAGGCAAGAGAGACAAGTTTTGAAGTTTACCTCTTGATTCCTCCACTTTCTCTCTCTAAAATTCCACTTTTCACTCTCTCCTCTCTCTTGATTTTGTCTTGAAAACCATGCATTTCAAGAAGGAGAAGAGGTTAGAAGTGGTTATGGTGTGATTAAGAGGCAAAAATCACAAGATTACAAGCCTCTTACCTTAGATTTTGGTAAACCCTAGCTCTTCCTTGTGTTTCTTGTTCTTGCCAAGCTCTTGAACTCCTTCTCTCTCCTTGGTTCAGATTTACATGAGAATGAATGGAGAAAGATGAAGGAATGGTGATATAATGGAATGGCTTTACATGTGCTTGCATTCCATTGGTCCACATGTTTTATTTTATCTTCCTTTATTTCACTTCCTTTTTCTTTCTCTTTGTCTACCGAAAATTTGCATGAGAAATGAAAATGGAATATCAATCATGAATTATCTCAATCCTATCTTGCAATTGATTTACTTTTGACCTTTGACTTTTTGACTATTTGGTCTTTTCCAAGCTTTAACTTTTCTTTAGTAATAATATTCCAAAATGGACTTATTAATTATCAATTAGTCATTTCCTCTTTTTGATTCCCACTTAACTGAAATTATTGGGAATATTAGAGAAAAATAATCATTTCTTGTCTTATGGAAAAATTACCATTTTGCCCTTACATTTTATTTCATTTTTGCGCTCAGTATAAAACTTGGCAGAATTTTCATCAAACTTTGAAAATTCATATCTAATTGTGTAAATATCCAATTGGGGTGGTTATAAAGACTATGAGACCCTTATTTAGTATAGTTTTAAGGAATAATATAACCTTTGGCCAATTGGAAACTCACACTTCTCAGAATTGTTTGTCGGTGCTACCACTGAGAATAGTCAATTTCACTGGGCTAACTTCAAAAATACATATCGTTTTGTATACAGCTTTAAATAACACATATGACCTATTAAATTAAATCTTGATAAGTTTACTTTCATTATAAAAAGTTTCATAATTTTTGGACATCATTTGCTCTTTGAAAGATGTCACACAAACACAACTACCACACCGGGAAATTCACCAGTAGCAAAACTACTTTGTGTGTGTCTTCTAATTACATTGTTTTATCTTCTCCAAGCTCTTTTAATTCATCATAATATTCTCTTTAATATCCAAAGGATATAAAAGAGCTTTGGGGAATACAACCATGCCCCACTAGGACATTTGCTAAACTTGGGTCTCACAGTCCACTTAATTCATGCTTATTCTCTAGCCTTTAGTTCCAAAATTCAGGATATTACAATTCCCCCCCCGGTTCAATAAATTTCATCCTCAAAATTTGCTACCAGCCTAATTCTTGATAATACTTCAAAAAGGAACACTATAGCTAGGGTTTCATTTTCTTCTTTCTATATTCTATCGATATCTCAAATTCTAGAGGACACCCCAAATTCTGGAGGGTTCGTCAAATCTTCCACAACTCAAATACTTGAGGTTTTCTCATTCAATCTTATTCCTATAAACCTTGTTCATTTCTCCTACGTCCGAGCTTCTTCAATTGAAGCTTACACACTACTTTACTCTTAACTAGCACTATAGCTAGTAAGTACTATCTGACCTAACAAGTTCAAATTTCCAACCTTTCTATCAGTTTCTATTCATGTTTCTCTATGACCAGTAACTGCACTGCTTTTCAATTCAAAGCATCAATAATGATAATCTCTTCATTGCTTGTTCATTCATTTATGTTATCTCGTATTCAATTTTTTAATTTTCTTCATATATTCAAAATTCTTGTGGTCGCAATACATTTTCATAATCGCACCATACAAAAATACTATTGTTCTATTTTCAAAAAAAACATAATCATTGCCAACTCAAATTCATGAGTGGGGTTTTCAACTGTTGAGAAGCACACGTTGTAGTATGCCGAATTTTGAAATTAAAGGCTACAAAATAAGCCTGAATTAAGTCGACTGCTAAGACTCGGTTTATCAATTGTCCCAGTAAGATATGATTGTGTTCCCTAAAATTCCTTCATACCCTTACAGTATTAAGGGGAATATTATGGTGAATTAAAGAGCTTGGGGAAAACAAAACAATGCAATTAGAAGTCACACACAAAGTAGTGTTGCTACCGGTGAATTTCCCAGTGTGATAGTCGTATTTGTGTGACATCTTTCAAGGGAAAAATATTGTCAAAAAATTATGAAACTTTCTAGAATGAAATTAGAATTATCAAGCTTTAATTTGATAGGTCATATGAGTTATTTGAAGTTGTACATGAGGAATTATGTATTTTTGAAGTTTGCCCAGTGATACTAGCGATTTTCAGTGGCAGTGTCCAAAAATAATAATTATGGGAAGTGTGAACTTCTAATTTTCCAAAGGATATATTTTTACTTAAAATTAGACTTAATAAGGATCATATAACCTTTAGAACCACCCCAATTTGATATCTATACAATTAGATATGAATTTGCAAATTTTAGTGAAACTTCTACTCAGTTTTGCATTAAATGTGAAAATGAAAAAAATGTATAGGAAAAATGGTCATTTGGCTAAAATAAATCCACATACCATATTCTTTCCTTTTCTTGTGTGTGGGACATCACTTTTGATCAAGAAGCAAAGGAGATTAGTAATGAATTCCAAATTCTAAGTTGAAGTATTAAAACCAAGCAAAAAGGTGAAGTTTGAAAAGTCAAAAATTGTAGGTTAAGAATTAAAGTGGAAATGGTTTATTCAAGAAGCCTTTTTAATTCTCTTACAAGAGCACTTTCGTATGACATGGGCAAGGGGAAAGAGAAAAGAATTAATGCATGGTCCATATTTAAATATGTAAGGAGATGGAATTGAGATATTTTCAAAAGCATTATCCCTTCCTAAAGACCCTTAATTTCGTCCAACAAAGAGAAAGGGAAGAGAAAATAATACTTAGCCATAAATGATTCCTTTTGGAAGCATTATGAGTCAAGTATAAAAAGATGATGACTCTAAGTTAACAAATGTGGCTAGGTTTGAAAAGCAAATTTGCAAGAACACTTGGTTAACATTTTCTCTCCCATTTGGAATGTAATTGATGTCCAAGCTAATAGAGGCAAGGGAAGAGAGAATTCATCTTAACTAAACCACTCTTGGTCAATTAACTCAAGCACTCTCAAGACACCATTAAATTGTGACACTTGGATTTTCTTTTCTTCCCTTAGCAATTTTTGGCCAAGTGTTTTATGAAGGATGAGGAGTGGATATTTAACCATTATCACTCTCTCATTTGGCTTCCCAAATCATGCAAAAAGAAAGGAAAGAAGGAAAAATGAAAGAGGAAAGAGAAAGGTGAAGAATGAAGAACAAGAAGCAAGGTAAAAGACTCTTGCTCAATTTTCACCATCCAAATCACCTTTATTTCTCTTGAGGTCTTCATGAATGTTGTTCCTCTCTCTTAGAGCTTCATTTCTATGATTTTAGTTTCTTGAAAGGAGGTGTTTTGTGCTATATAAAAAATACCAAAGTTGGAGAAATCAAGAGCAAGCCCTAGAAAGTGAAAGAGGTAAGTATAAGCTTCATTTTGACCTATGTATTGGGTTGGTTGGCTGAATTTTTGAGACTTTTCCATGCTGCCCTGTTTTCAGTCATTTAGGGCTTTTAGGGTTTCATCATGATTTGCTCATATACATGTGGTTATATAAGGTTTGGGAAGCATATGAACCTAGTATAGTGAATAAATTATGAAATAATGAATTGTTGTCTTGTGAGGTTATGTCTTGATCATAATAGGGCATGAAGAAGGAATGAGAATTTTACAAATTTGAGGTTTTTAATGGATTCCTTAGGTAAAATTGTGTAGGTATGCAAGTGATCATAATTTTTAGATGCTTGTATATGAATTGGGAATTTTTGGAAGTGAAGAGTAAATGTTGATAATCAACTTTGTCTGGAACAGTATGTTTGTGCGTGGTATTTCAGAGGTCAAACCTTGTCCCAAAATTCTAAAAATTTCCATAATTAAATTAGAGACATATATATTTAGTTTCATAGGTATTTTGTAATTTTTTGACAAGTATACTAGAAGATATGATTTTCCTAAATCAGGCCCTGTTTCTAGAAGGTAATCTGGAATAGTACAGGTTTGGAGAATTTCTGGGAAAAATATAATGATATTGGTCAGACCAAAGTATTTTTAAAAAAATTAAAATTAAATATCTTCACATAGGACTTTTAACTACCTCAATTTAAGTTCTATAGAATTAATTATGATTTTTTAAAGTTTGGTCAAAATGCTGGCAGTTTTGACTACCATGCGAATTTAAGAAAGAAAGTGGTAAAATGTGTAATATCCCGAATTTTGGGACTAAAGGCATAAGATTAAGCCTAGATCAAGTGGACTGCTAAGCCCCGGTTTAGCAAATGTCCCTATGAGGTATGTCTAAATTCCCCAAAAATTCTTTTATATCCTTGGATATTAAATGAATTATATTTGTGAGCTAAAGAGCTCGGGGAATAACAAAACGAAGTGATTAGAAGTCATACATAAGTTAGAAAAGTGGAACACAAAGTAATTTTGCCACCGGTGAAATTTTCGGTATGGCAGTGATGATTGTGTGACATGTTTCGATGGGTAAATGATGGTGAAAAGTTAAGAAACTTTCCAGAATGAAAATAGACTTATCAAGCTTCAATTTGATAGGTCATATAAGTCATTTAGAGTTGTACACAAAGAGAAATGAATTTTTGAAGTTAACCCAGCGAAATTAATTATTTTCTGGGACAGCATTCAAAGATTAAAATTCTGAAAAGAGTGAGCTTCCAATTGGCCAAAGCTTATATTTTTCCTTAAAACTAGACTCAATAAGGGTCGCATAGCCTTTGGAATCACTCCAATTGGACATTTGTACAATTAGATATGAATTTTCGAAGTTAATGAAAATTCTGCAGAATTTGATATTATATGCGAAAATTCAATTCTTGAACGAATCAGAGGGTGACACGTGGCAATCCATTTTATCACCTCCTTTAATCATCAATTGTCATCTTCTTCAGCGTATTTTCCACGGAAAACACCAGAAGAGAGAGAACGAAAATGGAAGAGGATGAGAGATAAAGTTATTTCCTCCGAAACACTACCGAAACGGCATCCTCTCTCAAAGTACCCTTCAGGAAAGTTTCTCTACTCATCGTGATCTTCATTCCTACGGTTTCAGATTTTCATTTGGAGGTGTTTGGTGTCGTCTCCCTTGCCGGAGTATTGCCAGAATTCCGAACCGTTTGTGGAAACGAGTAGAGGTAAGCGTAAGCTTCCTTTTTAACCGATTGGTTTGTCGTTTGGATGAGTATAGAGGAAGTTGAATACTATTTATACTGATTTAAATTAGTGTTTTGAATGGCTAAACGATGTCCAATGGATGTATAAATAGCTAATCACTTGATTATGAGTAGTAAGGAAGTGATTAGGTAAGAGAAAACGAAGAAACAACAAACTTTTTCGGATAATCTCATTTCTGCCCTGTACTGTGACGTGGAGAAATAGTAATAATTTGATGATTTTGATGCTTCCATTGGCTTTAGGAGGCAAAATTGTGTGGGTATACAAGTGTTCATGAATTTTGGATACTTGTACATGAATTTAGAAATTTTAGAAGTTAAAGGGTAAATGCTGTGTATTCCGTTTTTTGGAGGCAGTGTTATGGTGATGAGTTTTTGAGTAATCAAATGTTATCCAATGACCATGAAACTTTCCAGTCTAAAATTAGAGACATAGAAATTTAATTTGATAGGTCATAATGGTTAATTGGACAAGTATGCTATGAGATATGAATTTTTGAATTTTGGCCCTGTTTTCTGGAAAGAATCTGAAACAGTTGGTGTTTGGAAATATTCTGGGAATGTTGTGGTGGCAGCGTTTAAAATCGAATATTTTTATACAAAACTACACTTATAGGGCTTCAAATAGAGCTTTGAGCCACCTCAATTGGAGTTCTATAGAATTAATTATGATTTTCCAAAGTTTGGTCAAAAATGCTGGTAGTTTGATTACCATGAGAATTTGAGTAAGAAATTGGCCAAATATGATTGGAATAAACTCCAAGGGTGAAAGTAAGCCTATAGGGTTAATGTGGGCTATTAGGTATTCACTTTTCATGGCTCTAATGATGTTATCACTTGCCTAGGGCCATGAAGTGATAAAGAAGGAGTAATGGTTGGCGGATATAGCGACAAGAAGAGAAGGACATAAAGTCCACCAGGTAGTGAACTTACCTTTTCTGCATGTATGTGATATGTATGTCTTGCATTGATTATGTGACTGCTTTGCCTATTTGTGTGGAACATGTATGATTGGTTGAAGCTCTGTTATATTTGTGCAATGGCCATATGTATGTCATAACATCGAGCATGCAGCATGTCATTATGTTGGCATGAAATAGTGTAGGCAAGCATGTCATGCATTCATATATATCTGGCATGCATAGTGGTAATGTTTGCTACTGAGATTCTCTCGAATCTCACTCCTCCCAAACAACCATTCAGACAGGTGAGCATTGGAAACGTGCTGAGATCAGAAAAGAGGTATGCACGAAGAGGACTGTTGCTGGTTGTTTGAATGTATGTAAATATTGTGTAAACCCCTGGTGGGGAAACTTTTGTATTATAATCAAGCTATATTGTATTAATATTATCAGTATATTCATGCTATTCCTGTGTGCCCACTGAACTACGCATTGCTACTCTGAGTAAGGTCAGTAATAAGTGATATATAAGGCGGGTTGTTACAAAATGTAATTAGTATAAACTTCAAGGGTAAAAGTAAGCCTTGAAGGCTAATGTAGCCTATTAGACATTCACTTTTCATAGCTATAATAATGTCATTACTTGTCTAGGCCATAAAGTAACAACGAAGAAGCTATGGTTGGAAGATTAAGGTACAAGAGGAGGAGGCAATAAAGAAGTAAACTTACATACTTGTATGTATGTGATGTTTATGTTGTGTATTGATTTTCTATATTTCTTTGCTTGAATATGTGAAGCATGTATAAATGAATGAAGCTCTATTTATATTTTTACTATAGCCATAAGTATATTGCATGAAACATTGAGCACGCAGAATATCATTATGTGAACATGAGCCAATGTAATATAAGCATATCATATACTAGTATTAATCTTACATGCGTTAATAGTACTATTTGCTACTAAGACTCTCTCGAATCTCATTCTCCCTCCCCCAACCATATAGGTATGATGAGTACAGGAGAAGAATACATGAAGATATGCAAAGGGAGATACGAAGGAGAATTGAAGATTGAGGGCAATGTACTCTTTATATATTTTGATAAGATTTGTGTATGAAAAAACTAAGAATGAACAAAGAAATACTCTAGCAATTATACAATGAATTAAGAAATAATGAGTTGCTAAGAAGTTATGAACCACTTTATGATTGTGTTTAAAACAAAGTTTTTAAACTATTCAGAAAAACCCACTCAAATGCAAGTTTTAATCCTGTACTGAGGTTGGGAATTGAAAGAACTTTGCAAAGGAATATCATTTAGTGGTTCGAATCCACTGCATAAAACTCATTAGAATGATTACGGAAATAAGGTATTACAAGCGTCACCATTCCGTCCTGCTTTACCAGGACATTTCCTAACCCTTTCTTTCTTTCTCATTCTATTGCAGACCTTATTGGTTGCTTCACTACGAACCGCATAAGGGTCGCATTCTAGGATTCGGAATATTCAATACTAGTGCGAGTTTCAACCTCTTCTACAGCTCTATGAAATCCTCTCATAGACATCATCCTAATAAAGAAATTCTATCTATAATTCTTTCTTTCAATTGTGTGGTAAAGAGATTCAAGAAAAATTCGAAATACATCTAGCAAGACCTAGCAAACTGAGTATTTCTGCAACAGTTTCTAGCCTTTTTTAGTTCTGTACTGCTTCCACTATTCTAGGTTCCACTGAGGATCCCTTCTTTTGAAACAACATAGTTCAAAAATGACCAATACAAGCTGGTTAAAAATTCTATTAAAAAATTCAATTCTTTAAAAACTCTGTTTAAAATTCATTTCATACAAAATTCAATTTATACAATACATAAAGATAGCAGGTGCATTGGCCCATTTAAAATTCAATTTTTAAAACTACACAGGAACCATACAACTGTCCTATAAGGTCATCAATTCTAAATTCATTCCAAGCTCCAACCCTTTCTACTCTAACAACTCATCAACATATGCAATGTTCACGAAGCACACAAAACAAACCATCCCTTCTCAAGCATTCATATTTATTCACAAGACCTAACTGGTCCAGTTATTCATTCACAGGACATAGTCCATTGGGAAATTCTCAGGACACATAGTTCCTTCTATTCTAGCCTTATGACCATTAGTCCAGCCTTACGGCTATTATTTCTAGCCTTTCTGTCATTATTCCAGCTTTATAGCCATTCTATTCTAGCCTTTCGACCGTTTTTCTAGCCTTTTGGCCATTCTATTCCAGCCTTTCAACCGTTTCAATTCTAGCTTTACAGCCATTCTATTCCAACCTTTCAGCAATTTTAAGATGCATAGCCCTTTGTGAAATTTTTCAGGCTTTACAACCTCTTCGGGTTGTTGCCCGAAACTCTTGGTCTTACGACCAAAGGCTTCAACCCTTCTAATTATGAATTCTTTTTAAGTCTGACTACCTAAGAACACGCTGGCTCAAAAGGTCTGACTTCCCACTGTATATTCATAATATGAATATACTCGATGGTATATACATATGTGCAGAACCATTACATAAGATATGAGAGGAAGAGTTCACTTGACTTGTTCTGTCTTGTCAAGCCTGTTCTACCTTCATTCTCTTTTCTGTCTTTCTTTTGACAAACAGCACTAGAGCACCCCATGGCAATTTACTGGGTCACATAAACCCTTTTCTCATTCTATTATCTCCTCTGGGGTCATTCTGTATGGACTTTCGATATTGGTCCAGCTCCAGGAATAATTCTACTTCCTTTACCGGGGTATCTACTCATTATTTTCTTTTTAGAGAATCCTTTAGTCACTAGCATATTCTATTCTCTATCTCGACTATGAGACCATAATTCATGGTAATTCTCATTCTTTCTATTACTCTGTTCCATTAGGGAACAAATTCTCATTCATTCTTTCTAAGGGAATATTCTATAATCAAGATCTTTCTTTATGCTAGATTAGCAGCTAACAACCTTGAAAAACATCATTCTCATATGTGATATATTCTAGTACATCAATTAATTCAGGTCAATTTATATGCCTAAATAATCAATTCAACTATTGTTTGATTCTTAGGTTACAGTTCAATTGGTAGCAACCCTCTGGATGTCTATCTAACTTTTAGGTTCATCAACCTAATTCTAGAACTTCAACCATACCCAATAAGCATATTAAGATCATCATGATTCATTCCTTCTATTCTATTCTTATAATATTCAGATAATATCTTCAAATATTCCCCCAAAGTATTGTTGATAGTTCAATATTACTTACTAAGTTCACAAGGTTCATAGGGTCCATACTTTCATATATCGGAACCATAGTGTAACCTGAGTTAAATCTTGACCTAAATACTATTTCAGCTTAGATCTGATTCAATCCTATTCTTAATCTTTACTGTATTCATTCTAACATTCTCATGGCATCCCAAGTAATCACCATATTTCATACCTCAAGGTACTTAAGCCTTTTTTCAAGAGGTTCAAATTTCTAACGTATTTCCCAGGAGGTCAACCATCCTGGGATTGCTCTTGCCTGAGCACACTTAACCATGGAATTCAGTTAGAATCTAGAACACATGCTCTCTAGGCATCTGATTCTCTAGAGCTCATACCCATCTCTACTGGGTATACATCACTACTACTCCGTTTCATTCTCTATATACAGCTTTACCCCACCCTCTAAACTAGTTTGCCCAGTTAGAGGTTGGGAAAAATTCTATTTCTCTGGGTTTATTCCTAACCCACAATTCATTCTAGCTACGGAATCACAAACAAGGTAGCAGTATACCTATTCTCAGCAACAGAGCATACTAGCCAAATGCTAAAATCTCTGCTCTGATACAAAAAATGTAACACCTTTTGCAATCGTTCTAATGATTTTTAGGCAGCAGATCAAACCACTAAGCGATCTTTCTTTGCAAATTTCTTTCAATTCCCAACCTCAATACATGATTCGAACCTGTAATTGAGTTGGTTTTTCTGAATAGTTTAAAAACTTTGTTTTTAACATTATCATAAAGTGGTTCTAACTTCTTAGCAACTCATCGTTTCTTAATTCCTTGTATAGTTACCAGAGTATTTTTTTTCCTCGTTCTTAGTTTATACATATACAAATTTAATTAAAATACATAACCCATACATTGCCCTTCAATCTTCGATTCTTCTTCGTATTTTTCCCTTGCATATCCTCATGCATTCTTCTCCTGTATTCGTTATACTTGTGCAAGGCACTTCTATTTTGTATTTGATGCAAATGTGTAGTGTTTATATGTAATTATACATTTAATGTATATAAACGCATGTATGAAGTTTAAGCAAAGAATAGCTCTAATTTCATTAAAAAGGCAAGTAAATTGCTTGCAAACACTCTGATTGTAATGAAATAAGAGCCAATGAATCATTAGTCATGTAGTGAATCTTGCGAAAATGTATTTAAAGTATTCTACCATTTAAAAAACCCTCTCGACCTTAGGTTCAAATCCTCAGTTGGAGTGGAGCTTTATGAACGTTTTCAAACGTTGGATAATCCAGGGTTAAATCCTGGTTCTACAATTGATTTCACTACTAATTTATACTCATTTGGGAGTATTGGAAATAAGGCGTCACAGAATTTTCTCAGGTATCAAATATAAGGCTTTTGAAGTCTATATATTTTGACAGAGCTTTACAGACACCCTTGCGAACACATATAAAGAATCAACATAACAGAAAGAGGTAGTGAGTAAACAAAGCCAATCCTCCAAGTATTTAAGGTAAAGGTACATGATGATAAAACCTCCTATGCCATTGTCTGTAATATTTATTGAGGTTTTGCAATTTAGAATTTTAGGAATGAGCATTGCAGACATTATGTTTCTGCATTCCTTAAAAAATCCATTTAATAAATTCATAAAAGGATTGCAATGTTCAATAGTTTAACTGTTTATGCATATACACTTACTTGAAAAGGAAATATTTTTATCCATAAAGTCATGTTTAATTCATCATGCTCAATTTCTTTAAATTGACTATATCATTTGAACATGTGAATTATGATTCCTACAAGCTAATCATGAGTAGACCCAAGTAAAATTAGATACCAAAGGAAGAAAAGAAAAAGGGTTATATGATTTTGTAGGAAGAAGAAATGAATGCTCTACTTTCGATTACTAAAACAAGAGCATACATGAACTTTAAGTGAGAACTTGAATTCAATTCAAGTTCTGGTAGGAAACAAGAGTTCCATATGCAAACTCAAGTTCATAACTTGAATCCAAGTTCAGGGAGAACATTGCAGAAAAGCATGAATCAAAAGCATGGTTTACTCAAGTGATCTTGGAGGACTTGAGTATAAAACACGAAGCGATGGAAATTAACTTGGGTATATACAAGTTACATTCAAGCCAGATATGTTGTATCAGTATGTAAACTTTCTGTAAAATTCGAGTGTCATGAAATTATATTAACAATTTCAAAACTTAACCGTCGCACACGATCTTCCCAATTTGAGTGGTAAATACTTGCTCATTATTGCATTCTATTAGCAATCAATCTTTGATAATTCAAATTATTTACAGATTGCTAAATGAACCAAAAGTACATAGTTTTTCTATTGGTTTATATTTTCAAATGCACAATCCAAAAATGCGTATTGATTTGAATTTATCTTGTTTTATAAAAGTGCATACACATTATTTGAAAATTATGCTTTCAAATCAGTTTCAAAATTGGAAGTTAATATTCTTGTATACTAAATGTCAAAAATGTTTCAAATCCATCTGCTAGAGTTTTTCCTATCATCTTGATATTTCTTAATGCAATCACATGCTTGAACTCCTTTGTCTTACTGTTTAACAAGTTAGACCTTATGTCTAATAAGTTGATTGAGTTTCAAGTGTATTTCCTAGAAAAGAAGTCAATATATGGAAGCCTTATTCCTAATGCATAATACTTATTGGCTGAGTTATTCCAAGTATTATAAATGTTCATTAATACATTAACCATTGTAGTGGAATAATTTTCGTATTATTTAGACAACATTCTAGCATGCTAGTCATTTGGACTAATAAGCCAGTGCTTTATATTTAATAAATCCATATATTTGTTGCTCGAATACGTTAACAATTGATATTATCTATCTCTGAGTAACAAGAGCCTTGTATTCAAATTCTTGTCTTGAATACTCATATATTTCATGATACAATTCTAAGAGACAAGATCATCTCTTGGTCTATAGCAAAGTCATTATGCTTATTCATTCTTATTATGCTAAGCCTGGTTGGCTAATGCTTTACTTTTATGACTTTTGCTCTCAAGAAAATTCTCCAACTTAACTTTAATATTTGACATGTTCTCCAAAATTGAAGCCTTTTGACATACATATATAGACAAATATTTACTTCTACTATTTTTCAACATGAGGATTGAAATTTAACAAATTTCATAAAAGAGCCTTAAGGCATTCAAAATCTTAGTGTCATAATACATATTCTTGATTCAAAAGAATATTTGAAATTTTGAAACAATTTGCATATTTCATTATCATTCTTGACATATTTGACTTCAATAATGATTTATCATTTCACAAAAGTTTATGAAAATTTTATGAATATACCTACTACTCTCTTTTGGTTTCACTTATAGGGTCTGTATGAAAATCTTATCAATGACATATTTTCTATATAAAATTTGTGATGCCTCATTTCCTATAGCCTTAGATGAATACAAAAGCATAGTAAAATCACTTGTGAAACCAAGATCAAGTCCCGGATTAGGAAAACGTTTGTAAATTCCAATCCTATCTCAGGATTCGAACTTGGGACTAGAAAGGAAATTTGGGGTAGTAAAATTTTCTCAAATCTTTTCCATACACGTTCACTATCTCTCTTAATCTCATCAGTACTTAAGTCCATTTATCAAAGTATATGAGTGTGTCTCTGCTTATGTATCGTGATAAGTTCTTTAGATTGAGATTCTTCTTTTACATTGGAAGCATAATTCCTTGTCCAAAATTTCATTCATCAACTAAGTTACTCTTGCAATCTTGTCATGCTTATACAACTATATACATCATATACATATCTCAAAATATCTAAAGTCACAGAAATAGATGACCAACAACTAAAATCTTTGGCCTTTAATCCTCTAGCCATCCATGTAGTTCATAATGCCAATCATATAGTTATAACATCACAAAGTATGTTACACAGTCATCATTCAACAGAATCATCATAACAACATTTAATGTATCACATGTAGTTCATAAGCTATCATAGCACTAGATATATTACAAGGCCCCGAAGCATACCCATGTAAATAGGCCCCAGGCACTCATTTGTGCAACAGTGAGCGTTATATTGCCTTGAGAGTCTATCTGTGTAAATAGGCCCCAGGCAACCACCCCACATATTCATAATACGTCAGATAATTCTTGATGAACATACAAATCATACAATGCATATCATAACATATGAAAGACAAGTTACTACTTGGTTGCTTTCCTCTAGTAACTTCCTCCCGTTTGTATGAGCTCAGGCAAGATTTAGACTCTGAACATTCGTTGAATCCTACAATTCCCAAATGTATCATAAATGAGTTATTACTCATCCATGTATCATTATAAACTCATTTTATTGGTTAACTTAGCTTAAGAATGCTAAATTACCAAAATGCCCCTGTAGACCCGGTCTAACTGTACTTTACTCTAAATTATGACTTGGGCTAATCCTACAAAATTTCATGTATAGAATCCATTTTTGACCTCCAATTGGTCAAATTCAAGGCTGAATGACAAAAAAGCCCTTGGTAGCCCTTGCTTAAGGTTTTAAGGGGTAATTTGATCATTTCACATTCTTGGCTTTTTCTCACTTCATTGTTAACATATACCCTACACAATTTTGCCTCCTAAACTCAATGGAAGCATAAAAATTATCAAATTCCTACTCCTTCAACACTTCAAAGACAAGGCATAAATCTAAGGTTCTTAGAAAAGTTATGTCGGTTTCTCGTTTTCTTTTACTTAATCACCTACTTTCTACTTCTAATCAAATAATTAGCTATTTAGACATTCATTGGACATGGTTTTGAATGAACTTGGATAGCAAGGTCCCTTAGGTTTTATCACCCATCTTTCATAAAATAACCAAAACCAAGCCAAGAACAACATCAATAGCATCAACTAAAGCAAGAGAAGCAAGTTTAGAGGTTTACCCCTTGATTCCTCCTCTTTCTCTCTCTACACATTTTCTATCTCTCTCTCCATAACCTTGATTTATCTTGAAAATCATGATTCTAAAGGAGGAGTAGTGATTAGAAGAAGTTATAGAGGGATTATGAAGCAAGAATCATAAGGTTACAAGCTTCCTTAGTTTTAGAGAACCCTAGCCTTCCTTCTCCTTCACCATGCTCAACTTTCTCTCACTCTATTTGGTTCGGCTCATGCACGAAAATGAGATGAAGAGATGAAGGAAAATATGACTTAAAGAAGTCATATGCCTTACTTTACACATGGTGGCATTTCATTGGTTCATGTGTTTCTAATTTTTGTCTAACTATTCCATTCCCTCTTCCCTCTCTTAATCAGCCAAAATTGCATGAGATATAAGAGAGAAGATGTTGATATTCAATTATCACATTGTGCCAACTTACAAATTGTTAACTTTTGGACCTTTGACTTTTGATTATTCGACCTTCTTTGATAATAATTTACCAAAATAGGCTTATTAATTATCAAATAGCCATTTCCCTCTTTTTAATTCACATTTACCTAAAATTATTAGGAATATTAGGGAAAAATATTTATTTCGCACTTTATGGCAAAATTACTGTTTTGCCCCTACGTTTCATGATTTACCGAAATAAATCATTCATGGCTTATTTCTTTTCATTTGGAAAACTTTTGACACTTGGATGAGACCATCATTTATGTCATTTTATTCTCAAATTTTGATTACAATATTAGACCTTTAAGTGGGCATTAATTGCCTCTTTGTATCTTTACTTGGCCGAATTATGTGTAACCAGTGATTAAAATATTACTGTAAATTTACACATGCCACAATTCACCATTTTATATACTAAATATCACAAATATGCACATAAGGAATATTGGTGAAAAAGTGGGGTATTACAAAATATATTTACAAATTATCATTGATAATTAGAAATCATCATTCTTGATATTATTTATTTGTTACCCCTTATGATTCAATGGCTTGAATTTATTTAATTAGGTAAAATTATACTTTAGTCATTATTGGTTATTATACTCTTTGCTCAAATATCATATGATTTAATTGTATAAGAGCATAAGAGTTGTTCTCTCTAATACTATGGACCCAAGAGAAGTTGGGTGCCAAAGATCATATATTCATACTTTTGCAGGAATTGATCAAAATGCTTTGTTTTTGGGTACAAAGATCAGAGGATAACAAAGTAGGTATGACTGGCAGTGTTGTAGTGTGAGCAGAAGCAGAATCTGTGGCATAAGATGCATCAAATTTGATAAGATGAGACAACTATGAACCGGAACTTCAAAGTTCTATTTAAGTAGCAAGAGATAGAGTAAAGGTTAAGGCACCCAGAGATGATGAATCCAAAGGCACCCAGAGATGATGAATCCAACTCCTCAAATAAGGAAGCTATGTGCTACGGTGAAATAAAAATTTTTAGATAGTGATTGCTAAACAAGAGGCACATACTTAGAGGATGAATGAATATGAAACCTTACTTTGAGCTCATCATGGTATTCTTAAGTGTCTCACAGAGATTACAGAACATCAAGCAATGACTAACCAATGATGCATCAATAGACTATAGAGGATTATACTCGAGTAATTACAACACTACTTGAGTGCGGCATCACATTCTTTCTTAATTCAAATTCTATGAGTTACATCACTTATAGTAAACACTTGAGTGATGAATTAAGTACTATTGGATATAGCTGTTGAAACCTCTTAATAGCATCATCATTTTTAAAACTTAATTTCTCACCAAATCTTCATACTTCATGATCAATTTCTCTACAAAGTTTATCCAATGGTTTTTCAAATACATGAGAGTTTTTAACTCTATTCCTCATAATGATATTTCTTAAGCTATGCATTCATTAAGGAGGAGCTTCACATTCATGTGTGTTCTATATCTTAAAAGCTTATCTCATTTATTTGAAGAAAATCACTATATTATACTCATCTGTATTTACTCTCAATTGATTAGTTTTAATGATGAGTCACTCATTTTCTTTCCATAATCTCAATTTGCATATACTTTATAGAAAGAAAATTTTTTATACTTGATTGTACTAACCATATTCCTTGCAAGAATGCTTTTAACTTATGACAGGAGAATTTTCACTATACATGATCACTCCTAACATACTAAAAAGGAGAATATATCAACCTTGGGGACATATGCTTTAACAATGAATCAAGGGAAATATACATTGGCTACAACGTTCAAACCAATAAATTCCTATGCCAATACAAAGGAGCATTAACCATATTGTGATAAAAAATATGGAAAAGAAGTTCAACTCAGTAAGAGCTTCATGGAGATAACATGAACATACATTAGAGTTGCACAACGAAAGTAGGGTGAACTGGACTTCATGGATCTATCATTAGCTTGACAAATCCAAATGAGCATTTCTAAACCCGATCTATTGAAATTTTGAAAATACTGTGCATATCTTTGATTTTAATTTGATTTGATTATGAAAGTTTTCCTGAAAACACCTCAAGTTGTTTGAAATTTGAAAAATGAAAACTATTCTTCATTTGCATCACATTAAAATGAAATTACTCTCAAAAAGGGGAGAGAAAATTTTTTCTTGATTTATTTATTTTGATTAATGGAGAAAAATGCATTTCTAATTTATTTTCATATTTACTTCTCTATAAGGATTTCTTCCTTATATTGCAAACTTTTTGCTGATGTTAAATAGGGGAAGAGAAAGGCAAGAAAAATATGTTGCATTCAATTATGTAGTCATATTCTCACATATTTTTCTTTAAGGATTTGCCATTATCAAAAAGGGGGAGAATGTTAAATATGATTAATTTTGATGATGTCAAATATAGATGGAAAATATTAAGAGAGAGAAAATTTTTCATAATATACCTATTTTCTACATTGACTAACTACTATTTACTATTACATATCTTTTAGATTAGTTAAGTAAAGATAGAAAGAGATTGAAGAATAAAGAACTTGCAAGAATTAAAGAAAATATCAAGATTCAATTTCTACGGGTAATGTAGCATACGGTATTGTTTATACGATACTGTAGCATATAATACTATTCATTTGACATTATAGCAACTGAGCTGTTCACCCAAGTGATTTTCAGAATCACTCGAGTGATGTTCATATTTTCAACCTGTGTTTTCTGTTTAGCTTGAGATAGGTCTGGTATTTTAAACATATCCCTCAAACTACAACTCTGATTGAGGTAAAACTAGTAGCATATGAAACGAGACTCCCAATACGTCATTTTGACACTAGAACTAATATCAAAAGAGTTCAGATGAAGGAGACATGAGTGTTGGAAGTTGGCCTTTAAATCATCATTACTTTCCATAACAGGTTTGGTATTTTGAACATAACTCTCAAACCACATATCCAATTGAGCTAAAATCGGTGGCATATGAAACTATACTTAAAGGCCTTTCCCTTGATATATAATATAAAAATTTTGGAGTTATATTCAAGGAGATTTTTCATCTTGAATTTAACCCCTGTTTGCTAAAGAATGGGAAATGCAACTACGAGTTACAATGCTTTGAACACAAATCACTGGAGTGATGTGGTACATCACTCCAGTGATAATGTATATCACTCGAGTAATCCTTAGATTCACTTGAGTGATTATGCTGATCTCACAAATCACTTCTAGTACAAGCCAAATCACTTCCAATGAATATTACACTTTTGCAAATCACTTCCAGTGATCTTAAAATCACTCGAGTGATATGGCTTATCTTGCATATCATTCCAAGTGTTATATCAGTTCACTTCCAGTGCCTCTAAAATCACTCCTAGTAATCTGAAATTCACTCAAGTGATATATTCATTTCCCAAAATCACTTCCAGTGGATCTCAAATCACCGCCAATGAATTTCACTGTACACAAAATCACTCCCAATGATTTGAAATTCACTCGAGTGATATCTTAATTTCTCAGTATCACTTTCAGTGGACATCAGATCACTCCCAGAGAATATTAGTATGCCTCAAATCACTTCTAATAAGGTCTTATCTAATTGAGTGATATGTTTATTTTGGTAAATCCATTCCAGTATTAGTAGCCCAGTACACCTTCAACGAAAGTCTTAAAATCACTTCCAGTGAAATGCTTTTGCAATCAAGTGATTTATTGTTTGGTGAAAATCACCTCTAGTGAAATACTTCTACATTCGAGTGAAATATTGCTTTGAAAAAATCACTTCCGGTGGGTTGTATAATCACTCGAGTGATAATTAAAAGATTCTCTAACAGCTATTTTATTGAGTATATTATAGTTAGTGTATTACAGGTGTTAACCAATCACATGGAAAACATCGGACCAATATTCAACAATAATGAATCATGGGCAATATCAATATTCAACAATGAATTATGGGTAACCGTAATTAACTGTTGAATCACTTGTCAGAGAGCACGATCAGATTATATCAGAGAAATATTTGAATGCTCCCAACGGCTCTCAACGCATTTTGTATATAAACTGAAGCATTTAACAAGAAGATGAGCGAACAGAAACACAAGAATACAACCATGTCAATATGCTGATATCATAAGTCATTCTTAATCTAGACACTCTCTGTTCTCATCTATTTTCTGTATCATGTTTTGTAATATCCCAAATTTTGGGACAAGAGGCTTAAGATTGAGCTTGGATTAAGTGGACTACTAAACCCTAGTTTAGTAAATGTCCTAGTAAGGCATAGTGATATTCTCCAAAAATTCCTTATACCTTGGGTATTAAAGGGAGTATTATGGTGAACTAAAGAGCTTAGGGAATGACAAAACAATGCGATTAGAAGTCACACACAACATAGTTAATTGGAACACAAAGTAGTGTTTCTGCCAATGAATTTTACTATATGGCAGTTATGTTTGTTTGAGATTTTTTAATGGAAAAATGATGTCTAAAAATTCTAAAACTTTCTAGAATTAAAGTAGACTTATCAATCTTTAATTTGATAGATCATATGGTGTATTTGGAGTTGTACACAAAAAGATATGTATTATTGAAATCATCCTAGTAAAAATGGTGATTTTTAATGGCAGCGTCCAAAAACAATAATTTTGGGAATTTTGAGCTTCCAATTGGCTAAAGGCTATATTTTACCTTAAAACTAGAATTAATACGGGTCACATATCCTTTAGAACAACCTCAATTGGATATCTACACAATTAGATATGAATTTTCAAGTTTGATGAAAATTCTGGCCAGTTTTGCATTAAGTGCAAAAATCACAAAAATGTAAGGGCAAGATGATCATTTGACCAATAAAATCAAGCAGTCATTATTTTTCCATTTTGTTGATGAGTATTATGTCCAAATAGGGAAGCAAGAAGGGAAATATACATATGTACTTGTTTGTCTACATTAATTCAAGAAGAAAATTATTGGCTTAACACAAGAAGTCAAAAGGTCCAAAAGTATAAGGCTTTGATCAATGAACTCAAGAGACAACATTTTAGAATATTATTAAATTTTTGGTATCAAAGCCAGGTTTCAATCCTGGGACCTATGGGTTATGGGCCCATCACGCTTCAATCTTTAGAAACACTATCTAATCTCTTCTCCTCCATGAAATCTATGTTTTTCAAGATAAATCAAGGGTGTAGAGAGAGGAGGAGTATTCAGCTAGGAGAGAGAAAGAGTAGTAATTAAGAGGTAAGCTTCAAAACTTGCTTCTCTTGGCTTGGTTAAGGTTGTTGTTGATGTTATTGGTGAATATTGCTTTGTTTTCTCTTGATTTTCAAAAATGGGCTGAAGCAAAACCTAAAGGAAATGCTGCCTAAATTTTCTCTAAACATTTCCATTTAGTGTTTAAATGGTTAATCATGTGATTGGAAATGACAAGGAGGTGATTAAGTAAGAGAAAACAAGAAAACAACATAATCTTGCTAAGAACTCCAAGAGTGAAAGTAAGCCTTTAAGGCTAATGTAGCCCATTGGGCATTCAATTTTCATGGATCTAATAATGTCATTACCTATCTAGGGCTATGAAGTGAAAAATAAGAAGCAACGGTTGGAAGGTCAAGGTACAAGAGGAGGACACAAACTCTAAAAGGTAGTAAACTTACCCTACTTGCATGTCTTTGATATTTATGCTTGTGTATTGCTTTGCTTGATTATATGAAATATATTTGAATGAGTAAAACTTTGTTTCTATTTATACTTTGGCCATAGATATGTTGTATGAAACATTGAGCATGTAGAGATTTTAGTATGTAAGCATGAGCCTTTGTGAGGCGAGCATATCATGTACTAGCATTTATCTTGCATGCATTATAGTATGTGTTTACTACTGAGATTCCCCTAAATCTCACCCTTCCCTAACAAAACATTTAGGCAAGTAGACATAGGTAGGATGCAGGGAGTCACACAAGAAGAGAATACGAAGGAAACTGAAGATTATAGTACAATGTATTGTTTGTTTTGTATTGAATTTAAATACTGAAGTAGTCTTATGGGGCTACACATTTATATATATAAATGAACAAATGAAATTTGAGCAGAGAATAGCCTTAATTAAATTAATGATAAAGATAAGAAAATCGCTCGT
The DNA here is from genome assembly GCA_037074505.1 of Albizia julibrissin. Lineage (NCBI taxonomy): Eukaryota > Viridiplantae > Streptophyta > Magnoliopsida > Fabales > Fabaceae > Albizia > Albizia julibrissin. The sequence goes on along the minus strand of CM073484.1, from coordinate 45,686,817 downwards.
GTACTCTAATATGATGAAACTAAGAGCTGATGAGACTTAGTGACATGGTAAAACTTGTGGAAATAATTGAAAAGTTTTTCTACCCTCTGAAAAACCCTCCCAACCCTAAGTTTAACTCCTGAGTTGAGATTGAGAATTTGTGAACATTTTTATGATATTAGGTAATATGGGTTGAATCTTGGTTCTACAACTGATTTCACTACTCATTTGTACTCATTTAGAACTATTGGAAATAAGGTATTACATGTATCTTTAAGAGTGAGATTATTTGTATTGTACTTTAGTGATTATCATACTCACTCTGTGAGAGAATTTGTAAATACTTCATCTATATTTCAAAAGTGATCTCAAGGTAGAGAGACCTTGAGAGGCTTGATTACCTTATGGGGGAAGCTGTAGAGAGAATTGCTAGAGAGACTTTCTTCTTATAAGACTTACAAGGTGCAAGCAGTAGAGAACGTTGATGCTCATAAGACTCGCAGTGTATAAGCAGGAGAGAACATTGCTGCTCGTAAGACTTGTACGAGTAAGCAAGAGAGAAAGGTCTTCTGGATTACTCTACACGAGTTGCCGTAAGAGGGAGTAAACCTTACAGTATGTAAATGAGAGTAACATCATAAGAGATTTGTAAAAGGCTTTTCTTGTGCCTGGATAAACAAAAAGATAGTGGATTGAAAATCTCAGGAGGAGCCTGGAGACTGGACATAGATCATCATGGATTGGACAAAACTAGGATAAATCACAGTTTGCATCTTCTCTTCCTTAAGCTCTTATATACAAAAAGGATTTGAAAGTTTTTAATTTACTATCGCACACCCAATTCACCCCCCTCTTGGGTATCATCCAGTTTTAACAAATATGGATCAAATGAGTACTATTTTAAATATGTTGGAGGAATTTGGAATTATTTTTGGGTAAAAAATAAATGCTAAGAAAACAAGTATATACTTTTTAAAGAATATGAGTATTTTGGTGCAAAATAAAGCATGCATGCTATCGGGACTTAGAAGAATGGAGGATCTAGAAAGGTATTTAGGCGCATATATTATAAAGGGGAGAATTTCAAGAGAGAATTTTTTGTACCTAATTAATCATATGCAAAATAAATTAAATGGATGGAAGAAACAATCTCTTTCATTTGCTAGAAGATTAACGTTGGGATTTTATCTAGAATGGAAAGAAGGGGGAAAGGGGAAATAGGATGGGATATGCTATGTACTTCAAGAGAGAGAGTTGGTTATAGTTTGAAGGAGATGGGTACCATGAATGATACATTTCTGGGCTAAAGTTAGTTAGAACACACTAGCAAACCCAAAAAGCTAGTGTTCTTAGGTTCTTAGAGGGAAGTACGAGAGAAATGGTAATTTAAAGGAGCAGTGCGTAATGAATGCTAATGATGCTAATGATCTGAAAGTGTAAAAGAATTTAGCAAGGCTATGGCCTTGTATTGTGAGCAACATGCATTTGTTGGGAGTTAATTGAAAAGTATATTGTGAACTTAATAGAGGAATAAAGAAATTGGGTAGTGAGGGAGTTGGTAAACTCAGATAGGGAGTGAGACTTGCGGAGATTAGATAGCTTGATTTCAAAAGAAGATAAGAACCTTTTATTGATTGTCCCACCACCAAAGGAAGTGTAATATCCCAAATTTTAATCACCAAAATTCCTTAAATACTTAATTACACTCAATAAAATAAAATGATGAATTTTAATGCACTTGAAGTAGCCAAAATATTAGCAATAGTGACTAAGTGAAATTTTTAGCTGGGTAAGACATAAGCCATAATTTTTGTCTAGACGAAGATCTAATATTAAAGCCCAAAATTAAGTGTGGAAGAGCATCATTCTTGATCCAATTTATGTGCAAAAATTGAGCCAAAAAGGGAAAGGAAAGAAGGAAGACAACATTTATACAAAATTGGAAAAAAAATGTATAGTCAAAATGGTCTTGTTGGATAATCAAGAAGGATCTTAATTTTTCCATTATTAATGGACAATTTTAGCCAAGAGAGGAAAAGGGGATGGAAAATGAATTTTTGGACATAAATAATGCCATGTAGAAGCATAAGAAGCCAAGTGGAAAAAGAAGGAATAAAATATTCCAAGACATGTGATAAATTGGAATAAATTAGTATTATTTTGAGGTGGAAAATGCTTCTTCAAGAAGCCATTTTACTCCAAGAGGTATAAAATTTTGTTCAAGAAGGGAAGAGACAGGGGAAATGAAATTTTTCCACATCATGCAATGTGGAAGAAGAAAATGCCATATGGAAAAGAAATAATAAAGAATTCATGACATGTGCAAAAATTGTAATAAAATAATATATTTTTAAGGAGGTAAAGATGGATATTTAAGAATCCATTTAGCTTCTCCAAGGGCCATTTTTGGCCAGATATGAACAAGAGAAGAGAGAGAGAGAGTTTGGAAAAGACAAGAACAAGAAGAGAGCAAGAAGATTCAAGGCAAACAAGGAAAGTAAGTAGTGAAATTCATCTCCAATCACTTGTAAACCTTCCCTAATCCTCATATCCTCCTTGAAATCATGTAAAGCAAGAAAAAAATCAAGAGGAGGAAGGGATGGCATAGAGAGAGAGAGAAGGAGGAAGCAAGGTAAGCTTAAGAACATGTAATCTCTTGATCATTTATGCATGTTCTTGGTGTTGTTGATTATTTGGCTTGTATTGGCTCTGTTTTATGGTTTGGGATGCATGAACCCTAAGGGGAGGTGCTGTCTAATATTTTATTAGTCATGTTCAAGAGGTGTTTAAGTGGTTAAACAAGTAATTAGAAGTTAAAAGAAGATGCTTGATTGAATGGAAATTGAAAATCTTTCATTCGTCAGAAAATTCTAGAATTTCCTCCAAGGCTATTTCTGGGTGTTTGAACTGGATTTTGATAGATTTGATGATTCAATTGTGTTTATAATGGAAAATTGTGTAGGGTATATGTGAAAAATAGAGTTTGAAGGCTTTAGGGTGTGAAATGACAATTTTGTTCCTAAAACCCTAACTGTATGGCTGCCAAGGGTAATTCTGGAATTGCAATAGGATTTTGTCAAAAACGAGTTCAAAAATAGATTCTACATGCAAAATTTTGTAGAAATATCTCAAGTAATAATTTTTGGAAAAGTACAAATATACTGGGTATAAAGGGAATTAGACCAAATTCCCTAGGGGTATTTTAGTAATTATGTGATTTTGAGTAAAAATAACCAACTTATGAGTCTTAAAATAAGGTATGAATGAGTAATAACTCATTTTCTAAAAATGTGGGAATTTTAGGATTTGACATTTGCCCGAGCCGGACAAAAGTTAAAGGACCGAAAGTAGCTAGGAAATTGGAAAGGAGTTCAGGTAGTAACTCTATCTCTCATATTCTATATGATTGTTAATATGCATTGTTTGTCATGTTCTGTGTAATGACATTTGAATGGCAATAATTCCTAGCGTTGGATGTGGGAAAAGCACAAATACCACCTTGAGGGAAGAACACAAGTACCTCCTGGCCCAATGGTATATAGTCTAGGTCGGCTAATGTGATTGATGATATTCCTCATTGTAGTATGGGAAAAGCATAAGTACCATGAGGCTAGAGGGACCCAGCTGAGGTGAGTACAGACAGAACAACATCTGTTCCAAACACTAAAGCAAGTAGGGGTCATAATAGCATATAATCCTGAATTGAGCATGCAATAAGGTCAGTAGGATACAAATAGTTATTTGTATTTGAATGCCAAGAAGAATTGTAATGTGATCATTAATGAGCAAGTAGGGATAAAGTGATCATTTTGATCTGGACAAAATTATCGCTTTGATCCTGAAAATTGACAGGCATGTACATAGCATAATTATTTGCTACATTGCATGTTTATCTTTTGTATTTTGTATGATTGATATCCTATTACTACTGGGATTTGTTTGAATCTCACCCCTTTCCATAATTGAAAATTTATTCAACAAGAAGTGGATTTAAGGGTAATTATATGGTCACCGGCAACCAAGGGTTCCGGTCTGGAGCAAGAGTTTCGAGTTGGTTATCTGTGTCCCTTTTATATATTTTGGGTTTTTTTAATTTGTTATGTACAAACCCGGTAGGGATTTCCTTTTGTAAGAAAATATAAGGAGAGAGTATAGACTAGCGTATCGAGGAAAATCCACATTTAGATCTAAGTCAAAGCTCCAATGCTCTATTAATCGAACATAATAATGCTCACGCAATTATCAGACTACTAGAGCCTAATTAGGATAGGCACAACAAATCACAAGAACAAGAAAGATAGTATGAGAGAAGAGAGATTTCCATATAGCTCAATGGCAAGGATTGATTATAATTGAATGAGGCACATCCTATTTATAGTGGTTTAAGGTGGCCACTAATTAGGAAGTAATGTGCACCTCTTCTTGCCTTTCAAGTTAGTAATCAAGAGAATTAATTATCAAATAATTTCTTGAATTATGATGACTTGATTCTCAATTAACAATCTCATAATTAATACTAAGTTATTTCCAAATCCATAATTAGTGCTGATTTGTTTCTTATTGAATTATGCTACTTGTATCATAATCAAATAATCTAGCCCATCAAGGGTGAACTTAGACCCAAAGTCCAACATCTCTTACTTGCACTTGATAGGCTTACCATCGTGCGTCCGTTACTCTTTCCTATTTCATACTTGGCGTCTGTCGTGACCGCATGGGCAAAACGTCTTCAAAAAGTTTGGTGCTTGTAATACTAGAAATCCCTTATATCGGATCAGCATCCAAGGACACCCTTTATATGTATCTATTAGCTATCTATTTATTGCCTCAGATACCCCATATTCTCCCATATACATTTCTCATAGCACATCTAACCCCTCTCGAGTTGATATGTTAATTAACTCATTTTGCCTTCTATACATACAGTATCTACACTTACAAATTGCACATAAAACTAGTAAGGGGTCAACCACAGACACCAGCACATCTCATGTATCTAGGAGTAAATATTCCTTTTGGACTAAACATTAATCTGTCTTGACTTGATCACTTTCCCAGTTTTCACTCGTTTAACCGAATCGTATGTGATCATAGAGCTTCAGATAAAGTAGTTGACACCAAAACAAGCTTTGATAACACCGCCTAAGTCTTAAGGGCATTGTGGAAAGATTTTTCCTTCCTGGGACTCACACCGTAGTAAACTAGGGATTTATCACCTACGTCCCATATTGTAGTCTTAACACTCAAGCACATGTAGCATGAATTGTATGCTACGGTGAACGGTTTGTGGTATACATCCATTTCTTTCTCTTTCACCGTACAGACACCAATTCCAAAATGTACTTAACATTTGAACTAGAAATTTCTTTTTCATAATATCTCATTTGTGAAAAAAGAGTTCTTTGCTTGGCTACAGGTCTGTATTCATGCTTCAATCCATTCTATGTGTATATATATACATATGGATCTCATCTTAGTTTGTTTAACTGAGTCGACTCTGATGCAAAGATTCTTCTTAACCATCTTATGGTGATCATTTTCTCATCTTAACCTCTATATCCCCTGTAAAACGTGGAAAGACAGTTGTTCGTGTGAGTAGACCAACCTTTTATGACCTGTACGACATATAAAATTATATACCTTATATGTATTTACTCATAACATGCATATTATTTCTTTTATCTTCATATAAAATAAGTTTAAGACCTTTTATTTTGTTTGTGCCTCAAGATCTTCATTAACTCAATGAATATCAAGCTACGAGCTTAGTAAAGGGATTTACAAATATTCTGTTAGTAGAAGGATATTAAACTGTTGCTTTCCTTCTCTGAAAAGCACATCTTTCACAGAGATGCATCATAACATGTCTTTTGGATCCTACTATCCACCATTCATTCCCAGTTACTCATGGGAAATTCTCTAGCCATATGACTCCTTGAATGATGGCAGAACATGCTATGTGTTCTAATTCCATAGATAACAGAAATTCATAATCTATTTCTTCTCCATCATCATTTTCTTAGGTTTTGTATTAGAGTATCCTTTCAAAGGTAAGTTGTTGCCATGACAACTCAATCCATGGTTGTTCTCATAATCTTTTTCACAGCTGGACTAAAAATAGTTTCCAAGTTCGACTAAAAAAACATTTGATCTTGTATACACCAATGTATACATTCAAGTTACCAGCCATATTCTTACTATAGAACTCTATCTACTTTTATTGTGTTGGATTCCTTGTAGGATATATAACCTCTCTAGGTTTTGTGCCCTTGACTTCAAGGGTGTCAATGAGTTTGCAGTTTAGTATATTGAGATGTCTAAGGATCACACTTGTACTTATCTTAGGTGGTAAAGACTGTACAATCTTTATGCAATCTCCATTTATCCTGTCATTCAAGATATGTTCTATTTAATAACCCATGATCTTTCAAATCTAATCCTTTGTTTCTTTAACTCCCTTGACACTTATTTCAGCTAAACATATGTCATTTGACAAAGGATGACTTCACAAATAATCATCTCAAGACCATTTGGCACTCATACAGTGTTCTTTGATTATCTTGAAGTTAGCAAGGCTTTTATCTTGTGAAACCTTATATACTACACCTGGATGATTATTTCTATGAAGCCCTCAAGTTGTTTCATTTAGAGTTCATCATCCAATTTCCAAATTTCTAAATTAGAAAGTAGTATTAACATCATCTTGATGTAATTTCAAGACTAAGCTTGTTGTCATAGCAAAAATTGGTTGTTCAGAGTTAAAATGCACAACGGCCTTTCTTCCCATTGTATACCCCTTAGCCACTAAATGTTTTAGGTTTTAAATGCCCCTTATGGATTTGAGAACCTATTTGTTCCCAATTACCTTTTAGCTAGGTGAAAAATTGCCCAAAACATTTACTTGGCTAATTTCAAAAAAGAATTCACATCCTTTTGCATGACACTTTGTAATTCTTCTTTATAGGTCCTTCTAGTGTCTTTTGTACACTTATAGATAGTCATCATCACCTTCTAAATGATGAAGAAAGCATACATCTATTAGGGAATCTATCCCCTTATCGTCATTTGCTCAATGACATTTTACTCCGAGGTGGATTTCATAGGATTCTATTTCCTATGTATGGGTGAGGTACTCTTCTAGTAACTTACCTTTTTTATTATCAAAATGGTCTCTACCTTTCCACTTGAATCAGTGAACTTAGGTACACTTGGTTATTCCTTGTCACTATTAACTTCTTAAAGAGATTTTTGTATGATCAATGCTCATTTACTGCTAAGAAATCTGTGTTCTATGAATGTTACGTTTCTTGGTTCTCTCAATCACTGAGCCGTTATCATTTTCACTTATGATGATGTATCATTTCAAATTCTTAGGTCATCTCGTGAAGACATACCTTTTATGCCTTTGCTCTAATCTTCCATACTCATAGGAAAAATTATGGATATTAAGTTACTGACCCTTATGATCTTAATGTGTTTGGACCTGGTTTAAAGTCTATCCAAAACACACAAGGCTTGGTTGTGACTGACTTGGAAGGCATTTGGTTAAGTGTAAAGATAATAGCTGTGAGTTTACATGCCAACATATGGCTGATAATTTCACTTGTGCTATTGTTTACTCAACCATGTGAAGGAAAGGTCTATCTCTCTATTTCAACGACTATATTATGTTGAAGGGTTCTGGGTATTGATAGTTACTTAACAATCTCTTTTTGTACACATAGCATTTTGAACCAATCAAATGGGTGTTCTTAACCCTTATTAGTTTAAAAGGTCTAATTCTTTTAACATAATTGTATTTCGAGTAAATGTCAATGACGTTAATGAAACACTAGGCTTTATGCATTACCTACACTTTATTGGTTCACAAACATCATAGTTTGCTAATTGTAGAGGATGTGTTCTCAAATTGTTTCCTTATCTTTCTTGCTAGTTAGACTAATTTGTTAACTGCTAACAGGGATATTCATCCTTTAGCACACATTACTTAGCAAATTCTCTTTTGCTAGTTTGATCATTCCTTTTTATCAATGTATGCATGTGCCAACAAATGAAATTTTTATCCCCAAAAAGGAAACATCAAATCCAATAAAGGATTTGAGAGTTATAGTCCCATCGATCTTTAATTAAAGAGATATCAAAGATATGATTCCTATACAAATTCTGTAGGGAATTCCTATAATGTAATCAAGTACTTGTTAGATATGATTAGTTTTGATGATGACAAATATAGATGTCAAATATTAAGCATAAGAAGTTTGCATAGTATACTTTTCTAATACATTGACTAACTATTTGATGTTGCATATATTGTAGATTAGTCAAGCAATGGAAGAAAGAAATTGAGGAATAAAGAACTTGCAAGAATTAATGAAAAATATAAAGATTCAAGTTTTATGGGTACTGTAGCAATACGGTTACTGTAGCAATTGGCACTGTAGCATCTAGTGATTTTCAGAATCACTCGAGTGATTCTGAAAAAAATGAAATCAGTCGAGTGATTCTCTAATTCACTCGAATGATGTTCAGTTTTTCAGAGTCTGTTCTTCGTCAAGCTGAGCAAGGTCTGGTTATTTGATCATATATCTCACAATACAACTCCGATTGATACCAAACCAGTTGGATATAAAAATAGACTTCCAATGCGTCATTTTGACACTAGAAGAAACATCAAAGGAGTTCAGATGAAGGAGATATAAGTGTTCTAATCTGGCATTCATGTCAGCGTCACTTTCTGGAACAATTTTGATATTTTGGCTATAACTCTCAAACCACTGATCCTATTGAGCTGAAACTGGTGCCATCTGTAATTTGACCCCTGTTTGCTGTCGAATTGGAAGTGAAATTTTGAGTCCAAGTGATCTGAACAGAGAGCACCCGAGTGATTTTTACAATCACTCGAGTGATCAGGAAGATCACTCGAGTAATCTTTATAATCACTCGAGTGAAATGCGTCAGAATGCATATAACTTCCAGTGGCGCAGAAATCACTGGAAGAATTTTTCACTGTTCTCAATATCACTTCCAGTGATATGGAATTCACTCGAGTGATATGAAATTTTCTGCAGATCACTTCCAGTGCAAGGAGAAATCACTTCAGGAATATTTTACTGTTTTGAAAATCACTTCCGGTGACATGAATTTTACTCGAGTGATCGTCCATTTCAGCTGATCATCTCCAGCACCGTTCTTGATCACTCCCATTGAATATCAGTTACCTCATATCTCTTCCAGTCAATGATTACTCAGTTCACTCTTCATAGTTCCAGTGACACTAAATCAAAATCACTACCAGAGAATCAGAATCACCTCCAAGAACCAAGATCACTTCCTGTAAGATAATATCCAATGTTTAAGGTAAATCACTTCTAGTGTTAGCAGTCCAGTGCAACTCCAATATCCCATATCACCTCCAGTGAAATGCTTCTGAATTCGAGTAAAATGTTGGTTTGAGAAAATCACTTCCAGTGGATTGTATAATCACTCGAGTAATTCAGTTCCTATCAGAAACATCTTCAGAAGCTGAATGAATCAAAATGAATTTCAGAGTTCAATCTCTAATCAGTATGTTTACATTTGTTGGTATACTTAAACATCATTTAACATTCATTTGAAGTATGAAACAGGAGATCAAACATTTGGATTACATCTTCATATACGAAGGTCACTCACGGAGAATATTGTCACTGAAGATGATAAAGTCCCAGTATGCAGAAATCTTGTCTTTGAATATTGATCAAATTTAATCATGACTAATATTCTACTATATCAGTGGTTGAAGTGTTTCTCCAGATTAACCATGAAGAAATCATGAGAAGAGCTGAAAAGCTATTTCACGAGAAGCCAAGCGTCCACTGACAACGGCTAGTTTTCTGAAGTGGAAATCTGTCAGAACAAGCAGTGCGACTCCAACGGGTATGTTGAGATGCTATCAATAGATTAATGTTTAAAGACCTATCTGATAACAAATCATGAACGGCAACAGAATTAGAATGAACAACCAAGAACGTGCAAACAGAAAGCAACGGTATGAGGTATCTATCAGAAGCACAATCAGATTCCAACGGGCAGAATGTTTGAATGCTTCCAACGGCTCTCAACCATCTTCTATATAAACCAATATATTCAAACAAGAAAAACAGAGAGATGATGCGTCAATAACCAAACACATGAGCAATGAGAACCCAATTGCCAACATGCTAATATCATAAGTCGTCCGCCTCATATACTATTTGTTCGTATCTGTTTACAATATCATGTGCATTTGAGAGTGAATATTTGTATTGTACTTCAGTGAGTATCCTATCTACTCTGTGAGAGAGTCTGTAAATCCTTACAAATAAACTTATGTATTGAACTCAAGGTAGAGGGACCTTGAGAGGGTTGATTACCTTACAGGAAAGTTGTAGAGAGAATTGCTAGTAGTACTTTCTGCTCGTAAGACTTACAAGGTGCAAGCAGTAGAGAGCGTTGCTGCTCGTAAGACTTACAGTGGTGTAAGCAGGAGAGAACGTTGCTGCTCATAAGACTTGCACGGGTAAGCAGGAGAGAAAAGTCTTTGGGATTGCTTTGCTCGACTTGCTGTAAGAAGGAGTAAACCTTACAGTGTGTAAGGGGGAGTAACTCTTGTGAATTTGTAAAGCTTTTCTTATGCCTGATTAAACAAGAAAATAGTGGATTGAAAATCTCAGGAGGAGCCTGGGGACTGGACGTAGGTCATCGTGGATTGGACCAAACCAGGATAAATCACAGTTTGCATATTCTCTTCCCTAAGCTTTTACATTTCCAGCATATATGATTTACATATCAACTTATGTTTCTATACTTCCACATGTATTGATTTGATAAGTTGCGAAAAGATTTTAAAAGATCATACTTTCTTATCACACACCCAATTCACCCCCCTCTTGGGTGTCAGCCAGTTCTAACAGTACTCTATATCAGTATATTTATGCTATTTCTATATACTTATTGAACTATACATTAATACTCTAATAAATGTCAAAATATTGAAGGGTTTGACATTTTTGGTATCAAAGCAATATGGTTCTGGTAGTAACATAATAGTATACTGATATAGTCTTAATTATGTTGTAACAGGAAACATGAGCAGAAGGAGGCATCAGAGGAGTAAGTCACTGTCGTCAGTTAATTATCCCTCAGAGGATCAAAGGATACCTGAAGAGCAGCTAGTACGACCATATCGGGTTAAGGGTGGTCCTAGGATACTATAAACCCTATAAAAATAGGTACAGCCAAGGCCAGTATATGGGCCTCATCCCATACCATAGCCATCAATCAGTTCATTTGTTGGTGACATGAAGCAACCAATATCTGATAGGTCAGAGTTAGATCCATATAGTGTTACCAGTTCTAGGGGCTAAACTCGTATACATAAGATATAACCTACAGCCAAATCAAGAGTTGTGGGGGTATGTCTGGAACATGTACATGCAGGCTCATTGTCTATGAAATACCGGATGGCCCAATATGTGCAATATTTGCATGACATAGACATATTATACCGGGATGAGGGATTTCTCAATATAGAGTTCTCAAAAGATGACTAGATATGTACGACCTTATATTTCTTCCTGCACACTACATTTTAGGCCCTAAAGAAAAACGACATTATAAAGCGGGGTATGAGATAGTTTTATGGAGTTCGTGACCACATGACAGAGTATGTGTTACGCTAAATATACCAGTTCTGATATATGATTATTATACAGCATTTAATCATCCGAGACAGTTGGCACGACATTTTAGGACGAGGGTAGTCATAGGATACCGATACTCGAAAGTGGTTAGAGCCGGTACCATCATTTTTGCACTAGCATATTACGGTTAATCATGCTCGAACCAAGGAAATACTTTAATGGGTTACCCCCTGGGAAGTTTTGTACATGTTAAGTCATGAAATGTAAAAGAGTAGAAACACATTGTACAGTGGTTTATAGGCTGTATATTTCTAAAGCTTTCCCTAAACTGTTGTAGATATCTGTTGTATGTTATTTTTGGACTATCTGTGTATCCAAATTTTATGAAATGAAAAATATGACCTTATGGATATGTAAAATTTACCTCTTCCTTATTTTAATATAGTGAGATATGAAGATGGTAAGAACAAGAGGTAGACCAGGTGGGAGAGGTGTATGGTAATGTCAAGGAACTAAACCTGACCCAATGCAGCAAATATTGGGCATGTTAACAGAGTAATGTACAATGATACATGATCTCATAGATGAGCTGTGAGAGGTGCAGCAGAAATAAAATAATGATAAGGAAAGAGAAAACAATCCTAGTGGACAAGAAAATGAGCCAAATTAGTCTAAAGCCTATAATTCTTCACCTAGACCTACTGTTAAGCTTAAGAGTCTACAGACGTGGATGGCATGATTCTATCAGCAGTAACCTCCTGTTTACTGAGTAAAGTTTGACCCTCAGGTGGCAGAGGATTGGTTATCCCAAATAGAGAAAATTTTTAGAATTATGGAATGCCTGGATAACATTAAAGTTCAGCTACAATCTATAAACTAGAGGATGATGCTGATAGATAGTGGAAAAATATTGAGATGATTCTGCAGGCACATAATATTCATATTACTTGGGAATTATTTCAAGAACAATTCAATGAGAAGTACTTTCCCTGATCATTCTGAATTGTAAAGGACACATAATTCCTTACTATTCAACAAGATGAAAAAGAAAGTTTTGATGAGTACCTAGCTTGCTACATCTGATTATCTCGTACCCTTCTTATTTGAGGTATCATGATGATGAGGGTTGAAACTCAGATATGATGATTTGGGGATTAAGACCAAAGTTGAAAGAGAAGTTAGTCTCTAAGCAGTTCACATGATTTAATAAAGCAGTGGAAGAATGCCAAATCTCATAAAGCAACTTGTTAAATCTGTATACTGATAAAAATTCTAGCAATAAGAGAGCATCTAGCAGTGGGAGTTCTTCCCAAAAATGTAAGAACTCTGAAGGTCTGGGAAATTACAAAAAGCTTTACCAGCCTGGTAATGGCAATAACCAAAAATCCCCTAGGAACAAAACATGTTGGCATTGTGGCAAGCCTTATCATCCTAAAAGGCCATGCGATGCTCTAGTAAGGTCAATAATCTATTATAATTGTCAGTAACTAGGGCATTTTGCTAACAACTATCCACGACACTAAAGGAAAGAGGAGCCAAGGCAGAGAACTCAAGGTAGAGTCCTTGCCATGACACAAGAGGAAGCCAGAAAATCTCCAGAACTAATCAAAGGTACATTTATACTTAATGGTAATCTCATACAAGTGTTGTTTAATTCAGGTATTAGTCATTCATTTATTGCATATGATTGTGTAAGACGACTAAGCCTGAGTATGTATCAGTTGCCATATGATTTGGTTGTGTATACACCCATAGGTGTCAAATCTGTCACAACCAATGTCTATTTGATTTGCATAATAAACTTCGAAGGACATGAATCAACAAAGGATCTTATTTACTTACTATCGTACAAATTGGAAGTAATTCTCAGTATTGACTAATTGACGATGAACAATGTTCTGCTAGACTGCAAAAGCAAAAGAGTCATTTATCCTAGTTAGCAACCAAATATCAGTACAAAAGTCAATCTTAATTTTCTTTCAGCAATCGAGGCTGAGAAATATTTACATAAAGGTTTTCAGGGGTACATGGTATTTTTCAATATACAGTCTGAGGCTGGAACAACACTTAAAAATATTCCAGTGGTAAATGAGTTTCCTTAGGTGTTTCCAGAGGATATTAGTGGATTACCTCTGAAAGGAGAAGTAGAGTTTGATATTGAAACTAAGCCTAGAGTGGAACAAATATCTAAAGCCCCACACAAGATGGCTCCAAATAAAATGGCAGAATTGAAAAAAGGCATATTAAGGAGCTATTAGAGAAAGGGTCCATCTGACCCAGTGTCTTACAATGGGGAGCTCTAATGCTTTTTGTAATATCCTAAATTTTATTCACCAAAATCTCTTGTATATTTGATTATACTTAATTGAATAAAATGGTGAATTTTGGTGCACTTGAAGTAGCTAAAATATTGAAAATAGTGGTTACATGAAATTTCGGCTAGGTAAGACATAAAGCTTAATCTTTGTCTTGATAAAGGCCTAATATTATAGCCCAAAAATTAAGTATGGAAGAGCACAATTTATGGCCCAAAGTATTGTATAAATTTTGGCCAAAAGAAAAGGGAAAAAGGAAAATAATACTTGGTACAAAAATTCAAGAAAATATAAGGGTAAAATAGTCATTTGGCTAATAAAATTAAAAATCCATATTTTTCCCTTTAATAATAGTTAAGGTCGAAGAATGGGGCAAGGAAAATAATGTTATGCCACCTTGCATGCCATGTGGTAGCTTGTTGTGCCATAAGGAAAAAGAACAAGAAAAAGCAAGTGACATGTGTTAAAATGTTAATAAAATATTATATTTTAAGGAGGTAGAGGTGGATATTTTTAAGAGCTTATTATGCTCTTCCAATGCCCCATTTTCAACCATAATTCAAGAGAATAGAAAGATTGAGTTTTGGTAAAGAACAAAGAAGGAGTAAGAATCAAGAGGCAAAAACTAGGTAAGTTGTAGTTGGAATTGCTTGTTTTTGCCTTGAATCTCTTAGAAACTCTTTCTAATCTTCATATCCTTCTTGAAATCATGTAAACCAAGAAGAAAATCAAGGAAAAAGGAGAGAGAAAGGTGGCAGTTTTAGTGAGAGAAACAAGAAGAATCAAGGTAAGCTCGAAAACTTATTATCTCTTGATGATTTATGCTTGTTATTGGTGTTTTGCTTAGTTAGTTGGTTTATGTTGGCTTGAATTTATGATTTGGGATGTATGAAACCTAAGGGGAGGTGCTGTTTAATCTTTTATTAATCATGTTCAAGTGATGTTTCAGTCATTAAACAAGTGATTATAAGTTAGAAGTGAAAAGAATATATTTGGTTTATTGGAAATTGAAAACTTCATTTTTTTCCAAAAAAAAGTTCTAGATTTTCGGCTAAATGGAATTTTAGGTGTTTAAGTTAGAATTTGATGGATTTGACGATTCCATTGTGTTTAAAATAAAAAATTGTGTATGGAACATGTGAAATATAAACAATCAAGGCTTTAGTTTGTGAAATGACAATTTTACCCCTAAAACCCTAACTTTGTTGCTGTCAAGGGCATTTTGGTAAATGCAGTGTGAATTTTTCAAAACTGAGGTCAAAAATGGATTCTACACACGAAATTGTGTAGGAATAGCTTGAGTCATAATTTTTGAAAAAATAAAATTATACTAGGTATAAATGGAATTAAACCGAATTCCCTAGGGGCATTTTGGTCATTATGCGTCTTGAGTAGAAATAACCAATTATATAATATTTGGAAAGAAGCATGAATGAGTAATAGCTCATTTATTATGAGTTTGGAAATTTTAGGATTTGATATTTACCCGAGCCGGACAAAGAGTTAAAGAATTGATATTAGCTAGGCACCAGAAGGGATTTTAGGTAGTAACTCTACCTTTCATATACTATATGATTGTTTATATGCATTAAATTTCCATGTTCTATAATGTGAAGTTTGTGTGACATAATTCAAAGTCTTTTTGACATAATTCGTAAAGTTGTGGTGTGGGAAAAGCACAAGTACCACCCTGTGGGAAAAGCATAAGTACCCTTAGGCCAATTTGGACCAAGTCTAGATAGATGATATAATCCCTCGTTGTGATGTGGGAAAAGCATAAGTACCACCCTATGGGAAAAGAAAAAGTACCATGAGGCCATGTGGGATCCAACTGAGGTAGTGCAACAAGTACGGACAGGATGCTACCAGCTCCGGAACATTATTGTGATCACTATGTGGCAAGTAGGGATAAAATAGTCATTTTGATCGAGACAAAATCATCGTTTGGTCCTGAATATTGATTGATAAACATGTACACAACATTAATTTATGCTACATCATATGCTGCATTGCATATTTATCTATCGTATTTTATCTAAATGATAGAATGTTACTACTGAGATTTGTTTGAATCACTCCCTTTCTATAAATTAAAAGTCTATTCAGTTACAGGAAGCGACTCAAAGGGTAAGGAGGCAAATACCGGTAACTGAGGGTTCCGGTGCAGATCAAGAATTTTTTTAGGCTATCTACTAGCCTTTTCTTTGTATTTTAGGATTTGTATTATATTATATACAAGCCAAGCCCTGTAGAGATTTCCAGTAATGTAATCAAGTACTTTATATCAGTATGTTTATGCTATTTCTGTATGCCCACTGAACTTTGTGTTGATACTCTGGTAAATGTCAAATTATTAAGGGGTTTGGCACTTTTTGTTAAGAAGAAAGACAGAAGCCCATGCCTTTGTATTGATTACAGGGAGCTGAATAAGGTGACCATTAAGAATAAAAACCCACTTCCCATAATTGATGATTTTCTTGATCAGTTATCTGGTTCCTGCATATTCTTGAAAATTGATTTGAGATCAGAGTATCATTAGCTTCAAGTAAAAGTAGAGGATGTACTAAAGACTATGTTCAAAACCAGATATGGTCATTACGAATTCCTAGTAATGCCATCTAGGCTAACCAATGCACCTGCAGTGTTTATAGACTATATGAATTGAATTTTCCATCCGTATTTAGACCAATTCATAGTAGTCTTGATTGATGATATTTTAGTGTATTCACGAAGCAAAGCAAAATATGAAGAACATTTGATAAAAGTGCTGGGAACATTAAAAGATAAGCAACTCTATGCCAAACTGAGCAAGTATGAGTTTTGGCTTTCAGAAGTTAAATGTATTGGCCTTGTAGTCTTACAAGAAGGGGTCTCAGTAGATCCTAGCAAAGTGGAAGTAGTACTAAAATAGAAGAGGCCAGACATTGCTGTTGAAATATGCAATTTTCTAGGTCTTGCCAGTTATTACAGAAGATTCATATAGAATTTCTCTAGAATTTCTTTGCCTTTGACAAGGTTGACACGAAAACCTCAACATTTTGTGTGGGATGAAAGTTGTGAAAGGAGCTTCATAAAGTTGAAGGAGAGATTGACAACAGCACCAGTGTTGATAATCCCCCAATCTACAGTAGACCTACATGGTCTACAGTGATGCGAGCAAGCATGAATTAGGATGTGTCCTGATGTAGCAGGGCAGAGTTGTGACATATGCCTCTCATCAGCTAAAGCCTCACAAACTAAATTATCCCACTCATTATCTTGAGTTAGCAGCAATTGTGTTTGCACTGAAAATATGAAGACATTATCTCTATGGGGCAACCGTAGAGTTGTACTGCGACCACAAGAGCATGAAATATCTATGTGATCAGAAAGAGTTGAACATAAGACAGCGTAGATAGATAGAGTTGCTTTAAGATTACAACTTGGAAATTAAATACCATCTAGGAAAGGCTAATATAGTTGCAGACACATTAAGTCGTAAGATAATGCAAGTGGAAACCCTAATAATTCAAGAGCATAAATTGATTAAGCATTTTAGCTATCTTAATCTGTCTAATCAAATTATAATTAGTGGTAACAATATCAGTCAGGAAAAAAATGATCTGAGAACAACAATTGAGAAAGCCCAGATGCAGGATGTAAGAGCATAGTTAATTAGAAACATGATTGAAAAGGGAGAAACTCATGAATATGATCTATCACCAAGTAGACTAGTTAGATATAGGAAGCAGATATATGTTCCACCTCAAATAGAATTGAAACAGCAAATCTAGGATGAAGTACACAAGTGTAAATATACTTTACGCCCAGAAGCAATTAAAATATATCATGACTTGAAGTCCATATATTGGTAGCCAATAATGAAAAGAGATGTGATAGAATTTTTGGCTCGTTGTCTCACTTGTCAGAAGGTGAAAGTTGAGCATTAGCAACTATCAAGGCTTCAGCAAAACCATGAAGTTCTTTAGTAGAAATGGGAAAGCATTACCATGGATTTCTTGATAGAATTATCTAAGATTAGAAATCACGATGCAATATGGGTAATTGTTGATCGATTTACAAAGACAAACCATTTCCTACCAATTAGCATTAACTATTCTCCTAATAAGCTAGCAGAGATTTATATCAAGGAGATTGTACAATTGCATGGTACACCAAAGAATATAATTTCTAATCGAGATCTTCCATTTACTTCTAACTTTTAGAGGTCATTACATGAGGCTTTGGGTACTAAACTTAGATTCAGTACAGCCTATCATCATAAGAAAGATGGACAAATGGAAAGAACAATGCAGATGCTAGAGGATATGCTGAGGGCGTATGTATTGGATTTCAAATGAAGTTGGAATCGATTCCTTCTACTTGCAGAGTTTGCATACAATAATAGCTATCATTCGAGCATTCAGATGGCTCCATATGCAGCGTTGTATGGAAAAATATCAATCACCCTTATGTTGGGCAGAGCTATCTGAGAGAAGGATGTATTGGCCAGATAATAGATCAAACAACAGAGCAGATAAAGTTGATCAAACAAAGGTTGTTAACTGCTCAGATTAGCCAGAAAAGTTATGTCACAAGAGGCGAAAACCTCTAGAGTTTGCAGTCGGAGACCATATGTTTATGAAAGTTTCACATGTCACTATAATTGGTATGGCATTAAAAGTAAAGAAGTTAACCCCTAAGTGTATCAGGCCAGTAGCGTACCATATAGCTTTACCCCTGAATTTGAGCAAATTGTATAATGTCTTCCATGTCTCACAGTTAAAGAAGTATCAACCCAAACAAGAGCATGAAATTGAATATGAAGATGTAGATATGCGGGATGATCTTACATATAAAGTTGAACCTGATTGAATTATTGATCGACAGGAGAAACAACTCAGACACAAGAGTATCCCTTTCATGAAAGTAGTTTGGAAGGGATTATCTCCTAGTAAGGCCACTTGGGAAATTGAAGAAGATGTGTAAAGATGTCACCCAGAATTTATGAATATGTTCATGTAGTAAATTTCGGGAACAAAATTTTATTAACGAGGGGAAAGCTGTAATAACCCAAATTTTATTTACCAAAATTCCTTGTAAATTTGAATATACTAAATGAAATAAAAAGGTGAATTTTGGTGCACTTAAAGTAGCCAAAATGTTGGAAATAGTGGTCACATGAAATTTTAGCTAAGTAAGACATAAAGCACAAATTTTGTCTTCAAAAAAGCCTAATAGTGTAGTCTAAAATTAAGAATGGAATAGCACAATTTTTGGCTCAAAATATGGTATAAAATTCGGCCAAAAAAAGGGAGGAAGGAAGACAACAATTAGTTCAAAAATTGAAGAAAATGTAAGGGTAAAATAGTCATTTGGCTAATAAAAATAAAAACTAATATTTTCCATTAAATATTGAAGAAATTCAACCAAGAGAGATGAATAGGCAAGGAGAAATAATATTGTGCCATCTTGCAAGCCATGTGGAGGTTTTAGATACCATATGGAAAAAGAAGATATAAGAAATTGTCGTGTGTAACAAATTGGCAATAAAATATTATAAAATTAAGGAGGTGGAAGATGATTTTTATTTAAGAGTCTTTTGGCTCTTCCAAGGCCATGTTTCGGCCAAGACCAAAGAAAAGAGAGAGAGTGTGAGCTTGAAGAAGAAAAGAGCAAGAAGGGAGAGCTAGGGAATTCAAGAAGGCAATAGGTAAGTTTAAGCTCAAAATTCATGTGTTCTTACCTTCAATCTCTTAAAAACCTTCTCTAATCCTCATATTCCTCTTAAAATCATGTAAAGCAAGAAGAAAATCAAGGGAAATGTGTTAGAACTGGCTGACACCCAAGAGGGGGTGAATTGGGTGTATGACAAGAAATTAAAAACTTTCTAATCCTTTTCGCATCTGATTAAATCAGTATGTATGGAAGTATAAATCATAAGCAACTATTTAAATCGTATATGATGGAAATATAAAAGCTTAGGGAAGAAAAGATACAAACTGTGATTTATCCTGGTTCGATTCAATCCATGATGACCTACGTCTAGTCCCCAAGCTCCTCCTGAGATTTCTAATCCATTATCTTTTTGTTTAACCGGGCACAAGAAAAGCTTTTCACAAATCTCTCACTGAGTAACTCCCCCTTACAATCATAAGGATATAACCTTAATGATGAAAGATTACAATCAATCTTCTCTCTCAGAAGTGAATAAGATGAACATTGAAATACAATATAAATAATTACACTCTCAAATGAACATTATATAGAAAATAGAGTATAATACAGTGTTTGAGCTGGATAACTCATGATATCAGCATGCCAGCATAGTTGGGTTCTCGTCACTTGCTTATCTCTTCTGTTAAATGCTTCAATTTATATAGAAGATGGTTGAGAGCCATTGAGAGCATTCAAATATTTTCCTATTGTAAGCCGATCATGCTTGGACACTTTACCCATGATTCGCTGTCGAATATTGATCTGGGAAAATCCGTGTTTCCATGTGCCTAACACTAAGAAAAAGAGTATAATTTCTTTTAAACATCACTCAAGTGGATAATCACTTCACTAGAAGTGATCTACATCACTCGAGTGCACCAAGGGATTACTCGAGCGATTTCCTTAAATCAATGTGCTTCACTTGAGTATTCAGTTATGCTTCTGGAGGTGCTTCTATTGAATTCAGCAAATCACTCGAGTTCATGATGAATTCACTAGAAGCGATGTCCTAATATTTATTTTCACTCGAATACATTAAGGCTTCATTGGAAGTGATCTGTCAAAATCAGTATATTACTCTAGTGCACAGACATTTCACTGGAGTGATATCTCAGAAACAGATGATCACTCGAGTGCAGAACGTTTCATTGGAAGTGATATGAGATTTATAGGAAGTATGCCAAGTGTTTACTGGAAGTGATGTAGCAAAATAGACATATCACTCGAGTGCACTTGGTCTCCATTAGAAGTGATCTGAGAGAATTGATGTTCACTGGAAGTGCGCCAAGCTTTCATTGGAAGTGAACTGTCATTTTTGCCAATCACTTGAGTGAATCTGAGGAACACTCGAGTGATATGCTTTCATGGACATATCAGTTGAGTGATATTTACTGATCACTCGAGTGATCTGTGTTCATAATACCGAAACTTGTAATTCTTCTTCCAATCCATTTACAGATACCTAGGTCAACTTTCAGATGAAATAACTCTTCAAATATAACTCCCAATTTGGTATATGACATATCTTTAGAAAGCTATTTGAGTCTAGTTTCATATACCACTAGTTTCAACTTAATTATACTTGTGGTTTGAGCAATATATTCAAAATACCGAACTTATTGTGAAATACAGCGCTGATAATGAGTGTCATTTTTCAAAATTCATATCTCTTTCATCTGAGCTCCATTTTTCTTTATCTTGGTGTCAAAATGACTCATTGCGAGTCTAGTTTCATATGCAACTAGTTTCAGCTCAATTGAAGTTTTGGTTTGAGAGATATGGTCAAATTACTGAACCTTACTTATTCTGAATAAAAATATAGCACAAAATTACAAACATTACTCAAGTGATATTGAAGAATCACTCGAGTTCTACAGTGCCAACTTCAATGCTATAGTGCCTCACTCAGTGCTATAATGCCTCATGTATAAATATCACTCGAGTGATTCTAAAAAATTAACTCTAGTGCAATAGTGAAGGTGCTACAATGCCGCATGCTACAGTATCCAACTGCTACAGTTCCATACAGTGCTTTGATTACTACAGTGTCAACCCAAATTCCCTTCTAACCATAGAAACTTCCAAATTACTTTTAAGAGCATTTCTATTAGTTCTTGCAAGTTTTTATTTCTTCAATCTCTTTCTTTCTTTGCTTGACTAATCTACAAGATATGCAACATTAAATATAGTAGTTAGTCAATGTAAGGATATAACTATGTTATGCAAACTTTTTTCTCTTAATATTTGGCATCATCAAAACTAATCATATCTAACATTCTCCACCTTTTTGATAATGGAAAATCCTTAATGAAAAATATGTGAGAATATGATTACATAAATTGAATACAACATATTTTTCTTGCCTTTCTCTCCCCTTATTTGACATCATCAAAAAGTTTGAAGCATAAGGAAGAAATGTAATGGAGAAGTATATATGAAAATAAATTAGAAATGCCTTTCACTCTATTTAATCAAAATGAATGTGTCAAGAAAATAATTTTCTTTCCCCTTTTTAAAAAGTAATTTTATTTTTAATGTGATACAAATGAAAAATGGTTTTCATTTTTCAAATTTGAAACAGTTTGAAAATGCTTTCAAGAAATCTTTCATAATCAAGGATATGAGCAAAGTACTCTCAAAACATAAAGAGAGAAGGTTTAGAAATGCTTATTATGCTTATCAAAACTAATCATATCTAAAAAAAAAGAGAGAGAAGGGTGGCATCCTAGAGAGAGAAACAAGGAAGAATCAAGGTAAGTTTGAAAACTTGTTTTCTCTTGATGATTCATGCTTGTTGTTGGTGTTTTGGTTGGTTGTTTGCCTTGTATTGGCTTGAATTTGTGATTTAGGATGCATGAATCCTAAGGGGACGTGCTATCTAATTTATCATTAATTATGTTCAAAGGGTGTTTAAGTGGTTAAACAAGTAATTAGAAGTGGAAAGGAGATGTTTGGTTGAATGGAAATTAAAATCTTTCATTTTGCTAAAAAATTCCTGATTTTCCGCCAAGGCTATATCTGGGTGATTGATTTAGAACTTGATGATTCCATCGTGTTTAGAATAAAAAATTGTATAGGGAACATGGGGAAAATGGAGTGTGGAAACTTTAGGGTGTGAAATGACAATTTTACCTATTAAACCCTTACTTTGTGGTTGTCAAAGGGCATTTTGGTAAATGCTATGTGATTTTATCAAAAATGGATTCTACACATGAAATTGTAAAAGAATAACCTGGGTCATAATTTTTGAAAAAGTACAATTAAACCGAGTATAAAGTGGCAAACCCCTTAATATTTTGACATTTATCGAAGTATTAACGTACAATTTGATAGGCATACATAAATAGTACAATATACTGGTATAAAATTCTTGATTTCGTGACAGGAAACTCCCACATAATTTGTACAAGTTACATTACAAATCCCAGATACAAAGAGAAACTAATAGATAACCAACAGAAAATTTCATGATCAGCACTGGACCCTCAATTACTGGTATCTGCTACTTTGCCCTTTGAGCCGCTTCCTCTAGCTGAATTAATTTTTGAGTTATGGAAAGGGTGAGATTCATACGAATCTCAGTAGCAACAAGTTATCAATCATATTAAATATGAAAAACAAACATGCATAGCAGAATATATCATGATGCTGCAATCAATAATGCCAAGTACATGTGTGACAATGTTCAAAATCAAAGCGATGATTTTATTCAGATCAAAATGATCGCTTGATCCCCTACCAGCACACATCTTATCACATTGTGATCACATCAAGGTTCCGGAACAAGCCTCAACCTATCCGTACTTGCCATGCCAGTCAACTGGGTCCACTTGGCCTGATGGTACCTTGCTTCTCCCATGAGGTGGTACCTTGCTTGTCCCACACCTGACGAGAAATTATCATTAGTCACATTGGCTTACCTAGATTGGATATCCACCAGCCAAGAGGTACTTGTACTTTCCCTCAAGGTGGTACTTATGCTTTTACCACATCCAACTCTAGGATACTTACCGCTTTACACATATCATTGCACAAAACATGGTAAAACAAAGCATATTAATAGTCACATAGAATATGAGAGATAGAGTTTGTAATATCGCAAATTTTGGGACAAGAAGCTTGAGGTTAAGCCAGGATTAAGTAGACTACTAAACCCCGGTTTAGCAAATATCCCTGTGAGGCACGATTAAATTCTATAAAATTTCTTTATACCCTTGGGGGTATTAAAGAGTATTGGGAATGACAAAATAATGCAATTTGAAGTCACACACAACATAGTAAAGTGAAACACAAAGTAGTGTTGCTACCGGTGAAATTCCCGGTGTGGCAGTCGTGTTTCTGTGGCATCTTCCAAGGGGCAAATGATGTTCAAAAATTTCTAAAACTTTCCAAAATGAAATTAGATTATCAGGCTTCAATTTGATAGATCATAAAAGTCATTTGGAGTTATACACAAGGAATTATATATTTTTGAAGTTAACCCAGCGAAATTGACTATTTTCTGTGGCAACATTCAAAAATAATAATTTTGGGAAAAGTGAGCTTCCAATTGGTCAAATTTTATATTTTTCCTTAAAAATAGAATTAATAAGAGTCTTATATCCTTTGAAACCATCCCAATTGGATATCTGCACAATTAGATATGAATTTTCAAATTTTGATGAAAACTCTGCCTAGTTTTGCACCAAGTGCGAAAATGGAAAAACAAATGTAAGGGAAAAATTGTAATTTGAAAATTATGTAAGAGGTAATTAATATTTCCCTTATTCCCTTGATATTTTTGGTTGAACAAAGGGAAATAATAGAGAAAATGCTTGGCCAATCATAAGTAAATAAATTGTTGTTGAAAAGTCAAAAAGCAATATTCATAAAGAAGCCTTTGTATACTAATTACAATGGATAATATGAGAACATTCTCTCTTGCTATTTCAAGATGGAAGCTACGGTCAAAAAGTATATGAAAGAGAAAAGATGATGACCAAGTGAACTATTACATATGAACATTCATGCTTATTGTGACATAAAGCAAGATGACATAAGTAAATGGTTGAGTTAAGAAGCATTGAAGACTTTCCTTTTCTCTTGGCATGGACGGTCAACAAATGGAAAAGGAAGAGAAATATATATAAACCTTCTCTTCACTTAAATAAATTTGATGGACCAAGGGAAAAAGGAGACATAATTGTGTGGCTAAGAAAAAAATACAAGAAAAGAAAGAAAAAGGATGAATCAAGTGTGATGACATAAGCAAATATATCTTCAAAAAGCCATTTCCTCCTCTTCCATCCTTTATTTTCATCCAAAACAGAACTAGAGAGAGAGAGAGAGCTGAACGAAAAGGGGCAGCAAGAACAAAGAAGAGAAGAGAGCTAGGGTTCAAGTGCAAAAATCAAAGGTAAGAGTATGAAATCTTGGTGTTTATTATGCCTCTTAATCACCTTGGAACCTCCTCTAACCCCTTTTCCTTCTTGAATACCATGTTTAACAAGAAAAAATTCAAGAGAATATAGGGAGGAGGCATCAGCCCTAGTGAGACAAAGTGAGAAGATCAAGAGGTAATCTCAAGAACTTTGATCCTCTTGTTGAATATGTTGTTGTTGTTGTTGGCTTGTTTGTTGGTTTTTGTAAAATTTGGGATGATGAAACCCTAGGGGAAATGCTGCCAAAATTTCCCCTAAATCATGTTCATTTAGTGTTTAAGTAGCTAATCATGTGATTAGAAGTAGAAAGGAAGTGATTAAGCAAGAGAAAACAAGAAAGCAACATAAGTCACCTAAGAACCTAAACTTACTGCTATGTGGATGACGTGATGAAGAAGTTAGAATTTGGAAATTTTGCTACTTCCATTGGCTTTAGAAGGAAAAAATGTATGGGTATGCAAGTGTTCATGATTTTTCAAAGTTTGTATATAAATTTGGAAATTTATGAAGTTGAAGTGCATGTTGGTTGATCTATCTTCTGTGAGACAGTGACATTGTACAATGTATTTTTTGAGGCAAATATTGTACAAAAATTATAAAAATTGTTAGGATTATATTAGAGACATATATCTTTAATTTTATGGGTATTTTGTAATTTTTGGACACGTATACTAGAAGATATGAATTTTTGAAATTGTACCCTCTTTCTGGAAGCAAATCTGGAAACAGTAGAGTTTGGCGAATTTCTGGGAAAACTATGATAACATTGGTCAAACAAAAGTATTTTCCCCTTAACTTATACTTAAATATATTCATATAGGACTTTGAAACACCTCAATTAGAGTTCTATAGAATTAATTATGATTTTTCAAAGTTTGGTCAAAATGCTGGTAGTTTTGACTACCATGAAATTTAGGAAAGAAAATGGCCAAATGTAATTAGAATGAACTTCAAGGATAGAAGTAAGCCTTAAGGGCTAATGTAGGCCATTAGGAATTCAATTTTCATGGCTCTAATAATTTCATTACTTATCTAGGGCCATGAAGTGACAAAGAAAAAGTAATGGTTGGAAGGTCAAAGTACAAAAGAAGGATACAAAGTTCAAAAGGTAAAAAATTTTCCTAACTTGCATAACTTGATATGTGTGCTTGTGTATTGATGTGTTAATTGCTTAGATAAATTGTATGAAGCATATGTGAATGAGTGAAGCTCTGTCTCTGTTATGCTATGGCCATAAGTATATTATATGAAACATTGAGCATGCATATATGTCATTATGTTGGCATAAATTTATATAAGCAGCATGCCATGCACAAAGCATTTCTTGTATGCAATGGTTAGTACTATTTACTACTGAGATTCTCTCAAATTTCACTCTTCCTCACCCAACCATATAGGTACATTGAGTATAGGTGAAGAACGCATGGAAATACGTAATGGGGAAATACGAAAGAGAATTAAAGATTGAAGTGTAATGCACTGATTTGTATTTGATTAGATGCTTTAATAGCCTAATGTGGTTATACATTCCATGTATGTAATTGAACAAATTAAGTTTAAGCAGAGAGTAGCTCTAATTAAATTAAAGGAAAATCACTAGTGTACTCTGATATAATAAAATTAAGAGCCAATGAGACTTGGTGACATAGTGAAACATGTGAAAATGTTTGAAAAGTTTTCTACCCTTTGAAAACCCTCATTAACCCTAGGTTCAACTCCTACGTTGAGATTGGGGGATTTGTGAATATTTTTTAAAGTTGGGTAGTCTGTGTTCGAATCATGGTCTTACAACTGATTTCACTATTCATTTATACTCATTTGGGGCTATTGGAAATAAGGTATCACAAAGTTACTACCAGGAATCATTTCTAAAGCCTAGCTACTACTGGTCTTTAACTTTTCGTCTGGCTTGGCAAATGTCAAATCCTAAAATTATAAATTGATTGCCAATGAGTTATTAGTCATTTATGATTAATTCCAAATCTCATTTAGTTGGTCATCTCTACCCAAAATGTCAAATTACCAAAATGCCCCTAGGAAATTCAGTCTAATTCATAATATACCTGTATAATTGTACTTTCTCAAAAATTATGATCCAGGTTATTCCTACACAATTTCTCATGTATAATCCATTTTTTACCTCAATTTTGACAAATTCACGCTCAAATGACCATATTACCCTTGGTAGCCACCAACTTAAGGTTTTAAAGGCAAAATTGTTATTTCACACCCTAAAGCCTTCGCACTCCATAATTTATATGCTCCCTACACAATTTTTCATTTTAAACACAATGGAATTATTAAAAATACAAAATTATAGCTCTAACCTTATCAAACAATACTGACCAAAAATCTAGACAAGTTTAAAATAATTGTAAGTTTCATGATTTTCCTTGATTAATCACCTTCTTTTCACTTGTAATTTCATATTTAAACCCTTAAATGCCATTTGAACATGATTAATATCAATTTGAGTAGCATCTCCCCTTAGGGTTTGAACATCCCAATTCATCAAAATTCAGCCAAAACAAGCCAACAACTAATAGCAACATCAAGAACAAACTTAAATCTTCAAGAATCAACAAGTTCTTGAGCTTACCTTTGATCTTCCTTCTCTAGCTCCAAAAACTACCACTCTCTCCTCTTCTTTCTCTTGAATTTAAGCTTGCTATATGTGTTTTTAAGGAACTTACTATATGTTTTTTTAAGGAAGGCATAGAGGTTAGAGAGGGTTTTCCATGAATTTGAAGGCATAATACATGAAATTTCACAGTTAACTTACCTTGATTCCTTCTTGAACTCTAGCTCTTCACTCTTATTCTTCTTTCTTCAAGACTCCTTATCTCTCTTTTTCTCCTTGTCTTGAACTAAATAATGACCTCTTATGGAGGTTTAAGGGTTATCTAGAGTCGTCATTCACCTTCTTAATAAAACATTTTTTTATTGTAAATTTTAGCATGTGATTTTATTATAATATTTTTTTCATATGCTTTCTCTTATGCTTCCACTTGTCCAACTAATGTAGAAAAATCTTCCTCCTTCTTGCTCCTTCTTCTTAACCGAATTTCCCTTTTATTATTTAGGGAAATTGCTGCACTTATATTATTTAGCCAAAATGACCATTTTGCCCTTACATTTTCTTGAATTTTTGAAACAATTGCTACTTTCTTCCTTTCCTTTCTTCTTGATCAAATTTTTGCAATATTTTGGCCCTAAAAATTTTTCTCTTTCATATTTTATTTAAGGCCACAATTTAGGCTTTTACTAAAACAAAAATTAGGCTTTAGGTATTTCTTGGCCAAAAATTTCACGTAATTACTATTTCCAATTTTTGGCTATTCTAAGTATACCAAAATTCACCATTTTATTCCATTGAGTATAATCAATATTCAAAGAATTTTGGTGATTGAAATTTGGGGTGTTACATAAAAGGAATTAGACCGGATCCCTAAGGGCATTTTAGTAATTATGCATTTTTGGTAGAGATAACCAACTATATGAGTTATAGAATAAGACATTAATGAGTAATAACTCATCTATTATAAATTTGGAATTCTAGGATTTGACATTTGCCCAATCCGGATAAAGGGTTAGTGGACTGATATTAGTTAGGCGCCGGAAAGGATTCCAGGTAGTAACTCTATCTCTCCTACATTATGTGATTGTTTATATGGATTGTATTGCCATGTTATGTGATGTGAAATGTATGTGATAATTCCTAGAGCTGTGGTGTGGGAAAAGCACAAGTACCACCCTATAGAAAAAGCATAAGTACCATGAGGCCAGTGGAACCCATCTGAGGTAGTGAGACAAGTACGGATAGGATGTTGCCTACTCTGAAACATTATTGTTATCACTATATGGCAAGTAGGGCATTTTGATCCAAACAAGATCATCATTTTGATCCTGAACATTGGTCGATAGAAATGTGTACTGCATTAGTTTTTGTTGCATTATATGGTACATTGCATGTTTATTTATCGCGTTTATATGATTGATTATGTGTTACTACTGAGATTCATTTGAATCTCACCCTTTCCATAAATTAAATTTATTCAGCAAGTGGAAGCGACTCTAAGGGAAAAGAGGTGGACAATAGCAACTAAGGATTCTAATCCTTATCAAGAATTAGTGTTGGTTATCTATTAAACATTTTATATATTTTAGGATTTGTAGCTAATATGTACAAACCCTGTGGGGAATTCTTGTATTGTAATCAAGTACTATATCAGTTATTTATGTTATTTCTATATGCCCATTGATACTCTGATAAATGTCAAAATATTATGGGGTTTGACAAAATAGCCCCAGGTTATAAATTCTAGATCATTGGAACATAATTTGTAACTTAGCAAATTTTTGTCTAGTTAGGATTTCTTGCGTAGAAGTCAATTGCATTGTTTTTTTAGTGATTGAATGATGTCCAATGCATGTCATATTTTTTAGAATGAAAGTAGACTTATCAAATTTTAATTTGATAGGTCATATAGGTCAATTGGATCTGTACATACAAAGTTATGTATTTTTAAAGTTGATCATGTAAAACTGGCATGTTTCTGGGGCAATGTCTAATTAATGGCAATTCTAGAATGTTTTTTGTCCAATTGGCTAAAGGAAATATTTTTTTTTCTAAAACTAGACTTAATAAAAGTCACATAGCCATTTAAATCACTGCAATTGGAATTTTGTACATATAGATATGAATTTTCAAAGTGGGTTGAAAATTCTGGCAGATTGTAGTTAATGTGTGTAAATCAAAAAGTAATGGCACAATGTAATTTCTTTGGACTCTAAGGGTAGAAATAAGACCCTTAGGATAGTTTAACCAATTTAACTCATTGTTTGACTTAGTGTATTAATCATAATGAAAACCAACTTGAGTGTTTAAATTATGAAAGAATTAGACAATGTAAAAACTCATCCTCCATAAATTCTAATTATAGGATTTGATATCTGCCCTGAACGCTAGACCTAGAACAAGTACGAGACCAAAAAGGCTAAGGTAGTAACTTTTTCCTCATATTCTATGTATCATGCTTCATGCATATTTTTATCATTATGAATACTAGAATTGTGAACATGAATTAGGTAGAATTGCTCATTAAGCATTCAGAGAGAAGGTCTTTAGCCCAATAGAACACCCAGCACTGTGGGAAGGGACAGTGAGTCCTTAAATAAAATTGTTTGCTATATAAGCACATCTCTGAATATTGAATGAATACTGAACTGTCTGGTATGTAAAGGTTGATATGACATGTTTCTCTATATGTATTTTATATGAGTGTTATTTGTTACTATTAGGATTCTTTTGAATCTCACATCTAATCTACAGCATGGGCAACTAGCTCACACAGGAAGAAAGTAGCTACAAATGGATAGAATTAAAGACTTTAAGTTTATTTTTTGTTGGTTATCTAGTTTTTGGATCTGTATATGATATAGATAAGTATATTGTAAAACTAGTACTCGTAGTAGTAGTAGTAAGTACACTAACCGTAGACCTAAAATCTATATGTAATAGCGGTAAATAAACTAGAACAGGGTGATAACCCAATGACCCTTTAGTTAACGAACTTAACCAGAATATATGCTGAGAACTTCAGTAAGCACTCTAAAATTAACAAATGGAAACAGATCCGAATGAGTTAAACGGATTTGAAAAATGAAAATAAGATCACAGTGGAAATGTTTTGAAATTTTTTTTTGAAAACCCAATTATATACATGATTAAACCCTGTATTGAAGTCATGATCCCAAATAGGTTGGAAACTGTTTCTGGTCTCTGGTTTGACTTCTTAATCACATTTTGAGCTATATGAAATTATAGTCCTACATTTTTAGTAATTTATATTAAGAAATTAGTGGCAATAATGTAGTAGAAGTGCAACTGCATATTAAGTTTTTTTTAAAAAAAAAAAGAACTATCGGGCTGCCCATGCCTATTCAAACCTACATAAGTTTTGCCTAGCCCAATTGACATAGGCTTTAATAGGAATTTGACAGGCATGGGCTAGACCACACCCATTAATAAATAAATGGGCGAGCTGCAGGCTGAATATTGAGGAATCTGTTGAGCCCATTGCACAACCTTAGTTTAAAGCTCTAAAAATTTCATTAGTCTTTAACACGTTCAACTCAATTTAGTACCAATGATTTGGGAAATAATTGTTGCAATTAAACCCAAATAATACCATCAAATAAAGTCAAGAATAAGCTTGCTATAGTTCAATTTTGAATTAGGATTTGATTATAAGCTTTTATAGCATCACAAGTAGCAAGGGGATACTTGAAGGAGTCGAAGTTGTACCAGTGAGAAGAATAGGAGTCATGAGTGTTAGTAGCATGAATGCGAAGCAAGCATTGGAGAAGGAGAATGAGAATGAGGTAAGGTAGAAGACAAGGATGAGGTAGTTGAAAAGATGCAATTTGTATTCAACCACTATAGGGGGAGGAACTTTTGTGTAATATATCAGATTTTGGGGCTAGAGACTTAAGGATAAGCTTATATCAGACTAAGCCCAGTTTAGAAAGAGTCCCAAGAATATTTGGGAAGTAGAATGATTTATGGGGACTATGTCCAGGTAGACAATGATTTTCTGAGTTATATGAGAGCTCTGAGGTTTTAATTAATCGAAGAAATAGACCGACTCATGTACTTGAGTACATGTGGCACCCTTAGGAGGCAAAAGGGTACTTGGCACTATCTTATTGGACACGGGTGCTCATGGCGTCATTTGGCAAGTCTCGGTATGTATGTCACAATCCCGAGTAAAACCAAGTAGAATCTCAAGTAAGCACCGATAAAGAAACTTTATTAAAGTAGCTTTAATAAAATAAGCCATGATGACTAATGATGACACTACTTTATGGTTGGTACCACAAGAAAATGATAAGTGTCCTCTCATCATGACAAAGTACCATTCCACTTTTGTGTTGGCTTGATGAGAAGGTGGCAAGTGTCACTCATGATGATACTTGCTTTTTGCCTTCTGAGTTGGCACTTCTAAGAAGCGCCACCTAGCCTCTAAGTTCGGGAAATCAACCGATCTATAGCCCAACCACATATTTGATTTTCCCAAACACCTAACTCAGGAGTAAGGGGAATTCATCAGGCCTCTCATTCCCCTGACACATGCAAGGATGCCTAGAGGAGAGAGGAGAATACATGTCACTTTATGATTTAATCCATTAACACATGGCACCATAAAATGCAATCAAAGGCAAGATCAAATCTCATCCCTCCATTTCCTTTTAAGTGGATGTACAATATGAGAAAAGGGAAGAGAAAATAGAGAAAAACAAGGAAAAAGGAAAGAAGAGAGAAGGTGGATAAATAGTAAAAGTTCTTAAGCTTTGGAGCCGATTTGGACCCCGGATCATTATTTTCAACTGGTAAGCTCTTCAGGAAAGTTGTTCTACTCACTAAGAGTTTTCTTTCTATGGCCTAAGTTTTCTAATTAGAGGTATTTTGTGCCATTTAGTTAGTGCCACCGGAATTCTACACCGGTTGTAGAATCATGAAAAGTGAAGCCTAAGCTTCATTTTGAACCGATTGTCTTGAGGTTTTGATGAATTTTCTTATTTTGTTGGGGCACATATATATTTCAGCCAAGAGGATTATTGGGGGCCTAATGGTTATTTAAGCTTAAATATGATAAAATAATGTGTTTGATGATAATATAATACTAGTTAGTAGTCAACAAATGCAAACTTGGCTTTTGCTAGTTTGGGTGTTCGGTATAGCCAGAACCAGAAACTAGGGAAGGAGTTTGATTTTTATGTTTTTGACGTCTTTAATGGATTCTGCATGAAAAATGGTGTAGGAATAATGCCAAACCCCTCAATACTTTGACATTTATCAGAGTATTAACGCGTAGTTCAATGGGCATATAAAAATAGTATAATATACTGATACAATATTCTTGATTACATTACAGATAAACCTACAAGGTTTGTACATATCCAGAATAAATCCTAGATGCAATAAGAAACTAAGAGATAATCAACAAAACTCATTGCTCTATACCAAACCTTCTGTCATTGATTTCTTCTATTTTGCCTTCTGAGCCGTATCCTCAAGTTGAATAAATTTTAATTTTTGGAAAGAATGAGATTTATAGGAATCTGAGTAGTAACAAAATATCAATCATATAAAATATAAAAAGTAAACATGCAATGCAGCATTTATTATAATACCTCATTTTTCACCAATACATTAATGTGTATATTTGATGTATATTTAGTGGAATAAAATGATGAAAAATGATGTGAATGTATTTATGTGAATTTATGGAAAATATTTAAAGTGTCGGTTACGTGTAAATTGACCGAATAAGGGTATAAGAGATCGGTAAAGGCCCAATATGATAACCAAAATTCACAGAATTTAATAATATGGTTGATGGCCTCATTTAAGTGTAAAAAATGGGGTTTAGCCAAAGGAATGGGCGGAAAATGATTTATTTCAGTAAATCAGTAAATGCAGGGGCAAAATAGTAATTTTGTTGAAAAGTGAAAAATAATTATTTTCCTCAAATTCCCAATGATTTGAGCTAAATGCGAATTAAAAAGAGCAAAATGATTAATTGATCATTAATGGATCAATTTTGATGAATTATTGTGAAAAATGGTCAAATAGTCAAAAAGTCAATGACTTGGTCAACAAGTTACATGTTGGCACAATGAGATAAATGGAGATTTAGCTTTTTCCCATAATTCCCTGCATGTTTTCGATTGTCAAGAGTGAAGAAAGGAGAGTTGGAATTAATTAATGGAATTTAGCATTTATAGACCAATTACAAGGTGTCAAGTGTCCAATTTGATTTAATCATCCATTATATTATCTCATTCTCATTCTCATTAGCTCATTCTCGATTAAACTGATCCAAGAAGTATGAGAGAGAGCTTGAGAACGAGAACTTGTCGGAAGAACGGAGGAGGAGCTAGGTTTTATCAAGAATCAAGGTAAGATGCTTGAACCTTGTGATTAAAGGTTCCTAATTCCTCTATGGTCTCTTCTCCGCATCTCCCTATCATTAATCTCCATGTTGTTCAGTTGAATCAAGCGCATGAAGGAGGAGTGAGAAATCAACCTAGAGAGAGAAAGTGAAGAAAATCAAGAGGTAACTTCCCAAACTTGTTCCTCTTGCTTGATTAAGGTTAGTAAAGTTGTTTTGGGCTTGATTATGGTTCATTTGGT
The DNA here is from genome assembly GCA_037074505.1 of Albizia julibrissin. Lineage (NCBI taxonomy): Eukaryota > Viridiplantae > Streptophyta > Magnoliopsida > Fabales > Fabaceae > Albizia > Albizia julibrissin. The sequence goes on along the minus strand of CM073484.1, from coordinate 45,652,547 downwards.
ATAAGATAATTCAAGAAAGTCAAAGAGACCTTAATATGTATGTGTCTCCAAATCAAGTCCGATGAATGTCTAACTAGTTAATATATTGGTTATAAGTAGAAAGGAGGTGATTGGGCCAAAGAAAACGAGAACCCGACACAACTTTTCTGGGAATTTATTTTCTCTTCTGTGTTGGACGTGGGGAATGGCTTGGAGTTTGACCAATTCGATGCTTCCATTGGATTCAGGAGGCTGAATTGTGTAAGGTCTATATTGACCCTGAAGTAAGAAAAGCCCCGGAGAACGAAATGACAAAATTGCCCTTTCTAAGCCTTATTTGAAGTCTGTCAAGGGTATTTTCTTCATTTGGGCTTGATTTTGGCCAATTCGATGTCAAAAATGAATTTTACATGTGAAAATGTGTAAGAATAGCCTAAATCATGATTTTGGAGAAAATACTGGTAATGAGGACCTAAGGGGTATTTTGGTAATTTGGCACCAATAAGCTAAATTTACTAATGATATGAGTTTGGAAAGGTGTATGGATGAGTAATAACCCCTTTGGTGGTATTTGGCAATTTCAGGACTTGACAACTGGATTGGCATCAATGGTTGCCCGAGCTTGAATTAAGGGGAAAGTTGCTTAGAGAAGTAACCAGGTGTAGTAACCGTCTTCATATGACATAGCATGTATATGTGTGGTTTGTTATCATCAAATGTCATACATATTTAGATTAAGTACAGAAATCACATGGGGCCTATCTTTACGCGGGTTGATACTCATACGATAATATTCATATTGCACGAGCAGTGCTCGGGTCCTATCTTTGAGCGGGTACCCCTCGGGGCCAAGTCTTTGTCTACGCTAGCATGATGTATGATTTGCATTAATTGCACTAAATGATGTTATGATAATTTGATTGATGAGTATATGATAAGCATGCTATGTATGTGTTACTACTGAGATTCCCATTAATCTCATCCTTTTTCCCAAAAACAAATCTCCAGTACAGGAAGGAAGCTCGTGGGGCAAGGAGAAGGTAAATGATGTCGAGTCGAGGCCGGAAGTGGGAGAGCTTAGTTTAGGTTGCCAAGTTTCCATTATGTATTTTGAAAACTTTGTATGTATTTTAAGACTGTATATGAAGACTATGAGTTGTAAGTGAATTATGTATGAATTGTGCATGTATGTGAATATGTATATCCAGCAGAGGTATGGTATGGAATTTCTAGCATTTTCCACACTCTGATGTTTATAGTCGATGAGTATTAGCTATTTAGCACTCTACCGTAGTGTTGGGAAATAAGGTATCACAGTAATGGAGTTTATAATTCATATTAAAACCAAGAGCGAGATCAATGTCCAAAGCCTCATACTAAATGGTTTTAAATTAAATGGCAGAATTGATAAATGATTATTTCACTATAGGGAGTTTCAGTACTCTTTGCCAAATTTAGAAAGGCAGAAGCCCCAGAGTTACGGGCAGTATTATGGAACAGCCACAAGGCTGAAATAAAATGAACTGTGTGATTTAAGAAATGTTACAATAGATTGTATGTCCTATGAATATCAAACTTGACCAAATTAGGTCTTGTGAATGATTAAGAATCAATGATATTTTATGAATTCATAAAGCAAAGTAAAACAAGAAAAGTGTTTGAAAGCAGTGCTAAGCAGATTAAGAAATAAGCAACTCTATGTCAAATTGAGCATGTGTGAGTTTCAGCTTTCAGAAATAAGTTTATGGGCCATGTAGTCTCACAAGAAGGGGTCATGGTGAACCCCAACAAGTGGAAGCAGTACAGAACCGGAAAAGGCCAAAGAATGTGCAATTTTCTAGGTCTTGATGGTTATTATGAATAAGTTATATAGCATTTCTCCAGTATTGTTTTGCCTTTGATAAGGCTGACATAACAATGCAACATTCTATGTGGAATGATAGTTGTGAGAGGACCTTTATATGTGCATGGGTAAGAAACAAATTTATATTCTAAAACACATATAATGCTTTATATTTTCTCAACATTCACTTCTTTTTTCCAGGGATCATTGGCAATTGGTTCTTCTTGCATTATTACCTTTTATGTGAAAAGTTTGAGTGAAAAATAAGTATACTTTGTGATTTTGATGATAGGGCTATGCAGACATTCCTACACACTGCATGTGGTAAGCATATTTGTGACTTAAAGACCCTATATAGATCATCCCAAAGGTTAGTACATATTGTTTTCTTTAAGATGTGTTCTACAAGATATGCTTTTATGCTTGCTTTGATGATGTCATGTTCTTTTTCAAAGCCGTAGGCAACCACCGGGGTCTAACTTATGTGATTTTATATTCTAAGGAAAATTTACAATATTATCAGCCTAGGCACGATTGATTTTACCGAAGAGGTAATAAATATATATTTCAAAAATTTTGTATTACTTTATTATTTGTAAGTTAGCAAGTTAATGTTTTGTCTGGCTTCGGTGTTGCATACAAATGTTTGATCTTGTCAATCCCTTTCCTGAAGAAGATATTGATTTCATCAGCAACTGTTGTACAAAATTCATCTGTGACCTTTTACAAGAATAGTAAGTTTTTTAATCCAATGTCCTTCTAATAATACTTGTGGTTTTCATATCTAACTTGGTTTATATCTCTGCATAGGACAATTTGTGGGATAAAGGTGACACAGGTTAGTTGCTGATATGGGCATGGGATGTGAAGGATTGACGCTATACATTTTCTTCCCTTTGTTTCATTTTTATGTAAAACTGAGGAATTTTCTGTTATTCCTTCTGTCTATGTTATATTTGAAGTGAGGAATTTTCTGTTTCATTTCCCTTTGCTTAAGAGTGTATGCTTATATTTGAAGTGATAAAGTTAAGAAAGACAAAAAGAATGATTGTTCTTGTTGTGATATATCACTTTAGATGCTGGAGATTCATTGGGTATGAAAAACTTAAGTAACTACAACTTAAGAATTGTACACTATGCATATGCATTCATATGGGGTTTTATGGCTGTTATTGTTCAATTTTGGAGGCTCAATTTTATGAGATTGGTTCTGTTTCTTAATGCCACAAGAATATAATGTTTAAATAGTCATAAATAAGTCATGGGAATGTTTGTTTTTTCTGCTGTCTGAACCAATTGTGGGAAGCCTAATATATGTAAATATACAAATATTATTGTTACTATCATGAATCAGTATTGAAGCAGCAATTTGTTAATGGAATCGAGCTAATGTCTCACTTGTTTCTAGCCTGGGTAAGATTGAAATAAAAATAAAATTTATTTTTTTAAAAAAAGTAGACTTTTAAGACCGGTTATATTGACAACGGTCTTAAAGGTCTACTTTTAAGACCGATTGTCTATATAACCGGACTTAAAAGTCATGCCTTTAAGACCAGTTATTTTTAAAAGGTCTTAAAGTCATACTTTTAAAACCAGTTTTCTTTATAACCAATCTTAAAAGTCATGGCTTTAAGACCTGTTATTTTTAAAAAGGTCTTATAGTTAGACTTTCAAGACCGATTGTGGATACAACCGTCTTTAAAGTGTATTTTTAGACCCATTTTTAAACCAGTCTAAAAAGTAACAGACTTTGTAAATCGACTGTATCAAAACTTGCTCAAAAACCGGTCTAAAATATCTTTTTTAACCGGTCTAAAAAAAATTTTCCCAATAGTTCCAGGTAGTAACTTTATCTCTCATATGCCATGTGATTGTTTATATGCATTGTATTGCCATGTTCTGTGATGTGGATTTTATATGACGGTAATTCATATAGCTGTGGTGTGGGAAAAGCACAAGTACCACTAGCCCAGTTTTGACCAGTTTAGGTAAGCCAATGTGATTGATATAATTCCTCGTTGTGGTTTCAGAAAAGCACAAGTACCACCCTATAAGAAAAGCACAAGTACCATGAAGTCAATGAGACCCAGCTGAGATAGAGTATGTATTTGTGATCACTGTGAGACAAGTAAGGATAAACGACCATTTTGATCCGGACAAAATCGTCGTTTGATCCTAAACATTGATTAACAGACTGTGCATATCATTATTATCTACTGCATTATATGTTTATCTCTCGCATTTTATATGATTGATAGCATATTACTACTGAGATTCGCTTGAATCTCACCCCTTTCCATAAATAAAATTAATCTAGCTAAAGGAAGCGGCTTAAAGGGAAAAGTAGTAGCTACCGGCAATTGAGGGTCCGGTGCTGATCAAGAATTTTCTATTGGTTATCTGTTAGCTTTTCTTTGTATTTTGGGATTTGTATTATATTATGTACAAACCCTATGAGAATTTCCTGTAATGTAATCAAGTATTTAATATCAATATGTTTATACTATTTCTGTATACCCACTAAACTATGCAATGGTACTCTGTTAAATGTCGAATTTCAGAGGGGTTTGACAAAATCTATCAAATTCTAGCTTAAACCCCTCTCTATCTTAATCTAGCTAAAAGTTTGTCAAAATTCGGGAAAATGGAATTTTTCAACTTTCAACCAACCAAACATCTTCTTTCAACTTCTAATCACTTATTTAACCACTTAAACACCTATTGAACATGATCAATCAAAGTTTGGGCATCACCTCCCCTTAGGGTTCATACATCCCGAATCATAAATTCAAGACAAAACAATCCAATAACCAATCAAAACCACCAATAATCATCATAAATCAACTAAATAAGACAATTATTCAAGCTCACCTTGCTTTCTCCACTACTATATAAGGCACTTTTAATGTCCGTTTTTATGCCCTTTAGACGACCATTTTCAAGGGATGTATATATGATATAATTGAAAGTTTTAAAATAGTCGTTATAAGTGATATACAATGACTATTTTAACAAAATAGTTGTTGTAAGCCTAGAGCATATAACGACAGTTTTTAAAAAACAGTTGTGTATAAATATGATACAACGACTATTTTTCAGTAAAACAGTCATTGTATGTTAATGACTTATAATAACTGTTTTCTTAAAAATAGTCGTTGTATGTCACTTACAACGACTGTTTTAAGAAAACAGTCGTTGTAACCCAATTTTTTTAAAAAAAAATTATTCTTTTTTTCTCCCCACAACCATTGAAAAACAACCAATTCTCAAACAATTATATTTTGAATTTTGAACTATTTTTTTAAATGAAAAAATAGGTAAAAATCACCATATTAAATTTTGAATCTTCAAAGTTCAATCATCACATGTCATGCAAAAGAACTTGAATTCAAACATATATCATAATAACATCGTTTTATCGTTCAAACCTCAACTTTCAAACTAAATCATAACAATTATATGCCGAAATATTTATGAGATGGCATGCTTCCATAAAATCTTTATGCTTCTTCATCATTTTCCAAAGTCTTCTCTATAAATCATAGTGCCTCTAACAAATTCATAGTACTCATATAAACAAGAAACTAAGAAATTAACATGAGGTAAAGTATTCAAGTTTGCAAACATAATATACCATTACACCATATAAAAGAAACCTCTATACATCATCCTCTATGATTAAAGGGAAGTTGAAAGAAGATTCTGATGAGGCAAGGATGTAGTAGGCCGGCAAACCAAAGGAAAAGGATGGTAGTGAGACCTGCAGGTTGATAAAAGAGTTATTACCCAAAACATTATAGTTTGGAATCCAAAGGCTAACAAGGTTTTCACACGTTACTATATTCCACAAGTTACTAATGACAAGTACAAGTATAATTCAGAGGCCCTAAAGCTAATGTTAGTAATATCTGATTGAAAATCCCATATAAAATTATCAATCGACGTAGCAATTATTTTAAGATAAACTGAAGCTATTGATGAAAATGAATTAAAAACACGTTGAGATATAGCTTCTTAAACAAAAGGAAGGTATTTAGTCCTTTACCATGATTTTGTTGTTTTGAACAACTGCATTCCAAGAAATTAATTTCCCTACGAAAGAATGTAAGTTTCCAAACTAAAACAAAAGGCATGCAATTAGTTTGCTTGTCTTCATCTGGAAAGTGTCATCAGAATATCTAAACAGGAAAGCAAGCCAATAAAATCATGCAAGCTTAAATCGACCTTGTGAGATAGCATGACATAAAATGAATACTATTGTACTGAAAAAAATGAAAACTAATCTACATTATCAAAAGGTTGCACAAGTTGTTGTTATATAGTAGCCACAAGAGCCCTCTAAAACCAGATAACGAGCACAAGATATATTAAAACCTGCATTGCACAGTGAAATAAATATCTGGAGAGTGGCTCAATAAAGAACATATTTAGAGTTTTTGAAAATAAAAAAGGGTTATAAGAGAGTGTTTGGTTTGGCTTTCACTTTTTTATAAGTGCGATTCACGTAAATCGAGACAAAACTCCTCCACATATTTAACTCGTATACCGTAAAACCTACCTTGTATACCATAAATCATGATTGAAAAGCACTTTTAGAGGTTACAATCGCTATTCCAATACCCTTATGAAACACCTTTTAAACAAGCAATGCCTTTTAGTACAAAACGTTCTCCCTACTCTGTATATCTTGATCTACAATTAAATTTAATGTATTATACTTCGACCCCACAGTACTCTAAGACTATTAAATAGCAAAATAGAAAAGGATATAATAACAACATATGAGAACAAATTCCAGAGTAATGAAATAGGAGAGGCAGTGATTACTACCAATTCACAGCTTGTCACTAAAAGATAATTTAGTACATATTTATCCACACGTGCCATATGGAACCAATTCACCTCTAAATTCTTCAATAATATAACCAACAATCTATTATTAAACCATAAGTTTAAACATTCCTTTCATCTAGGCTATACCAGATATTTACAAAGAACAGTTTCAAGGTAGGGGGATTTCTATTTGTCAGTATCTAATTACAAAGAATATAGGATGTTGCAACAGGAAACAATCTCATAATTGGTAAGTTCCTTCTCCTAGGCAATTGCTACCCTTTTAAGATTTACAGATTACGCAAATGTTGATGGCCTGAAACCATACAAACTAACTCATTTCTTGTATACATATTTGAAATTCCAAATTTATGTCAGCACTAAATCAAAGTCATGCCTCATGTTTAAAATATTTCTATATGGAGTCACATTCAAAGAGAGAGTGTGTCCCGTAAATAATGTTGTAGAATATTTTATCCATATCTTAACTCCTCTGAACCCCAACAAAAACCCTGCAACCATACCTCTCTCTCTCTCTCTTTCCCCCTTTATCTCATCTATCCCAATAATAGGAATCCCATAAATGAAAAAGAATGCAAAATATTACCTGTAAAAATCATCAAAAATAACTTATGCAATAAGTGGTAATCTCATTCTTTTCTTCTTCACTCAACTTCCTAACTCTATACTCTTGCTGATTAAATGAGATTAAAAAAAAGTTCTACAAATCCTCTAACTTTTTGTTCTTATCAAAAGTTAGCTGATTTAGAAACAATAAATTAAAAGTAGAGCATAAGTATAAGTTATCAATTTAACATAACAGAAAGAGAAGATTCCTGAAAGCTAATGGAAAAATTGGTGAAGGCGGAGAATAGAGGAGGAGGAGAAACCTGATTATCGGAGTGAGGCCAAGGAGGAGAGGGGTTAAAGAATAGGATAGAGGTCATGTCTAGGGTCGGAGAGGGAGCCAGACGATGTGATTAAAGGTTAGACTAGGGCTTGGAGGTAGATCTGAGAGAGAGAGGTGTGACTGGGAGAGGAGATACGATTGGGATTTAAACAAATTTGGGCTAGGAATATTAGTATATAATTTTCAATGACTGTTTTTAAAAGCAGTCGTGGAAAGGCACTTTTAATGACTGTTTATGTATACTTTCAACGACTGTTTTTGAAAAACAGTCATTGAAAGTGCCTTTCCATGAATGCTTTTAAAAACAGTCGTTGAAAGTATATTCTTTTAATGACTCTTTTCTTTAAAACAGTCGTTAAAAGACAAGCTAAAATTTCAAAAAATGCCACCTCCTTCTTTTTAACTTTCGTTTTTTTAAAAATGGATGTTAATTAGTTACGTTAAAAGTACTTTTTATAGTAGTGCTCCTTTTTCTCACTTGGAAGCCAACTCTCCCTCTCCTTCTTCCTTGATTTTCTTCTTGTTTTACATGATGTCAAGAGGATATGAAGATTAGAGAGAGTTTCCAAGCATTTGGAGACAAGAACACACAAATTTTGTTACCAACTTCTCTTGTTTTGCTTCCTTCTTGTTCTTTGTTTTTCCTTTGCTTTCTCTCTCTCTCTCTCTCTCTCTCTTCTCTTCTTGATGTTGGCTAAAAATGAGCTCAATAGGGGCTGAAATGTGTTTATAAAAATCCCCTTCCACCTCTCTAAAGAATATTTTATTTTATTGTAATATTATTACATTTGGCATTTTTTTTTCTTCTTTTTCCATATGACCGAACAAGCTTTCACATGCCTCATTATGTGTTCCAATTATATCTTTTTCCTTGCCTCTCATGTCTTGGCTGACTTTTTCTTCATTTAAAGAGAAAATATTGCCTTTTTATTTTTATTAGCTAAATGACTATTTTAACCTTACATTTTCTTGAATTTTTGTGTCAAGTATTGTTTTCCTTCTTCCCTTTTTTGTTTTGGCCAAAATTTTCATCATGAATTGAGTCAAAAATTTTGCTCTTCCATACTAAATTTTAGGCTACAATGTTAGGCCTTTATCAAGACAAAAATTGTGCTTTAGTTCTTACTTGGCCAAAATTTCACACAATCATTGTTTTCCAACATTCTGGCTATTTCAAGTGCATCAAAATTCACCATTTTATTCCATTGAATATAATCAAATGTAAAAGGAATTTTTGGTGAATAAAATTTGGGATATTACAAAGTGAGGAGTGCGTTTCTGGCTGAAACACACTTGATTCTCCTTGTTTACAAATAATCCTTTTTGAACACTAATGACATTAACTCTTCATTTTCTAGTATGGTTGGTTCTTTGTTGTATGAATTTGATGATGTGTTCCCCAAAGAAATTCCACCAAGTTTACCACCTATTAGAGGAATTGAACACTAAATTGATTTCAATCCTGGAGAAACAATTCCTAATAAGCCAGCATATAGAAGCAATTCTGAAGAAATAAAAGAGCTTCAAAAGCAAGCGGGAAAGCTCATGGCAAAAGGATATATTAGAGAAAGTTTGAGCCCTTGTGAAGTTCCAGTACTTTTAGTACCAAAGAAAGATGAAACTTGGAGGATGTGCATTGATTGTAGAGTTGTTAACAATATTATTGTAAGGTATCACCATCCCATTCCTAGAGATTAGATGATATACTTGATGAATTGCATGGTTCTATTGTCTTTTCTAAGATTGATTTGAAATCTTGATACCATCAAATTAGAATAAGAGAAGGGTATGAGTGGAAAATTGCTTTCATAACCAAAAATGGATTATATGAATAATTAGTTATGTCATTTGGGTTAACTAATGTACCTAATACTTTCATGAGATTAATGAACCATGTTTTGCGTGCTTTCATTAGGTAATATGTTGTGGTTTATTTTGATGATATTCTGATTTATAGCAAGAATCTAGATAAGCATTTGAATCATTTGCATTGTGTGCTTGATGTTTTGAGGAAGGAAAAACTGTTTACAAATCTAAAAAAAGTGTGATTTTTGCATGAATAAAATTTTTTTTCTTGGTTTTGTGGTGAGTGCTAAAGGAATATAAGTTGATGAGGAAAAAATAAGAGCTATAAAAGAAATGGCCAACACCTAAAAGCATAACTGAGGTGAGAAGTTTTCATGGTTTGGCTAGTTTTTATAGGCAATTTGTGAAGGATTTTAGCACACTTGCTGCACCACTCACTGAGGTCATTAAAAAATTTATTAGTTTTAAATGGGATAAAGTACAAGATGATGCATTCATTGAACTTAATGAAAAATTGTGTTCTGCACATGTGTTAGTATTGCCTGACTTTAGCAAAACTTTTGAGATTAAATGTAATGTATTTGGAATTGGGATAGGAGATGTTTTAATACAGGAAGGAAAGCCAATTACCTATTTTAGTGAAAAGCTAAATGGAGCAGCCTATCTAACTTATGACAAAGAGCTCTATGTACTTAAAAGAGCATTAGAGAATTGGCAACACTACCTTTGGTCAAAACAGTTTGTGATTCACATTGATCATCAATCCTTGAAGCATATTAAAGGTCAAAGTAAGCTAAACAAGAGAAATGTAAGGTGGCTAGAATTTATTGAGACATTTTCATATGTCATCAAATACAAGAAAGGTAATGAGAACGTGGTTGTTGATGCATTGTCTAGAAGGTATACTCTTCTTTCTTCTCTTAATACTAGATTACTTAGCTTTCATTATATCAAGGAGTTGTATGCAAATTATGCTAATTTTGTTGAATTGTTCCTTGCTTGTGAAAAGAGAGCATTTGATAAATTTTACAGAGTTGATGGGTACTTGTTTAAAGAAAACAGATTATGGGTGCCCCAATGTTCATTACATGAATTACTTGTGAGAGAAGCACATGGAGGAGACTTAATGGGTCACTTTGGTATGAAAAAACCTTTGGATGTTTTGCATGAGCATTTCTTTTAGCCTAAAATGAAACGTGATGTGGAAAGAATTTGTGCTACATGCATAACACGTAAAAAGGCTAAATCTAGAGTTTTGCCATATGGTTTGTGTACTCTTTTACCCGTGCCTAGTGAACCTTGGGTTTATGTATCAATAGACTTTGTTTTGGGTTTGCCTAGGTCAAAAAGAGAAATGGATTCCATATTTATGGTTGTCGATAGATTTTCTAAAATGGCACATTTTATTACATGCCATCTGATGATGCCTTATACATTACTGATTTGTTCTTTAAAGAAATTTTGAGACTTTATGGCATCCCTAAAAGTATTATTTCTAATAGGGATACAAAATTCTTGAGTAATTTTTGAAGAGTTTTATAGAGAAAGTTTGGTACTAAATTGTTGTTTTCTACTACTTATCATCCACAAACTGATGGACAAACTGAAGTTGTTAATATAACCTTATGTCAATTTGAAAAATTGGGAAGATTGCTTGCCATTCATTGAATTTGCATATAACATAAGTGTGCATTCATCTACTGATCATTCTCCTTTCGAAACAACGTATGGTTTTAATCCACTAACTCCTTTGGATTTATTACCATTACATATTGATGAAAGATCAAGTCTTGATGGGAAAAAGAAAGTTGAAATAGTGTAGTAACTTCATCAGACTGTGAAATAGCAAATTGAAAACAAAAATGAGCATTATGCATCCAAGGCCAACAAAGGAAGAAGGCGTGTTCTTTTTGAACCTGGAGATTGAGTGTGGGTGCATATGAGAAAAGAAAGATTTCCAGCTCAAAGAAAATCAAAATTAATTCCAAGAGGAGATGGTCCATTTCAGGTGCTCGAAAGAATAAATGATAACGCTTACAAGATTGATTTGCCTAGTGAGTGTTATGTTAGTGCTACTTTAATATAGTTGATTTATCTTCTTTTGATGCAGGTGAAGATTTGAGGACGAATCCTTTTGAAGAGAGAGGGAATTATGCAAATCAGCAAGTTATGCCTTCAAATTCAAGTGATCCTTTGCAAATTCCAAGTAGACTAATCCCTAGAGTAAGAGCCAAACAAATTCAGGAAGCATTAAATGAGCTAGTAGAAGAAACCTAGACAAAGCAATTAGCAATCGAATCAAAGCTGGACAAAAATGCTAAAAACGTCACTAACTTCATATGGGCTGCAAATGGAGGTCATGATCAAGTATTGGGCTTGGAGTCTTAAAATTGAAGAGCTTAGATCTAGTACTACATATGGGAGGACTCCTTTAGGCCTAAATAAGCACATTTTGGTCTTTAGATACTTATTATATTTTTTAGATTTTATTTGTGCCAAAATTATTAAATAAGTTAGCAGATTTGACTTTTAGATTCCCTAGCACATTGTATTATACTTTTGAATTTCTTAGAACATTGTATTAGACTTTTAGGTTTCCTAGCACATTGTATTAAACTTTGTAGTTGTTATTTTCTAAATTGTAATTATTGTAATTAGGTCATTTTTCTCTATAAATACTTGGTGCTTCTTCATTTGTAATCATACTTGAAACTTGATTGTTGAATGAAAGTTGCATTTTTTCACTTCTTTTTCTTCTTAAGAGTGGATTCTCTGTATGGTTCTTCTTAGAACTAATAGACTTATCAAGGCTTAATCAACCTTGTGAAGTCTTCCAACACTTTGGGTCTTTGTTCTTTCGTGTTAAAAGGTTCAAATGGATCATAGATCTTTGTTTAGCTTTCTTGAGGTGAGCATATTTCAGAATTGATTGTGGGTTCGTGGGATCTTCCCTTGTGAGTTTGCACCACAAATAAACTTGTCAAAATAGGCACACATACTTGCTATTTCATAAGTTGTCAAAATAGGCTAATAAACTTATCAAAATAGGCACACACATCCCAATTTTTAACTTGTCAAAGTAGGCAAATTAGCTTGTCAAAATAGGTAGATACACTTATCAAAATAGGCTAATAAACTTGTCAACATAGTCACACATGCCAATTTATAACTTGTCAAAGTAGGCAAATGAGCTTGTTAAAATAGACAGATGCACTTGTCAAAATAGCTACACACTTGCCAATTTATGACTTGTCAAAGTATGAAAATGAACTTGTCAAATTAGACAGATGCACTTGTCAAAATAGGCTAATCAATTTGTCAAGTAAGGACAACCAGGTAATTTAACATTTAAAATTAATAACAATGCAGTCCTTAAGGAGCTTTTTGATAGGGCAATCTGCTATGAGACTTTTTTTTGTGATTTTTCTAGTACTTGAGACCTTAGTGTGATTTTCCCTAAGAAATAAACTATTGTTGATTCAACAATATAAACTAAGGTTATTAAACCCGGACCAGCCACTGAACCGGACTAGGTAGTGGGTCAAGGATCAATAGGTCAGATCAGAATCAACCGAAGCTAACACAGAGCTAAATCGGTGAGGAAATGAACTTGAAAGATAATACTTTTTGCAATAGTTTTGGAATTTGATAATTTTTTAGGATCAAATGATAATACTTTTGAGTGATTCATTTTGCATTAAAAAGTAGATATCTCAAGCTTCTAATAGAGTCTTAATTGGTAATTTTTGAAATAATGTAGAATTAGATATGAATTTTTGAAATTAGGAAAACATGAGTAAATATTAAACCGGTTGAACCAGTAGGACCAGACCAGTTAGATGATCGATTCGATGATTTTCGTGACGAACTGGTCAGTTCAGTCCGATTTTAATAACATGGATATAAACTTCTAAAATACTTTGTTTTGAAGATCATCAAGACACGCTTTGCATTTGGTTTCAAATTTCTTTTCTTAGATGATTCAGTCAACCAAGAACATTATGACGTGGATCCTCATTCATAATTTGAACTAATAAGGGTATTTTTGTCTTTTAGTAACATTCATAAATTCCTAATTAAGCCTTATGGCATGATTAAAAGTTTGTTGAAAATATAAGCCTGAATTTAGATTTTAGTATTTTGAAATGATTTAATTGGGATTTTCCCTTAATTCTAATGGTTGAGATTATAATAGTACACATATGAGATAAAATAAGAGAAACAAATATTTATTAATTAAAGTATGATTGAAAAATAAATTAATTATGTTTGTTATTATGGTAATATAATTTAATTAATACCAAATTCAATTTTGTTTGATTAATTTAAATAAAACTAGATTATTTCATTAAATAAGGATAAAATTAGAAGATCTGTGTAGTAAGAGATAATGTATAGATTTGGTTAGGAGTAATTTAGTATTTTAAAATTTTTATTTTCGTAGTTTTTCATTTCAAATAATTTCAATTTTAATGAACCTTTCTAATAAACATCATTCTTTCTAGGTGCTTTACTTTAATTTTTCCCAAGAATTAACGTTCACCTAAAAACAGGTGAACTTTTTTATATATATAATAAAGGTTAAGTGAGTTGGGTCTCGAAAACTCATTAAAGTTTTAGACTTAAAAAGCACTTAGAGATGTATTTACAAAAATACTTATAAGTGATTTGTTTAAAAAAAATTAATGAACTAAAATTATTATTATCCGCTTTTTAATATAAGAGTTAATTCAAAATTGAATTTGATTATAAATAGTTTAAAATTGAATTTGATTATAAATAGACTTAAATCCAATCCCTCTTAAATTTATAATTTTTTTTAAATTATTTCTATTAATGACGTATATTAAATATTTTCTATTATTATGATAATAAATGTTATATATATATATATATACACACACACACATACATGTCCACGCAAATGGCTGCTACCTTGCCCAAGGTAACCCCCGACTGACTATCTTGCTGAGTTCGTAGCCTGTTCGACGAGATCCCCTTCTCTTCATCGCTCCTCACCGTCGTTTTCTGGTCTCCTTGCCGTCGCCGGTGTGTCTCAGGGACCTCCGCCGTCATCTTCCTCATCTGCTCAATATATCGGGTTGCTGCTTCTTTTCCGCCTCTGATCAGCGTTTTAATCCTCTCTTCTCATTAGCCGACGTTGTGGTGGTTGTAAGCTTATTTCCTTGCATTTGCTTCTTTGATTCGGTCTCTGTCTCTTCTGTTCGTTGTGTGTGGGTGTGCTGTAATGAATCTTCTTCTCTTCTCCCCTTCGCTGCTGCAAGTGTAGTTTTGGATAAGCTCAAACTCCTCTATTTCCTAAAATTGTGTGGCTGCGTGTGTAGACTGAAGTTGCGTCCAGTTTCCTCTTTGTTGTTGCTGGGTGGGTGGTGTTAAATCTATTTTTTCAAAATAAATCAGAGGGGGGGGGGGCGGGGAACGAAGTTTTTTTTTTTGCTAATTTCATTCGTATGATAGATGTTTTATAAAATGTTTGTTAGGGGAACTAAAGTTAAAATCTATGACTAGAGAGGATTAACGTATCATAAGCCCTGCTATGGATTTGAGATAAAATTGACTGCCCACCAGCTGTTTGATGAATGTTTGGAAGAGAAGAGACTTAAGTATCTTGATGGTGAAGAAGAACTGAAACCCTATTCCGTATGATTATGATGCAAATCTTGTGTTACGATAAAGTTTGGAAGTTCCATAATTTTACAATAAATTGTGGTCATGATTGTTTATGAATAAATTTGAAGATGCACATGAGATGTTTGTTTATGAATAATTAAGATTGTTCAATGGTTATGAGTTGATTTGTGGAATGCACTTGAAGTGTTTGATTTAATACTTGAGAAGGAAACTTTATGGAATTGGGAATGAAATCTACTGATGCTAGCTTTGAGTGAAATTATGATGTAAGAATTAGTTACTTTTCTATATTGAGAATTGGTATGAAATGATTTGAGGAAGTTTGGAAGATTAAAGGAATTGAGCATAAAATGAATTAGGCTTGAATCTTTATTTCAGTTTGTTTTAAATTATTTTTTCAATTGGATGCTCTATATTTATGTTTAGAGTTGTCTCAACTTGCAATAATGCTGTACGCAAGCTCATTATGAATAGAAAAAGGAGGATTGATTTAAACTACTGAATAGTTAGGTACCATTTTGGGTTTAAGTGCATGATTACTTTATCTTTATTTTCATTAGTACTTGAACAATTGATGTATGATGCTTGTGTTCGTACACGCTTGAAACGGGTTCTATTTTGTGGATGAAAATGCTTGAGTTGCCATCAAATGTATATAACAAATCATACTGATTGAAATATTCATGTGATTATTGTTTTCCCTTGTTCATTTGACAGTCTTGTTTTATATATGTACTTAAGTAATGCAATTATAAAGTCTATGAAAGGAATATAAGATATGGCTTATGAATATTTTGCTGAATCTTTTACAAGATTGAATTTTCAAAATATACAAGATCAATTTTCATAAATCGAAAGAAATGATTTCTTATAAAAAAGTGAACACCTTTTCCAGAAGAACTTGACATAAGCACTTGTTATTCGTAGCCTTCGTGCTACACTTGGCTCATAAATGAATGTTATTATGTAACTTCATATCATATTAATGAAGTAGGAATTGTTGATTCTAAATAGAAAATATGAAGTTAAAAGGGCTTACCAAGTTGTTTAATAGATTTTTAATTCTTGTTTAGAAAAACATTGGGAGGCTGAAAACCTTGGTTTTAAAGCCCAAACCACATTTTGTCAAGAGTGGTTACTAAACAACTCAATTTCCAAAACATCAGTTGGGAAGTTTAAAGCCAAGTGGTGTAATTATTTTCCAAACCGCGTTTAAGACCAAAACCATTGTTAGGAAAGATGAAACATATACCTCTTTTGGCTAGCCTCCAGTTTGGCCAACCTCAATTTTTGCCTAAAACCAAGTTTGCAGAGTCAATTATACCCAAATCATAGTTTTAGCATATTCAAAACCAAGCAGGTTCTTAGTAGATTAGGTGGCATACCAACCAACTAGATTAAGTGAGTAAATTTGCAATGCTATGTAGGATATTCAGATTTTTCAGGTGCAGCCGAAGGTGGAGGGGATGATTCTATGACCATTGATTGATGTGGAACTGCTCTTTTATTACTTATTTGTCTTATGGATCATGTTAGTATATATATATATATATATTTTTTTTTTTTTGGGGCAATGTGATATTTTTATTTGGATTGTTTCAGGGGCCATGATATTTCATGCTTCTAATAGCTTCGTGAGATACATGATATTAACATGCTTCATACCTGTATACAGATTTGGATATGCTTTGTTACTGATAATTATGAATTAACCCTCATGAAGCTATTTAATTTGTCTTATTGGTGCATATTTAATAAAAGTGTTTAAAATTTAGCATTTAATTCATGTTTTGGAGTGATATTCTGTATATTTTATTGGAGGAAAATTTCATGTTGCTTCACTATTTTGCAGGATTTGACAAGATGCATGCTGATATAGTTGCTGATGCAAATTGTCCTGATGAAGTATGTTTCCATTGTTTACCTTGATCTTTTAACTTCTATAAAGTATAAACTTTAAATGTAGCAAGCATGGCTATGTTCCAATTATCTATGAAATGGTTTTTATGTTGCTAGTACCAGTATTTTTAATTGACAAACCTTCCTTGGTTTGGCTACAGGGTACGTGAACAGACAATACTTACAAATACCTGCCTGCAACTTGTATACATATGTGAATCTGTTGGATGGTGACGTGTTGTCTTCAATCTCCATACTTGTCTTTCCGTAGGATGTGTTCAACAATCTGGTGACTATGCAACAGAACTGCTGCCTTGCAACAAGTGGGCCCCAGTTTCTGATGATGTCCAAAATGGAACCACTGATAGCATCTCAACTGCAAAAGGCATTCCAAAATATCCTACTTTAGAAAACTTGAATGATTTGAAGTCTATTGACTTAAATGACAATTTGACAGGCGAATCTTCCAAGTCCACACCTAATACAAAAATGGAGAAGAAAATAATAACGAAGGCGAGTTGTTTCATTTTGTGGGATATTGATTCTATTGCATCGTTTACTGCAGTCATTGTTGCATTACAAGCCAGCTCATTAGTTCCCGTAATTTATGAAGGATACAAATAATTTATCATTTTGTATTTAGTATTTGTTTGTCACTCAATTTATTGTTCCAATTTATAAAGTAGAAACAATGTACATCAATTGCATTATACATATCCCCCTTGCAAGGACTTTCTCTAAAAGATCGGTGCTTTGATGTCAATATTTTTTGTTGCAGGTGCCTCACTTGCAATTTAACTTCTCAGCAGTTGGCCTTCCAAGGGTCCACAATCCAATAGGAAAACCTACATCAATGGCCAAACAAAAACAACCTATCTCACCCCATACTGACTCTCAGCAAAATGGAAGAACACGAAGTATAAATGACAGACCCATGGTAAGAGATAAATTAACCTGGAACCCAGAACATGAAAAGTCACAAGAACTAACTCTTGGCCATTTATTAGCCAACCAAAAACATGTCCATTCCCCAACTGGCTGCCAGCCAACTGGGAGAACACAGAGTAGACCCATGTCAAGAGACAAATTATATAGGAATGCAAGATTTGAAAATTCTCTAGAACTAGCGTGTGGTCCTTCATTAGCTAGCCAAAATGTATTTGTCCCTCCTGATTGCCATCCATTTGGGGAAACACAAAGTACAACTGAAAAACCTAGGTGGAGAGACAAATCAAACTGGAACGTAGGACTTGAAAAGTCACAAGAATTACCTCATGGTCTTGCATTAGCCAAACAAAAACATGTTATTCTCCCTGCTTATTGCCGACTAACTAAGAGAGACCTGAGTGTGAATGACAAAACTATGTCAAAAAACAAGTTAAGTTGGAGCAAAGAACTTGAAATGTCGCCAGAACTAATTCGTGGTCCCAGGTGTTATGATATGAGGTGTTATGATATGAACTTTCAATCAGAGCCTTCATCTGTTAAGCAAACGTTTGGTCTTTTTGTCTCTAGAGATAAATATAACCTTCCTGAATTTCAGACTCAATATGAAAATGCTAATTTCTATGTGTTGAAATCTTGTAATGAAGATGACATCCATAAGTCCATTAAATATAATGTCTGGACAAGTACTTCATATGGAAACAAGAAGCTAAACACAGCTTTCATAGATGCTGAAGCTAAATCATGTGAGACAGGCAAGAAGTGTCCAATATTCCTCCTCTTCTCCGTAAGTTAAATTTTTTTTTCCATGAATTGTCTCTAATTTTACCTATTTTGTTGTAATCTATTGTGTAATGATAATAAAATCGTAAGTTTATTGAGGGGTTATTTAGAAAATAGCCGTTAGATGGTGATTGGGTTAGTTCCTATCCTAAATCTATAAATAGGTAGCCTATTCAATTGTAATGTCAAACTTGTCATAATAACTCAATTTACCCTCTTCTCTCTTATTCTTCTCTTTCTTTCTTTCTCTCTATCCTTGGCAATTTACATTTTCATACCAAGTGAGTGGTTTCAACCCGAGCACTAAACTAAAGATTCATGGAAGGCCAAATGTAGAACATTCAACAAATTGTGGAAGGATTATGGGGAATTGTCAACAAACTCTGTGATGACGTTATCAACATGACCACGCAACTCCACAATTTGGTGCGTGACTTTCAAGAAGGCACATTAATTTGAGAGAATGCCTAAGCACAAATGGATAGAAATCATGATAATGAACACCCAAGAAGAAATGGGTGCTAACGATCAACCCAACGCACCAAGATGGAATTCCCCAAGTTCTTGGGACAAGATGTACATACGTAGATCCTCATGTATGAATGATACTTCGAGCTTGATGAGGCACCAACCGTGAACGAGAGGCCCCAAGAACCTTTGCTTCTATTGTCATGGAAAATTTGGTAGGGACCACAAGTTCCCCTACTCCAAGGACTTCAACTATGTTTGAGGAAGAAGAAGCAGAGCACAAAGCCAAGAACCTCTATTGTCATGGAAAATTTGGTAGGGACAACAAGTGCCCTCAACATTAGAGACTTCAACTTTACTACATTGAAACTAACTCTTTGTAAAGAAGAGCCTTTTGTTTGTCAAGAAACTAAAGAAGACGATGATGTAGGCAAACATACAACTCCAGTTCTTATTGACAATGGCAACACCCATGACTTTTTTAGAGTTGGGATTAGCCAAGAAGCTTGGGTGGTAGGTGATGGAGCAGCATTCTCTTCAATGGGGGTAGAAAGCTAAAAGTATTTGGTGTCTGGAAGGAACTTAGATGGAGGGTGCAAAGGTTAGACTTCGTATTAGACTTGAGGGTTATAGAATTAAACACATGGTTTTGGGATTCAAATGGGCCAAAAGCATCATGAGCGTGTTATGGGACATGAAACCCTATTGATGTGTTTCTAATATGAGGGGCAGCTTCGGAAACTCCAAGCAAACTTTCTAATACATGGCAAATAGTAGAACCTGCGAAGATTGAGACTCATCACTTGCAAGACAAACAAATATTCCTCTTGCAATTGGTGAAGGATTATGGGGAAGAGATTCAGTGCTTAGCAGTCTCTGATATAAACAACAGTTCACCGGCAGAAGTCCAAGAAGCATTGAACAGGTTCCAAGACATTTTTTAGGAGCCAAAGGGCCTTCCTCCATTAAGAGAGGGACACAACCATCCTATTTAGCTCCGAGAGGGAACCAATCCAATATGTTTAAAGCCCTATTGCTACCCAGCAGCTCAAAAGGACATTATTGAGAAGCTGGTTGGAGAATTGACACAATCAGGAGTCACTCAAGAGCTCCTCACCATTCTCTGCCACTATTGTCCTTGTAAAGAAGGAGGGGTCTTGGAGGATATACATAGACTATCAACAGCTCAATAAACAGACCATCAAGAATCAGTATCCAATACTATTGGTGAAGAGGTGTTCGAAGAATTAGATTAAACAAAATGGTTGCCAAAGCTGGACCCAAGGGCAAGATATCACCATATTCTAATGGTGCCAGAAGATGTGTACTAGACATCCTTCAAAACGCATCCCAGACACTTTGAGAGGCTGGTCATGCTCTTTGGTTTAACTAGCGCACCTACCACAATTTAGGGGGCCATGAATGATATTTTTAGATCATTTTTAAGAAAATTTGCTTTTGTTTTCTTTGATGATATTCTGATATATAGTTCCTCTCTTGCAGATCGTGTGAAGCACTTGGAGAATTGTAAAGCAAAGCAAGTGTATCTTCGCTACCACTAGTGTGGAGTACGTGGGGCATATTAATAGTGTCTCAATGGACCCTAAGAGGGTTCAGGTTGTAGCTGAGTGGCCAGAACTATTAAGCAGATGAGAGCTTTTGGGGCTAGCAGGTTACTACAGGCATTTTATTAGGGGTTATGGAGAGCTAGCTAGACCTTAACACTTTTGCTGAAGAAAATTGCGTCACATGGTCTCAGCCAGCAACAGAAGCCTTAATCACCTCAAGCAAGCTCTCACTACAGCACCTATCCGTACTTGACCCGACTTCTCTAAGCAGTTTATGGTAGATGTTGCGTGTGGGATTGGAATAGGTGCTGTCTTGATGCAACAAGGACAGGCTATAGCATTTTTTTGTTCTACAAAGGGTTGTCACCAAGACGCCAATATCTTTCAATTTATGAACGAGTTGATGGCTGTGGTGCGAGAAAAACTTCACTGGCACCAATGTCTCAATAGGAAGCAATTTATCATCTGCACAGGCCAGCGGAGCCTAAAATACCTTTTGGGACAGCAACTGAAGACATAATTTCGGATGTTTTGTGATAGGAAACAATGTGGAGGAATTAATGAATAATGAACAGTGAAGCAGGATCTGATTTCGTGGAATATTTGACCAAAGGAACTGACGCGGTAAACTGAGAATAAAGGGAATAAAGGAATACTCTGTATAAAGAGTTCGCAAGTTTCTCACTAACTCTCTAAAACAGCCCAGGAGGATCTCCACAAGTTTAATAAACCTCTCAAAATATGTCATGCTTTATTGATCAGGCAAGAAGCCAATTTAGGAGTAGGTTTACAAAAAGATAGAATCTAATTCAAACTAAAGAATCAAAATACGAAATTCAGATAACTAATATCCCTAAATTTTAGGAACTAAATCCTACTTGTGGATATTCGATTTATTTCTTAAATATCTAAAATAATAATAAAGATGATAAAAAATGATAAAGATAAAGATAATAAACAATTAATTCCTAATTAGTCCTAAGGCGTTTATTTTTCCTGGAGTAAATTAGCCTGTAATGATTTGGATTGCTATCATTTCTCCCCCTTGGAAAGACGACTTGTCCTCAAGGCGAAAGTGAGGAAATTGGGCGACTACCAGATCGTACTCCTCCCAAGTAGCTTCTTTTAAAGGGCGGTTCTCCCAAGTAATGAGGATTTCGAGCCGCTGATCAGGAGTTCAACGGTGCTGCAACACCTTCGCAGGGGTGAGGAGAAGCTCCATATTTGCGGAAAGCGGGAAAGGGGGAGGCGGAGTAGCTGCTAAATTGCCATAGGCAAGTCAGAGTAAGGAAACATGAAAGACCAAGTGGATGTTAGCTGTGGAGGGAAGGTCTAATTCATATGCCACCTTCCCAATTCGTCAAACCACCTGAAAGGGCCCGAAGAACCAAGGGGAGAGTTTCTCAAACCTGGATTTGGCTAAGGACCGTTGGCGGTAGGGGTGGATCTTTAACCAAACAGCGTCTCCGGGGGAAAATTCAAGGTCCCTGCGATGTTGATCCGCGTGTATCCTTATTGTGTTGAACCTTAATGAGGTTCTCCTTTAATACTCGTAGCATGGCATCACTAGTCTCAAGCTGCTCCTCTAATTCCGCTACACACGTCTCGCCCCGGACATAGGGAAGGAGAGGTGGGGGGTCGCGGCCATAGACCAATTTAAAAGTAGTGTTCGTGTTGACATGATACCCTATGTTGAAGGAAAATTCTGCCCAACATAAGAACTTACTCTATTGTTTAGGTTGTTCGTGAGCAAAACAATGTAAGTTTCGAGGCAACGGTTGACCACCTTTGTTTTCCCGTCAGATTGGGGGTGATAAGTTGTGCTCATGTTGAGGTGGGTTTGGCTGAGGCGGAACAATTCCTGCCAAAAGTAGCTAAGGAAAAGGGGGTCGCGATCGGAGACTATAGATCTAATCATCCCGTGCAAGCAGACAATTTCTTGGCAAAATGTGGTAGCAACGGTTTTAGCTGTATATAGGTGAGTAAGGGCCATGAAAATGGCTGTACTTGCTGAGACGATCGACCACCACTAATATCACGTCAAACCCGTGGGATTTAGGTAGCCCGGTGATGAAATTAAGGGAGATATCTTCCCAGATACGATCCGGGATCGGAAGTGGTTGCAGGAGGCCTGCAAGAGCTAGGGTTTGGTACTTATTATGTTGACAGGTGGTGCAGTGTTGGATGTAGTGTTTGACGTTGGTTTTAATCCCTCGCCAATATACTTGATCACTTAATCGACACAGGGTCTTTAAGTAACCTCCATGTCCCCCAGTTGATGTTGCATGTGCTTTAGCCAGCAATGTTTCACGGAGCTGAGCACGATTAGGTATTACTAGCCGTGTTTTGTAGAATAACTTATTATTGACGAAGTGGAAATGGGAGTGTTGATCAAGGCGTGCTTGTAGTTTCGCGATCTTGGCTCTTGTCTCAGGATCCTCTGGCAGGGCTTGAGGAAGCTGATCTAATTCATGTGCCCTGGGGATGACCATGTGGAAAAATTCTGCCTGCTGAGGCCGCCTAGAGAGAGAATCAGCGGCGGCATTCTCTTTTCCTGGTTTGTAGTGATAGTGAAGTTTAACCATGAGACGTTGCTGGGAGGTGGTCGCAATCTTCTGGTCTAATAAATGCTTCAAGCTGTGATGGTCGGTCTGTATATAAAAATGGCGGCCCAATAAGTAATGACGCTATTTTTGTAAGGAGAGTACCAAAGCAAGAAGTTCGCGATCGTAAGCAGACTTGTAATGATTTGAAAAAGAGAACCCTTTGCTAAAGTAAGCGATAGGGTGCCCGTGTTGCATGAGGACAGCACTAATGCCATTTCTCAAGGTGTCGCATTCCACAGTAAAAGGTTGTTGAAAGTCTAGTAATTGGAGAACCGCAGTGGTAGTAAGTGTGATTTTGAGGTTGTCAAAAGCGGACTGAGCTTTTTCTGACCATTGAAAAGCATCCTTTGTCAAGTCGGTCAATGGGCGAGCAATGAAGCCATCATTTTTTACAAACCGTCGATAATATCCTGGGAGTCCCAGAAATCCATGCAAATCCTTAACAGATTGTAGTGTAGGCCAATGAGCAACAGCCTTAATTTTTTCAGGGATGACCTCCACACCACCTTTGGAAACAATGTGTCCCAAATAGTCAATTCTTGTTTGCCCCAAAAAACACTGTTTAGCATTGGCAAAAAAAGACTGTAGCTACGGAATTCGAAAGATGATTCGAAGGTGCTTGATATGATCCTGTGTAGAGGAGCTGTAGATCAGAATATCATCAAAAAAGACAAGTACAAATTTCCGCAAGTAGGGGCGGAAAAGGTTATTCATGATGGCTTGAAAAGTTTCCGAGGCATTAGTGAGGTGAAACGGCATGACTACAAATTCATGGTGACCAGAGTGCGTTTTGAAGGCTGTTTGGTGAATATCCGAAGGTAATATCCTTATTAGATGGTACCCTGACCGCAAATCAATCTTAGAAAAGTATGTAGCACCATGCAGTTCATCTAGGAGCTCATCGATGTTAGGGATAAGGAACTGATCTGGGATGGTAAGTTGGTTGAGGCGACGATAATCTATGCATAGTCGCCATATTTTGTCCTTCTTACTAATTAATAGGGCAGGCTAGCAAATGGGCTGGAGTTAGGCTAGATGTAACCACGTTCTAATAAAGCATTTACCTGAGATTCAATCTCATTCTTTTGATAATGAGGATACCTGTAAGGGCGCAAGTTGGGTGGAGACGCGCTCGGCAATAAGGAGACCATATGGTAGTGCCCACGTGGAGGGGGTAAGGACGTAGGTTCATCAAAAATAGCAGAGAAGTCATGAAATATCTGAGACATCCAAGGCTGTCCTTTTTGCAGTTTCGGTTTGATGAAATTCCAAGCTCTGGAGGCAAACCTGCGGGACCGCTTTTGGTGGTTCACCCTGCAGCTTGTATTTCTTTTTCCGTCAACCCAAAATATCATAAACATGTCGTTCTAATTGGCTCGCACTGTGTTGAGAGAGGAAAGCCATTTAATTCCTAGCACCAATTCTGAATCTGCTAATGAGAAGGGGTAGAAATCTTGTTTTATTGTGAGGCCTGATATATGGACCTCTAAATCCTTTTAGATTTGATTACAACGAATAATGCTACCGTCCCTAATTTGGACACCAAATGAAGGGACTATGCTGGTAGGGAGACCCAGTTCCTGTATCAATGTGGTGGAAATGAAATTATGAGTAGACCCATTGTCCACTAGCTATAGTACCTGTTTGGAGTGTAAAATGCCCTTTAGTTTCATGGTGGAAGCTGAAGGAGTGCCTAGGATGGCATTAAAGGCGACCTCAGTTGCCTCTGTATCGTCTTGCTCGAAGTTTGCCAGGGGTACGGGAGGTTCTGTAACCAGTTCACAGTCATCATCAAGTTCTAGTAAGGAGAACAAAGCGCTGCATCGGTGACCTGGACGAAACAGTGCTGCGCATCGGTAACACAACCCTTTGTCGTGCCGTCGTTGGCATTCTAAGTCGGCGGCTGACAAGTGTTCTGAGTAGGAAGGGATCGATGAAAGAGATGAAGCCGAGATTGAATATTTACTGGTATGGGCAAACGATGCCGTGATGCCTCGGCAGTCTCGAGAGTGATAGGAATCACGGTGATCATTGGATTGTAAATAGTTAATGTGGTGCTGGGATGGAGAAAGGCCAGCTTTGGAGCCACGGTTGAGGCTGAGCTGTTTTTCGAATTCAAAGGCGAGGCTAGCGGCCCTGTAGACGGACCATGGCTTATGAATGTGAACATCAGAGCGGAGCTCTTCCTTGAGGCCGTTCATGAAGACGCCGAGAAGACAATGTTCCTTGAGGCCGTTCATGAAGACGCCGAGAAGACAATGTTCCGGCCAGTTGGCAATAAGGGCGACGCACTTTGCCCACTCCTTCCTATAATCCTGTACCGAACCAGTCTGCCGAATGTCGCATAGATTTTTGTCGGGGTTGAGGTGCTCTGGCGACCCATAGTGCTCCTACATCGCCTTTACTAAGTCTTCCCAATATAGAATTGTATGTTGTGAACTGAGCCATGAAAACAAGTCTAGGGCATCTCCCTCCAAATACATGGTTGGCACGTCCACCTTGTCATCATCGAGTGTGTCATAGTAGCGAAAGAATTTCTCAGCCTTTAGGACCCAGCCAGGTGGATCGCCTCCATCAAATTTTGGGAAGTCGATTTTGGCATATGGTGTGCGGAAACTGCAGCAAGAGACGTCTGAGTCATCTCACTATCATCGGTTGCGCGGTTTGGCCGTCCTCTATTTCGGTGGTATCGGGTCGACCTGGCTTCCAACGCTGTGATTTTGTCTCTGAGTTCATTGATGGTCTCTAGCCGACCGGCAATGGTAGCGAGAGCGTCGAAAGATGACGCGAATGGGGTCTCGGCCGACAGAGGTACAACGCAGGAGGAATGTGTTTGCACCATGTCAGATCATAAGGCTCTGATGCCAATTGATGGGAAACAGTGTGGAGGAATTAATGAATAATGAACATTGAAGTAGGATCTGATTTTGTGGAATATTTGACCAAAGGAACTGACGCGGGAAATTGAGAATAAAGGAATACTCTGTATAAAGAGTTCGTTAGTATCTCACTAACTCTCTAAAACAGCCCAGGAGGATCTTCACAAGTTTAATAAACCTCTCAAAATATGTCATGCTTTATTGATCAGGCAAGAAGCCAATTTATAGGAGTAGGTTTACAAAAAGATAGAATCTAATTCAAACTAAAGAATCAAAATATGAAATTCAAATAACTAATATTCCTAGATTTTAGGAACTAAATCCTACTTGTGGATATTCCACTTATTTCCTAAATATCTAAAATAATAATAAAGATAATAAAAAATGATAAAGATAAAGATAATAAACAATTAATTCCTAATTAGTTCTGAGGCGTTTATTTTTCCTAGAGTAAATCAGCCTATAATGATTTGGATTGCTATCATTTTGGGTTGCTAATCTAGCTGATTTTGACTATGAGATTCAATATAAGAAGGGGAAAGAATATTCTGTAGCTGAAGCTCTCTCTAGAAGGCCATGGCAGCAACTAATGCAGATGGTTCTAAACACTTCGCCCAAATTGTTGCAGAAAATCAAGCAAAGTTGGGAGCAAGATGATTTTGTAGCTCTACTCATACCCAAGCTCCAACGTGCTGGTGGTAATTGGAATCGTCATTTCTCTTGGGGTGTTGATATATTGAGAAGGACAGGGAGGTTAGTGGTTGGTAATGACCCTTCGGTCAAAAAAGAACAGATCCTAAAATGGCTACACTTAAGTCCACAAGGAGGTCATTCTGGTATTCAAGCTACATACATATAAGAGGATGAAGGCTTTATTTTGGTGGAAGAAGGTAATCAACGGTATGTGACACATGTACTTGCTGTAAGTATGAAGCCATTGCATCTCTTGGGTTGTTACAACCTCTCCCTATCCCTAGTAGAATTTGGGAGTCTATTACTATGGACTTTATTGTGGGACATCCTAAGTCTAATGTGAAGGATACCATTAGCAATCGTAAGTAATCGTGACCCTATCTTTATAATTAACTTTTGGAAGGAATTCGTTAGGGTGTTGCTTGTAGAACAAAAGCTTGCATCTGCATGCCATCCACAAAGGGATGGCCAATCAAAGGTCCTTAATCAGTGTTTAGAAACATATCTGAGGTGTATGTGTTGGAAAGAAACCCAAGGAATGGTGTAAATGGATCTCTCATGCTGAATGGTGGTAATATTTCATTCCATACAGCAACAAAAGCAACTTCCTATGAGTTGTTGTATGGTCAGAAACCAACCCTCTACACTCTATTTGCCGCATAATTCTGTCCTAGAAGTGGTGGATAGGAGTTTCACTGCTAGAGAAGAAATGTTGGCAGTTTTGAAGCACCATTTGCACAGGAAAGCAAATATAATGAAGCAAGGAGCAGATTTACATAGGACTGATCTAGATTTGGCTATTGGGCAGTGGATTTTTCTTGAATTGCAACCTTGCAGGCAGATTTCAGCAGCCTCTAGAAGCTCACTGAAGCTCGCACCAAGATATTTTGGCCCTTTATCAATTCACTGCAAAGGTGGGACTGGCTGCCGACAAGCTGGAATTAACTTCAGAATCAAGGATACACCCTACACATGTTTCTCGTCTAAAACTATTTCCAGACCCTACAGTTAAGCAGAGGCACCCACCACCTGAATTTCATGAAGCTCCTCCAGCTTTGGAACTAGTAAAGAAATTAAATAAGAGGACTAGTAGGAAGAGAAGAAAGTGAATTACAGAAGTAGTTGTGCTGTGGAAAGGGTTGCTGGATCTCCATCTTGGATGCCACTTTTTAAATTTCAGCAGCAATTTCCAGATTTTATTGTTACAGATCCTTGAGGACAAGGAAATTTTTGGGAGGTGGTATTATTGCATAATAATAATAATAATGAAGTTCATAAGTTAGTTGAGGGTTAGTTAGAAAATAGCTGTTGAAAGGTTGTAGCGTTAGTTCCTATCATAAGCCTATAAATAGGTAGCCTATTCAATTGTAATCTCAGACTGCGCATAATAAGTTGCGTACTAATCAGTTTAACCTCTGTCTCTCTTCTCTTATTCTCTGATTCTCACCTCTCTATTCCTTTATCCTGTCCCTTTATTGCTCTGTTCTTCTCTCTCTCCTCTTTCACAATTATAAACCCACAACATAATCATGGTCTGTTAAAATCTATATAAGTTCTGCTTTATTATTATCTTGGGCAGCATATTATATCCAAATGTGTTGAGAGTGCTATATTGAACAGAGGCTGTTGTAGGTGTTCCAGGAAATTTCATATTTTTATTATATGAAATCTCTGTTCTTGAATAAGATTCTAATAATCCTGTCATATTGGACGCTTATGTTGTTAGTGTTACTTGAAAATTAATTCATCTTGAACAGAAACTACATATTGTATAAACTTCTTTAATATGAATTATGGATTTTGATCTTTCTTAGAGTTTTCTTTTCAGTAAGTTCTCTCTTGGATTTTGTTTCTCTAAAAAGGAAGTAATAATCCACTCTCTAGAAAACTAGAGCTCCTTATAGTTTTCTCCCATTTTGAATCCGGTCCTTGAGATTTTTCCCTTTTTTATTAACTTCTTTAAATTAGCAACATCATATCCGTTAACCCTTATCTTTCAAAACCATTAAATTCGAATGAACGGGCGTTAGTGAGGACTGAAGTTGGGGAGAAAAAAAATCTTAGGGATCTGATTCAAAATGGGAGAAAACTATAAGGACTTCCATATTAGTTTTCCCCCTTTTTATTGATCAGGTCTTTCTTAGAAACTTTTAATGAGGTAAATTCTGGTGTGATCCTGGAGTGCCACCTCATTTATGGTCTGTCCAATAAAAATGTAAGAAGTCAAATTATTTTAATCACATGTAGCAGCTATTTTATTTGTAATTATAATATTTTCCTATGAAAAAATGTGCTGACCTGTGGTGCCTCTTTACCTTTCTGATTTATGGTCTCCAATAAAAATGCAAGAAGGAAAATTATTTTAATCAAATATGGCAGTTATTTAATTTGTAATTATAATATTTTTCTAAGAAAAAACGTGCTGACGTGTTGTGCCTCTTTACCCTTCACTTTCATGAGACCACTCTCTGACGGCACCATTCACAGATGGCTCCTCCTATTAAAAGGTCCCCATTTTTTGGTGCCCTCCTCCGGCTAGCGAAACCCACTCCACAGATCTCCCTTCCTCTCTTCTTTCGCTAGCCATCTATGCTCTAATTTGAAGACAACAAACTTTTACAAATTTTCGCATTCCCTCACCCATCATTCACTTCTTTTTTTCCTCAATTTTTCAGACTTATAATGCTTCTTCTTGCAATAGACAAATACAAAGTAGAGACAAAAAGTTGTGGGAGAATGAACCCAAATAAATCTTATCTCTACTTTCTATTTGTCTAATGCAAGAAGAAGCATTATAAGTCTGAAAAATTGAGGAAAAAAAGAAGTGAATAATGAGTGAGGGATGATGAAAATTTGTAAAAGTTTGTTGTCTTCGAATCAGAACATAGATGGCTAAAGAAGAGAGGAAGGGAGATCTGTGAAATGGGTGTTGCTGGCTGTAGGAGCTCGCCAAAAAATGAAGAGGAGGCAGCTGTGAATAGAGAGGAGTGATTGTGGCATCGTTGGAGAGATAGTACCAGAAAGTGAAGACTAAAGAAGCACAACGTTGTCGGCATGTTTTCTTAGAAAAGTATAAATAAAATAATTAACTAGCTGCCACATGTGATTAAAATAATTTGACTAGTTGCATTTTTATTGCAGAGACCATAAATGAGGTGGCATTCCAGCTTCACATAAGAATTTCTCTTTAACTTGTGAATTTTCATTATATGTCAAATCAGGTCAATGGTAGTGGACAGTTCGTTGGAGTAGCTGAGATGATTGGACCAGTAGATTTCAACAAAAACATGAGGTTCTGGAAAGGGAATAAATACTTTGGTTTCTTCCCAATCAGGTGGCACATAATTAAGGACGTACCCAACACCCAGTTTCGGTACATCACTCTTCCAAACAATGATAACCAGCCTGTAACATACAGTAGGGATACACAAGAGGTAGCCTTTACTTCTAATATTATTAAAGTGCACCTACAAATGCTTTCATTTGCAATTCTTTTTGTTTTTGGACCAAAACGTAACATTACTTTATTACTAAATTTCTGATGTTTGATTGCTTCGTACACACCGACTCATTTATTTTATTTACATAGACCAGAACGGGGAAACAATATCAGTGTAGTTGTAAGAAAGAGAGGAAACTTGAGTTGAGAATATTTTAGTAAACTAAAATGGTAATCTTGGTGCCAAGGAATATAATGCATCAATTTGAGAATACAAATGCTTTCATTTGCAATTCTTTTTGTTTTTGAACCAAAACGTAACATTACTATATTACTAAATTTCTGATGTTTGATTGCTTCATACACACTGACTCACATTTTGATGCAATTCTGTAACTTCTGCACAGAATTATATTAAAAGAAAGAGTAGAAAGGGAGAAGAGAGCTTAGACAGAAAGAGTAGAGAGAGACAAGAGGGAGGGAGGGAGGGAGGGAGGGAGACACACACGAGTTGCTGAATATTCTCTTATTCATGAACAACCAACAACTAGGGATCAATGAGAGGGGTCTAGCCCTTATATAGAGAGCTTAAGAGATACAATGGGAATAGGGGAGGGGACCGTTCTATTGTTCTGTTATAAGGGTCAGGGGAAAAACCGTCTAACTATTATTATAATCACTAATCCTATCCTAATCAGCTAAGGGACACAATTAGGGTGTGTTTGGCCAGTGCTACTCTTAAAATAGCTAATGCCACTCTCACCTACATTGCTCTTCCCTTAACTAAGTAACCTAACACATAGAATTAGGGATCACAATTTTAGGAATTAGGGATTTCAATTACAATTATACATCAATCCCCCCCGGCCTTTTTATACATCCTTGCCCTCAAACTGTTCTTGGAAACGAAGAAGTGGCATCCAAGAGGCTTCTTCTTCTAGCAACCCTTTCCATTGAACAAGTACTTCAGTAATGAACTTCTTCCTGCACTTAATATAGTCCTTCAATTGAGAATTTGCTCAGGAACTAAAGAGGGAGGAGGAGGGTCTAGAAAATCTGGAGGAGGATGCCTAGGTTTCACAGCTGGATTAGGACATAATTTTAGCATAGAAACATGAAAAGTGGGATGAACTCTCGACTCTAGAGGTAGCTCCAACCTATATGCAACAGAACCAATCTTCTTCAACACTTGATAGGACCTAAAATACCTAGGAGCGCTTTGTGAGCTCCTAACAGCAGTAGAAATCTGTCTATAGGGCTGCAACTTAAGAAAAACCCACTGACCTGTAACAAATTCATGGTCAGTTCTGTGTATCGGCCTTCTGCTTCATTCTGTTGGCTGCATGGTGCAAATGATGCTTGAGCATTGCCAAAACTTGCTCCCTTGCTTCAAATGTGCGGTCTACAGCCTCCAATACAGAGTTGAGGCAGGTAGGGGCAATGTAGAGGAGGTTTCTGGCCATACAAGAGCTCATATGGTGAAGCTCTTGAAGAGGTGTGAAATGAGGTGTTGTACCACCATTCAGCATGTGATAACCACTTACTTCATTCCTTACGCTTTTCCCAACACATACACCTCAAATAAGTCTCTAGGCACCTATTAAGCACTTATGTTTGCCCATCTATTTGGGGGTGATAAGCAGAAGACAGTTTCTGTTGGATCCACAAAACACGCAGGAATTCCTTCCAAAAATTATTTACAAAGGGAGGATCCCCATCACTAATAATTTCGGTAGGTGCCTCATGTGGCTTGTAGATTTGATCTAGGAAGATTTGGGCTAAAGATGCCGCTGAATAAAAGTGAGAGGGGGCCATAAAGTGAGCATATTTGCTCATTCTATCAACTATGACCCAAATGACCTCCTTGCCATTAGATTTAGGGAGCCCTTCAATAAAGTCCACCTCCTTGCCATTAGATTTAGGGAGCCCTTCAATAAAGTCCATAGTGATTGATTACCATATACGGCTACAAGTAGGAGGGGTTGTAACAGCCTAGGAGAAGCAACAGATTCATATATACATCGGGCGCAAGTATCACAAGCCTTCACATAAGTAGTAACATCATCAAACAACTTGCGCCACCAAAAGGGACTTAATTCTTTGATAGGTGGCTTGAATACCAGAGTGCCCCCCTTGAGGACTTGAATGCAACCACTCTAAGATTTTCTTCTTTAGGGTAGAGTCATTACCTACTACAAGTTTGCCCTTCCTCCTCAACAATCCATCACTCCAAGTAAAATGAGAAAGGGGTTCATCACTAGCTTGTACCTTAGGGAGTAGTTGCTGCAAATACTCATCTTGCTCCCAACTTTGCTTATATGCTGCAACAATTCAGGGGAGGAAGTGTCTAGGACCATTTGCATCATCTGCAATTTAGGCATCCTAGAGAGTGCATCTGCCACTGAATTGTCTTGCCCCTTTTTATATTGGATTTCATAGTCAAACCCAGCTAGTTTAGCCACCCATAGCATCTGGAATGATGTCTTGAGCTACTGTCCAAGTAGGTATTTAAGACTCTGCTGATCAGTATGTATAAGCGCTGTCTCTCCAAATATTGATGCCAATGAAGCACTGCCAACACCACAGCCATAAGTTCCTTCTCATAAACTGATAAATGCTGAAGCTGAGATGCTAAACCCTTGCTAAAATAGGCTAAATCCCTTCTTGCATTAGAACAGCCCCTATTCCAGAACCACATGCATCAGCCTCAACAATAAATTGTTTAGAGAAATCAGGTAGAGAAAGAACCAGGGCAGTAGTAAGAGCCTTCTTGAGGCTATTAAAAGCATCTGTGGCTGCTTGAGCCCACACAAAGCCATTCTTCTTGAGTAACACTGTGTGAGGCCTTGCTATGGTGCCAAAATCCTTAATAAAGCGCCTACAATAGCCGGCAAGTCCCAAGAAAGCCCTAAGTTGCTTAATGGTGGTTGGGAGAGGCCAATCAGCAACTGCTTGTATTTTATTTGGGTCTGTAGAAACTGTTCCAGCCCCAATAATGTGCCCCAAATACTCCACAGTAGCTGCAGCAAATGTGCACTTTGATTGTTTGATGTAGAACTGATTTTCCCTCAAGTTTTGCAGCACCTCCAAATGTGCAGCATGATCTGCAAGAGGAGTTGTAAATCAGGATGTCATCAAAAAATACTAAAACAAACTTACGTAAATACAATCGAAATAGGTCATTCATAGCCCCCTGGAATGTGGCTGGTGCATTGGTCAAGTCAAAAGGCATAACCAACCACTCATAATGCCCTGATTGAGACTTGAATGAATGCTGTCTTGTGCACATGTTCTGGTTCCATCCTTATTTGGTGGTACCCAGCTCTCAAATCCAACTTAGTAATCCACCTAGCAGCTCCTAACTCTTCAAAGAGCTCTTCTACTAGTGGGATGGGATACTAATTTTTAATTGTAGCCTTATTTAGTGCCCGAAAATCAATGCACATCCTCCATGTGCCATCCTTCTTCTTAACTAGCACAATTGGAGCTGAAAAAGGGGAAGAAATTGGTTGAATAGCCCCAGCTTGCTATTTCAATTAGTTGCTCAATAGTATCCCTTTGAGCTGCTGGGTAGCGATAGGGCTTCAAATAGTGCCTTCTTTAACCACAATAGGGTGGTTGTGACCTTTCCTAAAGGTAGGGAGGCTCTTAGGCTCTTCAAAAACATCCTGAAACTTGTGCAAAACCCACTGGACTTCTGCTAGAACACTGCTGGCAGCGTCTGTAATAACCACACATTGGTGGGTATTTTCGGTTGTCTTCACCATTTGCAAGAGGTACAGCTGGTCTTGATGGGGAAAGTGAATTTTTTCCTTATCTGCATGCACAAGTTGCCAGGAATTAGGGGAGATAGAGGGATTCATAATCTCAATAAGCATTTTTAATACTTCTCATCCACCTTAATCCCAGCACAAGATCATATGTATTCAGCTCCATTATTCTGAAATCAAAAATGGAATTCATGCCTTGCATACGCCATTTAAAACCTTTCCATATGCCATGGATCTTGAGTTTTCTACCACCAGCCACCTCAACTGAAGAAAAAACAGAACCATCACTCTTCCAACCCAACTTTCTTGCAAGATTCAGATCCAAGAAGTCGTGTATTGCCACTATCTAGCAAAACTTGGACAGTACGCTTTCCCACTTGACCTTGAATTGCATAGATGTTGCACTATCAACACCCTCAATGGCATGTAGGGAGATGCTTGCTTGCTCTTCCTCTACGGGTTAATCCTCAAGAATCTAATCCAGGTTGTCATCTGAATCTAGATCTTGACCAATATAATGTAATTGCAAGTTTTGTCTTTGAGGACACTTATGATCACGAGAGAATGGTGCATGGCAGTAGAAACATAAGTTTTTAATTCAGTGCTCTGTTTCCTCTTCCGGGGTGAGGGGTTTATTAGTCTTGTTAGGGTTCTTGGGCATTAAAGTTGTTAGGGTTCTTGGGCATTAAAGATAGGGTCTTGGACATATTACCGGTGGATTCATCAGATAGGGAGGGTTTACTAGTCATCAATGCCGTGTGATAGGGAGCCGCTTGTCACGGACTCGGAACTCCCTCTCCTTGTACTGTGCCGGCCTTAGCGTGATCAATCTCTTGATCTTATGCTAAGTCAGCCGAACCCTCAAGTTGTAGGAAAAAAAGATGAAACACAAGAACACAAGTGAGAGAACTCTTGAATGATAGAACTTGAGAACTTGTCTAATTTGCTTAATGGTTACACATGAGGTGGTGAGGGGTATTTATTGGCCTCCCCCTTGTTCCAGAACTTTCCCACCTTCTTAATGGATGGTGGAGATCAATTCGATCTAACGGCTTACATTCATCCTCCAGAATGTTATATAAGAATATCTACAACTAATATCTAGATATTTACAAGGAGAAATCTATAATATAGAAGAGAGAAATATCCCTAGAATGTTCTAGAATTATCTAGCGTTCCCCATACTATTCTAGAGACATCTAGTTTGCTCCAGCCTCTTCTTGAGCACTCCGATGTTGTCTTGAATGCTCTGAAATTTCGAGAACGTTCTGAAGCCTTACAGTAGCATCCCACGAACTCCTAACCATCGCGGGTCGTAACACGCTGTTGTGTTAGTGCGCAATAACATGTTGAAGAGCTTGTTTCGTGCCAAGGAATATAATGCATCAATTTGATATGGTAACTAAGTTATGAATATTTTGATAAACTGATGCTTAAATGGGTTAAGGTGTAACTTTGCCCCGAAAATAAGCACTGGGTATTTGAAATTTTTTTGAGGAGCAAATTCGCCCCAACCGTTGAAAAATAATATTGACTATTGAAAAATTAACATTTACAGCTAACATTTTTAACAGCAAGGGGCTAAATTGGTTTTTTTTTTTGTTACTTCTGGGCAAAATTGCTCCTCAAAGAACTTCTGGATACCCAGTGCTCCTAAGTGGTTACATCCGGGGTAAAGTTATACCTTAAAACCAAGAAAATTGGTGGCAAGAGCTGCGTGTCTTTTTCTGGATTAATTAAAAACACCTGCAATAAATTTTTTTCTCAGTTAAGTAGATAAAGTGGATCATACCAACATGTGAGGATATTCTATCTTTCGTTTATATAAAATAATTTCATTCAAATATTCTCCATTGGAAGCCGATAACTAGTTGAAGATGTTAAACTTCACTTTAGACGGAAGTTTATGATGAATGGAAAAGTAATTTTAGTTATGCTGCTTCAGTATTTTGTATACGTATGGCCGGAGCAACATATCTTGTTTTCATTATTAAGTTTTTCATTATATGAATTGTAGGTTGGCCTAAAGCAAGGCATAGAAATGCTTAATATTTTCAAGAGGTACTTTGCGAAAACATCTTTGCTGGATGATTATGACTTCTATGCCAATCGAGATCTAAAAAAAGGCGTCTCCTGCTCAAAGTAGCACTTAGTATATAGCTGTACAATCATACTTCTGCGACTGTGAGGTGAGTTTTTTATATTAGATTGATTCCATGTAGAATATAGTTTATTGGTTCTCAGTAAAAGCTGCTACTAAGATACAGTACAATGATATGTGCGATTGAATGACATTGGAAGCAATATGTTTATATCAAAATTTTTGTTATAATATCAAATTGTTTGGTAACTTGGATATCCAGGTCTAATATATGCTCTATACAAGATTCTGATATTTGGTATGAAATTTGAAAACTGTCACAGAAATGATACAAGTTTTATTTTTATCAATTTTAATTTCATACTAAATGAAGGGTAAGCTCTTCTGTAGATACGCTATCCCTTCCAACTATGGTTTGGGGGAAGGGAAGCAAGATCTAGCGATTGATTTTATATTAGACGAGCCGTATTGAGATTGTTCAGGAGACATGGCCTCGCGCTATCTTGAATGACACCAAGCCTCTTTGCATACTGCTACTTGTATGAAATCCCAAGGACAAGTTGACATTAATTCAAATTCTCATGGTGTTTGGATATTCCTAAATGTTGAAACATAATGGAAGAACACAACAGTTGTTTAGCTTTTTATATCATCAATCTTGTGTATATCATCTGACCCATGTTAAAGTAGTTGTATTCCAGCAACACGAGACTTCATGATCATTCAATTTCTTTGCAGATGATTACAGAGGGAGATACGATGAAATCAGGTGGCTTCAATCCAGATGCTAATGCATTTTTCCTCTGAATCTTACCGATAATCTCTCTCGTTCCCTCTGGTAAAATATTTTAAACAGTAAATTAAGAAAAAAAGGAAAAAGTGGAGGCCTTCAAACATTCCCAAGGCTATTTCAGTTCCTTCAATTTCTGCTAGAAGGTATCTTAAGAATGTTGTATATTAGTTTGTTTTATATGATCCTAGAGTTACCTCCTCTTTTGTAATCTTTTCTATTTATGTTGTTATCTTTTTACTTTTAAAAATAGGGTTGAATAGAACAATAAGTTATAGTTGTGTGTTGAGAGATATGATAAGTTATTAGGTTCTAGCTTCTGGCTTGTCAGAGACAAAATTATAATAAAAAAGTCAACTGTAGGGAAACAACTTCATGTAAATATGAATAAATGTTGTAAAAATATTCTACATTATATTGCTTATTTGTTTGAATGGTCGGATATAGGTAAACACATTAAATAATTTGGGGCTATTGTTAATTTCAATTCTAGGATATAGTGCTTACTTGGTGACATGATACAGTCCTCCACTATAATCGTTTTCCTAGCATAGCACTTTAGATTTGACTATAAGTGCTCGATTAGATTAGCGGGTAGAAGTAGTTATTTTGTAATTTAATTTTTGCAAAAGTAAGATAAGATAAAAGTTAGATTGTAAATATGATTTGTGTTTGAATTGGTAGTAGTAGAAGTGATTTTTTTTTTTAAATTTAAACATGTTTAGATTATTATTTGAAAAGCCAGTTTAAATGAAAAATAACTGAAAATTGTATGAATTTTATTGAATATTATATATACATCTGTGTATGTGTGTGTGTGTGAAACCAATTAAAATGGAAAATGATATGAATCTTTGGATACTGTGTATGTGAAGTGAATACAGATTTTTTTGAGACCAAAATGAAGAGAAAAGACCAAAAAATGTCAAAAAAATCCTATATTCCGAGTACATAGAAAAAAGTTACTCCCTTGTGTGAATGGGAAAAAATTCTCCGAAAGGTACATATCGCTTCATAGAAGAGTTAAAACGTATTAAAAAAAAGAAAGAAAGGTACCTAAAGATGAAAGTACTATCCAAGTATTGAACTTTGGGGGGGGGGGGGGGGGTTGGATGAAAAGTGCAGTAGAGCTAGAGCCCGTTAGAGTTCGTCGGGCCGGTCCGTTTAGGCCCTGAATTTATAAAGGCCGGGCCTGAAAATTTTGCCTAAAAAGTGAACGCGGGCCTAAAAAGGCCAGCCCTGTAGGGCCGAGAGTCTAAAAGGGCCGGCCCTTTAGGCCCTGATATACTTTTTATTTTTTAAAATTATTTATATGATAATAATATTATTGATCATTTATATTTTGTTAATGATGTTGAAAATATTTAGTTGTTATTATCTTTTTTAAAATTAAGTTTCATAAGAATATTTTGTATTAAGAATCATAAAAAATTTATAAAAGATATTTCTTATTTTATAAGAAAAATACGTTAGATATTTCTTATTTACTCTAAAGTTTCACATATGATGGTAATTTACTAATTTATTTGTATTTTATGTTTTTTATAGAGTTATTTGTCATTTTAGATTATTCTTTGTTGTAGATAAAAATTATGAATATATTCATGATTTGGGAGAAGAAATTCTTGATATTTTTACCCTCAAGTAGAGCCTACTACTCAAACTGAAGCACAATCAAATTTTCTTGAAATTGATGATATTGGTGAAGAAGATGAAAATGATAGTCGTCATACTCATGTTGCTTAGAGTATTTAACTTCTTGCCTTCTTATACTTTTATGCGGATTGTGAATTATTTGTGGATACTATTTTTTACCTTTGAATATGAATTAGTAACAATATTTATTTTATTGCATGAGGCGTGTAGACGAGTAGTTAAATTTTGTGTAAATATGTTCAGGCCCTGCGGGCCGGCCCTGGCCCTCATGCTCTCGGGCCGGGCTTTGAAAAATGGTAATTTTTCTTACCTTGGGCCCTGTAGGGCTGGCCCTTTTAGGCCCTGGCCCGTTAAGAGCCAGCCCTGTAGGGCCGGGCCGGCCCTGATTCCCAGCTCTAAGTAGAGCCTAACATTCTCCCAAACACCAGTTTTTGAGAAAGTGGTGGCGCGTTTGGAACTTTGGACCGCTTTTTCAAACAGGTTCTGAACATATCTTTGAGGGTTATTAAAATCAAAGGATATTATTGAAATGATGGTTTTCTTTCTAAGACTCATACAACCATAGAACAAGCTTATCTTCACTAGCTTCTCATTTGTAATTTTTCGGCACATACCATATAAATTGAAAGCTATGGTGTTGCTGTTATCTTGCAAGGGGATATGTTGTTTTAATTTTACAAAATCCTAATTATTTATCCATGTGAGGTGAATATCAATTTCTTGCATTGATATCAGAAATAGCATATAAGAAAACATACCGAATTACTAGGGGGGGGGGGAAAGTGATAGAAGATTTTTTTTTCTAAAGAAAAAAAAAAGATATATAGACAAGCATTTATTCAAAGTTTAATGTACATGTACCTTTAATTTACAAACAAATAGCATACAAGTTTTTCTTATAAGTGGATGGTGACATTCCGTGTTTATTATAGTGATAAGCATTAAGGGGTCATTAACCCATCGTTTTGATAAAATCTAAATCGTTTAAATATAATCTAAATATAGAGTCTAAATTTAAGATTTTTAATTTATGATTTTTTTAAGTGATAAATTTATTGTTGTGAAAAGTAATAGTTATAAGATTATTTTTATTTTAAATTTTACATATGTTAAAATAAAAATTTATTTAAAATATTAAAATCAAATTAGATTATACAGCTTTTGAGAATAGTTTCTGGAGAAAAAGTAAAAAAAAAGTGAATTTTTTAATAGATTATGAGAAGAATAGATTAGAGGAAAAAAATGATTTTGATAAGATAAGAGTGTTTGGATATTGGGTTGGGAATCACTTTTTTAGTGTCAAATTAATAAAAAGGATATTAGCTTTTGTAATAATTACATATAGGGTATAAGGTTATATTTTATTAACAATAAGAAAAAAAAATCATAACAGCGTTAGCTCAAATTTAACGATTTTGTTAAATTTGCATCATTTTTAATTATTTATTTTTATTTTTGCCCCTTCCAAAACTTATTTATATCAGACGCCCTCAGGAAAAACTTGATTCTTAAATTTACACATTAACTCAATATTTAACATTAAATTTCTAAATTTTTTAAATTAAATTTCTCAAAAAAGAAAAACATATGATAGATGAGTGAGAGAGAATTTTGAGGAAAAAAAGATAGGGGGGAGAGAGAGGGATGTAGGGCCCACTAACAAAGAAAATAGAAAAAAAAAGGTTTTTCCCAAAACCATAGTTTTAGGACAAAAAGGGATTATGCAAAAAAATTGAGTGTTTGGTAATTTTTCCTTAAAACCATGGTTTTGAGAAAAAATCACTTTTTTGATTTTCATCCAAACATACTCTGGATACAACTTTTGAGAATAACTTCTGAAAAAAAAGTAAAAAAAGTGATTTTGATAAAATGAGGGTGTTTAAAATAGGGTTGGGAATCATTTTTTTAGTGGTCAAATTAAGGACATTAACTTTTGTAATAATTATATATAGAGTATAAGTTATATTTTATTAACAATAAGAGGGGAAAAAAACTCATAACAGCATTAACTCAAATTTAACT
Organism: Albizia julibrissin; assembly: GCA_037074505.1. Lineage (NCBI taxonomy): Eukaryota > Viridiplantae > Streptophyta > Magnoliopsida > Fabales > Fabaceae > Albizia > Albizia julibrissin. The sequence continues at coordinate 45,611,905 of CM073484.1, read as the reverse complement.
ATTTTGTTAAATTTGCACCATGTTTAATTATTCATTGTTATTCTTGCCCTTTCTAAAATTTATTTGTATCAGACGCCCTTAAGGAAAATTCTTAAATTTGTATATTAACCCAATATTTAACATTAAATTTTTTTAATATTTAATGTTACATTTTTTAATTAAATTTCTAAATTTTTTAAATTAAATTTTTCAAAAATAAAAACATATGATAGATGAGAGAGAGAGAATTTTGAGGTAAAAAAAAGATAGGGGGAGAAAGAGAGGAATGTGGGGCCCACTAAAAAAAAGACTTTTCCAAAAACTCTAAAACCATGATTTTAGAAAAAAAGAGATCATGTAAAAAAATTAAGTGTTTGGTAATTTTCTTAATTTTTTCTTAAAATCATGATTTTGAGGAAAAATTATTATTTTTTATTTCCATCCAAACACAATGTACACCGTCCAAAATCATTCTAAACCGTTCAGATTGGTGATCAACCACATTGTACTCATCAACGGGATTATTGTGCTCCCACGATGACCCAGAGAGAGATATGTAAGTAAAATACCACTAAACATTAAATATGTATGTCAACTTAAAATTGTCTCTGTATAATTCCAGCTAATACAGTCTGGAAATTCCTTCTCCATTGAAAGTGACAAATCAAATCTGATTTTTTTTTAAAAAAAATACATTAAACAAAACAAGGAATAGTCATGACAGAGTGTTCCAAACACAAGTGGGGTCTGATATTTTTATTTAATTTCCTTCACAAAACAAAATCAAAACAATAAAGAAAAAGAAAAGAATCTCTCCCACATGTCCCATGAGCTGTATACCACCGACACAATTCAACCCAAAAAAAAAAAAATCTGTACCGACACTGATCAAATCGCATCAAGATTCTTTTTCTATGATGCATTTTCTTCACAACACGCTGCACAATTTATCCCCTCACAATGTGACTTGAAATTTTTAATTTTTAGAATTATTATTCCTCTCTAAGTTTGTAACTCTTGCAAGTAAAGAACCACAAACTCTTGTGAAGAAAAATAAATCTCTAAAAATTAAAACATATCAAGATCAGATTGTAATTTTTTACCCCTTAACAATAACCCTTATAATTTGATTACTTGCCTGTTATAGAACCAAGAACCCCATGACCAAAGTTACCAACAGTGTGATAAACCTGAAGCCATTGTTCAACCCATTTGATCCGTTATCATCAGCGGCTTTCTGGTCATCTGAGAAGGAATCAGGTGAGTCGGCTGAGACCGGTGAGTCGGCTTCATCCGACGAAGCCGCCTTCTTCTTCTTGGCTGGCTTAGGCGACTCGGCCGGAGCCAACACCGGGGCCTCCTTAAACAGCTCATGAGGCAACAAAACCTTGTCGATTTTGTACACCACAACGGGATCTTGATCAATCAAAGTGCCTACAATGTTGGACGTAACAACCTTGGTGCTTAACATAACGTCCTCGCCTTTACTCTTCACATTAAAATCAAACTTATTTGCTCCTTCGGTGGCCAAAGTGTTCATCACCCCATTATGAGACCTCAACATTTGGAGGGTTTCATATTCAGGGATGCCGTGATATAACAGTAACGACTCTTTCTGGGGTTCGGTGAGGTTCTTGTACTTGGGGAGGAAGGAGGTGACGGCGTCGTCCGTAGGGCAAAACACCGTTAAGCCGCCGGCAACGTTGTGTTCGAAGGCCTCGAGGGCTTTCGACGGCCGGAGGAGGTCGGCGAAGCCCTGGCAGCCTTGTTTGGCCATGATGATGGTGAGGTTGACGAGTCCTGGACCAGAGGTTGGAGCTTCGGCGTCTGGAGAAGATAGAGGATGACTGATCTGAAGAACAGAGATGACGTAAGGGATTTCGAAGACTGATTTTACGTAGTATGAATTAAGTCCATCGTTGTCTTCAGCTCCAAACCCTACTTTCCCACCTTCAAAATCCGAAATCGAATGTTAGAAACCAAGAAATCAACGGCCATGGAATCATTTTGCTTTTCAGGTTATGGTTGGTTTAGCTGAAAAGGAAGGGAAATTTACATCGGTGTGTCTAGAACTTTACCAAAATGATACAAACCTCTCGTATATTTTTTGAATTCACACCCTTGTCTCTGGCTAAATTTTAGAAACTCTGACTGTTAAGGGGCAAAAATAAGAAAATTTCCCCCAGTTTTAGAATATACATCAATAGCCTGTAAGTACTAAAACCTGAAATGTTTTGTGTAATTTCGCCATAAAGTCAATATGTATTCTAACCAACTATATATGGGTAGGGTGTATCAAACTCATCAGATCAATGGATCCATTTCAGGTCATCTTCAAAATTCAACTAATAAAGATGAATACTGAACAACATTAAATTTTCTTCAATGTTATGAAAATTATATATATGTCCTCTCCTTCTATATTCAAAATATTCCTCATTAACCTAACTTAAAAATTAAATATATAGTCTAAAAATTAAAAAAAAATTATATAACATTTCCTTTAGTAAGGGTGTGTTTGGTTCAATGAAGGTTAGGTTAAGTGAGGTTAATTTAAATTAGGTTAGAGAAGGTTATAAGTTTTGTTTGTTCAAGAAGGGGGGAGGGGAGGGGAGAGGAGGGGAGGTTTGGTTTCTTGTTTGATTCAGAAGGGTAGGTGAGGTGAGTTAATTATAAATCGACAAATATACCATTTTTTCTTTATTTATATATTTTTCTTCTTCTTTTACTTTTTAATTTGTAAATCTTAAAAAACCTATTAACTCAAGTATATATGATAAAAAAAAATTGTATACATTTTAAGAGATATTTTATTGATTTTTACATATTATCTCATTAATTTTAAATAAGAGGGGTAAACTTGGAATATTAAAAAATAAGTATGGACATTTTGGTCGTGAAACAATTTTTTCTCTCCCCTCCAAAAACTTCCAATTTTGGAGGGAGGAGAGGGGAGGGGAGCAAAAGAAGACAAAATTTCTAACCTCCCCTCTCCTCCCCTCCAACCAAACACATTTTTCTCACCCCTCACCTAACCTCCCCTCCCAAAACCTCCAACCAAACAAAGCCTAAGAGATTTGTTTGTGTATTAAAAATAAATAGGTATCTGTACAATTATAACAAAAATAAAATAAGGTGTGGGAAGATTATGTTTAGCTTTTAATGGAACTTAAATAAATTTTAACAAAAATGAAGATGTTATTATAATTTTGATGGAAATACATGTAATTTACTCAAAAGTGGCAAAAGCTGTAAACTAATCTCAGTCTGACTCAGAATTCAGGCGAATGAATTGAAGTTTTGTTGCTGTCCTATCTCTTAGGCCATTAAACTGTAAAGTATGAAGAAGCATGCATACCTCTAATGTCGGTGATATTGACATAGCCAGAGGTGCCGGCGGCGGCTCCGGTGGCCTGAAAGAGGGAGGAAACTAAGGTGGTGCGGTTGGAGATCTGGTGGAGCTTCTTGGCGCCGAAGTAATCGGCCAGGACATGGAGAGACAGGACGTTCTTGAGAGTGTAGATGTTGAAATGCTTGGAGAGAAGATTGGACATGCCGGCATTATCGACGGCGAGGACGGTGATGGTGCGGCGGCGGTTGATCTCGTCGGCCAAGTGGGTGGCGGAGAGGTAGTGGTTGAAGGTGGAGAAGTCAGGGTTCTTGGCCAGAATGCGAGTGATGTTGTGGGTGCCGCCGCCATGAGTGGCCGCGTTGGAAATGGAGGAAAGTAATGACAGGATAAGGCACACCACAAGAGTGGAAGTGGTTGCAAGTGGTGATTTCTCCATTTTTCTCAAAATTGCAATCAAATTGATTGAAGATTGATGGGCTATATATGCATATAGCAGGTGTGAGGGACAATCTTTCCATATTATATTATTCTATTTAAACTTGGGTTAAAATTTATAAATAAAAAAATATAAATATTTTTTAAAGCAAAATTTATTGTTTAATTTTAAGAAACTTACTGGTAGATTTTCTTTTGAAAAATATTGATCTCAAGGCATTTGGGTCACATGGTGCAAAGCTGGAAATCTGTTAAGATCAGAAAAAAACAAAAGAATGAAAAAAATTATATGTTTATAATATTAACATCTAGTAATAATATTATTAACATTTCTGCAATTTGTCATTTTATATTTTACCTTCCTCTACAAGTTGTGTCGAATCTTTGAAATCTTAAAGTAATTTTGATTCTCATGATAATTTATAAAAAATATTAATTAATTTTTAATTGGGAAAATCCCATATAAAACTATTTAAAATAAGAAAATTCTAAAATAGGTGGGTAAATTCAGTAAATCTATAATTAAGTCACTAACCCAATTTAGGATTTTAAATTGTAAGTAAAATGGTTTTAATGCCTTCTTCTCTTACTCTTTAACTTATATATGTGTATCAATATTACTATTTAATAAAATAAAATATGATTTATCTATATTTTAAATATATTAATTATGATCCTAAGGAAAAACGTACTATATTTTAAAACAAAGAGTTCATTTTGTTAACATGAACAATTTTTTTCCTGAAAAAAACTAAAATCAGAATTTTGAAATTGTAAAATTTTAAATTAGGGATTCTTAAAGAAATGAGTTGTGAATTGTTTATTAAGTTTTGTCATTCTCTTATCAACTATTAATAATAAACCTGATTTAGGATTTTACAATTTTAAATTTCTTTTTCTTCCTTTTTCTTAAAAAACTATAATTTATGTCACTATAAAAATATTTTTTAATAAATATATTAAGTATGAATTTTACTATATTTGTTTCATATCTATAATTTTTTCAGAAAGTTCTATATTTTAATATGTAAAGCATTTTATGAAATTTTAAGTGTATTTAATATCTTTTTGTCTAGAATATCTTTAAAAGTATATCAAATTTACACGTCAGGAAAATTAAAAATCATTTAATTGATACCAATGGTACAGTGACGGTACGTGTTACATTTTTTATTTTTTGCTGAAATTATTCTTTATGATCATTTTAGAGCACAAAAAATTCTTTTGATTTAGCAAATCATATTTTATTTAGTTATATATCAATGTTGTTATATAGAAAAAATAAATTCATAGAGCAATAAAACTCTTTTAAAAAGTGAGAGAAGAGAGGATATAGTATTAAAGTCATTTTACCTCAATTTTAAAATCCAAAATTAGGTAAATGACTCAATTAAGGATTTGTCAAATTTACCAACTTTATTTAGAATTTTTCTATTTTAGGTAGCTTTATATTTATTTTTCCCCTTTTAATTTTATTCTTATAATTTATAAATTTATAATTGAGAGCTCATAATTTCCAAATATTTCTTCATTCTATAGTCTAACTATCTCATCAACCTTTATTCCCTAATTATAAATTTATAATTGAGAGCAATATTATTGCTAGCTGTAGGGAAATATTGGAGATAGGTACCATTTTACAACTTTAATTCAGAAAAAAAAGAGGGTAAAATATACAATTTATTCTTCATATTCTACACTTTAATTTTTTCTTTTATGTCTGTAACTTAAGTTTTCCTAATTAAATCTGTGAATGGGGTATTATCCTCAATTTTTTCCAAACAAAATGCTACCTCGATAGTATTAATTTTATCCTCCTAAATATAAAATAGAGTTGATTTTTTTAAAAAATATTAAAAAAAATAGATAAATTATTTAATTATATTATATTTTAAATATTATTAGATTATATATTAAATTTTAAATTAAATAAAACAATTTAAAAAATAATAAATATAAATATTTTAAAATAATTTAATTAATTTTTTTAATCTCTTTAAATAATCAATTTTTTATAAAAAAGCATTAGGTATGGGAATGGGATGGGCCCATAAAATATTGGTTGATTGCAATTAAAGTCACAAGATCTTTTTTTTTTTTTTAACACGTTTGGCTCTTTCTTCCATGTCTTTTACTGCCTGCTCCTCCCACCGACACTCAAGAACGACCCTTTCCTTCACTTCATTAATTAACATCAATACATCTATTATTGAGACTAAAACTTTGGGTCTCAAATTATTGAATACTAAAAGGAAATTAATCGTGTCAACAATACATACTATACAAAATGAATCTAGTCTACGACTCCTTCAATTCGGTCCTTCCCATCTACTACTCTCTTTAAGTCTAAAATTAGAATTGTATTGATAATTTTATAATATCTTACTTTAGATTATCTTATTATTTAATGTGTTTTTCCTATTTTTGTTTCTACTTATTTCTCTTATCTCTCTTTATCTATTTCTTTACTATATTCTACTTTCATACTTTCTCTACTTAATATAATTTTTCTCTCTTATTTATCTCTTAATAAATAATGATATATTTGAAAAATTTACATTCTTTATATATTTATTACTTTTAACAAATTTAATATTTTTACTAAATCGTATAATTTAATTATTAAGCTCTTATAAAATAAATCGGAGCTAGAGAGTATCACTCTCATTTTTATTATAAGTTCAATTTAATCAAAGCTCACATACTAAGAAATATAAATTAAAACATTTAATGTCTTAAATTAATTAACATTTTTAAATTTACCCTTATTTAATAATGATTATTCAAATTAAAGAATGATATACATTTTCTCTCCCTACATTTTTATAGGGTAAAATTGAAAAAAAAATCATTTATAACTATTAAGGTATATTTATATTTATGACCAAAAATTTTTAACAAACTAAAGTTATAATAACAATCCGAGTGCACTACTATACTATAAGTTATTTTTTAAATATTTTGCGATCCTACCAAATATAAGTCACTTTATAGTAAAAGTTTGTATAGGATGAATTGTTTTATTGCAAATATATTCTCCTTCTTAATTTTCTATATCCATATTTTTTTTAAATTTATGGTATTTGTTAGAGATAAAGATGAAAATTTAAATAAATTTTAGACAACTTTAATAATGCAACTAATTACTTTTTTCACTGGACCAAATTAATTTAAGTGACTTATACTATATCATGGAGTATGTATGGCGGGGTGTGTATATGGGTAACATATTTTGAGTAATTATATTTAAAACATTATTATTAATATTAAAATCATTTTAATAATCTATGATTATATGTTATGAAATTCATATTCCACCAATAAGCTGGTCTATGATAATTGATTAATCAAACCATGATCTAGCGTGGAATATTTAATGGAGAATTGATAACACTCCATGAAAAATTAATAAAATTAATCAAAATTCAATAAAAATTTATGTTCCTTTTTATACTTCAATTGTATAATTAAAAACAGTACACCAAAAAATTATATAACTTAAAACATATTAATATCACCGTTAGAAATAAAAATATTCAATATAAAACTTATAACAAATTCATTAAGCCAACTATTCCCAAGTTATGAATTGTGTGCTTCATGGGATTTAGTTATTAGGATAATTATTTTTTTGGCAGGACTTGTTAGGAATAATTAATTTAATGGAAATAAATGTATATTAAATTAATATCTTCGTCAAGTGATAATGACAAATCACACATTTTAAAATAGGGGGAAAATTGTGTAACCTCGAAAATATGATAAAAACAAGCCAGCGTATCAAATTTATCAAAGTCCAAATCAAAGAAAAAGACATTAAAATACTTATTTGTAATTATGAAATGCTGCTAATAAATGACATTAATTATCCTTCAATTTTTTTCTTTAAATGCCACTAACCCCTCTTGGGCATTGATCACTGCAGCTTTTATTAGGTGTAACTAGTTTTAGTTAGAGTAACCAGATTTAGTTAGAACAGAGGTTACATATGTATTATTTATTTTTCTATTTCTCCTATATAAGGATGATGTGTACATGATATCTGATATGAAAATAATTCAGAATTTCTTTTCTTTTCTTCCTAACTGTGATATGGTATCATAGCAGAATAGGTATTTGACCTTATTTTGCATTTTCTTCTAAATTTTTTTTCATTGCTGTCATCCATCGAGCATTACACTGGTGCTTCCTCATCATTTCCTCTCTTCATTTCTTCTCTCTCTTTAGACCGATTATTCCTCTCTTCTCCTTTCGATTTTCTTTGGTAACCCTAATCCCGTTCTTCATGACTTCCACCGGTGATTCATCTAATCCCGAGAATCTTCAGAATGTTTTGAATCCGTTCTATCTTCATCCGAATGAGAATCCATCTCTGGTTCTCGTTTCTGTTGGAAATTGTGCCCTAAGGGCCAATCATTGTACCTTAAACATTATTGTTATTTAAGAATTTCTCCTTATTGTTATCATATCATTTGCATGTTTATTATGATAATTGTATCCTTGGATGAACTATAAAGATTATCCTAAATGTCCCTGGTCAATTATCTATGCGGGAGCAAATATGAAATAAGATCAGTATGACTTTGATGAGGTATAGAGATACAAATCAAAGTCTTAGGCACTTGTAGGAGTATAAGGTGCTGGACCGACCCGCTATGAGAAAGTTGCATGGATTAAGTCATAAGCTTATCTCATACATATAATCATGTCACAGTTGCATGAAACTTGCTAAGTTTTGACCTAGTCAAAAGTCACCTTTGACCGGGTGATGATAAAGGCTACAATCGGGCTTAGAAGTTTTCATGAAGAGGAATGTGAGTGGTCAAGATGGAATTTGTCCCTCACATTAGTGAGAGATATTACTGGGCCCCTCGATGAGTGAGTCTGAAAAATGTATAGCCATACTGTAATGGGAAGGAGTTTCCATTTCTAATTTCAGGCTACTCAGGAATCGGGAAAGTGATGGTCAGGAACAGGAGGATGACGTTGTCCATGCCTCATCCTTGACCAAAATATTGTGTGACAAAAAGGGACGTGACATGGTTGTATAAAAGGTTGCATTGTATCATCGATCCTCATGTGAATTGGGTAGTCGCAATGTCTTGCTAGAGGCCGCTTGCGACTTGTGGGCTAGAATAGTTTTTGGCCCACTGCCAACTTCATGTGGGCATACAGGGTCGCACACAAGAATAGCCCAACACAAGCTATGATGTCCAGATTCATTGAATTTAAGATGTGTCTAAGATTCAATGAATACAATATTTGACCTAGGGTGGATGAATTATATATATATATATATATATATATATATATATATATATATATATATAAATTTGAAAAAAATAATAATATATATAGATTATAATATTATTATAAGATGTTAGTTTTATATTTAATTTATTTGATAAATTAAATAATTAAAACTAATACAGATATCATATCTTAGATTTAATTTATAAAGATAAATTAAATCTATTGGCTCTTTAATTAGATTAAATGAATATGATAAATTAAATCTGTTTGACAGATTTAATCAAGTCAGATTTATTTGATTTGATTTGAATTTCAAATCAATTAAGATTAATTTTGAGATTCCAATACGGCCTACATCAGATATAAAATTCGAAGGGCTAGAGAACCCTAGGCCGTACGGAGAACTTGGAGAGCCGCAAGAAACCCTAGAGAGGCATCTTGGAGGCGCTAGCACGCTGCCGCATTGGGTCTTGTTCGTGTGGATACCGGTAGAGGGAGGCGACCAGAGGTGTTGACTCCTAGAGATCGAAAGCACAAAAAACATAAAGGTACTATTCTAACTACTCGATTTAGACGTCTTTGATAGATCCGTGATTGGGATTCGAGGTTTTTAAACGGTTAATTTTTCCGCTGCGTGTACGAATCCCAACAGTTTCACCTGTTTTAACTGGCACCAACTATCACTCTTGGGCGCGAGCAATGCGTATGGCATTAATTTCGAAGAATAAGGTGCGGTTCATTGATCGATCTATTCTGATTCCAGCAGTTATAGATCCGGTTTATCCAGCTTGGGAACGTTGCAACATGATGGTTTTATCCTGGATACCCGAGCGATTTCACCAAATTTGGCACAGAGTATCTTGTGGCTTGATCGTGCTATTGATGTTTGGGAGGATTTGAAGGCTCGATTTTCTCAGAATGATGTTTTTCATCTTGCTGATCTACAAGAGGATATCCAGAATCTACGACAAGGAGATCTAAGTGTAAGTGATTACTTTACCAAACTCAAGATGTTATGGGATGAATTCTTAACGTTGAGGCCTTTGTTGAGTTGTTCTTGCACTCATAAATGCACTTGTGGTATTGCTGAGACTTATCGTCTAAGACTGGATCAAGACTATGTTATAAGATTTTTGAAAGGTCTTAGTGATCATTTTGCATCGGTTAAATCTAATATTATGCTTCTTGATCCTTTACCAAACATCAATAAGGTGTATTCTCTAGTACAACAACAAGAGAGAGAAATGGGCTTGCTTGTCACTGATGCTACAGCCTTGCTTGTTAAGACAAATATGTCTAAATATCATAACCTGAGTAAGCCGAAACAGAATAATGGTGGATATACTCAAGGCCTTGTTAAACAATGTACTTTTTGTGGGAAATACAAGCATACAGAAGCTACATGCTATAAGAAGCATGGATTTCCACCTGGATTTAAATTTCAAAATCAATCCACTTCTACTGTCAATGCGGCTGCCGCTGAGTCTATTTCTGCTAGCAAGACTCCATCTGATATCCCGAAGGTAGCTAATCCTACATACAGTTTCACACCAGAACAATATCAAAAGTTGCTTGCATTAGTCTAGTCTGATTCATCACTTTCTCAACCCTCTATCTTTGTGAACAGTGTTTCTACCAATGGTAAATCCGTTTCTTCAGCTTATCATTTTCTTTCTGATGCTTGGATCATAGATTCAGGTGCTACATATCATGTCTGATAATGGTTTAGAATTTGCTATGCCTGATTTTTACAATGACAGAGGTATCTTTCACCAAATTACATGTGTTGAAACACCTGAACAAAATAGTAGAGTTGAGAGAAAGCATCAACATATTTTAAATGTTACTAGGGCTTTACTGTTTCAGGCAAATTTGCCCAAAACTTTCTGGTCTTATGCATTATTACATGCTGTTTATCTCATTAACCAATTACCAACTCCTGTTTTGAAAAATAAATGTCCATTTGAACTATTGTTTAATCATAAACCAGATTTTTCAACTCTTAAAGTCTTTGGTTGCTTATGCTTTACATCCACATTGGTGCAACATCGAACTAAACTTGATCCACGCGCTACTAAGTCAGTCTTTCTTGGCTATAAACCTGGAACTAAAGGGTTCATTACTCTTGATATAGACCATAGAAATATTGTTGTTTCTAGGAATGTCATTTTCTATGAAGATATTTTTCCTTTTCGTCACTCCACACCTCACATTCCTCCAGATTCCATTCCTCTCCCAACAGCGTTACCACCACTTGATTTCCAAGATTCTGACTTACCAGATTCTGTTTCTCCTAATTCTTTTCCAATTTCTGTTAGGAGATCAACTAGACCTAGGCGCCCACCCACATATCTGCATGCTTATCATCATGCCCTTCAATGTGCATCAGAAGTACCAGATTCTCTAAAAGATGGAAGTTATCACCCTTTATCTTCATATCTCTCTTATGACAAACTTTCTTCTTCTCATCGTCATTTTGTCTTAACCATTTCTGTTGATGATATTCCTAAATCTTATTCTAAAGCCATTCAACATGAGTGTTGGAGAAATGCTATTCAGGCTGAATTAGATGCTTTGCAACAAAATAATACATGGGTGATAACTGATTTACCTCCTGGTAAGCAACCAATTGGGTGTCGTTGGGTTTTTGCTAAGAAGTATAACTCAGATGGGACTTTAAATAGATATAAAGGGCGATTAGTCGCTCAAGGTTATACACAAGTAGAGGGCATTGATTTTAATGATACTTTTTCCCTAGTTGCTAAGCTTACTACTGTGCGTTTGTTATTAGCTTTAGCAGTAGCTCATAACTGGTATTTGAAGCAACTTGACGTTAATAATGCATTTCTTCATGGAGATCTTGAAGAAGAGGTTTACATGCATCCTTCACCTGGTTTGCTACTTTCTTCTTCTACTCAAGTCTGTAAATTACAAAGATCTCTTTATGGTCTTAAGCAAGCAAGTAGACAGTGGTTTGCTAAGCTTTCTCAAGCTCTTGTTTCATGTGGATATCAAAAATCACAGGCTGATCATTCTTTGTTTATTAAAAATACAACTACTTCCTTTACTGCTATTTTAGTTTATGTGGATGATATGCTGATTGGTGGTACTGATTTACATGAGATTGATAGTGTTGAATCATTTCTTGATAATCGTTTCAAGATTAAAGATTTGGGTGATGTGAAGTATTTTTTAGGCCTTGAGATTGCACGAAGTTCTAAAGGATTTTCTCTATGTCAACAGAAATTTGCTTTAGATATATTGTCTAATGCTGGTTTTCTTGACTGTAAGCCAGTTTCCACACTAATGGTGAGAGATTCCAAACTTACTAAAGATGCAGGAACGGTTTTGGAAGATGCTACATTGTATAGGACCTTGGTTGGTCGTTTGTTGTATCTCACTAATAGTCGCCCTGATTTAGCTTTTGCTGTCCAACAATTAAGTCAGTTTGTTCAGTGCCCTACAGATGTTCATATGAGAGCTCTACATAGAGTCTTACGATATGTTAAAGGTTCCCCTGGTAGAGGTTTATTTTTCCCAGCAGCATCTTCTTTAAAACTCAGTGCTTTTAGTGACTCAGATTGGGCTGGCTGTTTAGATACTCGAAGATCTATTACTGGTTTTTGTGGATTTCTTGATCATGCCTTAATCACTTGGCGGTCAAAGAAAAAACCTACTGTTTCCACTTCTTCTTCAGAGGCAGAGTATCGAGCCCTGGCTGCTACTACATGTGAACTCCAATGGTTGAGTTATTTGTTGAGAGATTTTGGTTTGCCTCTAACTTCTCCAGCTTCCTTGTATTGTGATAATCAATCAGCTCGCCACATTACTGCTAATCCAACTTTCCATGAATGAACTAAACATTTGGACATTGATTGTCATATAGTTCGAGAGAAATTACAATCTGGCTTAATTCACTTGCTGCCTGTGCAATCTGCAAATCAGTTAGCTGATGTGTTTACCAAACCCCTGGCTACTTCTTCTTTTTGTACATTGATTTCCAAGCTGGGAATGGTGGATATACATTCTCCAGCTTGAGGGGGGTATTAGGTGTAACTAGTTTTACTTAGGTGGTTATTAATTGTAACTAGTTTTAGTTAGAGTAACCAGATTTAGTTAGAACAGAGGTTACATATGTGTTATTTATTTTTCTATTTCTCCTATATAAGGATGATGTGTACATGATATCTGATATGAAAATAATTCAGAATTTCATTTCTTTTCTTCCTAACTGTGATAGCTTTGGCTCCGACAACCTTGCCAGTGGCCTATCCCCAAAGTTCTGTTAGCCTTTTTTTTAATTTATGAAATAAAAGTAGTTAATATGGAAACTATAGTAGTTAATAACAAAACTATAGTAATAAAAAAGATCTTTGTTATTGAATATTTTCCAATACCTTTGTTTTGTTATTTACTACTCTAATTTTAATATTGACTAGTTTGGCTGACTACTAACAAAATTTCTAATATAGTGTTTGAATTTTTAGAACAAAAGTAGTAATTAACAAGCGAAACTAATTTAATAAATAGTGAAATAAAAGTAGTTAACTATTAATGAATAGTCAGTAGTAAATACCTTTATTGATGAATGATGACTATTTTCTAATAATTATTTTAGTTTTGTTTTATACTACTTTAGTTTTGATATTACCTATACTTTGGCTAGCTGTTGGCAAAATGCCTAATACCATTTTTAATTTTTTGAAACAAGAATAGTTAATAGTAAAACTAAAGTAATTATTAGGAAATACTTAACATTAGAGACTTTGTTTACTACTTTAGTTTTGTTATTAATTACTCTTGTAAAAATTCAAATAAAAAAAATATTAAGCTGTCGGAGCTTTGGTGACCCGTCACTAACTTTTTTTGAGAAATCAAAGGATATTAAGCGAAACTTTTTTTTGTTTACTACTTTATTTTTTTTGAGCTTTGATGATATGTGAGTCTTAAGTTCTTTTAATTATTTATTTGATGCAGGACAAGCTCTTGGATTAGATAAGTGTTACACATCTATTTCCCATCACATAGTACCTCAGTTTATTGGCTACTGAGATAACAGGTGAGGCTGATTTAGTTGAGGTTTGAGGTGATTGAAATTCATACTCTCAACAAAATATATATCAGTGGTGGGCATTGTAGAAAATATCATTGGAAATGTTGCATTTGGAGCAAACGAGACTTATAATTGCTTTAGAGATAGTGATATGACTCTCAACAGAATATGTCAATTATTGTTTATACTTTATACTGTCAATGAAAACTTTGTTTCTTGGTTTGGGAACGCATTATGTTTGACTTTGGGATCTACTTTGTTCTTGTAATTTACTTTTTAAATGGATCTTGCCATTTACTTTTGATCCATCACTATTATTGTTAAACCTGTGAATGCTTATGTAACTCTATGAATGCATTGTAACTCCGTGAATCTGTAAATGCTTTGTTCAGTGTGTTAAATCTGTGAATGCTTATGCTGCTTAGTCAAAAGTAGCATGGCACAAGTTATTGGGGAAACTGAATTGAAAATGGTATAACATGCTACTTCTAATGTTGAGAATGAGATCATGCATGAAGGACAAGATGATGAATCACAACCAAGGAAAAAAAAGGACTCTTCTGAAATATGGAACCATTTTATAAGGCTGCCACTAGCAGAAACTAAAGGAAAACATAGGGCAAAGTGCAACTATTGTGGAATAACTTATGCAAGTCATCCCTTAAATGATGGCACTAAATAATTATGGAGGCATTTGGACAAGTGTTCAAACAATCCTAACAAAGCAAGCAAGGGTCAAAGTTTATTCGTGGCTCAGGCAAATCAAGCATTGACTCATCACTTGTTCAGTCAAGAGCGAGGTAGAAAAGTTGTTGCTAAGTATATTATAAAAGATGAGGTACCTTTCCAGATGTGGAGAAGGAGGGTTTGACAGAAGTTTTGTAAGAGTTTCAACCCAAATTTAAAATGCCATCAAGATGGACAACAACTAGAGATTGCTACAATATATATAAAGAACAAGCAGATATGTTGAAAAATTATTTCAAGACTTCTGAAGTCCGTGTGTCATTTACCACTGATTGTTAGACATCCATACAAAATAACTACAACATGTGTTTGACTGCACATTGGATTGATGAGGATTATACATTGAAAAAATGCATTTTGAATTTCTGTGAGATTAAAGATCATAGAGGGGAGTCAATTGCTAAACAAATTGAGGATTGCTTATTTCAGTAAGGCATTGACAAAGTATTTACGATCACAATTGACAAAGTATTTAGGAGCTAGGGTGGTTTGGTATATGATGGAGAGTTTTTACAAATGCGGTGTGCTACTTACATATTAAATTTGGTTGTCTCTGAAGGTCTCAAGGAAATGAACAATTCTATTGAGCTCATCCGACATGCAATAAAGTTTGTTAAATCTTCTTCATCAAGAAAGCGTAAGTTCATAGTGCTAGCTGAAAGAGAGCGAGTAGAATCTAAAAGTCTTCTTACCTTAGATTGTTCCACGAGGTAATTTCTTCATAATTTGTTTGAATGAGCTTTGATATGATTATGTGCTTATGTTTATTTTTTTTTCATTTACTTGATGTCATTAGGTGGAATTCGACATACCTTATGCTTGAGAGTGTTGTTAAGTTCGTTAAAGTCTTCACTCAGATGGAAGAGGAGGATGAAGAATACAAACAATACTTCAAGAAGAAAGTTAAACTAGATTCTAGTTCAGATACTTATACCTTAATTGATGTTTTGGAAGGTGTTGATGATGTATCCAATAATACAACCATAACAAGGATTACAAAACCTACAATTTTGCCTCCTAGTGCATATGATTGGAGCACCGCGAAGGAGTTTCTTGGCTTCTTAAAGTTGTTCTACAACATGACATTGAAGTTTTCTGGTTCAAACTATGTTACTAGTAACACTTGTTTCCAACTCATAGTTTCAATTCAGACAAGCCTTGAATCAAGTGCAGGTAGCTCCTACTCTCTCTTGAACGATATGTCAAGAAGAATGCTATCCAAGTTCAACAAATACTGGGGAGCAGCTGAGAAAATGAATCCTTTATTGTTTATGGCCTTGATACTAGACCCTAGATTTAAGTTGACATATGTCAAAGTTGCTTTTGCTGACCTTTTCCACGAACCAACAATGTGTGAAGCTATGTTAAGAAAGACTATGGATGTATTGTATCGTTTATATTACCACTATTCAGCTAGTGTTAATCTTGGTGAAGCTTCTGGTTCCCAACCAATAATGGATGAAGGGGATAATAGTGGTGGTGTGAATAATATGCTATTTCTAGAGTTAGAACTTGAAGCCTCCTTCTCCTCTGCTAATGTCACATACCAAAAGTTTTTAGTCCTGGTAGATGCATAGAGTAATGCAGAGAAAATGTCAGAAGTGGATGAATACCTTCGAACTGAATTGGTTGGATATCGTGATGCAAAATTTGACCTCTTGGCATAGTAGAAAGGGAATGCTTGTAAGTATAAAGTGTTAAGCTTGATGGCACGTGATTCGTTGGCTGTACCAGTCTCTACAGTATCTTCAGAAGCAGCTTTTAGATCTGGGGATCGAGTTTTAGATGCTTTCAGGAGCTCTTTGTCCTCAAATATGGATGAGGCACTATATGTGCACAAAATTGGCTATCAGTGAAACCACCCAACTTGAATGACTTTGATATTGATAATTTTAACGAGACTGCAGCTATTGTTATTGGTATCTTAATTTACATTTTCTATTTTCAGCTTTTAATGTTTCATTTCATCTTCTTAATAGTTTTTTTTGCCAACATTCATCTTCTTAATCGTTAATACATATTAATCAATATGATTTATCTTCGTTCATTTTGTAGAGGAAGATGCAACAACAAAGGGTGAAGCTGATCAGTGAACATTTGCATATTGTAGTTGAATTGAAGATAATGGATGATGAATTTTTTATTATTGTAGTCATTCAAGTTTGACCTTCATTTATTAGTATTCTTTTTCTTTCTTGGACTTGTGAATTATGAAGTTCTAATGCTTGAGGTTTGAACTCAAAGCTTTTAGATTTTGATGCTTTGAACTTCATTGATAAAGGATGATCATGGATGATAGCTTTTCATGTTTTAAGACTTTTATTAATCATGGATGATAGCTTTTAATGTTATTTTAGGCTTTGAACCATTTCAGGAGACATGATGATAGCATTTAATCATGGATGTTGGATGATAGCTTTTTTTTTAGGTTAGATGTCCAATCTATGCGTGTAGGTTGCTGTGTTTTTTTTAAAAAAATGTTCATATTCTAAGCGGGTCACCCCGTACCCTTTTTGGTGCGGGTTAAACGGGGTGGACCACGGGTACGGGGTGACCCGTACCCGTTTAATATAAACAGGCAAGCCACGGGTTAAACTTTTCCATTTATCTGTTAAAATTAGGGTTCCATCCATCAAGGTTGAAATTGACTTGTTTTAGAATTTTTCTGAGTATATTTTTCCCTCAAAAACTTTTAGTGTGTGTTTGGCAATCAATTAAGTGCTCATTTGGAATAATGGTTTGAGTCTTCAACAATAATTTTTCAATCATAATTTACTGTATACGAGGTAAATATGTGAGATGGATGTTTATCTCGACTTACATGTATAAGCACTTATAAACCCTTTAAAAGCTCATTTAAACAAGCTATAAAAAAGTTTTTTTTAATAAAATCATGATTTTGTAAAAAAAATTGCCAAACATAAAAAAAATAAGAGAAACATTTTGTTATCCAAAAACCATGATTTTAGATCTAAAACCATGGTTTGAAAAAAAAAACTAAAATTTTTAACTTTTTCTCTTTCCTCTTTCTCTTTTTTTCCCCATTTTCCTCTTTCCTCTTTCCCTTCTCTCTCTTCCCTAAGGTAATTAAACTTGGACCGGTCATTGAACCGGTCGGGATATTGGGTCAAAAGTCAGTGGGTCAAACCAGAGTCAAACCAAAGCTAACCTGAGACTAAACCAGTGAAAAAAATGAAGATTTCAGGTATGAAATTATAAAAAAAATTAAAAAAATTGATTTTTTAAGGAAAAAAAGACCGGGTCACTACCTCGATCCGGTTCGGATTTGATAGTTATGCTCTCTTCTGATTTCCCCTTATTTCTCTTTCCTTTTCGTAATTCCGCTTGAGTTTATTGCATGCTTTTTTTTGCCAGTTGGACAATTTTTTTATTATATATATATATGTGTGTGTTTGATCTATTTTCTTATATTGCATAATTAACTAATGCTATAATTTTAATTTAATAGATAAATTTATTTCATTTTTAGTATTTATTATCAAATTTAATGTGAAATAATACATAAAATATATTATTATCCTTTATATGTAATTATTGTAAAAGTTAATGTTATTTTTAGTAATTTGACTATTAAAGCAAGTGATTCTCAACATAATACCCAAATACTTTCATTTTATCAAAATCACTTTTTTTTCAATAATTTATTTTGTTCAGAATTTATTAAAAAAATCACTTTTTTATTTTTTCTCTAAAAACTATTTTCAAAATCTAAACCCAAACGTACTCTTAGATATTTATTGCCTGTACGTGAAAATTTTTGAGACATTTAAGCTCCTTCACCTTTTAAAATATTACTAACTTTTTTTTTTCCCGTTAAAATATTACTCACTCAATCCCTACAGCTAAATGTTAAAAAGTTGCTAATGAAATTTTGTGCCGTTGGGAGGGAGTGAGCATCCGTAAAAATTTTTTTAAAATAAAATATGGTCAGTCCCATAAAGCTCTGAATATTTGATAGATTATTCACAATAAGACAATTTTATTTTAGCGTTTTACAATTAATTAGATTGAATAAATTAAAGACCTGACAGCTATGAGACACGAAATCTTGGAACAAAGAACGCCTAGGGACTTCGAGGACTGGACCTACACACGTGTTCGTGGGCCCCCCATTATTCGTCCTGCTTCAATAGTCAATAGGAATAAGCTACATGAACATAATTAACGAAATTAAATATATTAATTAGTAAGATATATATTTTTTAAAAATATTTTAGGTATCTTCTTTAATTTTTTTATTCTCTTTTATTTTTAATTATTTTTTATGGATCACCAATAGAATAAATTAATAAATATAAATATTATATTATATTTAAGATCAAAACTAATTTTTTAAATATCTCCTATATTAAAGATTGAATGAAATAATATTTTAAAATGACCTTAAATAATAAATTTCAACAATTAGTTATGTACTTTCTCTTTTGGGTCATATTTATAGAGTAGAGAAAAAAATTTTATTTATAAGTTATTTTATTAAATTTTTTATATGGATATATAATTTTATTTATTCATTTATGATTATATTGAATTTATTTTTGTGGGGTATATATAGTCACAACCCAAAAATTTAACTCATGACTGACACATAAACTAAGCCAAATAACTTTGCTTAGCATTGCAAGCTAAAACAAATTCGTTATGCCTACCAAACAAGCATCTCCATAAAAACAAGATTTTTTTTTTTTTTGGGCCAAAACATAAAAACAAGACTTGATACCGCCATAATAGTCATGTTGTCACAGTACCCATAGGACGCAACCCTCCCTTGCAATATGCTCCACACATGTATGGACCATGTCAACCACAACTAATCTCTCACTAGTTGCATTATCCAAAAAATAACTATAGAGAGAGGAGTAAGTCTACTACTGACTTAGTGAAAAGATAAATAACAAAGTGTGCGGAAGGGAAGCAAATGCGTTTTTGATAGAGATAACTACCTATATGAATTTAGGAATAAGACATGAATGAGTAATAACTCATTTATTATAAATTTAGAATTTTAGGATTTGACATTTGCTCGAGTCGAATCAATAATTAGTAGACCAAATAGCTAGACACTGGAAATGATTTCAGGTAGTAACTCTATCTTTTTATAAACTATGTGATTGTTTTTGTGCTTTGTATTGCTATATTCTGTAATATAGATTGTTTGTTACAAAACTAGCTGTGGTATGGGAAAATCACAAGTATCACCCGGTGGGAAAAACACAAGTACTATCAGGCCAAGTGGGATCTAACTTAGATAGCGAGACAAGTATGGATAGACAATTATCTGCTCCAAAACATTACAACAAGTAAGGGTCAAACAGTCATTTGATTCTGAACAGTGTACACAATGTGGCCAGTAGGGACAAACAATCATTTGATCCTGAACACCGAACATATAGACATGTTTGCAGTATATTTGTTCTATTATATTATATGGTGTATTACATGTTTATTTATTATATTTTGTATGATTGATTGTGTTACTATTGAGTTTCGTATGAATCTCACCTCTTTCTAAAAATTTAAAATTTATTCAACTAGAGGAAGCGCCTTCAAGGGCAAGGAGGTAGATGCCAGCAACTGAGAATTTTGGTCATGTCCAAGTGTTGGTGTTGGTTATCTATAGTTTTATATCATCTTTGGGATTTATAAATATTATGTACAAATCATGTAGGGATTCTTGCAATGTAATCAAGTACTTTATATCATTATGTTTATACTATTATGTTCGCCCATTGAACTGCACATTAATACTCTGATAAGTGTCAAAATATTAAGGGGTTTGACATCACTTGTTGAGCACTACTACAGATTTCTGCATTTATAACGCTTAATATATAACAGTTACAACTAATAAATATCATGTATGTCGAGACCGAGGTCGCGTAAGGATATATAACACTTAAAAGTAATGGTTAATTATGTGTGCCGTCATATATTGTGAGACGGAATTTGCAAAAATATAAAAATAACATTTGTAGTTAATAATCATCATTTAGTGCCTATTTGTGAACGCAGTGGAAAAGTTGCTTTTTTTTAATGTGGCTTTTGTAGAAGCCAAATAGAAAAAAAGTTATATTGTTAATGTGATTTATGTTTGGATTGGTGATCGAGATTTGTCGAGCTCTCGCAAAATAACCAATTTCAATAAGGGTTTGCAGTATAGAGAACCTGGATCGTCTCCCACAGAATTTACATACAGTCTAAAACATTCGAACAAAGATCGATGGGGGGGTTTAATTCAACTATTAACGAACAATGAACTCAGATTAAAGACAGAATCGAAAATGAACTAGACTAGACCAAACAGATTAAAACGACTGACCTAGGATTGGGATTCATAGTTTCCTACCATCATCGGATGAAGATTGTAATGAACTCGTGATTGGTTCTGGATGAACCGAAATCTCTGTATCCGTCCAGAAAATCCCTCGACTAGATGATCGTCTAGGTTCTGTTCGTATTCGTGGCGTGCTACTGTGCAATCGTTCAGTAGCACTGTGACCCGATTCGAACTATGTCCTTGGGATGTACCAATCCAAACATTAAAACAAACATTCAAACTATTTCCAGAAATCGAATCTGATTATAGTAAATAGAAACGAGTTACGTTACCGGTTTGAGTATGTCCTCTGATTAGAAACGTGGATCCTCAATCCATAGGTCAATCACAGAAATTTAGCCGGACATGGCTGGAAAATCTGAAGAACGAACGAAGAACACGAAGAACATTTCAGAGAATTAAGAACTTCTGATTTCAATCCAAAAACGTCCCCAAATCTGTTCTGCCTCTTGTTTCAGCTAAATTAGGTTAAAACCTAATTGTCAAATGGGCCAGAGCCCAACAATTCAGCCCAAAACGAAAATCCATAATAAATGGTGCTTCATTACATCATTTGGGCCCAATAAAAATCCAGAAAAATACATATAACATTGACTACAGTTTTGACTATCCTCTTGTCCAAATCTTCCCTTCAAGTCTTCATATCAATTATTTCCCTCTGAATCATCTAAAAAATGAGACAAGAATGAGATAATTCGGATATCTGGTTCAAGAGTTATGATCAAAATAGAGAAGGGTTGTAAATCTAGAATTTTTATTGTTAAAATATGTTAAATCCAATAAAACACTCAAAGCCCAAATAAGCATAAAAGCCCATTATTTATTACTAAACAATCTAAATTTATTAATCAAGAGATACAAATGAGTGTAATAAATATTCAATTATCAATTGGCGGTGGGAAAAGTAGCTTTTTCTTAAGCTGTGTGAGTGAGCTTATAAAAAAAACTACTTTTTCACCTAAAGCCCATTAAACTCCAATGGATTCTCAAACACTCATGAGTAAGCCAAATAAGCTTATACATGGTAAATGGGTTTTTTTTATCCCAAACAGATCCTTATTTAGTGAAAAAACTGACGGTTCTCTCAAAACAATCGTCATGTAATACTTACAAACGATTCAACTTCCAACCTTACATCAGTGAAAACACAAAAATAACAATTATATTAAATGATCGTAAAGTATGAACGACAAAAATGACTTCAGGAGATATGGATCACCAAAATACATCTCCTTCTTTGGAAGTATTCATATCTTCAAAAGCTACTTCAAAAAGTTCGGTAGGGGTGTGATAAAAAATAGTTCAGTTATACTAAACATCATACATGAACAAGCAAATACCTACAGCATTTGTGAAGTCACAACACATAAAGCATTCAAGGTTGTTAGAATAAGCTTATCACCCAAGAGGGGGTGGATTGGGTGATTTAAAAACATAGTTGAGAGTAAGGAGAGAAATCACCGAAGTGTACACTGGGAGTTTATACTGGTTTGGTTACAACCACTTTGACCTACGAGATCACTCGAGCGATTTCCATGGTTCTATCAATTTTTTGGAAGTTATACTGATGATAACATTGAATCACTCAAGTTAATAATCCATTCATTGGTAGTGATATCCATTCACTCAAGTGCAGCATTACTTCACTGGAAGTGATTTTGATAAAACAGAAAATCACTCGAGTGGATATTAATGTCACTGGAAGTGATTTGGTTCACTGGAAGTGCATACTAGTATTCACTGGAAGTTATATGCTAAAATTTCCAATAACTCGAGTGAATCTTAAGATCACTTGAGTGATCTGCTTTATGAGGCATATCACTTGAGTGAATATTAATGATCACTGGAGTGATGATTTATATCACTCGAGTGATCTATATTCTAATCACTTTCTTACTTCACTGGTGGTATACTTTGATTGAATTAAAATTGGATTATGTTAGCCAAGATTTGTTATCATTAAAACATGAATCTAACATTCTCTCCCTTTTTTATGATAACAAAACTAGTCAGATGATCATTTTCAAAAACATATTTTCTAAAATCTTTTCATGGTTTTGTTGAAAACATTTGATAGATTTTCAGTTGCTAAACACATATTATAGTACTTTCAACATAGATAGCAAATTAGATCATAGACATAGAATAAAAGAGATCACATAAAGTAATATCATATTAGATCAGATATTTTTACAATTCCAGTTTCATTAGATAAGTCCTGGGGGCTTCCTCAATCCTTTGAATACGCTCTGTCTGATATGCCTGACGGTCAAATAGAAGCTTGAAATTGTGATCTACCGCCTCTACTAATACTCTGGCCTGGTAATTGACCTAATCAACCATCTAAGTGTTGGACTCTTTAACTTAGTAATGTCAGTCTGGATAGCATCCTGAACAAAGGTCTGGAGAGAAGCTTGAGTGAAGGAAGGACTTGTTGATACTGCTCTGGAGAATTGAGCCTCATCCATCTTAGAAGGAGAGGGATCCACCTTCTTGTGCTGAGGTTCCTTCTTCTTGCTTGCCCCAGGTGGTGGAGAGTGAGTACTCTGAGTCTCAGATGCAGCTCCAAGAGGTACAATAATTCCCATCCTGATCAGATGAATTTTCCCAAACTTGGGAATCCTGACTTTCTCTCCTCTAAGGATCAAATGCCATATATTATGCATAGAAAGGATATAGGAAACAAGCCGAGGATAGGAAACAAGCTGAGGATAGGAAACAAGCTGTTGATACTACTCTGGAGGATTGAGCCTCATCCATCTTAGAATGAGAGGGATCCACCTTCTTGTGTTGAGGTTCCTTCTTCTTGCTTGCTCCAGTAGTAGAGAGTGAGTACTCTGAGTCTTAGATGCAGCTCCAAGAGGTACATTAACTCCCATCCTGATCAGATGAATTTTCGCAAACTTGGGAATCCTGACTAACTCTCCTCTAAGGATCAAATGCCATATATTAGGAATAAAGAGGATATAGGAAACAAGTTGTAGTAGTAGTTTTAGTAGAGTGAAATATGAATCTTCTCATCTCTTAAAAGATCAAATCACCCACATTCCTCCTCTCTCTGACCAAAATAGATGCCATCATCTGTAAATCCTTCCCAGTAATGTGAGTGAAATTCTTGGCCTTTTTTACCTTGATGCGAGAGTAAATATAGAAGAGAGCTCTTTGATCATTGGTCAAACCAGCAGGTGTACGAGGTAGAGGCTCACCAAGCTATCTCAGTCTAAATATATCAACTAGCTCATGTATAATAAGAGACTCAGGGATGACTCAGAGGAACATCCTCTATGCCTAGGTAGGTATTGATTAGGTCGATCTGTAGATAATAAGGCCTTCTGCTCACACACACTAGTCTCAATCCTTTCCTCTATCACTCTCCCTTGGCTATCCTTAACATCAGCAATCTTCATATTGCAATAAAAGTGCTTAACAACCAGTAGATTATAGGAAGTTCTCATCATAAGCCAGGAATCATATTGGTCTAGATAGGGAGACAAATCCAAATGAAAATCCCTTTTGAGTTCAGCTAAATCAACGTACACTATGGGACAGAAATCTCTCTTGGCAAACTCATTATCAAAAGTAATAGAGTTGTTTGCCTTGAGGTTACCCGTATTGAAACCACGAGGAGGAGTGAGAAGCTCAAGGGCATTGTCTTGAAAGGGATGAATAGTCTCAGAGGGAACTTCACTTCCGGTAGCCTGAGATTCGGTGTCATACCTTGATCTTCTAGGAACAGAGGAAGCAGCTTCAAGGATATTCATAGACCTTGCCATTTTGGTCTTTAATAAAGATTCCTAGGCATCTGCTTCACGCTCTTTCTCCTTCCTCTTTCCTTTTGAGGGTTCCTGGGTTTCTATAGGAGTTGCTATAGGTTCTTGAATAACTACCCCTTTTTCTTTCTGAACTTTTGGCCTGTATTTAGAGGTTGATTTGAGATTCTTTGATGGTGAAGATGATGGCGGTGAATCACGGTTAAGATTGGGCCTTTTAGTTCTTTCCATTGGTGGAGAGAATAAGTTTTCAGTTAGGGTTTTGGTGAAGCTGATGAATGTCATGGAGAAGAATTGTAAGGTTCTTTGGCTTGCTGGATTTGATAAAAATGGAATAATGCAAAGCGAAAATGATACTATCGGTGATTTTTGGAGAAATTTGGTCTTGAAGTTGAGAAATTTGGGTTTGAGAGACAATGGGTGGCAAAGTGTTTCAGGGAGCAGAAGAAGGAAGAAGACAAAGATTTTGAAAATGAAATGAAGAGACACATGAGTTGAACTGATATAATCACAAATTTTAACATTCACTCGAGTGATTTTTTCCTCTACTCGAGTGATTTTGACTATCACTCGAGTGAATTGATAAAATCACTCGAGTGATTTGCTTCTGAAACAGAATCACTTGAGTGAAATCTTCAAATCACTCGAGTTGTCTATAAATCACTTGAGTGAAATCTAGTGACACTGTACTGGGTCCCAAACTCACTCTAATTACTTACATCACTCGAGTACTTTGACAAGGATCACTTGAGTGACCTACCTATAGCATCATTATTACTTCAGTGATATCACTGATCACTCAAGTGGCATCTTATGGTCACAACATCTTTCTTTGTTCACTCAAGTGAATTCTTACACATCACTTGAGTGTTTTCTTCTTTGTTTCTATTATTCGAAGAGAGAATAGAGCAGTCTACAAAACAAATTTCTAGAAACTTCGATACATAAGTTAGTTAATAAATCATCAAAGCATTATGTAATCACATTTACTAATATTTATACAACTTAATAACTCACAATTCATTGGGATTTACCATTTCCAATTCTCGTCGTATGTACATGAACTGTTCTCTAGCAAGAGGCTTGGTGAATATGTCAGCTAATTGCAAATGAGTTGGAATAAACAACACCTTGACATCTTTCTTCTAAATATGGTCTCGAATGAAATGATGTCTCACATCAATATGCTTGGTTCTTGAATTTTGTGTTGGATTTTTCGCCAAGCTTATTGTGCTGGTGTTGTCAAAGTAGATAAGAATTTTCTTGAGATAGATACCAAGATCATGTATGTAACGACCCTTTCTCACAAACAACAATTATCCACATTTATACAAAATCAGTGATAATTTTTTTTCCAATACATATCATAGTTCAATCCAATACATATCAGAGTTCAGGACACAAACTCGCCCACAAACTCTTCCACAACATATCGGAGTTTAGGGCACAAACTCGCCCACAAACTCACTGTAGATAAATTTATTATTCTGATATCACATCACAATTAACCCATGGGTCACAAAATGATTTCCAACATAGATATCCAAACAGTAAATATGGCATTTTAAAAATATGTGGGCCCTATAATGGCAATATAGAAATTAAAACAACACCAATACCAAAAGAGGCCTACAAGATTCTCAACGTCTATGCCTCTGGTTGCTTCCCTTGGCCTCTATCCAGATTAGAGGTATCGCCTGAAAAATTATTTATAATGACGGGGTGAGACATAAAGTCTCAGTAACCAAAATCAATTTACAAAATATGCAGGAAAAGATTGTAAGTCAGAGAAGCAGGTTTAACTGACATAATAATAGTAATAATAATATTCTCATAATTTAACATTTAACATGATATAATCAATAAATAAAACCATCCCCACTCATCCATCCTGCTCCTCCTTATCTCCTCTGGACTGGTACAGCCTATCAGTGCTAGTATACCCGGCCAAAGGTTAGCTAGTCACATCAAGAATACTGCCCCCTCCCATGCCACCACCAATATACCGTAACAGGGAGGTGTCCGCCCAAACACTCAGCTCCAAAATCCGGGCCAGGATTGAGAGAGCCGATGGGCACACAATTCACCATATCTCTTCCACACAACCCAACATATCCCATAATATAAAAATAATAAATTAATACAGCTTTCGAAAACAATTACAAGAATTCTAAATTCTTATACAACATTCCATCTCAGACAACATATCCACAATAACAGTAACAATTTAATAATAATTTCCACTTATGTAAATTAGAAAATACACTGCTTCACTGAAATAAATTCATATTCAAACATAAGTATAATCTTGCAAAACACATACAAGTAATATAGATAAAAGTAAGGTTTATAAAATACCTTACATTCCAAAACAAGCATATAAAATAAATTAACCCCAGTTACCTCGATTCCAAGCTTAATCTTAATTTGGATAGTAAAACCCGTGCAATCACCGATCACAAGAAAAATCTACATTATTAATGTAGATACCAATTAACCAAAAATAACAATAAAATAATTAATTTACATAATTTAACTCCTACAACCCAATTTTCTCTACAACTATTATCCTCATTTATTCCAATTTCCTTAAAAGAAATCCTTAAATAACCTTTAATATACCCATAATTACAAATCTCCAATACCAACTTCCTAAATAATTAAATCTCTCTTTCATAATTTATATGGATATAATATAATTATTAAACAATTCCTCAAATATCCACATAATTAAAATCATACCAAATTATAATTCAAATATTAAGTCCTAATTTATATTTTTCACATAGCTCAGATCTAACAAAAATAAACCGATTAAAACCTCAATAATACCTCCAATAATCCAAATAAAATATTTAAACTAATTTTTATCGGTAAAAACACCCTATAGGGATTAATTTATACCCTATTTATAAAAGAAATTAATTATAAAATCACATGACCACTAAATAATAAATCTAAACCGATTAAAATAAACTATTAATTATTCTCTACATTCCTATAGTCTTATATTGATAAAACTCAAAACTTGCCTAAAATCATATCCCCAAAATATTCTCTAACTAGCATAAAATTACTATCATATGAAAGAGAAAATTATTTAGAACATATTTTATAAAAGAAGCTTTGTAATTAAAAGAGAGTTTGTATACCTTATTAATCTCCGAAGAACCGAAAATACACCAATCAGAACCTCACTCTCTTTCGTTTTTCCTTAACACTTCACGCCGAAAGTGTTAAGGGGGAGGGGGTATTTATAAAATACCCCCACCTTAATCAATTGGCGCCTAATGGCGCCAATTAATTAGAGATAAGGGGATCAACCCCTTATCTCTTTGTTGGTAGGCGCCGTATGGCGCCTACCAACTATATATATATAATATAATATAATATAATATTATTATATTATTATATTATATTATTATTTTATTAATTACAAAATTTTTTTTAGAATGTCACAATGTAACTGCTGTATCAGCCATAATACTTGTGCGCAACAACTCGAAGTTGCTATATATTCAGCTTTTGTTGAGGATAATGAAACCGTGGTTTGTTTCTTGCTAAACCAAGAAACAACTACACCTCCAAGAAATTGACATTGTCCACTCGTACTCGCTCTATCTGTATTATATCCACCATGATCAGTGTTTGAGTATGCAACTAAATACTCATTTCCTTCCTTAGGATACCATATACCCAATTCTTTTATGTAGGCAAGATATCTTAAAATTCTTTTCACCGCTTCCGCATGTGATTCCTTAGGACATGATTGATATTTAGTACACAGACCAACATTGAATTGGATATCTGGTCTGCTAGCTATGAGGTAGAGTAATGATCCGATTATCCCTCAATATTTGGTTATATTGAAATCAACTCCTTTCGTCCAAAAGAATCGTTGAACTTATAGGATTATTTACTCTATTAGCTTAATCCATTTCATACTTTTTAAGAAGTTCTTTAAGATATTTAGTTTGAGATATAAATATCTCATTCTTTCTTTGTTTGATTTGTAAACCCAAAAAGAATGTCAATTCTTCCATTATAGACATTTCAAACTCTCCCTGTATTATCTCAGAGAACTCTCTGCACATAGAATCATCAATAGGACTGAATATAATATCATCAACATAAATTTGAACTACTAAAATATCATTTGTTCGATAAGAAATTTGCTCAACATTTCATACCAAGCTCTAGGAGCTTGTTTTAAACCATATAAAGCTTTTCTTAGTTTGAAAACATGATTTGATTTTGAACATCTTCAAATCCTGGAGGTTGTTCCACATAAACTTCATCTGTAATGTATCCATTTAAAAATGCACTTTTTACATTCATCTGATATAGCTTGAATCATTTGATACACGCAAAGACTAAGAGTACTCATATAGCTTCCAATCTTGCTATTGGAGCATATGTTTCTTAAAATCTATTCCTTCTTCTTGATTATAGTCTTTGGCAACCAATCTTGCCTTGTTTCTAACAATAGCTGCGGATTCATCAAGTTTGTTCTTGAATACCCATTTTATGCCAATGATCGAGTGATCTTTAGGAAGGGTACCAAATCTCAAACTCGATTTCTTTCAAACTGGCTAAGTTCTTCTCACATTGCTAACACCTAATTATTGTTTGTTAGGGCTTCATCAATATTAGAAGGTTCCAGCTCAGAGATGAATGCAAAAAAGCTAACTTCATTTAAAGCTTTGTTTATAGTTTTGACACCTTCATTTACTCCTCCTATGATTTGATCTAAAGGATGAATTTTGTTATATTTTCAGGCTCTAAGTTGTCCTGGTTAGAGTGATTCAACTTCATTTTCAGCTTTATCGACTTCAAGATCAGAAGGATTAGAAATAGGTTGGCAATTTTGTGGATTAATAACTATTTGCTGCTCATCGTCAATATTTTTGCCAAAGGATTCAAATTCATCGAATACTACATGAATTGATTCTTCAACAACACATGTTCATTTATTAAAAACTCTATATGCTTTACTTTGATTTGAATAGCCTAGGAATAATCCTTCATCAGCTTTCAAATCAAACTTTCCTAGATTTTCTTTACTGTTGTTATGAATGAAACACTTACAACCAAATATGCGTAGATAAGCAAGGTTTGACTTTCGTCCCTTATAGAGTTCATATGATGTCTTTCCAAGTTTGGTTTTGATATACGCTCTATTTAAATGTAGCATGCATTGCTCATAGCGGCTGCCCAGAAAAATTGAGACAAGTTCTTTTCGTTCAGCATGGCTCTGGCCATTTCTGTAAGAACTTTGTTCTTCCTTTCCATGACTCCATTTTGTTGTGAAGTCCTTAGTGCGGAGAAATTATGATCAATTCCATTGGTGTCACAGTAGTCTCCAAAGACTTGATTTTCAAATTCTCCACCGTGATCTGTCCTTATACTTGCAATGGACATACCTTTTGGCAAGAACAATAAATTTACTGAAAGTTTCATCTTTGGAAGACAATAAAGTAGAACATGTAAATCTATAATAATCATCAACAATAACCAATGTATATAAATTTCCACCAAGACTTTTAACTCTTGCTGGACCTACCAAATCCATTTGTAGCAATTGAAATGGTTTGTTGGTTGTAATTTCATTTTTCGATTTGAAAGATGATTTTGTTTGTTTACCTTTTTGACAGGCATCACGGATTAAATCATTTTTGAAATTCAATTTAGGTAAACCGATATTTAAATATTTTTTGAGTAACTTGTCTAGTTGATGTATATTGACATGAGCTAGTCATTTATGCCATAACCAACTTTTATCGGTATTACTCAAAAAGCAGTTTTCAGTAGTATTTTCATTCATATCAAGGGTATAACAGTTACCTTCCCTTTTTGCTATAAATTTTTCCTTCAAGTTCTTCTTTTTGATTTACAAATCCTTTTTGCTTACTATTAGACATTCTTCTGAGTCAAATATCACCCAATTATCCTTATTTGTGCTTTGACTCATACTTAGCAGATTGTGACATAAGCCTTCAACGTAATATACATCATTGACTTGTATACCTCTATTGCTTTTGATTTCATTGAGTCCTGCTATCCTTCCAGATTGATTTTCTCCAAATTTTACCTTGCCACCTTCTTTTGGTTCTGGTATGGTAAAATTCTCAGGATCATCGGTCATATGTCTGGAGCATCCACTGTCTATATACCATTTGTTGGCTCTAGATGCTCTGAAGCAAACTTGCAATTAAGGACAACTAGCATGAACTCCCCCGCGCTTTGTGCGGGGAGCAAAATTTAACGAGTTAACTTCATTTCAGGCTGATCCTACGTGATATATGATTAAATACACTAAGACACAAATTAGTTTTAAGGCTAAAGGCTAATACATATGACACATAATGATTAATATTGATAGCATATACTGAAAATGACCACAAGCAAACAGGAAATACATGAAAAATAAGGCTAATTCTAAGGCTAAAGGCTAATACACATGACAGTGATCATTAAAATTGATAGCATATCATGAAAATGACTACAAGTCAAATGGGAAATACATAAAAAAAAGGCATTAGTAATTGGAAGATCAGCAATATTGAGACTATAACCATGTGAATGTAGCTAAAATGAATCAAGGGTATAAGTTACTGAACACTTCCTTGTAAACGACATTTTTTGTAGTCCTACTATTACCATTTTCATTAGTAGAGATATATAATTTCAAGCCATTTATGCTTCTAACCCGTAATAATGCAACATATAATTGTCCATGTGTGAATACTGACTTTGAAAGATATACCACAACATGATGAAGAGACTGCCCTTGGCTTTTATTGATAATCATTGCAAAGCTGAGATTTATTGGAAATTGTCTCCTTCGCATATGAAACGGCCGTCTAGTTTCGGAAGGGTTCATGTCCATCCTATGAATTAACACCTTTTGATTTGGCTTTGAACCATTCAATGTAATAACCTCAATGACATTCTTGCCTATCTTTAATATGCGTAGCCGAGTACCATTGCACAAGCCTAATGCTTGATCCATATTCCTCAACAGCATAATAGGAGCTCTAACTTTCAAGGTCAGCTTGTGTGGTGGCAAACATGAGCTGTTAATAGTGTTCAAGAATTCAGTTGTGTACAGATTGTCAAAGCTATCACTATCATCTGTAGATTGAGAAACAAAGTCACAACTGAAAAATTCCTGAGTTACCAGGCAATAGAGAACATTCATTGATTTTATTGACAGCCTCTATGGTAGGTGCTAATATTGCTCTATCATTGAAGTACTTATTGTTTGAAAGGTTGTCTACCAAATTTGTGTAAGTAGCTTCCACAATGGTCTCTATTGGATTTTGAGATTCTGGAAGCAAGAATCGATCTGGAATCTGAATATCATACATACCATCAACCAAATCACCTATCTTCCTATCACTAAAATCTAGAAGCTATTGACTAAACCATTGTAGGTGATTAACATCAGCATTTGAACATCCAGTAGTCAATCTCATGTTCTTTGTAAGATGGAAGATGGTGCAATAATCCCATAAGCATGATGATGAAATACATGCATTAACAATTGAAGCCCTAGTACCTTTTGGTATTACAGGAAGAATCTGACTAAAGTCACCGCCCATAACAATGCATTTCCTACCAAATGGAAAATCAGAATGCATAATATCCTTAAGAGTACGATCAAATGCTTTAATGCAGTACCTTTGAACCATTGGAGCTTCATTCCATATGATTAACTTTGTGCTAATAATTAAGTTTGCAAGTGCTGAGTTCTGTCTAATTGAGCACATTGAAAACTCAGTAATCTGTATTGGAATTGCAAACCATGAATGAGCTGTTCTACCTGAAGGAAGTAAGGTTGCTGCAATGCACTTGATGTAACAATCAATACAATATCTCCTTTAGCTCTCAATGTAGAGGTCAATGCATTCCACAAGAATGTTTTACCTGTACCACCATAACCATGCACAAAGAAGAACCCTCCTAATGATGAGTATAATGAGATTATAATTTGATCAAGTATCATTTTCTGCTCATCAGTAAGAGAATTTTGCAATGTTGTAGCTTCAAATTGAAGGGCAGTCCGATCATAGCTTAATTCTTGTAGTATGAGATTATTTGTGACATCAATGGATGATGTTTCCTCCAGATTTGGGAGGGTTTGATAGTCATTAAGGCTCTTCCCATTGTCCCTAAGCATAAGATCAATCTCTTTCAAGGCAGCTTGTTCTTTGTCATGAGCTAAGATAGAAAAATCTGTAAAAACATAATCATTAAAATGTGTATAATAAATTAGCATAATTGAAGGAAATATAACCTTGTTAACTATATGGGTGAAAGAATAGCTTACTTGAATAATTTGGATCATTATGTGGTATATACAATAAATCCTCATATAGGATCTTAGAGCACTTATTCCACACAGACTCATAATGTTGTAAGCAGCTACAAAGAAGCAATGTGATGAAAAGTTTCCTCAACGAAGTGCCTGCTGCCCAAGTAGATGCTTCTTCAATAGCATTTATATATTCTTTATCGTCATCCAATAGACCTAAAGCATCACATGTCTCTTTAAAAGTGACATATTTGACTCCGTCAACAGTCTTGATATCATCAAATGATGTTGGTCCTCTTATTTTTGTTAGTAGAATCCGTAAGTAGTACAATTCTCCAGAGCTTGGAGTTTCATTCGCAATCCTACCTACAATAAATCCTTTCTGCCGACGTTTCCATTTTTGCTCATTCCTTTGGTAGACATAGTGTTGTGGGAACTCAGCATAGGTAAGTCTGCAAATGTATCTTCATCATTGATTTTCATCCATGATAGGAATTGTGATTCACATACTCTGAGGTTGTCCAATAACTCTGAAATATCATCAGTATTTTTGTAAATTACATACTGTTGATTTAGAAGGTGGAAGCTTGATCTTTCAACTGAAGGAAATCTATGGTGAATATCAAACCCAAAGATTCTACATGCAGCTTCACAAGCAGATATGTACCTAAAGTTATAATACTGCTGAATCTCATCAAAAATTGCCTCACCATTTCCGTTGCCACTTTTGTCAAATATCCCAACAACAACTCTATCATTTCCTTTACTTATGTACTTGAATAAATACTTGATGGCAGTTGACTGATTACATTTTTCAACATTGATATGAGCTTGAAACATGGCAAGCAACAAAGGATTGTAAGGGACAATAAAATGGTTGTCTAAAGGTATACCTTTTACTTCAATAAATCGACCATCATCTCTTCTTCGGTATGTAGGATAACCTTCCTCATCAACAATTGTATTCTGATTGAATTTCTTGGGGAAATACTTACTGCACTTTTTGTCCTTCATACATGGTGACTTAGTATTGCTTGGACCACATGGACCGTGAATCATAAATTTTTTAACCAATTCATACAGTACAGGTGATGTCTCCTTGTCTGGTATTTCTGCAATAATCACTTTATCTATAGCTTCAGATGTTAAAATCTTCTCACTTTTCTCAAGAAATAGAAGTACGTGAGCATGCGGCAAGCTATGCTTTTGAAATTCAATGGTATAGACTTCTGCAAAATAATTGTACAAATACTCATACATGTCAAATTTAATGTGAGAAAATAAGTTGATCTTAAATTTGGAAAATACTATAATTCAATCTTGAAAAAGTATGTGTGTGTGTGTATTTAAGAAACCAAAATCAGTACCTGCACGTATCCTTCCAAAAATTTTCTTCTCTTTTATAACTTTCATGAGTGATTGTAATTTTAGCTTGAAGAACCTTGAAAGAATTTCAGGCGTGTCTGAAGCATTTACTGAATGGTCTTTACAGTATCTTGTTATTTCAGGCCATACTAGATTACATGTGAAAGTTAAGAAGATATCTGGATAGCCAGCCCATCGACATATGGGCATAGCATCTTGGTGACTTTGAAGCATATATCTAGCTCCTCCAGTAAATGTAGATGGTAGGATGATCCTTTTTCCAATAGATGTAGCATTTGTTTCACCTCTAAGAATAGCCTCAGAAAGCCCTTGGTACAAATCAGCTCACAATTCTTTCTAGTGGGTTCGAATCCAAATTAATCTTTGGGCTTCAATCACGGTGTATCCGTCTACTATGAACTGTTGAAGCAATCTAGACGCATGTAGCAATATAGACATCTCATCCTCTCTATACATTAGCCTATATGCAAAGAATTCTCTCATGCTTAACCTCTTCCTTTTCTTAGTAACACTGAGAGTCTCTTATCTATGTTGAATGTCATCCCTATAACCATCTTCACCATAAGGGAATAAAATGGAATATTGAAGTAGTAAATAGCAAGGAAGCAGTTCATGGATTCGTTGTGGGAAGCCTGAATGCTCTCTAACTATTATGTCTCTTACATTGAATTCCATGTCTATGTCACCAAGAATTAGTGTAGCTACTTCTGAAGCAATTGGTGTATTGTAAGTCCTTCCGTCATGATGTCTGGTGCTCAGCAAGCACAGCTTCAACTCGTTAGATTGGTTGTTCTTCAGTAGGTCTGAAGCAAAGCGATACTGTTTGCAATAAGGATTGACTTCATCCAGCATTTCTTTTATATCTATCACAATCTTTTTGTCAATTGTAGAATCTTTTTTATGCTTGCTGAAAAATAAAAGGTTTTCCCATTAGTACATGCAATGATTCAAATATTCAAACTTAAGACAATTTTTTATCACAAATTACCTGACTGCATCAATTTGGTTCGTTACTTCATTGTCTGTATCAAAAACGTACAACTGTGAGTAGATTGGACGTGAACTATCAGTAGGCAATAAGCTTCCTATGCTATGGTGGTTTTGACCTGACAGGACAAAACAGTAAGGACCACCACCAGTGTTCTTGGAGTGATTAATCTTTCCTCCCATTGATATAAATGAGAACATATTGTTGTATTACCTTATATTTGCATAAACGTTTCTTGACTCCAGCTTGTTCTTGTCAAGGAAAAGTGTTTGCAGTAAAGGTGGAGGTGCCTTTATGTTCGGTAAGACAACCTTCCCATGGAGGCAACACATATGGAATGAGTTGGGAACCCTCTTCTTATTGTCCTTCTTACCTCTTTCATTATACCAAAAAGTAGCATGGCAATATTTGCAAGTATATGAGGGATCACCTTCATCTATATATGCTGCCAAATCACACAAGGTATACCATAATTATATTGTTACAAATTGTTTCTTCATGAGTAAATAGTACAAATGCTGACAAGCAAAAATTTACCTAACAACTCTGCTCTCTCAAATCCAACTACGTCCATCAAGTCATTCGTTGGATTATCTTGGTTTGCTATTAATTGATCCACGTCATCTGCTAGAATTAAACATATCAGCTTCATGGTGTAGAAACTAAGTTCAATATAGTAGAGATGCAATTAACGAAGAAATGGTGGGAAGTTACTTGTCTCTTCATCATCGCTTGAGGACAAACTGTTATGGATTTCATGATCATTATAATCCAAATTGATCTAAATATCCCTATAATGTTGACCATCCACTGGAAGAACAATCAAGAAATTAAAATAACAAATATGTAAACATGTTTATAACCTGCATAGTTATTCAACATCATCATCATTGTAATCCCAATTAAATCCCTTGTAATTCCTTCTGACATGTACTTGTGTAGTTTGGTGGATTGGAATGGCTTATTATACCACTAGTACTATCTTCAGTATTGAAATTTGGAAGAAACTCCTCCCTATAATTGTGATGCATACTATTGGTCCCTATTCCAATAGATTACATGATAGCAATATTAGTATGATTATACATGCTAAGGTTATATCTATATGAATCAATATATTGAACATACATAACAAAATAAAAACCTGTATAATTGCTAAAATGGTTGGATTCTTGTACAGTGGTAGATTTGCATTCACCATTGCTACATGCTTTCTTCCCTTGTCTCTTCTCATTCTCTTTATTAGTCTTTTGTCTTTTTAATTCAGCTCTTGTATGCTTGGAATAATGTTCAGCTGATGCTTGAAAGACAGTAGGGGAATATTGTGAACATGTGTTATATTTCCATGAACTTTCTGTAGTTTAACCAAAATTAATTATAACTGAAGAAATAATAAACATTGAGTCTTAAGATAAGATCAGCAAAACTGACAGGAGAAGAAAATGAAGGATGTAATATATAAAAAAAAGAACCTTGGCCAGAAATTCTTGACTGTTCTTCTAAGACGTGAGCTGAGTCAGTATGTAAATCTGTGTAGTAATATATTTCTCTTTTCTCATTACATGAAAGGAGTCTGAGTTCCTGCCTCATTTCTCCTAAAAGATGTACATGCAAAATTCCAGGACTAATAAGGTTTTATATATTGCAAGGGAAGCTGGCACTCAAAAAATAAAAGACAATTAAATCACCTGTTTCCTTTTGTGATTTCCTTATTGGTGTTTCAAGCTGATTGCAAGACATTAGGCCTTTTAGTCTGGAACTCTTTCGCTTGAAGACTTGGTCTATAGGTTCCTGAACTATATTCTGTTGTGGATTTAATCTCTTTGTACTTAACTTTTTAGGACCTGCTTCAGATTTCAAATAGCATAGTACATTTCATTCCAATATTGTAGCTCTATATGTTATATATTGCAATTGCAAATGGAATTACAATGAAAGATAAAGACCAAAGATGAAGTATTATTTCACACCTGAGGCAGAAGCACTAGGGAAACGATTTTCCAAGTTTAAAGCCACAAAATGATGTCTTGCAAAATTCCTCCCCTTCTTCCATTTTTTTGTGAAAGGTAACAGTCTTGAGGGCTAACCACTGTAGAAGGTTGCGTGTACATGCTAGAAGTAGAATTTTCATTTCGCACATCAGATGGATTTACTGCACTAATAATAGATGTAGCTGGAGTTGAATCATTCATGATGCTCTTCTTCTTTCTACAAAGCCTCAGGTCATAACAGTCCTAAGTATTGGAAAAAAAAGCAAACTAAAACTCAAACTATGTAGAAAAGTTCCTAGCTTGTGATATAAATAGAAAGCAACAACTCACCTAAGCATTGGAAAGCTGTGCAATATTATAGCGTTTGATGGTAACACAAATAAAGTTGATCCCACCAACCAGCACCTATACAACTCAAAGTATGCACCCAAGCTCAATAAATACGAGATTATGCTGATTGCTAAGGAACAATCAATTCATGAGTGATTGTAAATTGAAATCTGAAGCTCACTTCCTTCAACCTCAAGCTTGTGATGTAGACATAAAGTAAGAACTCACCTAAGCATAGAAAACTACAAAAATATTGTAGCTTATGATGGAAATGCAAACGAAGTTCATCCCAGCATCCAGCACCAATAAAACTCAAAGTATGAGCCAAAGCTTAATGACTGATGTTTAGCCAACAATTTTGCAGAGAGATGTAGCAATGGTGAAATATTATAACTGCTGATCCATTAGTTAGAAATTCCTAAAGCATGGATAATTTATCAAAAATGGCAAAACCAAACAACATAATATATATATGAAGATACTCAAATACTGATATCAATGTCACTAATCTGTATGAGAATGACAGGACTGTTCACACACGCAGACATATGGTGGAGAGCCACATTTGTTTTTTCCTCAGACTCTTGCGTCATTGTTTAAGCACAAGTATATCTTTATTGTTCTTCCCATTTTAAAGAGTCAAATTATTGACCTCCTCACTGTATATATAGCAGATTGAAAATGACAATTGAATATATATGAAACAATACAAAGTTAGTCTTTATGAAAAATTCGAGGCATGCAAAAGTTAGCTGTTGAGAGTTGCTAATTAGTACCAAGGAGATAAAGTCTTATTTTTTTTTAACTTTACACACGGTGCCCATTTCTTTAGTCATTATAACTTAGAATTCTTTATGATAATATGCATAACAATAAGGTTGAAGAAAAGTCAATCAAATCTCATTTAGCCAAAGGTTTGACGTATCTACCTTCAAATTTGTAGAGTATACACCCAACCAGATTCTACCAAAAGAAATTCATATTGAAATGCTGCCATGTTCTCAACAGTTTACTTAAAGGACTTTGGGCAGTACAAAATGGATAAATATTTTTCGAGAGAAGAAATGAACATATGATAAGAAATAAAATAACAAAAAAAGTAACTACAAGTTAAATGCTGACAATATATGGCTACCCATATTATTATACACAAATAACTTATCTGCAACATTGTTAATTTTAACTATCTGAACCAATGCAGCTGCGTACATAAACAAGTATTTATTAATCTCCTAAGTTAGAGTTAAGTGAAATATAAACTCGTGTTAATTATTGAGTCTTTTTCAATGGTTTTCTTAAAGTCTGCATAAGTGTAATGGAAAAATTATATGTATGATCGTTTAGCATATATCTCTTACTGTTATGAATAGTGAAAACCTCAAATCCAGCAAAAGTTTTATAGTGGTAGTTTCTCTTCATCTTTTTAATCAAGTGATTTAAAAGCTTAGTTCATTTCACAATTCCTTTAGAGATATCAGTAAATAAGGATACATGTTCTAATGAACACTGAAAGCTGGAGATTTGTGTCACTTCGTAATTGAAAATGAAACAATAATTAGAACTAAAGTAAGTAGTACACAAATAAACATAGGACATACTACTACTCCTAATAAAGATGGTGCTTAAAGTGAAATTCCAAACTAAGGGACATTAAGTTAAAACTCAAATGAATAAAAAACTTAGCAATATCACAGACTGACCAAATTAAACATGAAAGCAGTGAGAGTAATATACTAAAATCCTAATCAATAACTAAGACTATGGAAATAAGAAAGATCTTAGACATAACTATCCTAAATAGTTCTAAATGCATAACTCCAACAGTAGCATGAGAAATGCAAGTTTCCAAGTAGTTTCAACTACTTTTCTTGCTTAACATTCTTCAATAAAGGTTGATCACTTCCTTTGGTTGCTGACTGCTTCGATTATGAGTCATCCACAACTGCTGTTCCACTTCTCTTTATGTAGGACCTTTTTTTCCTTTTGATAGGGCAGGAGTTTCTCAATTTGTTATAATGTCATGTCATGTGAATTAGGACTTCTATCCTTTGTTGCTACTGATATAGGGGTCATAATGGCAGCAACACTAAATTCTTCCTCTGAATTAAGTTGAGAAACATGTAACATAAATGAACCTAATTAGCTCTTGGAAGTAACATAGTAATGAATTTTAGATAGACATTAAGCCATGTTATACCTGGCTAACTTCAGTAGCTGTGGCCTCTGCTTGTGGCTCATCCTAAAAGATTATTACTAATTCTGGTTAATAATAAGGTATTGTAAATTATAAATTGGATGATAAAAAAGTGATTCAATAAGATTTTGTTGGGTTAATTTTTTTGGTTTAACATATGGCAACCTGATGAGTAGCTCCATTGAATTCATGTGCCAAGTTTTCACATACAGTGAATTGAATCACACTCATGCTGGATCCTTTATGCTTGGAATTAAATTCATTAAGCTTTAACTTAAGCATCATAGTCTTCCCCACAACCGAGTCACACTCATATGGAAAATCATATTCACGATCATCCTGAGAAGGTAAAAAAAAAGTGTTAACCTAAACTGCATATTATATTTTGACTTAAATAAAGTATAGGACTATATTAATCATGCCTCCTTTAAAATGGTCTTCAACTCAACAACAGATTTCCCAAGCAATTAGATAGCAATCTTGTCATAGAAAATTACAGAAGCTTCTCCAGATTCATCAGCAATTGTGTACTGCACTTTAATCCTTCATAAAAATACAAATATGAATGAATGCATCTCTTCAATTTGGACCAAAAATGTATACTACAATATAATCAGCTATACTTGGGCTGAATAGAACCTGTCTTCTTTTTACAGGTACGACAGATCAATTCTTCACTTTCTTCTTTGAGTTTTGATGAGCACTTCCCACACCCATCATAGACCCACCCATGTTGAGTCTCTAATTTTTACAGCTGACAAATAATGAAAAAAAGGCTAACCCTGTTCGAATGAAAAAAAATAACCAAGTAGTAATTTTAGAAAACTTGTAATGATCGAAAAAACATAAGTACACTTTTATCTGTTGCATACAATCTTTTGATCAAGAATTTGGGATATCAATATCTTGTTGTTGTTCCTTAGTATACTTGAATTGGAGTGCTGGCTTGACTGGTGTGGCATGCTGATAAGTAAAATATTTGCATATTTATTTTCCCTTATATGATGATTTTGTGGACTATATTTGAGCTGAATGTAATCAATTTGGGTGTAATTAATAAATAAATAATGATTTTCTTGCAGCCATGGACAATACCGGATTAAGAAGAATTAAAGAAGGCATTTAAAGGGAAGTACAATTTATGTGATACTATTCATTGTGCATTGTTCATGTCTGGTACTGTTTGGAATCACTGTAGCGTACTATAGTAGAGGGATTGTAGCGGACCATTGCATTGTATTGTAGCGGTCGGTGTGTGTGGACGTAGGGCGGTTTGGTACGGTTACTGTAGCAGTCAATTCACTGTAGCGAATGGGTAGTCGGTTCACTGTAGCAGTACGATTCA
This sequence comes from Albizia julibrissin, assembly GCA_037074505.1. Taxonomy (NCBI): domain Eukaryota; kingdom Viridiplantae; phylum Streptophyta; class Magnoliopsida; order Fabales; family Fabaceae; genus Albizia; species Albizia julibrissin. The sequence continues at coordinate 45,570,407 of CM073484.1, read as the reverse complement.
CTGTAGAAAAATACTGTAGCAGTCCGAAAATGAAGCCTATAAATAGAGCTTCTTGGAACCCTAAAGGGAAGAGGAAGGAAGGAGGAAGGAAGAGAGAGAGAGTTTCTATTTTAGAGAAAGAGTTGTTATTTTTAGAATTTATTTCTTGAATTTTTTTTACTTCTTGCATGCCTCCTACATGGATTGTTTTACCTCCTATATGGAAGGCTTATGTAGTCTTCCTTTATGGATGGTATAGGTTGCCACCTACATGGATGGTTTTACCTCCTATATGGTAGGCTAGATTTTCCATTTTTATGCATCTTGTAGTTGTATTTTTATGTTTTTGTAATTAATTTTTATGCAATATTTATGATGTTTGCAATTTATTTTAGTTTTATTTTTAATTTTATCATAAATTTTCCTTTTCCTAGGGTGATGACGTAGTTTACTAATGACGGATTGAATTTTAACTTATTAAATCTAGTTTTAATTTTTCCTTCATGATTGAGTTTTAATTATTGCTCTTAATGCTTACAATTGATTGGCCACCTTTTGGATGATTTCAATATGCATGTTGGGACCGGAAGGAGATACATGTGTGTGGATCCTATAATTAAAACAATAATTTGCATATGAAATAGGAATATATTCATATGGGTTGTGTAGTCTTAATTGAGTTCCATAAATCTTAATGCATGATTAATTGCTTAAATTCATATAGGAATATATTGGGTTAACAATTAATTATAGAATTACTTGACCTTGGAAGAGGCTAGTAATTAAAATAGTGAAGCTCGACTATCAATCATGTTGAATAAATTGGACTATAATAGATAAGTGTTTCAATCCGGAATTTGTTAAGTGAAATCTAATCCCTAAGGCTTTTTCTCACATTTGTCTTTATATCACTTGTATTCATATTTCATCATTTTTATCTTGCAATCTCAATCACAACTAATCGACCGACTAAATAAAATTAAAATTACCAATTTTGGTACTTAGTGATCAATCCTCGTGGGAACGATACTCTACTCACTTCTATATTACTTGATTATGACAGTGTATACTTGCACTTTCTAAATACACCATCCTACATTCGTAACACATGACCTGACTGATACTAGCCGTTTCGAAAGAAGCATTGTCCTTAGAACTATCAATGTAAAAGCAAATAGATAAATAAGTATGATGAGTTAGTAATTCACTAGGAATGTAGTTCATTGCAGAGTATACATTCTTATATAAAAACATGAGACCTTTCAATCATATCTTTGACTTCTTTGATTGGGAGATTGAAGAAAAATCTTGTAGCATTAAAGGAGCTACAAACTTGTGGCCTACCTGAAAAGGAGAAGGAACAAAGTTTATGTTACATAAAAATACTTAAGTCTAACTATATGTGCCTGAAAAGAGATTGCACCAAAGAGTCTGGTCAAAATTGGATAAGTTATAGTAATTGAATCACACCTTCATCTGAGAAAGCAATCCTGACAAGATTCAAAACAATCACAATTGGTGTTTCCATGTTTTCCAATTGTGACATGTAGGCATTGGTAGAGCATTGATAAAATAAAACACATTCAATGTCATTGTTCCTGGCACCATAGATATAGATAATTAACAATTATTGTTTGTCACTATATTATATTGAACCTATTTTTACGTAAACTATAACATGTAAGTGAAGCATAATGACAACTCATACTCAATATCAGTGAGAACCATTCTGAGCTTGTTCTTTGTTTCATTATCTCTACGAAATTCCTCTAGTGACCCAATGGATCTCACAAAGGCTATAACATCTAGAAAAGAAAAGTTAGCTATAACAAGAACTCTTTTATAGAGATGTCATACCTGCATAGCTATTAATTAACATGAGAGTATGTCAGTGAATAACAAAACATTAAATGAAGTGGTTTTAATTAATTAATTGACATCAAACTATATCAGTGAAGAACAAAACTTGATTAAGTTCACAAGGAATTTTAGTACCTATCAAGTAATCAGCAAAATCTCGTTCTTGACTCTTGAGTATTTTAGATATTGGATAAAAGATGTAAGCATTAAGACTAATATCTGCATGTTGCTGCTTGACAAATGTCTGCTGAGTGAAGTTTATCTTGAATTGGTGGTTGGTGGCTCTGTACTGACTTGTATTACCACAAAGTTGGCAATGAAGTAAGTGTTTCCTTCAATTATGGCCTGTCAAAATTTCTCATGCAGGTTCCTTAGGATCACACTTGCCTGGATTTTAGTACCTTATGAAATGAAAACAAAAACAAAATCAGTATGATGAGAACAATAATGCAGAAGACATGTAACTGGACCATTTCAAGTGTGACTGAAAACGTTCAAATAATTCTCTTATTGCTTAGTGAACAACATTGCAATGCTCACCTCCTGATCAACTAAGATCATGGTAATGCATAACAGATCTGTTGGAGAACTTTCTGATATACATTCCATCTCCTAAAGACTTTAACAATAATGCTCTATCTGTCAGTGCCATCATGTAATTGTTTAAGCAATGAATGAGGTGCCATGAGAAGAATAAGAATGTGACTTCAACAGAAATAAGGTATCCAGGAGGAAATAGTTTAAAGAATGACAGTGGATAGGCTTGCCAATAAACGAATGACAATCACAATTTATAAGCTAAAACTAAGATGAAAAAATTAAAAGTGGTGCCAAGAATTTTTGAAAGACTTGAATCCACTTTTTTAAGGTCTAAATTTCATGTTTATTGTGTCAGATGTGATCAAAAGGAAGTGTTACGGTTATTGTCGGAAAATTCAAACGCATATTTGAACCTTTGAGCTTTAGAGGATAAAATAATTATGAAGTAATTGAAGATAAGGACATTTGACACAATATAGTGACAACATAGACAGACTTACTTAAACATGCAAAGCATAGGGGTAGTTAAAATAGCTTACTTTACCACATATCTAAAATTGCATATGAAAGGCTAGTCTACATTCTACGAGGTGATCCTGGAAATAGAATTTAGCATTGAACAGACCAATGTGATATATTTTATGCTTCAATATGATGATATTTTCCTTTAATACGTCATTCTTTACAATGTACTATAAAAAGATTTTCGCTGCCAACTGCAGCTGATGCCATGCATTACTTCTATAGTTAGTCATTAAAAAATTCTGAGTGACTTTTCTTGATAAACTATACTTATTTCGTGATGCACTATAATTATTTCATAGGTGGTCATATTCCTTTCATATGTGGTCAGGTTCCATATTGAGAGCAGAAGTATGTGCAGACGGTACTGTCATCCATATGTGGCTCTCTAAAACCCCAGAAGCAGTAAATAGTACACAAGCATATGGCACTAGTTATTGGTCAGATGTTAGTGTGTTATTTTGGTTATGGCTATTATCTAATGGTTAATATCCTGTAATTCATAGGAGTAGGAAAGAAATGTTCATTTTTTGATATCCTAATGCATATTGAAGGTGATTCAATGAATATGCAAATTATTGTGTCCTTTTTAAAAGAAAAAGCAACCTGAGTGGTATGGGTTCACCATAGGGAAATCATTTACTTCATGTTAACTTTATGATCTTTAAGTAGATTTAAAATGTGATTGCAACAGCTGAAATTTGACAGAAATGTTCCAATATCTCAAATAGAAGTTGTGAATTGCATTTGTGAACAATTTGAAACACCTGTGAATTACAAGTGAAACGCTGGCAATATGGCTACATATACTAATTACTTATCTGGAGCATTCCTAAGTTTAACTATCTGAAGTATTCTAATTTCACTAATTCCTTAGACTGGATTTACTACCATATATTAAGAAAGAGACTAATGACACTGGAAGATAATAAAACACATATACAAAATTTAAAACAAAAGGGACAAACCAGTAATACCAGATTAATGTCAACATCATTATGACATTTCATGTTTTTAGGACCTGTATCTGCAACTCATGAAAAAGAAACACGCAAGTGCATGAACAAATGTTATAACCTCATCAGCAACTCATGAAAAAGAAACACGCAAGTGTATGACCAAATGTTATAACCTCAACCTTATAATAATATACTTTATACATAACTATAAAAGACAAACCATATGATATATATATAAATGACATATTCAGAACAAAATGACTACACAATTTGTATCTACTTTAAGGCTTGAAAACGACATGTCAGCCTATCTTTTTTGCAGGTGGCTATTCCATGTATATCATAATGGTGAAAGAATACAACTCAAATTGCATACGCTAGCTTGTAAAAGGGTTAGAATTCACGATAAAGACATCACAAATGGAAGTGTTTAGTTACAGCTAGGCATTCATTATGATATATGACAGTTACATTTAGTTTTTTCATTTTGAAGGAAGCTGCAACACCTGAGCTTTATTAGGGTATATCCCTAACAGTCCTTTCACTGAGGCAGGGAATCATATATGTATGCTATGGTTTTATTTATTAGTCTGCAACGTTCACAGTTATAAGCTAACAAAGCTTATCAGCATATATACTACAAGGTCAAAAGGGTATAGAGATACTTGTTAAAATTCTAATTTGATCATGTAAATGAGATTAGAATGAGTTGACCTTAAGTTACTATTGTAGTAAGCATGCCAACTAATATAGGATAATAATATGCAAACTCATATTATAGTTTTGACAATGAATATAAAATTAACCTTTGATATAGAGTTCTGTCTATGGTAGGAAATCTTTACCCAAGTATATACAAGCATTAATCAATGCGGAGGACCTGCACCTAATATAAATAAAAAACAAAAAACTTATGGAAAGCATCAAAAGTAAAGGTAAAAATTCTAATACATAAACTAAGCACGAATGTAGAATGAAATGAGAGCACATTTCCTTAGTCTTTGTATTGGTTTTTCTGCATGAAAGGGATGTCTCATCCTACCTTTTCCCTATTATTCCAAGCCTCGATGAAATGACAGGAAAGAAAAAAGGGATATGTTTAAAATTAAGGAATCTTCCTTATATATATTTTGAAAAAGGCAACAATGTGATGAATAAGGTAGTTGGTCAATCGAAAAGGACATAAAGCAACTGCTGCAAGGCTCATTGTCAGAGCAAACAAAAAAGTTTTGGCACCAAATTTATAAATGGGTCATTGACCAATAGATAAACCATAAAACACATAACAGATTCAGCTACCTAGGTGAAAGAAAGAAGTTTTTCACATATAAGGAACTACATATGCTATAAGGTCATTAAGCAATAAATAAAACCATAGCAAACATACATAAGTCAAAAAGGGATATACCTGCCCGTCAAGATAATTAATACAAAATAGCATAGTTTTTCTAAGATGTTTTAATAATGGCATACATATTGAAGCACATTAAGAAAAGGTATTGAGTTGGAAAATGGGGTGTCCATTTATCTTTGTTGGATGGACAAAAAAATTAAGAGGTAAATTAGAAACCTTCACCTAGTTTATCAAGGCTCAAATTGTAATTGTAGAAATAGGTACTGTAAACCTTAGAAAAAGAAAGCAGAATGAGGAGCCAAAAATGTGCAATGTATAAACTAATGACCTGGCACCTGAATCCTCAGATTTCATGATGAAGGAATCTATTACTGACATTGTTTAAGAAAAGTGCAGAATCATAAACCAAGCAAGTGAAAGACATTTATGAAGACCTGGACAGAATAGAGCCTTTAAAGAAACATGACGTTGGATGTATATTTGTGGACATGGCAGACTAATATGCATTTAAAAAACCTTCATCACTTATTAGCATAAACATTTCAAACTCTAATATAAGCTAACCCTGATGCTTTCTTCCAATGCTATTAACCATAACACGCATAACAAATGCAACAACCTAGGTGAAGAAAAGGAGTTTTTCACATATAAGGAACTATATCTACTATAAGGTCATTAAGCAATAAATAAAACCATAGCTGTCAGTGAAAGGACTGGAAAGAACAAAAGGGATATACCTGTTAGTCTAAATCTTACAAGGAACTAAGAAAAGAAATTATACAAAATAACATAGTTAATATGGGAAACATTTCAAACTTAAAAAAACTTCCTCCTTGATTACTAGAAACATTTCAATCTCTAATACAAACTAATACCCTGATGCTTTCATCCAAGGTAATTACCTAAAGGATAAAATATGAAAGTGTCTTCGTTTGCTATAACCTCAATAACCAATGCATACCACCAATGGTTCTCCCATATTAACTTAGTAGTCATTAAAAGTTGCAACCTATTTACCCTTCCCAATAAACTTTAATGCAGTGAAGAGGTTGTATATAAGAAACTAAACCACATTCACATTTACCAGCCTTTAGCTTGTATACACGATAGTCTTCTGCTGCTGTCATAAGCAACAATCAACAATGAGTGGCTTCCAAACATTCTCAGAAAATGAGTTATACAGAATGTTACGTGCATGGAGGGAAAGTGGGGCTACTTCACTTCATATTACTTGTGGTCCGCTGATAGTTTTTGCTAGCTATGACTTTGGTGATGAAATATGGAGAGTTCATGGAATCCGCAGAGGCAAAATTATGCCTGAGTCATTGAATTTTTATTCATCAAGGTATTCCCTCTTTCGTTGCTTGTATGGTATCATAAGAACACAAGGCTTGAAAAGTATTGAATGGGAAAATTTTGACCCTCATAGCTTTAGGTATCACATGTATTACCTGAATCTCATCTCATATTTCATACTATACATGAGAGTTAAGATGCATAGGGGAGCAGATGAAGGGATTTTCATACAGAATCTTATAAGTCATAGTTATATGAAGATCAGGCCTATTCGCTCATATGGTGAAAGGATTAATGGATATGCATTATACCAAGAACATGGAATCACTGATATAAATGAAGCAGAAACCACTTTGCCTTTTCCTACTGCCACTACACTGGGAAGGGAGTTGGGGTTTGTGAGTGAGGCTGAAAATAACACAAACTAAGTGATACCATGTCCTAACACATGCTATGATGTTGTGCCTTTTTAATTCATAAACTTGTAATGTTAAGCCTTGCACTATGTTATGTTTAGTTAAGCTTGCCTGTCCAATGTAATTTTCTTTTGTTTCTGTATTAACATGGTAATGGTATTGAGTAATATCACATCCCTATCCAATGTTCAATATTCCTATAATTTTACGATCAGTGTTGCCAATCCCATTAGTCCATTATGGTTAAGTGAAACCAATCACATAAGGGCATGAAGTTTGTTCATTAATTATTTAAATATTCATCATCATGGAAAGCTTATCCTTAATAGGGAAATGTACCAGTTGGTAAACATGATAGAAATGTACCAGTTGGTGTGAAGAAACAAAAACAAAACAAAAAGATTAATATCACTAAAGGAGTTACAAGAACATGATAGAAATTAAAAAGACAAGGCTAGAAGAATGGGATAACATGAACTAAACGAAAGACTCATAATCTAGGAAATGTACCAGTTGGTGTGAAGAAACATAAACAAAAAAAAAGATTAATATAATAGTAGGAGTTACAAGAACATAATAGAAATTAAAAAGACAAGCCTAAAAGAGTGGGATAACATAAACCAAACGAAAGAAAAGCAATCAACTACAATATCGTGCTAGACAGAAAAAACACAAGGGTTACTGATAACAACCTAACGAAACTGTCATCCATATTGATTCCTCTCTTTAACATCTTCAAGGAAATCTAGATGAAACAACAACCTCACGGCATCAAAGACCAAGCATCATCAATCCAGGGAACTGTTCCCAGTATCTGCATTTTACTAGTACTTGTCGTATAACCTACTGTTTTTTGTCTAGGTTGCTGGCATCGAGGAAGACAACATAATATTTACGCACATACTTCAGTGTGAGAACAACAACATCAAATGAACAGACCATTTTGCCTACTACATACCAATTTTCCTTTCCACCCTCAAATGAATGGGCCAGCTCATGGAATAGTAGACCACCAAACTTGAGGAGGATGCTACTTTTGAGTACACCACTATGAAGCTCACCAGATGAAGGTGCACTCTGCATAAATCAACAGAATGAACAATGTCAAGCTTGTATACGTATCTTCCATTACCTTTAGTATATTCAAGCTTGTATGCGTATATTCAAATGCATTTACTAACCTCACTTCCCTCCACATCGTCCAGACGGTTCCTTGATCCCCTGATATTGAAACGTGTTCCACAACCTAACAATACCACACATGCATTAAGTGTATGTATGTCACAAGAGAAAATATCATCAAAACTGTATGGTAAACAGAACAGGGTCCCAAGCAAAGCACAACTGCTACATGCAACATTAAATTTTCTAGATTGGAGGAACACTAACCTGTAAGATGTATGTTCATCAACATAAAATGTATATCAGGTCTTCCACCATACACAATGATACACCATCCAGAGTGAAGCCACGCCATGAAGTCAAGGTAGTTTTGCAGCAAAGTCCTCATTATTAAAGAATGTCCTGCAGGTGGGAAGAGATTAACAGCTACGATGCTAAAAAGATGATTTAGAAGTGTAGGATGAAGAAAGACGGAACCTTTGAGGTTGAGATTAGTGGTTAATGGAACAGTTTAAAAAGGCATGTGAGTCTAAAAATTTAGCGGGTTAAGATCAAATTTGGTTTCTTGAATTTGAATTCCCACCACATACATCCTTATTTTGGATAGATGGCAGCTCGGTATAAAGGCCGATTTTTTTTGGATGCAACCAAGAAACTGTTGTGAACAGTGATTTGTGAGAGGAGCCGTTGTGACCCGATAAAGAGCATGGAGCCGCAGTGGATTTGTATTATAGTATAGATAGATTAAGTTTTAGATACCCATATTTTGTTAGGTCCTTTTGGGTTAATACAGATAACTTTTTCGACGTACAAATCCTTAGGTACCCATTTGTAGGTTCTTATAAGTCCTTTCTTTTTATGAATGCATGATGAAGTGTAATGTCCTTTCCTATTGCAATAATTATAGTGAGTGAAATGATTAGATGTATGTACATGATGTTTGAAATAATTCAAATACATTTTTCCTCCTGTCTTCTTTTTACCTTTCTTTTTATCTAATTTTGGATCATATCTAGTACCATACCGATCATTTACAAATCATTGGGTTTTCAAAATTACATTTAACATCTCACTTCCTTTTGTAAATTTTCAAGTTTTTTAATGAGATCAATATTTTTCTTTTTCAAAGAGAAAAAATTTTTGCAATCTTTTTCGGAAACCTCTTTAAGTTTTTCTTCAAGCAATTTTTTTTTCCTTTTGAACATAATAAGTTCTTTAACTACTTGAATGAATTCAGAATGTAAATCATTATATTCAGTCTGTAATTCATTATAAGTAGGATCAGAATCACTTACCTCTTCCTCAATTTCCTATTGAGCAACCAGGCATATATTGATTATTTCTTCATTATCACTTTCTTCATATGAGAAACTGTCTCCCTATATTATAGAAACAAATGCCTTCTTTCTGTTGAAGGATTTTCGTTTTCTCTTTTCTTTGTTTTTCTGTAACAGTTCTGGGCATTCTGATTTGATATATCCAGGTTTACCACATTCGTAGCAGATGATTTCCTTGGTTTCCCTTATGCCACTAGTTCCTCCTTTTTAAGAATTTCTGAAACCTTGTCTTCTATAGAATTTCTTGAATCTTTTTTTTATCAGGCTTATTTCATTATCATCAAACACATCGTCTTCTTCTTGACTTTCTTCCTTTGTCACGTTTAGTGCAAGGCCCTTCTTTTTCTTGTTGCCGACTTCCTACAGTTCTCTTTTGAATTTTAGTTTACTTTCATATTCAGAAATACTTCCAAATAGAGAAGCTATTAATCTCATCGACTCTCCTTTTGCCTCTTCAATCACCATGACTTTAGCCTCCTATTCTTTAGAAAGTATATTTAATATCTTTCTTACTTGGGTATTCTGATCATAGAGTTTCCCAAGGGCTGCAAATTAATTCATAAGGTGAGTATATCTAAGTTCAAATTCAGCTATCGACTCACCTTTCTTCATACGAAGTAGATCAAACTCTATAACCAGAGTATTGATTCAATTTTTTTATTCCTGATATTCCTTAGTGAGCTATTTCCAGGGCTTGCCACATCTCTTTAGCACTTTGGAGTGTACAAATCTTATAATATTCTTTTTGACTCAAAGCACTTTGAATCATCATGATTGCTTTACTGTTGAACGTCTCACGCCTTTTATCGTTGTTGTCATATTTTGTTAGTGACTTAGGAACTTTGCATGAATCTTTGATTTTTATAGGCACGTAGTTTCCAATTTCAATCACATCCCATAGTTCATATTCTGTAACCATGACAAATACTCAAAACTTTGCTTTCCAGAAAGAAAAGTGTTCACCATTGAAACCTGGTAGTTTGGTGATAGAAACTTCATTGGGAAGGATTCCTTCACACATGCTCGCCATTAGATCCTTCTTAGGTTGTTATATATGAACAAGAAGACCTATGTCTGATACCAAATGTTAGAATAAGCTTATCACCCATAAGGGGGTGAATTAGTGATTACAGAATAATCAGACACTTTATAAAAATTTAGTAATTTTAAAAACACAATTGAGAGTAAGGAGAGAAATCACCGAAGTGTACACCGGGAGTTTATACTGGTTCGGTCGCAACCACTTTGACCTACGTCCAGTCCTCAGAATTCCTTTTGAGCCTTTCACTATATATTCCAAGATTCAGTGGGTTCTTGGCACCTTAGTATAATCGGAGGTTCCTTCCCGAACACTTGCTCCCCCTTACACAAGGTAATTTGAAATCCCAACTGAAGGTTCCACAACCTTAAGGTATCTCACCGAGAAATAACAAATTTGTAAATTAAATCTCTCTTACAAAGTAAGTATATAATCACTAGAGTACAGAGAATGAAGTAATAAGAAACAGAGTACTGAGAGTATTGTGTTGCAGTATGTTCGTGTGTAATCAGTTATCTTTCTCATTGAATGTCTGAGCTTATATAGCAGAAGCTTTAAGAGCTGTTGTAAGCATTCAAATATTTTCTTGTTGATCATGCTCTAACAGATGCTTCAACGTTACTTACTATTACACGTTCATTAAACCGTTTATTGAATATGGTCGCTGCCTATGGTTTGTTGTCATTGAATATTGAATCGATGTTTTCCATGTGACCAATAGTGGTTAGCACATGTAAAACACTGAGAGAAATACCCATTAGCATATTTTTAAATATCACTGAGTGATTATTCACTTTACTGGAAGTGATCAACATCACTCGAGTGAACCATGAGATCACTCAAGTGATTTCCATGGTTCTGTCAATTTTTTTGAAGTTATACTGATGATAACATTGAATCACTCAAGTTAATAATCCATTTACTGGTAATGATATCCATTCACTCAATTGCAGCATCACTTCACTGGAAGTGATTTTGATAAAATAGAAAACCACTCGAGTGGATATTAATGTCACTCGAAGTGATCTGGTCCACTGGAAGTGCACTAAGTGATCACTGGAAGTGATTTTATAAAAGTAAGCATATCACTCGAGTGGACACCAATTCATTGGAAGTGATTTGGTGCATATTGGTATTCACTTGAAGTGATATGCTAAAATTGCCAATCACTCGAGTAATCTGGTTTATAAGGCATATCACTCTAGTGAATATTAATGATCACTCAAATGATCTACCTAATCACTCGAGTAATGATCTATATTACTCGAATGATCTATTTTCAAATCACTTTCTCACTTCACTGATAGTGCACTTTGATTGAATTAAAACTAGATCATTTTAGACAAGATTTATTATCATCGAAACATGAATTCTAACAAAGATTACATATTGAATTATTGCTTTTATGAAGTTATATTTTTTCTTTTGGAAAAACTCATTATTGCTCTAACTGAAGGGTTATCTCTTGTTTTTCTATTGAGCAGGTCGCACTAAGTTAAAAGTTATGAAATTCAACATTATGATCAGTCTTAAGACTTTTTAATGTGAAAGTTTTTGAGCTACTTGGTCTCGTCTATCTATATATAATACAGTAATATTTCTCACATCAAGTAGCCATGCAATTTGGATGGATGAAGATTTTCTAGGCTTTGTGGCTAGAATCAATCATACTCCTGATCTATATATATAATAATACAAGTGTTCACTTATACCTTTTATCTTTTCAACAATTAAGTCTAGAAAGCAAATGAAGATGTGAAAAAGAAAATATCCCTATAAGAAAGGGCTCAGGGGTTATGCAAGTTGAGTTCAAAGGTTTGCATACCTCTCCCACCCTTTTTTATAGGAGCTTTTTTTTTCTCAGAGTCATTTGCTTTCCAGGGGCTAATTCTTGTGAAAAGACACAACTGTATATAGATCACCAGTTACATTATCACTTATATACGTCAACAGTTGCCATTGATTTTCTCTATAAAGCTTGAAATGTATTGATCCATTCAAAATTGCATAGCCACTAGATGTGAAAGATACTATTGTTATGTTATATTATATATATATATATATGTGTGTGTGTGTGTGTGTGTGTGTGTGTGTGTGAGAGAGAGAGAGAGAGAGAGCAATTAGCATAGAAACTCTCACTTGAAGAGTCTTATATCCACACATTATGATTATTATATAAAAACTGTCATATATTATAAATGTTCATAGTTCTTATTTATAAATCATTATTTATGTACTTAATATATAGCAGTTGTCTACGTGGGACCATTATTAATTTTTATCAAAAGTCATGGTTCTTATATAACAACCATTATATATGTTACTAAATAAATATCGGTTATAAAATGAGACCTTTATATATTATGATAGTTGTTTATGTGTACCTGTTAATTGTTATTACATCAATAGGTATATTATGGCCTCACCGAGTTTCAATACATAACGGGTGTTATGTTATAATCGTTATAATAGGTCAGGAATAAATAACGGTTCAAAACCGTAATTTTTCTATTCCGAGCTTTTATAACCCCCGCATATATAATGATTTAGAACTGTTATATATGACAGGTAATAACCATAATATATCACGATTTTTATAGTAATGTGATCAATAGTACATATCCATGTTGAACCTTACTAAGATTGAACACCTTCCAAAGAGTCCTCATGATTAACGCCTATAAATAATATAATTCTGTAAAGGTTATTATAAGTTTCCACACAATAAGGTTTGTCTTCCTTAATTAAATGCATCTTATACTATCGAATTCATATGTTCCCAATTAATTTAAACAATATTTGAAATTCGATTTATGTTATGGAGTTAAAAATCTAAAATTCCTAAACATGTGTATTGGACGGTTATGGAGGTAGTGCTCGGAAAGCAATTGAACTATATAATATTTTCTTTTCCTTAAAGAAAGCTGATTAGAGAGAAGGATGTAGATTAATGAAGTAATAATATTGAAGTGCATATTGATAGTATCACGTCCTAGGTGGATATAAAGAGAATTGAGAGACACATGTAGCATACAATCGCCTATATATGAAATAGCAAAAGAAAAATTGAAGTATGGTTCGTTTACATGAAGCAATGCTAGGTGAAGCACTAAATTAGAGACTCAAGTGCAACAAAGAAAATATGAGAAAGGAAGAAGTTGAGGAAAATGCATAATTTCTAAAGGATGGAAAAGAGGAAAAAAACAAAGAACATACATCATGCAAGTGAAGAATATAGCCGGCGGTGTGAATAAAAACAATTAAGGAGCGGTCTAGAATCTAGATTAGAATTAGGAACTATAGAGATTTGGTAGAAATTTAAATAATATATTATGATAGTATTTATTGTTATGATCTTTTTTTTTTAAGAAAATGTTATTAGAATTAAAAAGGGATTCCCTAGATTATTTCATAAGTTAATTTCTGATATGACGAAGTTTATTAATATTTACTAAATACCTTTTCATATTTATTTCAATATTTAAATTTCAAAATATTTGTAATCTTCATCCTAATCAACTAAAAGATATTCTAAATAAATTGGAATACTAGAAAGATTATATTAGGTATACGACAGACATATTAATAACTTAATAAAATTATTATGTTATAAGTTCAAAATTCTCATTTTTTCATTATAATTTAATGAAAATTTGTTAAATTTAATCATAGAGTTAATGAGGTTTAATGTTTTTTTAAATCTGTATTAAATATGTTGAAAATAACTTATAAATAAGAATAGAGGAGCATATAGTTAAGATTCAAATCTACTCCCTCATTAAATATTCTCCTATGCACACGTGACACCTATGTTTTCTTGAGTATAACAATACACATAAATGTTCTCAAATAATGGAGCAAAAATGTAATATTCATTAAGTGTAGCAAGTGGACCCCATCTCATTAAGGCAATCAACATTAGGCATAAGTAAGGTATTAAAATCTGGACTATAGTGAACCACTCAAGGGCTGGATTAAAATTTAGTAGGTTAGACCCGTCGTGATTAGAATAATATAATTTAATTGAAAATACTTATATTTGATTATAAATATATTTAATTAAATGTGAAATGTACTTCTAAGTAAGTGAGGTGCATGTATTGTGGGGCTGTTGAAGAGTAGAAGATCATATCTAATTATATATGCTATATAATATTTGATATGGTTAGATTAGTTAAGATCCTAGCTAGTCAAAATATTATATCTGGTTATGTATATTATTATATAATATTTTTAAAATTTTAACCTAATTTCAATTTTTTTGCAAATAAGTTGTAAATGTTAAAAAAATTACAATTGAGTTTCTAAAACTTGTAATTGAGTTTCTGAATTTGTTGTATCTTAAAACTAAATAATATATGTTATCAGCAACTCAGCATAGCATTTTATTATTTGTTTATCTTTTTAAAAAAATCATCGTGGCCTTAATATCCGACAAACTACGGCACTAGAGTCTGCATCTCAACTTCATCATCCATGCATCAGCTCCTATCACCATCAACGGGTATTCTTCAATCTCTACTTAGAGATATGAGCAATAAACTCCAGATTTAGCCCCCGATTCATGGTCACCTCCCTTCCTAAAATCGTCCGTACCAGCTTATCTTCCTACTTTTCTCTTCAAGTTCCATCACCATCGCTATCTTTTGTTGCTCTTTCCTTTCTTCTCCAACCTCCCTTCGATCCAGATCTGGTCTTCCATGGTTCAGGCGTCTGATTTTTTTTCTCTTTTTTTATTTAAAAAGTAACTCGATGACCCTCCCACCCAGCGGTTCACCCGAGTTACTCCTGGTTTACCCCGGTTTGCGCTGAGTTGCCTAGGTCAAGTCCCCACCAATTCCACATATCAACGGGACTGGATAAGGGTGGTCATCGGGTCGCCAGTTTCCGGTATAATTAATGGACATGGTATTTTTGCTTTATTAAGGAATGCCCATATGCACTGTTACACTCAAGGAAATTTCATAGTGTTTGAAGTGCATGAAAGAAATTATGTATAAGTATATTTGTGCCTAAATCCTTCTATATTTTAATGGAGAAAAATATACATGGAACATTGAAATATATGGGAATCCCAAAATGATCCTTTATATAATGATGTTATTTATCTAAAGTTCTTAGAGACTAAATTAGAATGAAGTTTTTTTTAGATAACCTATTTTTTTCATGAAAAAGTAATTTCACATCATGTAACGAAGTTATAACTTACAAAGTGTGTTGTAACAACTAATAATGATTGAATATCAAATAGTAAATAGGACACAGACAATAGAATTCTCCTGTTATAAACTATAACGTTGATTGGGGAAATCTTAGGGAGGTGACAAGACACAGGAACATCCTCTGGATTTGGAATATGGTGCTAATGCAGAATAAAGTGTGGAGCATTACAAAAAACAATGAACTTAATTGGAGAGCACCCAACGTAATAGAAGGGTAAGTGGACCATTCTGGAACCAAATGATCTCAAAACTGTATGTGAGTTCATACACCTCTTTTTCGAAAAGCAAATCTAAAGAAATGAAACGAAAGCAACCAATAGATTAAATAACCTATTTATCTGAAGGGTGTGTTTAGTTCAACAAAAGTTAGGTTATGTGAGGTTTATTTAAATTAAGTTAGAGGAGGTTATAATTTTATTTGGTTCATAAAGAAGGGAGGGGAGGGAGGTTTAGTTTCTTGTTTAGTTCAGAAGAGTAAATGAGGAGAATTAATTATAAATGGATAAAAATGCCCTTCTATTTATTTTTTTTCTTTTTTTACAATGAATTATTAATAATTATTATTTATAATGTTTCTGGAAAGAGAAAGCATCAAGATCCAATTAGAAACTTGACTTGACATCCTACTTCGGGAGACATTGATTAAGAAAACGGAATGAACAGGGTAAAAGTGTTTTGACAGGTGAGGGCAATGTTGAAATTTTGAAAAACTATCATGGGCAATTTAGTTATAGTTGGACATAATATTATTTTCCCTAGAAAAAACCCCAAATCTAGAGGTTTTATGAGGGAGGGGAGTTGACCACTAAAAGACAAAAATCCTCCGCTTCCCTCCCCTACTTCTAATCAAACACTCATTTTTAATATCAAACCCTCCCCTCACTTAACCTCCCCTCCAAAAATCCCTAACCAAACAAGGTCCAAGTGAAATTTGTCGTCTTAATTATTATTGTCATGTTAAAAAGTTAAAATAGCTACTTATTAAACTGTTGCCTTCATTTCGTTTATTTCAAATTAAAGGTATTTAGGTTATTTTGTTACAAAATTTAATCTCGTACTAGTCTTTGAAAACTTCATTAACAAATAGGTCATTTCAAAGTTTTGAATTGATATTTACGGGAGAATTTCCGTGGGTTTATCCGTTTTTAAATAAAAAAATTAGCATGATGGTTTATTTGTATTACGTCAGAACTATGATGTATGTCCGTTAATAACTGTGATAAAAAGAAGCCTTTTCTATTGTGGTATATATATATACACTCTACTATAGATCGCATATATATGGTTGTTATTATTAATCATATATTACAATTTCAAACCATCATATATAAAAGCGTTATATATACTCGGCATAAATGTATGATAATTTCAAACTGTAATGTATTTAGGGCATGCACAATGATTTTTTGTTAATAACCGTAATGTATTGACTTTATTTTTTATTATATATAGTTATTTTTAAATATTTATTTGTATTTAGTTTTACTATTAATATTTATTATATAAGACACAATATAATCATTGATAATAACAAGATAATAATATTAAATAAAAAATTATATTTATTGTATTTAAAATTCAATACATTATACATAAATATCATATAATTTAAAAGAAATTAATCACTTAAACACTTTCATAATAGAACATTATTTTATAATTTTTTAAATTCTAAAAGAAAATTTATTAATAAAAAATTCCACAATATTCTGCAATGCCTTTGTTATAATTGTTCATAAATCACATATACTCCTACAATTCCTATCACACATCCTTTAACTGCAAAAAGTGATATAAATAGGAAAATGAGAATATATATATATATATATATATATAGTAAAAAAAAGCAAATATAAAAACTTAAGCAAATTTCAGAATATAAATATGAAAATCAGAATGAGTGTGTGTATATATATATCTAGTGAAAATTGACAAATAAGCAAATCTCAAATTTGATTCAACAAACTTGATTTGGTCGCTAAAGTTTAGGAACATGAGATACTCAAAATTAAGAAATTAACAACCATTCAAATAAATCATGATTTAACTAATAAAAATTAGGAGAAAATTTTTTATTGATATTTAATCAATATAATATGGTGTAATCATAATTATTTTTACTATAATAAAACAAAAATAAAAAAATTTAGCATTTTACCTCATCCTCTTTTTCACGCTTTTTACTTTTCTCCAACAACTATAATTAGAAATTAGATATTGTTTTTGGTTTGTGATTCTTCTTCATAGATAATCATGATGGGAGACCTCAAACCTCAACTAACAAGCTCTTGTTATATAAAAAAATAAAATAAAACTAAAAATGTTAATTAGAAAAAAATAAAAGCTTACACAAGGATGAGACCCCAACAATAGAGCAAAACCCGTAAAGAAATGAGTATGAGCCCAAGGGAAGCTTAAAAACTATTTGAAAAGGAGTTGGAAGAGTTGCGCTAAATAACTTTTTTTAAAAAATCCGTGTTCTTATATTTGGTATTTTTTAGAATCCAACCTTTTGATATCAAATAATACAAAACAATTCTTTGTGAAAAACTGCCAAGTATTGTTAAATAAAATTTTTTAGAATCATGCCTCCTTATATTTAATATTTTTCAGAATCTCATATTTTTATATATGAAGATTATCATTTTTTATCATTAAGCATTATTAAAGAATACATAATAGTTCTTTGTAATGAACCATTAAGTATTTTCAATTAAACTTTTTCATAATCACGTCTCCTTATATTTGATATTTTTCTAAATCTCGTATTTTTATATATGATGGTTATCATTTATAATCATTAGGTATTGTTAAAAAATAAATAACTATTTTTTGTGAAGAACATTAAGTGTTATCAAATAATTTTTTTTTCAAAATTATGCCTTCTTATATAGGACGGTTATCATTTTTAACCGTTAAGTATTTAGTAATCATACTTTACGGTTACTTGTTTATAATCATTATGTTTTTGTTTTCGTTGATATAATGTTGGAAAATAAATTGTTTGAAAATGTTACAAGAGGATTGTTTCATAAGAACCGTCATTTTTGTCATTAAATACATTATGGATAGTAATTATAATCGTTATGTTTTTGTTTTTGCAAATCCTGCATTTCAATACATGACGGTGTTTAACCGTTAAATTTTAGCATTATATATTTTTGTGAAACCTCTGTCTCATCATATATAACATTGATTTGCTTTATTTATTATTTATTAAGTGTCATATATGCACGATTATGTAGTAGTGATACTCTTACATTCACTTCACAATATAAAACATTTTAAATTTAACCAAATTATATAGTTTAGGAACAACGATTAAAATTAGTTAATGGTTTTACTTTTTCCAATATTGGTAAAATATTTTTCAAAATCATTCTTAATTAAGGTAGATTAACCTCCATCATAATATTAACTACTCCATCTCCCGGTAAATAGAGAGCTTGTTTTCATAATATGATACTTCATTCTCAATTTAAATTGAAGGTTAATTGCACATAAGGCATTTTTTGAAACTCATCATAAATGTTTCACCAATAAACTTCGCAAAAAAGTCCTACTATTATAATATATTCTGTCGGCAAAAAAGGATGTAGGATTACATACCAATATTATATTATAATTAATAAGTCCTCTTGCCTTGCAAGCAGTCGAAGGATTAGGTTATATAGTTATGACTCATAAGTAGTGCGAACTATTGCTCCTTTCGTTCTTATTTATATGATAAAATTGTTGAAGTTGGGTGTTGCCATGGTTTTAAACAAAACTCAGTAACAGGAGGTAAACTCGATTATGAACTTAGATTATAAAGTAAGAGAGTATGTCTTATCAATAAATAACTATTAAAAATATATTTTTAAATAATTAAAAAAATAAAGAAAGAGAAAAATTTAATTTAAATATATTTCAAAATTCATAGTTTATCATA
Organism: Albizia julibrissin; assembly: GCA_037074505.1. NCBI lineage: Eukaryota > Viridiplantae > Streptophyta > Magnoliopsida > Fabales > Fabaceae > Albizia > Albizia julibrissin. The sequence goes on along the minus strand of CM073484.1, from coordinate 45,550,830 downwards.
CTTAACATAAAAATTTCTATAAACTTCATATATGAAGTCATTAAATACAATAAAATAAAAAAAATTATAAATTCAACAAAGATAATTAAATGTTGGATTAACAATGTTCTTAAGAATGATTGAGTGGACATTATTTTATAAATTATCACGAGTTTAAGAATGAGTTAATATGACTTTGGAAATTGAAAATGCAAAAAAATTAAAACTCATCAAGTCAATTCATAAGTTCAACAAGGTTTGTATCCAGCATGAGTTTAAAAACGAATTGACACGATTATATAAGTTGAAAACATAAAAACAATAATCTTTATAAGTCAAGCAGTGAATTTGACAACAATAAGCGCCCCTCTTTCATTCTTTTCTTAAATAATGACTTTAGTTTGATTAAGGGTAATTTTAGAAAATTATGAAAATATTTGTCATTTAATTAATTTTTTAATCTTATAAAAATATTAACATAGCCTTGTAAAAATCGATATAAATATACTAAATTATTATAGGCATTTGCTTTACAAGAATTTATAATAAGTTGCAATATATATTCAAGTCATCTTACTAGCAAAGCTTGATATAAACTTTATATTATTCAAAAATTTTAAAAAGAGCATAAGATGTATCACACAAAATCTCATATAATTTTTTCTGTTATTTTATATGAGCCATTTTTTACTATTATTATTTTTTCTTTTTTTGAGTTGAAAAAGTAGGCCAACTAACCTTACAGGGATCGAATCCATCATCACCCCAATATAAGGGGATCACTTTGCCACTGGGATAATGCACCATGCGCTCATTTTTTACTTTTTACAAAACACTGTTCTCCTTCAAAACAAAAATAAACCAACTAAACTCAAACTAATAGATCATCAACTAAAGAATGAATCTGGTCAATTCAATTTTTAAACATTGAAAAAATAAATCATTATGACTTTTGGTTTCGTTTAGATTGATTCCTTACAATCAACACCGAAACAATCCTTTGAGGACTTATTTTGTTTCATATTTATATATTTAATGTTTATAGGCCACATCCATTTATAAGTTTCATCTCATTTTTTCCTGAACAAAATTGATTAACTGATCATTTTGTTTTAGAGAATATTAAATTTATTTCTTCAAGTAAAATTATACCAAGAGTGTATAAATTTCAAGAATATTATGCTTTATTTTAAAAAGTAAGCTAAAAATTTAATCTATATGCTCATACCAACATGTGCACCTAGTACAATGAACTTTGACTATTTAAATGCTATGTATTGAATTCGAATATATGTGAATGTAAAAAATATATTTGGAAGAGCTACTTCTAATTGGGCATAATAATACTTGATTCTAATCCAATCAGATAATCATATAAAAAACACATAACATGCTAATTCTTTTCCATAAAAAAAAGTTGCATTTACTATTTATCATGAATGATTAACTCGTTCTAAATTGAACTTAACACTAATAAAAAAAAACATAAGTCTTATTCTATACCAAATGAGGTTAAGTACATGAATAACATAACATCATTGAATTTTATCCACTATAGGATCCATATATATATATATATATTCACTACTACAGAATAGGGATTTAACGTCACATAAAGACGTCCCTTCTTTAAAAAGGGAAGTAAAAATTGGACGCAGTGTCATTTATATAAATAAAGATAAACTTTTTCCTCTTTAGACGTCCTAAAAACTAAAAGGGACATGTAAAGAGATCTTTAGGCGTCCCTTCTTGTATAAGGGACGCCTAAAGATCTGCCTCTAAAGGTTGCATGCCAGCCACGTGGCTGGCATGCAGCTAACATTAGGCGTCCCTTCTCCAAGAAGGGACGCCTAAAGGTTTCCCTTCTCCAAGAAGGGACGCCTAAATGTTTCACTTTCCCTCCATATTCTTCATTTCCCTCCATTGCAGCATTTTCGTTCTCTCTTCCTCCCTCTCTCAAAAAACCCAGCTGCAGAAACTTAGCCTCCATAGCAGCATTTTCATTCAATCCCCCCTTCCTCCCAAGATTGTTAAGGCGCCATCCCCTTCCTCGATCTTCTCTCTCACGTCGTACCCATCTGTCCATCACAAGGCCAGCAGCGTCAGTGAACCTCCGTCCTCAGCTTCAAGGTACAGCGCGCCCCTCCCTTTATCACCATAAGGCCAGCAGCGTCGACTACCCATCTGTGACCACCAAAGGTTTTTTTTTGTAGAGTTGGATTGTTTTTTATGCGGTTATTTAAGGGTCTGAAATGTCACTTATGTGTTCGTGCTTTATAGATTTTTGCTTCTCCTATTACATTTAGAAAAGATATATAATATTTATAATATATGATATTTATTGATGTACTTGGGTTAGCAGGTTACATCTAAACTAAGAAAGACACTTGTGTCTTTTTATGACTTTTGCACATGACATATATATATATATATGTAAATTTCATAAGTTCAATAATTCAATAAATCTTTTCTAAGTTCAAGATTTCATAAGTTCAATAATTCATTGGTCATTTTATTTCTATTTTAGGTCCTTCTACCACATATGCATTGATATGAAAAGACAAAATTTATACGGATTCTTGTGTCTGGAAAATACGATATCGGATAAAAATGATGTCGCAAAAAGGACGCATTATGTGGCTTTCACAATGGCAGCGACCAAATTGCGATGTTATCTAGTGCCAATTGTTCAAGGGTATGTAGTTGTATTTTTATTTTTTGGGATGTTTGAGAAATAATTTTCTTCTAATCTAAACTTCATTTTAATCTGTGTATTGTTGTAGTTACCATTGGAGCCTGTGTGTTGTTTGTCCATGCCTCAATGAAATCTATTAGTTTGATTCATTGACAAAAAAGTACGACAAGGACACAAAATCCGTTTTCAACACATTAGTTATTTCTTTTTTATTAATTAAAGAAATGCTTGATTTAAATAAATTGTTCTAACTTAAAATGTTTTACATTTTAATGGTAGCGCGACCCAAACATATAGAATGCTTGGCGGGTCACGTGGGGGTAGAGTTGTTCGCAAGCCAAAGTGGTTCTATCCCAAAGTATGTGGTTTCAATATAATTTAAGTTCTTTTATTTAGGGTTGTTTTAGAAATAATGTATGTTATTGATTTTAACCAATTGCTTTTGATTTATAGTGCCCTCAACAGCCAGGTGGTACTGAATGTGGCTATTATGTTCTACTTTACATGTATAATATCATTCAAAGTGACGTTACAAGTGATTTTCAACAGGTAATCAAATGATAATATTTTGGGTGTATTTTAATTGAATTGCTAAACAATCCTTTAATTTTATTGATTTCGTATAATCATATTTTCTAATTTGCAGATCTTTGATAATGATGCTGCTTACTTATATGAAGACATTAATTTGATTAGAGACTTGTTGGCTGGGAGGATTCTTCAACACATTGATTTGTAGAAGTTTATCGTTTCCTGTACATTTACTTAGTAATTGTTTATTAGTGGACAACATTTCTGTCAACACTTTAGTGCATGAATGTTTCACTAGAGGTGGATTTTGTGTTTTGTTAATTATATATTGCGTGCTGTATGTTTCTTTTTTGTGTAAGGAGACTATGTTGCTGTTTGCTTTCAGAATGGCCAGAAACAATACAAATAGCACCGTATTTTTTTTAAAAAAAACCTTTAGGCGTCCCTTACGCTAAAAGGGACGCCTAATGGAAACTTTAGGCGTCCCTTTTAAGGCAAAGGGACGCCTAAAGTTTCTAATTTAAAAAAAAATTCTAAACGGGGACTTTAGGCGTCACTTCTTTCAGAAGAGACGCCTAAACGCTTACTTTTACTCGTCCCTTTACAAAGGACGTATAAAGTCCAAATTTATTACGTCGCTGACATACGCGTTCTTTTATAAAAGGATGTTAAAAATCCTAAAAGAGGAACGTTAAAAGTGTTTTTTCTAGTAGTGATTGAACCAAATCTATGAATTTACAACTATTCTTTCCTTTATGCAAGGTTTTGGGATAAATTAGCAAAGTGAAAAATGAGGAGTAAAAATATTAGCCAAGAGAGCCAAGGCAAGCACCAATGGTGATACACGTGAAAGCTAAGGCGTATAGGTCACAACAAGCTTCATTAAATAAGTTGAGTTAGTTGGACGACAAAGACACACAGAGTCTTTTTTAAATATGCCACTCATCAACATATATACATATAAATATAAATTTTTTTGTGATACGTCAATTAATCATATAGATAAGATAATTTGTTTACAATAATGGTACAAAAGCCATGCTAAGAATTCATCATGATGGCACCAATAACTTTATTATAAATAATTAATATGATAGTATAAATTAAAAAAAAAAGTCATGGCCATAGGTTTATTGGTCAGGAGCGTGACCTATTTAGCTAAATAGGCATGATCATGTGAGGGTGACCTACTAAGTAAATTAACTAGGCTGAATTTAAAGTATGTCAGATTGTAGGTCCATGATATGGTTCTAGCTTACTTTTCTTTGTTGTTTGTTTGTTTGTTTTTTTTTAACTAATGGATCTAGTTTACTTTCACAGTTTTGCATGCACCCTTATTATAATATATCGCTTTATTATAAGTTTAGGTTGTAAAATTTTTTTAATACTAAATATAAGTTTTTCTTAGGAGTAATTGGTGAATATTTTTCAATTTCAGCCCTTTTGAAAATAATGTAGGTGAGAAAAATGTATAGCATCTTTTTTTTAAATACTCATTATTAAATAAAAAAAATTTAAAAATTCAATCGAATTTAAGATATAATAAATGTCCTAACTTCCCTTCTTTAGAATGTAATATTTGGTTAATTGGACTTATAATAAAATACCAGGGTGGCAATAGTAATTATCATCGTTACCTAAACAAAACAAAAATCGTGGACATTTGTGTTTGTGTGTTTGTGTCTATGCGAAAATATAATACTTTAACAAAAAAAAAAAAGAAAAAAAGAAATTTGCATAAATATTTATAGAAGTGCATATACATTTGATCAGACAATTGTCAACGCGTTGTCTTTTTATTGTGCTCATTGCATTCGTAACTACAAATGAAACTTGTAAAACCAGAGACTTCGTTTTCAAGCACCCATACGGGCAGGTGCCGACAGTATTGATAAGCAAGAAGGCATTGGATTCTATGGGGGAAAAAGTATTTAATAATTATTTTTTTAATTTTTTTCCTTGACATGTTATAATTTAGTCTAAACTCAATGTGCGTAGAGAACAGGTCCAGAAATGGAAAAAGAGTTTAAGCCGACAATAACAAAGAAAGTTTTAGCCTTGAAGTATATTTCTCTCTATACTTTGTGACCCCTTTTAATCATTGTTGTTTTTTTTTAAAAATCTCTCACTATTAAAAACATGCTTCTTTATTATTATAATTTAGTTTGATAATCTAAATATATTAATTTAATGTTCTAATTATAAAAAACTCATTTTCATTTAGAGCGATTTGTCAATTTATTTTTTTTTAATAATCTAAATATATTATATTAAAAAAAATTAAATATACTTTGTCAGCTGCAGAGTCATTACTTAAATTTTCTGCGTTAACATTTTTTTGTTAGTTATATTAACGGTATTAGAAATATAGGACAAAAAGTATATTTTATAAAGTTAAGGGAACAAATGCATACCTCATAAAATTTAAAAGACTAAAAGTATACTTTAGCTTATCTAAAATTATCAAAAAAAATATAAAAAGTATAAAAAATTGCTTTTTATAAATAATCATAAATAGCGATCAAGAAAAATAATGCCATTGATTTTCTTTCTCTAATTGTTTGCATATGAAGTTTCAGTTTGGTTCCTTAATTTTACAAAATATCTTTTATTCTTAACATTAACATTGTTAGTTTTAAAGATGATTTTTTGTGTCAATCATAATTGATTTTTTAAAATTAAATTTAATATATCAACATTTGAGATTTTCTTTTGTAAAATTACCCCCGGGGGGGGGGGGAATGATGAAGCAGAGTCTCCGGTACCAATGTCCCATGCATGGGTCATTTCAATGCGAACCGGTTATTAGGGATGCATAGGAACTATGGGCTTAGCTTGGGCCCACTTCCGCACTGTTATATTATAGATTTTTCAATGTTGAACCATAACGGTTAAACGAAACCCAAAAAAAAAAAAGGAAATAATTATTCAAGAACTAAAAAATAGATATTAAAAAAATGATAATATTCTGAGCAGCTAATACTTTAAAAATATTTTGAGGTATATTCTTCCTCGGTCTACCTCGTACCATTGTTCCTTTTCACTATAAGAGGGAACACTGTATTAATATTATATCAACACTTATATCACTTATATGGACATACAACTTTTCAAATCTTTCATATCAACACATATAAGTCACACACACTTAACAACTTAGTATTTATCCCAAAAGATACATGTTTTCCAACATACTAGTCATATGTACACAAGTGGCTCAATATTTACATCAAAATAAGCCCATACTACCCTACTGAGCATACTCTCATCTTTTACTCTATGCATATTAATCACCACATACATTATCATATGCTCAATGAAAGGTAAAAACTCAAAGGGACCCATAAGTATAACTTCATTCTTCTTCTTGATCCAAGAAGTGAAATCAGGAAGATAGGATAATGTGGTTTGGATCCAAATATCGTCATCCATCATTAGCTCTAACTCCTCTCTTTGCTCATACAACTTCTTCATTGACTCCAGAAATGTTGTATACTAGTCTGTGGGAGTAAAGAACTCCGTGAAAGCTGTCACATACAAATCCTTCAGTTGCTCCCATAACTCGTCATCTGGATGTGGATCGAAGATTAACTTCTCCACTAGAGCATCTGACTCCACCGCTGAGTCTGGATGTTGGTAACTATCCTCTGGATCTACATCATCCTTGTCCACCACTGTGGCTTCATCCTTAGCAATAGGACAATGTATACTGGCCACTTGACGCTCTTCCTATGAGTCCGCGCCATTCTTGGTCCACATCCTCCTCTATCAAGGATCACACTAACTCTACCTTCTGGGATTTGCTCTTCCGGAGGAACTTGATTGACAGAAGGAAGTGAGGGTGATCTGCTTCTCTATCTCTTATTGGTTGACTCATCTTCCCTCTTGATCACTACAGGAGCTGGTATGCTCTTACAAGCTGTTCGCCTTACTCTTGTTACACCGGCTCCCTTATACTCTACCACATGTGGGTCCATATCCTACAAGGAATTAATTTGCATTAAGCATAGCACAATGTGTCAAAATTTCGAAAGAAAACATCACACAAAGGTTCATGCAAAAATACTTTGGAAACATCACTGCACTCGAGTTTGGGGTGCATGGACTTAAGTTCTGGCCAGTAACTGGGGTCCTGCAGCTTATACTTGAGTTCAGTTGGTCTATCGCTGAAACCCAATTGATTCTCTACCATCGTACTCGAGTTCACCTGAGAAAACTCGAGTCCTCCTCCAAATTAGACACTCAAATTTATTTTTGAAAACTCAAGTTTTTAGCTTCGCACTCGAGTTTTCCCAACACACTCGAGTTCTGCGGGTATCTCCACCAGGACTTAGTTTTTTTTTCCACATGACATGAAAACTTGCACTCTAGTTCACATGCACTCGAGTCCACAAAGTAGCACTCAAGTTCTCTGCCAAAACTTGCACTCAAGAGATTTCGTTAAGTGTTGCACTCCAGTTTCGCTGGAAAATCACACTCGAGTCTCGAGAGTTCTGAAAACGAGTTTACACCCGAGAGTTTCCAACGCTTGAAACATTTGGCCTGCACTCGAGTTCAACACCAAGCACTCGAGTTCTGGTGAACTTTTACACTTGAGTCCAATGAGTTTGGAGGATCGAGTTTCTTCCAGAGAAACTTTAACACTCAAAACATCAGACATGAACTTGAGTTCGCCATTGTGCACTCGAGTTCTGCACTTGAAACACACTCGAGTCATGCAAGTCTTCCCATGCGAGTTTCCATCCGAGAACTGCAAGTTCAGTAAAATCCACTATGCACTCGAGTTCAGTCCTTAGAACTCGAGTCTTCAGCATCTATAGCACTCGAGTCACGCGATTTCGGCCTTAAGAGTTTCCACCTGAGAGTTCCATCCCCAACAGAAACATGATGCACTTGAGTTCTACACTCAGAACTCGAGTTCTCAAGCCTGTCACACTCGAGTTCATTATTGAACTCCCACGAGTTTTTGCCTGAAAACACGCAATTTTTGGGAAAATTCCTCTTGCACTCAAGTTCACATAGGCAAACTCGAGTTCTGGGCTGAAACGCACTCGAGTTTCGCCTGAAAAACTCGAGTTCTTCAGCCATTATCCCGTATGAAATCACTTCCAAACCTTCTAAAACTTCCTCATCACTTCCAAATCACTTCCAACACTTCTTTTACTCCTTCATCACACATCATACCTATATTCTAAACCATCTCAACCATCTCAACCCTTTCAACTCTAATGAATTATGCAATTCTCTTAAATCCAAGCAGAGGATTTCCAGCAATGACCATTATTGCCAGAACCATTGCTCTGATACAAAAAATGTGATACTTTATTTCCCAGCACTACGGTAGAGTGCTAAAATAGCTAATACTCACCGACTATAAACATCAGAGTGTGGAAAATGCTAGAAATTCCATACAATACCTCTGCTGGATATACATATTCACATTCATGCTCAATTCATACATAATTCACTTACAACTCATAGTCTTCATATACAGTCTCAAAATACATACAAAGTTTTCAAAATACATAATGGAAACATGGAAACCTAAACTAAACTCTCCCGCTGTCCGGCCTCGACTCGACATCATTTACCTTCTCCTTGGCCCATGAGCTTCCTCCCTGTAGTGGAGATTTATTTTTGGGAAAAAAGGATGAGATTCATGGGAATCTCAGTAGTAACACATACAACATACAAGATCACACATATATAGCATGCTCATCATATACTCATCAATCAAATTATCATAACATCATTTAGTGCAATTAATGCAAATCATACATCATGCTAGCACTAGACACAGACTTGGCCCCGAGGGGTACCCGCGCAAAGATAGGCCCCGGGAACCGCTCGTGCAATATGAATATTATCGTATGAGTATCAACCCGCGTAAAGATAGGCCCCGGTTGATTTCTCTACTTAATCTAAATATGTATGACATTTGATGATAACAAACCACACATATACATGCTATGTCATATGAAGACGATTACTACCTGGTTACTTCTCTATGCAACTTTCCCCTTAATTCAAGCTCGAGCAACCACTGAGGCCGATCCAGTTATCAAGTCCTGAAATTGCCAAATACCACCAAAGGGGTTATTACTCATCTATACACCTTTCCAAACTCATATCATTGGTAAATTTAGCCTATTGGTGCCAAATTACCAAAATACCCCTTAGGTCCTCATTATCAATATTTTCTCCAAAATCATGATTTAGGCCATTCCTATACATTTTCGCATGTAAAATTCATTTTTGACATCGAATTGGCTAAAATCAAGCCCAAATGATGAAAATACCCTTGACAGACTTCTAATAAGGCTTAGAAAGGGCAATTTTGTCATTTCACTCTCTGGGCCTTTTCTCACTTCGGGGTCAACGTAGACCTTACATAATTCAGCCTCTTGAATTTGATGGAAGCATCGAATTGGTCAAACTCCAAGCCATTCCCCACATCCAACACATAGAAGGGAAAATAAATTCCCAGAAAAGTTGTTTCGGATTCTCGTTTTCTTTGGCTCAATCACCTCCTTTCTACTTATAACCAATATATTAACTACTTAGACATTCATCGAACTTGATTTGGAGACACTTACATATTAAGGTCTCTTTGGCTTTCTTGAATTATCTTATACCAAATGAACCATAATCAAGCCCAAAACAACTATACTAACCTTAATCAAGCAAGAGGAACAAGTTTAGGAAGTTACCTCTTGATTTTCTTCACTTTCTCTCTCTAGGTCAATTTTTCACTCCTCCTTCATGCGCTTGATACAGCTAAACAACATGGAGATTAATGATATGGAGATGAGAAGAAGAGACCATAGAGGAATTAGGAACCTTTATCACAAGGTTCAAGCATCTTACCTTGATTCTTGATGAAACCTAGCTCCTCCTCCGTTCTTCCGACAAGTTCTCGTTCTCAAGCTCTCTCTCACACTTCTTGGATCAGTTTAATCAAGAATGAGCTGATGAGAATGAGAATTAGATAATATAATGGATGATTAAATCAAATTGGATACTTGGCACCTTGTAATTGGTCCATAAATGCTAAATTCCATTAATTAATTCCAACTCACCTTTCTTCACTCTTGACAGCCAAAAACATGCAGGGAATTATGGGAAAAAGCTGAATCTCCATTTATCCTATTGTGCCAACATGTAACTTGTTGACCAAGTCATTGACTATTTAACTATTTGACTATTTTTCACAATAATTCACCAATTGGTAATTGATCCATTAATGATCAATTAGTCATTTTGATCTTTTTAATTCCCATTTAGCTCAAATCATTGGGAATTTAAGGAAAATAATTATTTTTCACTTTTAAGAAAAATTTTCGTTTTGTCCCTGCATTTACTAATTTATTGAAATAAATCATTTTCCGTCCATTCCTTTGGCTAAACCCCATTTTTGACACTTAAATGAGTCCATCAATCATATTATTAAATTCTGTGAATTTTGGTTACCATATTGGGCCTTTATCGGTCTCTTATACCTTTATTCGGTCAATTTACGCGTAACCGACACTTGGAATATTTTCCATAAATTCACATAAATACATTCACATAATTTTTCACCATTTTATTCCACTAAATATACATCAAATATAAACATTACTATATTGGTGAAAAATGGGGTATTACAATTACCTTTTTTGGAGGTAATCTATTGATACCCTCTGGAACATTATAGGAAACCCGTTTACTGTCGAAATATTTTCATGTGCTACTCTAGCATTTAACCGCTTGGAGTAAAATTTTATATGCCTCTGACTACCTTTTGCAAACATCTCTTAGCTTTAGCTGTTGAAGGAAAATTAAGGTTGATTTTTTGGCATTGTTATATAACTGTGAATTAGGATAAATAATCCTCCTTCTGTTTCTGCAGTCTTATAGAATATTATGTGCTATCAACTAATCATCATCAAGAATTACTCCCAATTTATGTAGTAGCAATCAACCCAGTTCTACTGTTGCTTTATGTCTTCCAAGTTTTACTATGTCATAGAATAAATGTTGGCTATAATAGATCTGACACCCATGAGTATAGACACAACTAAATTATGGGGTAGCTAATATACACTAAGGACTAGCCATCTCACTTAGTCATATGCAATAAAGGAAGGACTAGCACCTGAATCAAATCATACTTGTACGAAATTACTATCAAGTAAAACCCATACTCTAGATCAGTTCCAGAGACTTGCTGGCTTTTCTTCGTGTCATTGTAAAACTTTGCTTTGAGTTTGTCTGCCCCAATTCCTCTGTCTATTTGTTGCTATAGACAACTGCTGGCTAAATGCCCCTGGTTGCTAACAATCATAATAGATTAATGATCTGGCTGGGCACTATATGGCCTCCAGATTGGTGGGGCTTACCATAATACCAACAAGTTATATTTTCAAAAGGTTTTTTATCACCATGGTTACTAATCTGGTAAGATTTTTATTATTCCCTTTGAATGGGCCTCCTGTTTATTTACACTTCTGGGAAGAACTCTCACTTCCAAAGGCTCCTTTATTGTTGGTCTTTTTGTCCGTATAAAAATTCAATATGTTAGTTTTAGTAATATAACATTCCTTCACTGCTTTATTAAATTCGATATATTGTTTGGAGACCAATTTCTTATCCAGTTCTGGTCTCATTCCCTATATCATCATGTCTGTGCTCCACTCCTCATCACTACAATACCTCAGACAAGAAGGGTATTGAGATAGTCAAATATAGCGAGTTAAGTATTCATCAGAATTTTCTTTTCATCTTACCGAATGGTAAGGAACTTAGTTTTCCTTTGCAACTTAGACTAATCGGGGAAATGTTTTCCATTAAACTGTTGCTGAAATGATTCCTAAGCAACATGAATATTTTAGTATCTTTCCACCATTTGTCCATGCCACCTACTAATTTATAGATTTTTAGCCAAACTTTGATATTATCTGGGCATTTTAGAATTTTGTAAATTTTCTCCATACATGACCACTAATCCTCTTCTATATGAGGATCAAACTTCCCTCGGAGGTAGGAGGTTATTGTTATGAAAATCGTGTCACTTATATCTGCAAGCTTTTATCCTCAATGGTAGTTCCAGGAAAAAGCCTAGGAGAAGGCTGCTGATCAGGATTCTCAAGCTATACGTACACATTTTCCTGTCTACCAAGATTGTTTTCTTTTTCCTTATCTTCATCATGTTTTTGTTGTACTCCTCACAGCTCATCTCTCAAATCATATTTCCATTATATATCGCTCTGTCAATATACTCATTATCTGCTGTATTGAATCAAGTCTAACTCCTTGACCCTACTCAGCACCTTTACCTCTTTGTCTCCCCATCTATATGTCTCATTACTTAAACATAATGAAGGGGTAAATTCCACATGTTCATAAGGGCACTTTTATCATTCTCCCAAAATTTTTACACATGAATACTTCAATAATAACATATAGCAGACCTTTACAGCAGTTTAGAAAAGACTTTTAGTAATACACTACCCATAAGTAACTGTGCAATATGTTTCTACTCCTTTACATTTCATAACTTAACATTTTCAACAACTTCTCAGGAGTCATCCATCATTTCATTTCCCTGGGCTAAGCATACTTAACTTTAATGGACCGGTGCAAAAATGCTAGTACCTATTCCAATCGCGTCCGAGCATTGGCACCCTTAGACTGCCCTTATTTTGATTAGTCAAGTCAACCATCTCCAGGTGACCAAGTATTGCATATGAATCATATATCAATACTAATACATATAGTTCAATATATACTCAGTTATATGCTCTACTAACATCATAAAGTTATCATATGAACCCTACTTCATAAGGTCATTCCTTCTTCCATACCCAAAATACAGTGTCTTATGGATCCGATCTTCATCTGGGAACTCTATACTATGTAATCCCTACTCCCAGTGCAATGTGTCGATATTATGTGCGTACTGTGCATACTAGGGGTTTAGAGTACCTTAAACACGGAGAGTTCGCACATACATAATCTTGATACTTCTTCTCCATTCCTGATCATACTATAGTTTATATTCCATGTATATAGATTCTGCACTAGAACTAGTAACCTTGTATGGATCCGATTCCATTTCCATAGATAGCGGTTGCTTCGCATCATCAGCAGATAACTTGGCTGTTGGCCTTGATCTCGATTGGGGCCCATATACTAACCTTTGCCTTATCTACTTCCTTGAAACCTGCAGCTTCTTGGCACCATTCCCAACTTAATATAGTCATCCTAACTGCCCTCCATATATCCTTTGATTCTTTGGGGAAAATTCACCGATAACGGTGATTTTACTCCTTTGTCACCTTATTCGGCTTGTATTTTCCATTACTACGTAATTAATATCATATCAATATACTATTCTATCATTTCCAGAATCGCATGCTCTAATACCAAAAATGTCAAACCCTTTATTATTTTGACATTTTTCAGAGTAAGAACGCGCAGTTCAATAGGCAAACAAAAATAGCACAATATACTTATATAAAATTTTTGATTACAATACAAAAAATCCCTAAAAGGCTTGTACAAGTTACATTATAAATTCAAAATACAATGAAGGACTAATATATAACCAACAGAAAATCTCTTAGTCAGCACTGGACCCTCAATCGCCGGTATCCGCTACTTTGCCATCTGACCGCTTCCTCTAGCTAAATTAATTTTTGAATTATGGAAAGGGTGAGATTTATATGAATATTAGTAGCAACATGCTATCAATCATATAAAATATAAAAAGTAAACAGGCATAGCAACATATATCATGATGCAGCAATTAATAATGCTAAACACACATCTGACAATGTTCAGCAACAAAGCGATGATTTTGTCTAGATCAAAATGATCACCCGATCCCTACTTGCACATATCATAACACATTATGATCACACCAATGTTCTGGAGCAGGCATCAACCTGTTCGTATTTGTCATACCACTCAACTGGGTCCACCTTGCCTCATGGTACAATGCTCATCCCATGGGGTGGTACTTGTTTTTTTATCATATTCCTACACCCAGTGAGTACTTATGCCACATAGGCATATCGCATTGGCCTACCTAGACTGGATACCTATAGGACCTTGAGGAATAACGCTTGTCCTTCAGTGTGGTACTTGTATCTTTTTATCTCCTTCCTACACCCATAACTAGGAATTATGCCGCCCCATCCCCACACATCTCATTCGATAAAACATGGAAAATAATGCATATTAACAATCACATAGAATATGAGAGATAAAGTTACTACCTGGACTCATTTCCAAAGCTTAGCTACCACCGGTCCTTTAACTTTTCGTCTGGCTCGGCTAAATATCAAATCATAAAATTCCTAAAGTAATTGCAAATAAGTTATTAATCACTCATACCTTATTTTAAAATTTACAAGTTGTTTATCTTAGCTCAAAATCACATAATTACTAAAATACCCGTAAAGAACCCAGTCTAATTCCCTTTTTACCTGATATATTTGTACTTTTTCAAAAATTATGACCTCGGCTAATACTACACAATTTCACATGAAAAATTCATTTTTGACATTATTTTGGAAAAATTCACACTCATTTCAAGTTTTACCCTTGAAAGCCACCAATTAAGGTTTTTGAGGCAAAAATTGTCATTTTCGCAGGTTTTCCAGAAATTTCTAGCTTTTTAGTCAAATTTGTAAATTCGTAACTAAATCTAGAAAATTACAAATTAAGTGATTCTAGTTCTTGTGTAAAGATATTTCAGTCCTAGTTGATGGAAAAATATCACAGGGAACCATTCATAACCAAAAAATTCCAGAAAATTCGACAAAGCTAGTCCGCTATAGAATTTATTCCAGATTCATAGTCAAACTTTGAAAAATCATATCTTTCAAAAACTAGTCCAAATAGCTTGTATTATCTATCAAATTAAAGCCAAAGATGTCTAATTTTATCCTGTAAAACTTCATAAGGTTTGGACTAGGTTTTTCTATTCAACAACAAGCCACAACAAATCTTGAACAAATTGGAAAAATGGAAGTTTCATATTTTATCTTTTAAAACACCTTCCTTTTCACTTTTAATCATATGGTTAACTCCTTAAATACTATTTACACATGATTAGTGTTAATTTGGGTAGCATCTTCCCTTAGGGTTTGAACATCCCAAATTAAAAAATCCAACCAAATCAAGCCAACAATCAACCAAACAACCATCACAACTTTGATTTCAACAAGAATTTCAAAGTTTTTTTTGACTTACCTTGATTCCTCTTATTTCCTTCTAATCTGTCCCTCTCCTCCTCCTTCTTCTTGAGTTTTTCTTGTTTGTTAACTAATTTGAGATGACATAGAGGTTAAGAGGATGCTTCATAAATTAGAAGACAAGAATAAGTAAATATTATGGCCTTTTCTCCTTGCTCTTTGCTTTTCTCCAAGTCTCTTCCTCTCTCTTTTCTCGTCTTGGCTGAATATTATGGCCTTTTGAAGAGTAATGGAGAGTTCTCTAGTGCTCTCTTTATTATTTCATTTTTGTATTTTTTATTATGAATTTCATCATGTGACATTCATGATAATATTTTTTTAACAAACTTCTTCTCTTGCTTCCACTTGTCCATTATATATATATATATATATATATATATATATATATATATATATATAAATCTTCCTCTTGCATTCTCCTTCTTCCAAAACCGACCTTACCTTAATTATTAAGGAAAAATTGCTGAATTTATTTTACTTAGCCAAAATGACCATTTTGCTCTTACATTTTCTTGAATTTTTAGAACAATTGCTGTTTCCTTCTTTTCCTTCTAACTTGGCCCAAATTTTTGCATTGTCTTCAACCCAAAAATTATGCTCTTTTATACTAAGTTTTAGGTCACATTGATAGGGTTTTATCAAAATAAAAATTGGGCTTTAGGTGTTTCTTGGCAAAAAATTTCATATAATTACTATTTGCAATGTTTTGGCTATTCCAAGTGCACCAAAATTTACCATTCTATGCCATTGAATATAAGTAAATATTCAATAAATTTTGGATGATTAAAATTTGGGGTGTTACATAAGGCGATCATTTTGATCCGGATAAAATTATAGCGATGATCTTAAATATTGATTGACAGACATGTGTACAACATTATTACCTGCTTAATCATATGTTGCATTACATGTTTATCTTTCACATTTTATATGATTGATTGTGTGTTGCTACTATGATTCATTGAATCTCACCCTTTCCATAAATCAAAATTTTTTCAGCAAGAAGAAGCAGCTCTAAGGGCAAGGATATGGTCACTGGCAACTGGGAGTTCTAGCCTAGAGCAAGAGTTTAGAGTTGGTTATCTGTGTCCTTTTTATGTATTTTGGGTTCTATAATTTATTATGTATAACCTTGTGGGGATTTCCTTTAATGTAATCAAGAATTTTATATCAGTATAATTATGCTATTTCCATATGCCTATTAAACTTTGCGTTAATACTCTGATAAATGTCAAAATATTAAGGGGTTTGACATATTAGGTCTCATAATCCTAGGACACAACCTAACAATGATTATGAACACATTACGGGCTTTATCTCTTGCTACTCAAGCTACTCTTATACTTATGTAATGTTCACATAGAATGCTGAACAACCATCCAATCACAACAATCGTCATAAGAGCATTCTTAATCTCAAATATTGGACCATTGGTCCACGCTAAAACGCTTGGTCTCTCTGGTCTTATAATCAAGGGTATTCTCCCCCTTACAAATGTGCATATGGGTAATATCCCATACAGATTTGTGCACCAGTCTTAATGTCACTTGAGTGTTTGTTGTCTTATTTCGAACCCTAGCGCTTGGTTACATAGTCACATAATCTCATAGGCATTTACTCATTATATTCTGAATGCTTATGCTGGCCTATGAACACACTGATCTACTAGGTCTTAGGGCATCTCTCAACAAGTTTGTATATTCATTAAACAAATACACGTGGTGGTAAACGCATACATGCCAAACCATTACATAAGATACAGGAGTAAGAGTTTTTTGACTTTTATTTAATTGCTATTCTCAATTCATTTTCTGCCTGACTAACATTACCACCGTTGATTAAAATTTGCTTAGACAGACTGAGGTCCCTAAAAATCCTCAATTCGTTTATGCTCTTGAATCATTAGGGTTTCCACCTGCATTATCTTGCAGCTAAATGCATCTGCAACTACATTAGCCTTTCCTAGATGGTATTTAATTTCCAAGTTGTAATTGTAAAGAAACTCCATCCATCTTTGCTATCTCATGTTTAACTCTTTTTGATCACACATATATTTCAAACTCTTATGGTTGCAATACAACTCTATGGTTGCCCCATAGAGGTAATGTCTCCAGATTTTTAGTGCACATAAAGCTACTACTATATGAAGATCATGAGTAGGATAATTTTGGTTTATGAGGTTTCAGCTGATGAGAGGCTTATATCACAACTCTATATAGCTACATCAGGACACATCCTAATCTATACTTGCTTACGTCACTGTAGATCATACAAGTCAATTGTGTATTGTGACCACATAGGTTAATTGTAGATCAGGAATTATCAATACTGGTACTGTTGTGAAGCTCCTTTCACAACCATCATGCCACATAAAATGTTGAGTTTTCATGTCAACCTTATCAAAAGCAAAATAATACTGGAGAAATTCTGTATAAATCATTTATAATAACCGAAAAGACCCAGAAAATTGTGTATTTTAGCAATATTCTTTAGCCTTTTCCTGTTCAGTATTGCTTCTACTTTGCTAGGATCCACCAAGACCATTTATTGTGAGATTACATGGCCCAGAAATTTAACTTCTGAAAGCTAATACTCATATTTGTTTAGCTTGGCATAGAGTTGTTTATCTCTTAATATGCTTAACACTGATCTTAAGTGTTGTTAATGTTCTGCTTTACTTCGTGAGCATACTAGAATATCATCAATAAAGACTACGATGAATTGGTCTAAATATGGACGAAAAATTCAATTCATGTAATCCATGAACACTGTAGGTACATTGGTCAGCCCAAATGGCATTGCTAGAAATTCGTAATGGCTATATGTGGTTCTAAATGCGGTCTTTGGTACATCTTAATGATACCCTGACCTCAAATCAATTTTTAAAAATATACAGGAACCAAATAACTGGTAGAACAAATCATCAATTCTAGGGAGTGAGTATTTGTTTTTTACGGTCACCTTATTCAGCTCCCTGTAATCAATACATAAGTGCAGGTTTCTGTCTTTCTTCCTGAAAAAAAGCACTGGAGCTCCCCATAGTGAAACACTGGGTCGAATGAACCCTTTCTCTAGTAGCTCTTAAATCTATATTTTTTTCAACTCTGCCATTTCATTTAGAGCCATCCTATATGGGGCTTTGGATATTGGTCTTGCTCTAGGCTTAGTTTCAATTGCAATCACTACCTCCCTTTCCAAACTGTAGATTACCTTAAACTTATGCAGTGGTAAGTAAATCTGATCCATCGCTGATCCATGTCCTTCAGCATTTATTATGCATTTTAAACAGACATTGGCTATAACATAATTGACACACGTGGGTGTAGTTACAACCAAATCATATGGTACCTAATGCATACTTAGGCCTAATCGTCTCACACAGTCATATACAATAAATGAATAACTAACAACCGAATCATATAATACTTTTACAAAATTACCATTAAGTAGAACCATATCTTGGATTAGTTTCAGAGATTTTCTGGCTTCTCCTTTATCATGGCAAAGAATTTTCCTAGAGTTATCTGCCTTGGCTCCTCTGTCCATTTATTGATATAGACAGTTGTTGGCAAAATACCCTGGTTGCTGACAATTATAACATATTCTATTCCCTATTGGAGTACCACATGGCCTTCCAAGGTGATGGGGCATGCCACAACGCCAATAGGTTCTATTTCTAAGGGGCTGGTTACTGCGGTTACCAGGCTGGTAGGCTTTTTATCATTTACCCTTAATGGGCTTCTAGGATTCTCACATTTTTGGGAAGAACTCCTACAACTAGATGCTCCCTTATCAGTATTTCTATCGGTGTACAGATTCAGCAATTTTCTTTCTTTGATTCGATATTCTTCCACTTCCTTATTAAATTCTATGAATGGCTTAGAAACTAATTTCTCTCTCAATTCCAGTCTCAGTCCCCATATCATGATGTCTGAGCTCCACTCCTCGTCATCACGATACCTTAGATAAGAAGAGTATTGAGACAACCAGATGTAGCAAGCCAAGTATTTATCAAAGCTCTCCTTATCTTGCTGAATAGCAAAGAACTAAGTTTCCTTTGCAACTTAGACTGATCGAGGGAAGTATTTTTAATTGAACTATTCTTGAAAAAATTCTCATGTGATAGTAATATTTTGGTCTTGCAGAATCATCTCAGTATTTTTCCACCATCTGACTGCATCAGCCTCCAACTTGTAGAGTGCCAGCTGTACTTTAATATTATCGGGACATTTTAGAATTTTGAAAAATTTTCTCTAGATGCAATAACCAATCTTTTGCCACTTGAGGATCAAACTCGCCTTGGAAAGCAGGAGGTTGTTGCTGACGAAACTGTGTTACCCATATCTATAGGCTTTTAGTGTAATACCCGAATTTTGGGATAAGAGGCTTGAGATTTAGCCTGGATTTAATGGACTACTAGACCCTGATTTAGCAAATTTCCAAGTGAGGACATAGTTTATATCCCAAAATTCCTTAATATCTTTGGATATTAAAAAGGAAATAAAAGGTGGGGGAAAAATGGTAATTTTGCCATAAGACGGGAAATGATGGTTTTTCCCTAATATTCGTAATATGTTGAGTTGGATGGGAATTAAAAGGAGGGAAATGACTACTTGATAATTAATAAAGCCATGTTGGTAATTATTATCAAGTAAAGTCAATAAGAGGAAAAGCGTAAGGCTTTGGTGGACCACTTGAGGTGGTATAATGAGATTATTTAAGAGTGAGTTATACTCTCATATTTCTCATTAATATTAATGGAATGATAAAGGAAACGATAAAAGAAACTTGCTATACAAGAAATGAGATAGGTGGATTAATTGAGTAAAGGCCAACGGACGATTTTAATCAATCATCATCCTTTATCAATTAATTCTCATCCTTTCTTATGGTCAGAATTAAAAGAGAAAGAAAGAAAGAGAAACAGATCAGATCAGATGAGAATGAGAGGAGAGAGAGAAAGCTTGTATTGGCCAGAACTCATCCGAAACGGCGTTTTCTCTCAAAATGTCCATTACAAAGGTTGTTCTACTCATCCCGAACTTCAATTCTATGGTTTTAGATTCTTGATTGGAGGCTGTTGTGCTGTCTCGCCGGTCAGAGCATCGTCAGAATTCCGAACCGAATTCAGAAGCGGGTAGAGGTAAGCGTGTGCTACCTTTCTACAATTTCGGTTTATCATTTGGATGAGTATTTTAGAAGTGGTGTACTATTTATCTCTCATTCTATTCGTGTTTTGGGGGCTGAAATGATGTCCAATGGATGTCTAAATGGCTAATCATGTAATAAGGAGTAGAAAGGAGGATATTAAGATAAAGAAAGGGAAGAACCGACACAATTTTCCCGAGAACACTATATTAGCCGCCTAATGTGTGACTTGGGTCAAGAGTTAGAATTTCATCAATTGGATGATTCCATTGAGTTCAGAAGAGCGAATTGTATAGGGTTCATGTTGAAGGGAAAGTGAGAAAAGGCCTAGAGGGTGAAATGACCAATTTACCCTTTTTACTCTTCATAGGGGCTATTAAGGGGTATTTTTGTCATTCGGGCCTGAATTTGACTAATCCAAAGTCATAAATGGATTCAACACGTGAAATTGTGTAGGATTGGCCCATGTTGCAATTTCTGTAAAAGTACAGTTGGGCCGGGCTTACAGGGGCATTTTGGTAATTTAGCATAATTGGGCTAAGTTATCAACTAATACGAGTCTAGAATTTTATATGAATGAGTAATGACTCATTAAATGTATTTGGATGAAGTTCTAGGACTCGATGGATGGTCGTGCCCGAACCGGAGCAAAGACGAAGGATTGAGGACAGATGTGAGGTCCGATAGGTAGTGGACTTACTTTTTCTGCATGGGTGTAATATGTATATTTTATGCATTGATTGTGTGACTGCTATGCTTATTTGTGTTGAGCATATTTAATTGATTGAGGCTCTGTTATATTTGTGCGATGGCCATTGGTATGTCATAACGTTGAGTATGCAGCATGTCATTATGTTGGCATGAAATAGGGTAGGAAAGCATGTCATGCATTCATATATATCTTCCATGCATAGTAGTATTGTTCACTACTGAGATTCTCTCGAATCTCAGTCCTCCCAAACAACCATAGTGACAGGTGAAGATGCACGGGGGAGATATGGGGACGTGAAGTGGAAGAGAAGACTGTAGTGCAAGGAACTACATTTGTATTTCATGTATGTGTGTATATATGATATATGTGTATGTATGGATGTTGTATAAGCAGAGAATCACTCTAATGTATTTGAGAAATTTTCTAGCATGAATAAGAGAGCGGCTTTTAGTTTAATAAATTATCGCTCGCTTACTTTGATATAATGGAACTAAGAGCCAATGGAAGGGTGTT
The DNA here is from genome assembly GCA_037074505.1 of Albizia julibrissin. NCBI lineage: Eukaryota > Viridiplantae > Streptophyta > Magnoliopsida > Fabales > Fabaceae > Albizia > Albizia julibrissin. Next base: position 45,529,010 of record CM073484.1, on the reverse strand, counting down.
TACATTTAGCCTCAACAGCAGGTCTAATTAGAGGTTGCTCCTGATTAAGAGCCTTTGGCTATACGTGCTCACTTTCCTATCCACCATGATTGTTCTCTCTTCCTCTATCTGCATTTTATTTCTATTGTACTTCTCACAACTTGATTATGAGATCATTTATCATTGTAAGTTGATCAGTAGGCATGCCAAATATCTACTGTATTGGGTCAGGTTTAACTCTCTGAAACTCGCTGTTAGAACTGGATGACACCCATGAGAGGGGTGAATTGGGTGTATGATAAGAAATTTAAAACTTTCAAATCCTTTCCGCATCTTATTAACTCAGTATGTATGGAAGTATAAGATCATAAGAAACTATTTAGATTATATATGCTGGAAATATAAAAGCTTAGTGAAGAGAAGATGCAAACTATGATTTATCCTGGTTCAGTCTAATCCACAATGTCTAACGTCTAGTCCCTAGGCTCCTCTTAAGATTTCTAATTCACTAACTTCTTGTTTAACCTGGCACAAGAAAGCCTCTACAAAGCCGGGCACTTGTGAAGCCTTTTACAAATCTCTTTCAGAGTTACTACCCCTTACATACTGTAAGGATACAACTTTGATGATGAAAGATTATAATCAATCTTCTCTCTCATAAGTAAATAAGATGAACACTGAATTACAATACAAATAATTACTCTCTCAAAGGTAAATGATATAGAAGCTAGAATAACAGAGAATGTTTGGGTTGAGGTGGATATCTCATTATATTAGCATGTTATCGTTGCTATAGTCTGTTGTATCTCTTCTTTGAATGCTTCCATATTTATAGTTGAATTGTAGTAGATGACCGTTGTAAGCGTTTATCCGTTAGAGTCCCGTTGCTTCTTTTGACCATTCTTCATATTTGAAAAACTAGCCTTTACGTTCAGTGGACACTCCCCTTTTGTAATGTAGCTTTTCTTCTCTTCGCATGATCTTCTCATTGCTTTGCTAGAAAAAATACTTTAAACACTACTACAATGAAGTGTTAGAGTGATTAGAAGCAATAAGAATGAGTTACATAATTATTCTAATGATTTTCAGAAGTTACGAAGCTTTACTCTGTTTTCTGGGAAGCATCATTCGATTGTTTTGGCCTTTCACTCGAGTAAATGGAGAATTCACTGGAAGTGATCATCATCACTTGAGTGCACCAGCAGATCACTCGAGTGATTTCCATAATTTAGTATACTTCAGTCATGCTTCTGGAAGTTACTTCTTTTGAGTTTAGTAAATCACTTGAGTTAACAACCATTTACTAGAAGTGATGACCATTTACTCGAGTACATCATGACTTTACTAGAAGTGATTTGATACAAACAATATATCACTCGAGTACATAGACAATTCACTGGAAGTGATATCTAAGAAACACAAGATCACTTGAGTACATGGAATTTCACTGGAAGTGATTTATAGAACTAAGATTCACTGGAAATGTGCTGAGTGTTTACTGGAAGTGATGTGCTAAAATATAGCATTCACTCGAGTTCACTTAGTCTCCACTGGAAGTGGTTTAAGAAAATTGATGTTCACTGGAAGTGAATTGTCTTTTCTGCCAATTACTTGATTAATTATATGGATCACTCAAGTGATATGCTTTCAGCGCCATATCACTCGAGTGATCTTAATTGATCACTCGAGTGATCTGACTTATCACTTGAGTAATATACTACATCACTCGAGTGATCTGTGTTCAAATCATCGTAACTCATAATTCCATTTCCAATCTATTTACAAATCTATAGATACAAAGGTCAACTTCCAGATGGCATAACTCCTTGAATATAACTCCAAACTTAGAAAATAACATATCCCTAGAAAGCTCTTTAAGTCTAGTTTCATATGCCACTAGTTACAACTCAATTAGATTAATGATTTGAGAGATATATCCAAAAAACTAAACCTATTTTGAAATACAATGTTGATAATGAGTGTCATCTTTCAAAATTCATATCTCTTTGATCTAAGCTCCATTTAGCATGATCTTGGTATCACAATGACGCATTGGGGGTTTAGTTTCATATGCAACTAGTTTTAGCTCAATTAAAGTTTTGATTTGGGAGATATGTTTGAATTACTGAACCTCACTCAAGTTGAAAGAAAAACAGAGCATGCCAACTTCATGCTACAGTGGTTCACTTTGAGTGCTATGGTATCTGACTGCTATAGTACTATAGAAACTTCCAATATTACTTTTAGGAGCTTTAGTGTTGATATTTTCATTAATCTTACAGGTTTTTCTTTCTTCAATCTTTTTCTTTCTTTTCTTGATTACATTACAAGAAATTTCTACAGGGTTTGTACATAATATAATACAAATCCCAAAATACAAAGAAAAGCTAAAAGATAACCAACAGAAAATTCTTGATCAGCACCGAACCCTCTATTATCCGTAGCTACCACTTTGTCCTTTGAGGCACTTCCTCTAAATGGATTAATTTTATTTATGGAAAGGGCGAGATTCAAACGAATCTCAGTAGTAACATGCTATCAATCATATAAAATGCAAGAGATAAACATGTAATGCAGAAGATAATAATCCCATGCACATCTCTATCAATCAAAGTTCAGGATCAAACAACAATTTTGTCTAGATCAAAATGGCTGTTTGTCCCTACTTGCCTCACAATGATAACAAATATATTCCGGAGCAGGCACTAACCTATTCGTACATGTCACAATAATATTCCAGAGTAGACACTAACCTATATTTACTTGTCATACTACCTCAACTGGGTCCCATTGGCCTCATGATACTTGTGCTTTTTCCATAGGGAGGTACTTGTGCTTTTCCCACACCATAATGGGGAATTATATCAATCACATTGGCCTACTAGACTGGGTCCAAACTGGCATAATGATACTTGTGCTTTTCGCAATGGGTGGTACTTGTGCTTTTCCCACTCGACAGATCTAGGAATTACCACCATATACAATCCATATCACAGAACATGACAATATAATGTATATAAACAATCACATAGTATATGAGAGATAGAGTTACTACCTGTACTCTTTCTAAATTGCCTAGCTAATAACGGTCCTTTAACTTTTGTTTGGTCTAGGAAAATGTCAAATCCTAAAATTCCAAACGGATAATAAATGAGTTATTACTCCTTCATACCTTATTCCAAGACTCAAAAAGTTGGTTATCTCTACCCAAATCGCATAATTACCCAAATGCCTCTAGGGAATCCGGTCTAATTCCCTTTATACCCATTATAATTGTACTTTTTCAAAATTTATAGCCAAGGCTATCCTATACAATTTCTCCTGTAGAATCCATTTTTGACCTCAATTTTGGAAAATTCATATTGCATTTACCAAAATTCCCTTAACAGCCACCAATTAGGGTTTTAGGGGCAAAATTGTCGTTTTACACCCTAAAGCCTTCACACTCCATATTTCACATGTTTCCTACATAATTTTTCATTGTAAACACAATGGAACAATCAAATCCATCAAATTCCAGCTCAAACCCCTCCATCTATGTTTGGCCAAAAGTTTACCAAATTTAGGGAAAATGGAATTTTTCAATTTCCAACTATCTTTTCACTTTAATAACTTATTTAACCACTTAAACACCTCTTGTACATGATTAATCAAAGTTTGGGCAGTACCTCCCCTTTGGGTTTATGCATCCCAAATAACAATTTAAAGGAAAACCAAGCCAAACAACCAACCAAAACACCGACAACAAGCATGAATAATCAAGATAATACAAGTATTCAAGCTTACCTTGTTTTCCCTTGACTTTCTCTCTCTAGCCATGCACTTCCTCACTCTTTTACCTTGATTTTCTTCTTACTTTACATGTTTTCAAGATGGATATGAAGATTAGAGAGGGCTTACAAGAGATTGAAGGCAAAATAAGCAATTCTAACTACTACTTACCAGTTCTTTCCTTCTTGATCCCTTGTTGTTTCTCTTTGCTCTTTGTTTCTTCAAGCTCGCTTTCTCTCTTCTATCGTTGTTGCTGGCTGAAAATGAGCTCTTAAAAGATCCTAATGTTCTTAAATAATATCACTTCCACGTCCTTATAATTATATATTATTTTATTGTAAAACTATTACACTTGGCATTTTCTTATTTTTTCTTTTTCCATATGGCAAATAAGCCTACCAAATGGCATAGTATGTGTTCCAATCACATTTTTCCTTACCTTTTCACCCTCTTGGCTGTTTATAACCCTATTAGAAGGGAAACTATTGGCTTTATATTTAATTAACCAAATGAGTATTTTGCCCTTACATTTTCTTAAATTTTTGTACCAAGTATTTTTTTCTTTCTTCCCTTTTTGTTTTGGACAAAATTTTCATCATGAATTGGGCTAAAAATTGTGTTCTTCCATACTCAATTTTAGGCCTCAATGTTAGGCCTTTATTAAGACAAACATTATGCTTTATATCTTACTTGGACAAAATTTCACATAACCACTATTTCTAATATTTTGGCTACTTTAAGTGCACCAAAATTCACCATTTTATTCCATTGAATATAATCAAATATACAAGGAATTTTGGTGATTAAAGTTTGGGATATTACAGATTTGTTGATTCCATTATGTTTAGAATGAAAAATTGTGTAGGAAATATGGAGTATGAAGGCTTTAGGGTGTGGAATGGTAAATTTTGCCTTTAAAACCCTAATTGGTGGCTGTCAAGGGTAAATATGGAAATGCAATATAATTTTGCTAAAACTGAGGTACAGAATAGATTCTACATGTGAAATTATATATGAATAGCTTGGGTTATAATTGCTGGGAAAGTACAATTACACTGGGTATAAAAGGAATTAGACCGGATTCCTTAAGGGTAGTTTGGTAATTATGTGTTTTGAGTAGAGATAACCAACTTTAGAAGTATAAGAAGAAGGTATGAATGAGTAATAACTTATTTGTTATGAATTTGGGAATTTTAGGATTTGACATTTACCCGAGCCGGACAAAAAGTTAAAGGACTGGTATTACCTAGGCATTGTAAGTGCCATGTTCTGATGTGGAATGTATATGGTGGTAATTCCTAAAGTTGTGGTGTGGGAAAAGCATAAGTATTACTAGGCCAGTTTAGATCTAGTCTAGGTAGGCCAATCTGTGTGATATAATTCCTCGTTGTGGTATAAGAAAAGCACAAGTACTACCTTATGGGAAAAACACAAGTACCATGAGCCAGTAGGACCCATATGACAAGTACGGACATGTTGGTGCTTACTTCGAAATGTTATTGTGATCACTGTGTGGCAAGTAGGGACAAGATGATCATTTTAATATGGATAAAATCATCATTTTGATCCTGAATATTGATTTACAGACATAAGCAAGGCATTAATTTTTACTGCATTGCATGTTTATCCTTCACATTTTATATGATCGATTGTATGTTACCACTGAGATTCATTTGAATCTCACTCTTTCCATAAGTTAAAATTTATTCAGCAAGAGGAAGCAGCTCTAAGGGTAAGGAAGTGGACACTGGCAATTGAGAATTTTGGTCCTAATGAAGAATTTAGTGTTGGTTATCTATATCCTTTTTATGTATTTTTTTGGGTTTTGTAATTTATTAAGTATAAACCCTGTGGAGATTTCTTGTAATGTAATCAAGAATTTTATATCAGTATGTTTATGCTATTTTTGTGTGCCCACTGAACTATGCGTTAGTTCTCTATTAAATGTCAAATTACTGAGAAGTTTGACATTTTTGGTATCAGAGCATGCTATTCTGGTAGTAATAGAATAGCGTACTAATATGGTTTTGATTATGCTATAATAGGAATCATGAGTGGAAGGAGGCGTTAGCCGAGTAGATCACCGCCACCAGTGGATTAGCCCTCTAAGGATCAGTGGACACCTGAAAGGCAACCAATATGACCACATCAAGGTAAGGGTGGTCCTAGGATGCTTCGGGCCCTAAGGAAGCATATGTGGCCAAGGCTAGTCTATTGACCACAACCCAGAGCAGAGCTAACAGTTAGTTTTTATGTTAGTGATACTAAGCAGCTGTTGTTGAATGGGCCAGAGTTGGATCCATACAGTGTCACCAGTTCCAAGGTGAAAACCATACATGTGAGATTTGACCTATAGCTGGATCAGGAGTTTTGGGAGTATGTCAGGAACCTGCTCTTTGTGTTTGTGACACTCCGATAGCCTAGTACACGCAGTTTTTGTATAATGTAGACATATTGTACTAGGATCAGGGATTCCTCGATATATAATTCCTAGATGATGATTGGATTCATAATACACTATATTTCTTCCTAGATATAATATTTTGGGCCCGAAAGAAGAATGACATTATGGAGCAGAACCCGAGGGATAGTTTTACGGAGTTTGGGGATCATATAACAATATGCTGCGATATATGTACCGGTACTAATATATGGCTCATATACAATTTTTGGTCGTCTGGAGATAGTTGACATGACTATTTAGGATAAGGGCAGTCATAGGGTGCCAATGCTCGAAGTGGTTGGAGTCGGTACTAGTGTTTTTTCATCGGTACATTAGGGTTAATTATTCTAGGCCTAGGGAAATAGAATGATGGGTGACCCCCTTGGAAGTTTTTGAAAATGTTAAGTTTATGTAATAGAAACATGGTGTATGGTAACTTATAGGTTGTATGTTATTAATAGCTTTCCCTGGATTGCTGTAAATATCTATTGTATGTTATTTTTGGACTATCTGTGTATCTAAATTTTTATGAAATGACAAATATACCCTTATGGATATGTAAAATTTACCTCTTCCTTATTTCAATATAGTGAGTTATAAAGATGGTGAGACAGGAAGGATGCTCACTGAAGTAAGACCCAACCTAATGCAAAGATATTAAGCATGCTCATTGAACAACGTACCATGATTTATGATCTGAGAGACGAGCTACGAGAAGTGTAGCAAAATAGAATGTAGATAAGGAAAGCGAGAACATTCTTGGTGAATAGAAGAATGAACTTAATTAGCCTGAGAATCCTGTTCAGGAGAAGCTTCAAAATAGTCCTATTGTTGAGGCTGAGAGTCTGCACACATTGGTAGCTCAATTTTGCTAGCAACAACCTCCTGTCTTCGAAGGGAAGTTTGATCCTCAGGTGGCAAAAGACTGGCTATCTCGTTTATAGAAAATGTTTAGAATCCTGGAATGCCTAGATAATATCAAAATTAAGTTGGCAATCTTTTAAACTAGAAGTGATGCAGAAAGATGGTGGAAAAATACTGAGATGATTCTGTAGGCCCAAAATATTCCTATCACTTGGGAACTATTTCAGGAGCAGTTCAATAAAAAATACTTCCCTCGATCAGTTTGTATTGCTAAAGAAATTGAGTTTTTCATTATTCAGTAAGAAGAAAAAGAAAGTTTTGATGACTACCTGACTCGTTAGATCCAGTTGTCTCGATATTCTTCTTACTTGAGATATCAGGATGATGAGGGTTGGAGTTCAGACATGATGATTTGGGGACTGTGTAATATCCTGAATTTTAGGCCTAGAGACTTGAGGATAAGCCTATATTAGGCAGACTACTAAGTCTAGTTTGGGGAGAGTCCCAAGAATGTTGAGAGAAAGAAAGACTCTTGGGGACTATATAATTTGGCCCTACCGGCAGAGGGCTCAGTATGCTTAGATAGTAGGATTAAAGTGTCAGTGAAAATATGCACATGACATATATACAGTGCCATTAGGTTGGTAGAAAGATGCCACCCAGCTATGCCATGAGATAAGGGACTTATTAGTCAAGTGAAATAGGCTGGTGTAGGTGTGCACATTGCATTTTCAGGGCAGACATATGTACCCTTTATTTTTAGAGTAGACACTGGTATGTGACGCCATACAGGGACCATACACACACTCTTACCCGGTGTCATTGGATGGGCCTCGATATGCATGATTCAATCCTAAGTAGACACCGATAAAGTAACTTTAATAAAGTAGATATGTAATGATTACTCTACTTTTATGTTGGATAAATAAGAACATGACACTTGTTATTAAAGTACACATCATCATGACAAATACTATTCATACTTTTTGGTTGGCCCAATTGGAAGGTAACACTTGCCCCTTCATTATGAGGTGACCTTCTTGCCTTTTGTTGGCATTTCAAGACGTGATACATGGCACTGAAGTCAAGGGAATTCATCGGTCCTCAGTCTAGTCCCTATTTTAACTTTTTCAAGTTCTGTACTGGGAGTCAGGGGAATTCATCTGGCTACCCTTCCCCTGACATTGTGTATGGTTAAAGAGGAGAGAAAAGTAGGAAAAGGGAAAATTGGAGGGATACTTGTTAACACAAGGTGTGATCTTACAAAAGTAAAGAGCCATAAGATGAAGACACATCATCATTTTTCCTTCTCTCCTCCTTGGTAATTTTGGTCAGCCTAAAAGAGAAGGGAATAAGTGACTTAAAAATACTACATCACCCTTATTCTTCACTATTTGGACATCCAATACAAAGGAGAAGAGAGAGAAATTGAATTTGAAAAGTTCAAGCAAGGTAAGAAGCTTCTCTATAAGATTTCACCTTCCTACTCACCTTTCTAGTTAAAAGTATCTTCATGAACATTGTTTCTCTTAGCCTAAGCTTCATTTCTATGCTTTTTCTTTTCAAAAGGAGGTTTTTTGAGCTATTTCTCAAGACCCAAATTTGTTGAATCAAAGAAAAAAGCCTGGAAAAAGCAAGAGGTGAGTAAGAGCTTCATTTTGAGCTAAGTATTATGTGATTTAGTAGAGCTTTATGGAATGGATATTTTTCCCCTAATTTTTACTTATATGGTTATTCTTAGAGTTCATGGTGGTTTAGTCTTGTAAACGATGTTAAATAAGGTTTAGAAATGAGAAATCACAAATTTAGAACTTAAGAGTAGTGCATCAAGATTTCATTTTCTAGAAAGCAGTAATGTTGTGGTGTGTTTTTGATAAGCCAGACTTGGTCCAAATGCTATGAAACTTTCTAAAATGAAAGTATACATCTTAATCTTCATTTTGATAGGTAGAATGTAATTTTGGACTAGTGAATTTAAAATTATGATTTTTCAAAGTTAAGCCCTATTTCTGGAAAGAATTCTCAAACAGATAGGGTTTAATGAATTTCTTGAAATTGTGTGGTTGTAGTTTCCAGAAAATAATATTTTTCTTTGGAATTAAACTTAAAGAAGTTTATAATGTACTTAGAATAAGTCAATTTATAGTTTTCTAGAATTAATTATGATTTTGGAAAATTGGGCGTTGAACCTTGAAGTTGTTTTGGTAGACTAATGGTGACATGTTTTTGTTTGGACAAATGAATTACAATGTCCATGAAATTTTTTAGAAATAATGTAGACTAAATAAAATTTAATTTTATGGGTAATTTTTACTAATTAGATAAGTACAAAAAAAGTTATGATTTACTGAAGTTGGACATTAATTCTATGAAGACTTTTGTGACAACAGTGATTAATTAAGAATTATGGAAATGTGAGCTTGTAACTGGTAGTGCTAACTATTTTTTCCTTAATGTAGACTTAAAGAGGGTCATATTGAGCTTTGGACTAGCCTAATTAGAGTTTTGTAGTATTATTTATAATTCTTTAAGGTATCTTCCAGCTTTGTGTCTTATGCGAATTTAAGATTTAAAGGTACAAATGTAATAATTAGGAACTCCAAGGGTTAGGATTAGGCCCTTAAAGTTGTTAAAGGCCCATATAGCCATATTGAACATTCATTTGTCATGGCTATAATAATATGGACATTTATCTAGGGCCATGAGATAGCAAAGAAGAGACAATGGAAGCAACTTTAGTGGTTGGAAGAAAAGGTACAAAAAATGACTCGAAGACAAAGGTAGTGAACTTACCCTACTTGCATGTATTGATATGTATGCTTGTGGAATGTGCATGATTGCTTTACTTGTCTATGTGTAACATAGTTGAATGATTGAAGCTCTATTTTCTATTAATGCTATGGCCATATGCAAGAAATGTGAGGCATTGAGCATGAAGATATGTTATTATGTTAACATAAGCCTATGTAAAGCAAGTATATCATGCACTAGCATTTATCTTACATGCATTATTGGTATTGCTTACTACTAAGATTCCCTCAAATCTCACCCTCCTCTAACCAATCATCTAGGTAGGTGAGCATAAGAAAGGAGTGCAAGATGATGCACAAGAAGAAGTTGCAGATGAAGGTTGAGGAATTATTATGTGCTGTTCCGTGATGTATTAATATTTAATGTGGTTAACTATATAACCTGCATGTTAAAGGGACTAATTATTTGAGCATATTAAATAAACTAAGAATGGATAATCTCATAGTATGAGCCAATTAGTTAAAGGAATTAATAAGCATAGAAAAACTCTGATAGTATTGAATGGAGCAAAGAATTGAATTGTAACATTGTAATAAAATATTCTAGTAAAAACGGCTTTACCAAATGAATAGAGACCCCGTGAATTGAAATAAAATGGTCGGTAATACTTCCGTAATGCATAGCAAAGGTGTCTAGGGACAGGAATTAAAAACGGAGGCTAGAACTGAAAGAAAAATTAGTCTCCAAGCAATTAACTAAATTTAACAAAGCAGTAGAGGAATGCTAAATCACTGAGATCGACTTACTGAATTTATATATGGATAAGAATGCTGACAGTAAGGGAGTATAATACAGTGGGAGTTCTTCCCATAAACGTAAAAATTCTAGAGGACCATCCAGAGGGAATGATAAAAATCCGTACTACTCTGGTAATTGCAGTAATCTGAAACCCCATGGAAACAAAACTTGTTGGCATAGTGGTAGGCCCCACCATCCTAGCAGACCATGTGGTACTCCAGCAAGGCAAATATTTATTTTAACTGTTAAAAATCAGGGTACTATGCTAGCAACTATCCACCACAACAAAAGGTAGAGGACCTAAGGCAGAGAACTCAAGGTAGAACCTTTGCCATAACATAGGAGGAAGCCAGAATGTCTCCTGAGATAATTCAAGGTATGATTCCACTTAATAGTAATTTTGTACAAGCATTATATGATTTGGGTGCTAGTCATTCATTTATTACATAAGACTATGTGAGACGGCTATGCTTGAGTGTGTATCAGTTACTATAAGATTTGGTTGTGTTTACACCCACGGGTGACAGATCTATTACAACTGAGGTTTGTTTAAATTTCATAATAAATGCCAAGGGACATGAATTAATGGTGGATTTGATTTGCTTGCCACTGCATAACTAGAAGTACTTCTTAGTATTGATTGGTTGATAGTGAATAATATTCTGCTAGATTACGGAAGCAAAATGGTTATTTATCCTAATCTGTAATTGCGTATTAGTTCAGAAATTAACCTTAATTTTCTTTCAACAGCTGAGGCTGAGAGAAGATTGCATAAGGGTTGTCAGGGGTATATAGTGTTCTTTTCTATGCAATCACATGCTATAACAACACTTGAAAATATCCCTATGGTGAATGAGTTTCTTGAGGTGTTTTCGGAAGATATTAGTAGGTTACCTCCGGAAAGGGAAGTAGAGTTTACAATTGAGACTAAGCCTGGAGAGGGACCAATATCTAAAGCCCCATATAGGATGCTCCAAAGGAAATGGCAGAATTGAAGAAGCAGATTGAGAAGTTATTAGGGAAAGGGTTTATCAGACCTAGCATCTAATTGTGGGGAGTTCTAATGCTTTTTGTCAATAAGAAAGATAAAAGCCTATGCCTTTATATTGATTACAGGGAGTTGAATAAGGTGATTGTCAAGAACAAATACCCACTCCTTAGAATTGATGATTTGTTTGATCAGTTATTTGGTTCCTGTATATTCTCAAAAATTGATTTGAGCTCTGGGTATCATTAGCTTCGATTAAAAGTAGAAGATGTACCAAAGATTGCATTCTAAACCAGATATGGGCATTACAAATTTCTAGTAATGCTGTTTGGTCTGACTAATGCACCTGTAGTGTTCATAGACTACATGAATCAAAGTTTTCATCTGTATCTAGACCAATTTGTAGTATTCTTTATTGATGATATTCTTGTGTATTCATGAAGCAAAGCGGAGAATAAAGAGTATTTGAGAAAAGTGCTAGGCACATTGAAAGATAAGCAACTCTATGCCAAGTTGAGCAAATGTGAGTTTTGGCTTTAGGAAGTTAAATTTTTGGGCTATGTAGTCTCACAAGAAGGGGTCTCATTGGATTTTAGCAAAGTGGATTTGCTGGTTATTATAGAAGATTCATATAGAATTTATCTAGAATTACTTTACCTTTGAAAGGGTTGACATGAAAAACTTAACATTTGTGTAGGACAAAAGTTGTGAGAGGAGCTTCATAGAGCTAAAGGAGAGATTTACAACATCTCTAGTGTTTATAATCCCTGATCCACAACTAACCTATGTGGTATATAGTGATGCGAGCAAGCATAGATTGGGATGTGTCCTGATGCAATAGGGCATAGTTATGGTATGTGCCTCTCATCAGCTGAAGCCTTATAAACTAAATTATCCCACTCATGATCTTGAGTTAGCGGCAATTACATTTGCACTGAAATATCTGGAGACATTATTCCTATGGGGCAACTGTAGAGTTGTATTGCGACCACAAGAGCTTGAAATATTTGTATGATCAAAAAGAGCTAAACATGAGACATCACAGATGGATGGAGTTGCTTAAAGATTATAACATGGAGATTAAATACCATCCATGGAAGGCTAATATAGTTGCAGATGCATTGAGCCGTAAAATAGTACAGGTGTCAGCCTTAATAATTTAAGAGAAGAAACTAATCGACGACTTTAAAGATCTCAATCTGTCTAATCATATTCTGATCAGTGGAAGTAATGTCAGTCAGGTAGAAAATGACCTAAGAACAGAGATTGAAAAAGCTTATATGCATGATGAAAGATCACAGTCAATCAAAAACATGATGAAGAGGGGTGAAACTCAGGAATATGGCTTGTCACCAAGTGGACTAGTCAGGTACAAGAAGCAGATATATGTACCACCGTAAACAGAATTAAGATAGCAAATCCTGGATGAAGCCAACAAAAGTAGATATACTCCATACCCAGGAGTGATTAAAATGTATCATGCCTTAAAGTCTCTGTATTGGTGACCGGGAATAAAATGAGATGCGGTAGAGTTTGTAGCTTGTTGTCTCACTTGCCAGAAGGTGAAATTTAATCACCAGTAACCCTCAAGGGTATTACAAAACCCTAAAATTCCTAAGTGAAAATGGGAGAGTATTACTTAGATTTCATGACAGGATTACCCAAGATTAGAAATCACGATGCAATATGGGTAATTGTTGATCGTTTCACAAAGATAGCCCATTTCCTACCAATTAGCATGAACTATTCTCCTTATAAGCTAGTAGAGAATTATATCAAGGAGATTATACGACTACATGGTACGCCAAAGAATATAATTTATGATCGAGATCCTCTATTTCCTTTAAGTTTTGGAGGTCATTGCGTGAGGCTTTAGGTACCAAACTTAGATTCAGTATAGCCTATCATCATTAGACAAACAGAAAAACCAAAAGAACAATACAGACGCTAGAAGATATGTTAAGGGTGTATGTATTAGACTTCAAAAGGAAGTTGGGATCGATTCCTTCCACTGGTAGAATTTATATACAATAATAGATATCATTCGAGCATTCAAATGGCTCCATATAAAGCATTGTATGGAAGAAAGTCTCAATCACCTTTATGTTGTTCAAAATTATCTGAGATAAAGATGTATGGGCTAGACATTATCGATCAGACGATAGAGCATATTAAATTGATTAAGCAAAGATTGTTAGCTACTTAAAGTAGGCAAAAATGTTATGCTGATAAGAGGCAGAGACCTTTAGAATTTGCAATCAGAGATCATGTGTTTCTGAAGGTTTCACCTGTCATTGGGATTAGTAGGGCATTGAAAACAAAGAAGTTAAGCCCTAGGTACATTGTCCATTTGAAATCTTATTAAGAATTGGGCCAATAGCTACCAAATAGCGTTGCCCCCAAACTTGAGTAGATTACATGATGTCTTCATGTCTCACAGTTAAAGAAGTATCAACCTGACCTAGAACATGTCATTGAACATGAAAATGTTGATATGTGGGATGATCTTATGTATGAGGTTGAGCTTGATCGAATCATTCATTGACAAGAGAGATGTAATATCCTGAATTTTGGGACTAAAGTCTAGAGAATAAGCCTGAGTAAAGAAGACTACTAATCCCAGTTCGGGAAGAGTTCCAAGAATGCCCAAGAGCCATAATAACTTTGAGAGGCTAATTTGGGAACTATAGTATGAGATTTTGTTCCAAATAGTCAAAGGAAATGCCCGATTCCTTTATCTAAAGTCAAATAGGATCTCAAGTCTAACTTGGATCCTAAAAGAAGAGGAAATGGCATCGTGGAAATGGGAAAGAAAGAGAAATAAAACAAGAGAAAATAATTAAGGGCAATTCAATTAATATTGCTATAATGATGGCAAAAGAGTCAATTGCTACTTGATCTTGAGGTCAAAATTGAAAGGCATATTGAAGGGCTTGAATTTTATCTTCAAAATTAAGAAGTAATTATGAGAATGAAGACCAAATTATCTTTTCCTCTTTGGCTGCAAAAACTACCCAAAAAGAGGGGTAAAAGAAAGAAGAAGAATTTTGGTCAAAAAGTCAAAGTTGCAAGTTGAAAAACCCTCTCAACCCCAGGTTCAACTCCTAAGTTGAGATTGGAGATTTATGAACGTTTTGGAAGTTTGCGTAATCTGGGTTAGAATCCTGGTTTCACAACTGATTTTACTACTCTTTTGTACTCATATGAGCTTTTAGGATATAAGGTATTATAAGAGACAATTCAAGCATATGAGTATCCCATTTGTGAAAATATTTTGGAAGGGAATATCTCCTAGAGAGACATTCAAAAGCGTTACCCAGAGTTCATGAATATGCTCGAGTAGCAAATTTTGGGGATGAAATTTTATTGATATGGGAAGAGCTGTAATATCCTAAATTTTATTCACCAAAATTTCCTTGTACATTTGATTATATTCAATGGAATAAAATGGTGAATTTTAGTACAGTTGAAATAACTAAAATGTTAGAAAACAGTGATTATGTGAAATTTTGGCTAAGTAAGACCTAAATTAAAATTTTTGTCTTAATAAAGGCCTAACATTGTAGCCTAAAATTTATTATAGAAGAGCATAATTTTTGGCTCAATTCATGATGAAAATATCAGCTAAAACAAAAAGGGAAGAAGGAAAAATAGTCATTTGGCTAATAAAAATAAAAGCCAATATTTTCCATTTAAATCAAGCAAAAGTCAGCCAAGACATGAGAGGCAAGGAAAAATATATGATTGAAACACATAATGATAGATTTGATGATTCCATTGTGTTTAGAATAAAAATTGTATAGGAAATATGTGAAATATGGAGTGTGAAGGTTTTAGGGTGTGAAATGACAATTTTGCCCCTAAAGCCCTAATTAGTTGCTGTCAAGGGTAAATCTAGAAATGTAGTGTGATTTTGCTAAATTTGAGGTCAAAAATGGGTTTTACATGAGAAATTGTGTAGGAATTGATTGGGTCATAATTTTTGGAAAATTACAATTATACTGGGTTTAAAGGGAATTATACCGGATTCACAAGGGGTATTTTGGTAATTACACGTTTTGAGTAGAGATAACCAACTTTGAGTCTGAGAATAAGATATGAATGAGTAACTCATTTGTTATGAATTTGTGAATTTTAGGATTTGACATTTGTCTGAGTTAGAAAAAAAGTTAAATTACCAATATTAGCTAGGCATCGGAAAGGAGTCAAGGTAGTAACTCTATTTATCATATAATATGTGATTGTTTATATGCATTGTAATTGCCATGTTTGTGATGTGGAAAGTATATGGCGGTAATTCCTAGAGCTGTGGTATAGGAAAAATATAAGTACCACTCAGTGGGAAAAGTACTAGTACAACTAGGCCAGTTTGGACCCAGTCTAAGTAGGCTAATCTGTGTGATATAATTTCCATTGTGGTGTGGCAAAAGCACAAGTAACCCTTATGGCAAAAGCATAAGTACCATAAGGTCAATAGGATCCAGTTGACAGGTACGGACAGGTTGATGCTTGCTTTGAAATGTTATTATGATCATTGTGTGGTAAGTAGGGACACGACGATCATTTTGATCCGGATAAAATCATAGTTTTGATCTTGAACATTGATTGACAAATATGTATATGGCATTAATTTCTGCTGTATTATATGCTGCATTGCATGTTTTTCTTTCACATTTTATATGATCGATTGTATGTTATTACTGAGCTTCGTTTGAATCTCACACTTTCCATAAATTTAAATTTATTCAGAAAGAGGAAGTGAATCTAAGGGCAAGGAAGTGGACACTGGCAACTCAAGGTTCTAGTCCTGATGAAGAATTTAGTATTGGCTATCTATATCCTTTTTATATCTTTTTTTGGGTTTTGTAATTTATTATGTACAAACCCTGTATGGATTTCTTGTAATGTAATCGAGAATTTTATATCAGTATGTTTATGCTATTTCTGTGTGCCCACTGAACTATGCGTTGGTAATCTGTTAAATGTCAAATTACTGAGGGGTTTGACATACTTCACTTTCTTTTGTATAAAAACTCATTTTCTTCTTTTCTTTTCTCTAGATTTCTTTTTTTGAACTTCTACATTTTCTCTCTTTTTCACTCCCTTTTCTTTTTTGATGTATCTCTCTCATTTTTCTCATTTTCCATATCATTCTTTTTCTCTTCTCTATCTTTTCATCTTGAGTTGATCCTTATACACTTGCTTTGGAGTCAACGGTACAAGGGTAATGTGTTTGCTATTCATTACAAAAGAATATCTATTTGTAAACCCTTATATCTTTACTTTTCTATCAAACTCCTATGGTCTCCCAAAAGTATATGTGAAGCATGTATAGGAACAACATCACACAATATTGCATCACAATATTTGCCAATTGAAAAAGAAACAAGAACTTGCTTATCAACTTGCTAGGGTGTCTAATGGTAGGCTAATTCAACTTCTCAACCAATATAATGCTTGCAACATTTGTTACACTCCCACCATCAATGATCAAACTACAAACCTTGTTATTAATGAGGCAACGAGTATGGAAAATGTTTTCCCTTTGCTTATTCATCTCATTTTCCTT
Source organism: Albizia julibrissin (assembly GCA_037074505.1). NCBI lineage: Eukaryota > Viridiplantae > Streptophyta > Magnoliopsida > Fabales > Fabaceae > Albizia > Albizia julibrissin. The sequence goes on along the minus strand of CM073484.1, from coordinate 45,511,847 downwards.
TACTTGACAATTCAAAGCTCTTCTAACCATAAGGCATTCTCGTTCCACAACATATTCAACCCCATCATCACTATCATCTTCAAGTAAGGGCATGTAATCATGGTCACTTTCACTTTCAATTATGACTTCATTATTTTTAAGAATCATGACTCTCTTATTGGGGCATTGAGAAGCTATATGATCTCTTGTTGGGGTATTTGATATAGCTTCTTCTTTGCCTTTAGTTGTCTCCTTTCAGATAGCTCTTTCTCCTTTATTCCAAATATATTTTTGTGAAGAACTTGATCCATAATGGAATTTTGAAGCACTTTACGCTTGAGTTGCTTTTTCACCTTGAGTGCCATATGCAATTAAGGTGGAAAACACACTAGAATAGTGAAAACGCACTTATGCTTTCATTATTTATTTATATACTTCTCAATTTTCTTTTATGTTCATTTTATAAAAAAAAGAGGTCTGGCCTTAAAAAAAATTGTCTAGGTGTTTTTCAATGATTTTAAGAACTATATAAGTTTGAAGAATGGATCAATTGAGTTTAGAGATTTTATAGCTTGATGGAACAATTGATTGTTGAGATTATTTTGGTGATGAATTTTGAGATTGAATGAGCTAAATTTGAAAGTCCTTGATTATGAGCTTTTGAGCCTATATGATCAATAATGATTATCTTTCTTGTGTGTGATATTCACCTATTAAGTTGTCACTCAAGAACTTGCTTTAAATCTAGTTGAAATTACATGTCACATGCATATTCAAATTGTTTAGCCAGAGCCAAATAACCAACCTTGCAATTATACCATTGATAAGCCCCTTTGAGCCTGATTGATTATTTCTCAACCCATTAATATGTGTTTTAATGATATATCAAGTACTTTTTTTAATTCGAAAGATTAACAGAGCATTTGAAATCTTTGTGAAATGGGCTTTTGACAAGTGTGAGGGTCTATATATCATGAACTGTAAAATTGCAGAAGTTATAAAAAAAAGAAAAAAAAGAAAAAAAAGAGAAAAAAAAGATATTTAGTATTTGAATAAAAATTGTGGGTTTTTGTGATGAGATAAGTCTATTTATAAGATGACTCATTTTTCAATTACTCTATTTACTTCTTAAATGTAGTCTTTCATATAATTTTTACATTCCTCTTACCCTATCCCCATTACAACCTTTAATAAGTCCTTTTGATTTGAATTATGCATGTGAATTAGGTAGTGGAGATTGAGATTTTTGGCAAGCTTATGGTAGTGCAATTTTTTCAGGTGAATTTGAGCGAAACACTTACTTTTAAACACTTGAGAGATTGAAAAGATGAGTCACAATTATGAATTTGGTTCATTCATTTTTAAATGAAGTTACTACTTTATACTTTTGTTGATTCAAGAATATTATGACCTCTTTATTCTTTAATTGTGTCCTTGTTTATGACTTGACACTTTTGATTTTGTTGAAAATATTAGTCACTTCTTCTTGTTCGAGGACATTTAAGAGCTAAGTGTGGGAGAATTTGATAAGTAAAATATTTGCATATTTATTTTCCCTTATATGATGATTTTATGGACGATATTTGAACTTAATGTAATGAATTTGGGTGTAATGGATAAATAAATAATGATTTTCTTCTGACAACCCCCATACAGTACCATATTAAGAAGATATTGAAAAGACATTTTTAAGGGATAAATAAATAATGATTTTCTTCCTAACTTGTATGACTTGATATGTGTGCTTGTGTATTGATGTGTTATTGGATTTGATTAATTGCATGAAGCATAAGTGAATGTGTGAAGCTCTGTTTCCATTTATACTATGGTCATTAGTGTAATATGTTAAATATTGAGTATGCCTATATGTCATTATGTTAGCTTGAGTTATGTAAGCAAGCATGTTATGCATAAAGCATTTCTTGTATACATTTATTAGCACTGTTTACTACTGAGATTCTCTTGAATCTCACTCTTTATTACCCAACCATATACGTATGATGAGTACATGTAAGAATGCATGAAGATATGCAAAGGGGAAATACGAAGGAGAATTGAAGATTGAAGTGCAGTACACTGTTTTTGTATTAAACTTAGACACTTTGGTAGCCATATTTGGCTATACAGTTGTGTATGTCAATGATTAAACTAAGAACAAGTAGAGAAATATTGTAGTATTTATAAAAGGAATTAAGAGATGATGAGTCACTACAAAGTTACGAACCTCTATAGTACGCTTCCGCAAGAATTTTGAAATTTTCAAAAAAACCCACTCAACTATAGGTTAGAATTCTATTTTGAGGATGAGATTTGAAACAACTTTTATCAAAGAACATTGCTTAGTAGTTCAAATTCGCTATGTAAAATTCATCAGAATGGAGTATAAAATGTAAGGTGTTGCAGGAAGGAGGTGACAGAAGAGTAAAACATCACTGTCGGTAGAACAACCCTAAAGGATTAGAGGATATCTAGAGTGCATCATTGATGACAATATCGAGTTAGGGATAGTTCTAGAAGGCTAGAGGCTCAAGGAAATAGATATGGTAAAGGCCAGTATATGGGCCTTAACCCAGACTAAGGCCAACAATCAAGTCATCTGTTGGTAATTCTGAGAAATTGTTGTTTATTGGAATGGGGTCAGATCCATATAGGGTTACCAGTTCCTGAATTGAATCCATTTACTTTAAATTTGATCTACAGCTAGCTTAGGAGATGTGGGGATACATCAGGAATATGTACATATAGGTTCCTCATGTTTGGGATACTCCGACAACCCAATATGCACAGTATGTGCATGATGTTGACACATGGTACTGGGAGTAGGTATTACTAAGTATAGAGTTCCCTGATGAAGATCATATCTATACGACACTGGATTTCTTCTTAGACAATGTATTCTAGGCACAGAAGAGGAATGACCTTATAGAGTGGAGTTCACATTATAACTATATGGAATTGGTGGAGCATATGATTGATTATATACCAAATTATATATACTAGTATTGATATATGACTCATACACAGTATTTGGTTGCCCAGAGATGTAGACCCGACTAATCAAGATGAGAGCAGTCTAGGGGGTACCAGCGTCTTGTACCGACACATTAAAGTTAAGTGTGCCCAGCCCAGGGAAATGGAAGGATGGGCAACCCCCTGGGAAATTTTTGAAGATGTTAAGTCATGAAATGTAAAAGAGTAGGAACGTTTGTACAGTTGAGGATGGGCTGTATATTATAAATGTGTTCCCTAAACAACTATAAATGTCTGCTGGTATGTTATTATGAGAATATCTGTGTGATTAAATTTTTTGAAATGACAAAAATTCCCCTATGAATGTGTGGAACTTACCTCTTCTCTATTTTAGTATAGAGTGATATAAAGATGGTGAAACAAAGAGATAAAGATACATGACGAGGTTAGGGAGTTAGACTTGACTCAATATAGTAGATAATGGGCATGTTAACGGAGTAATGTATAATGGAAATATGATCTGAGTGACGAACAGTGAGGATTGCAGGAACAATAAGATAAGGATAGGAAAGAGGAAACAATCCTAGTAGACAAGGAAATGAGCATGTATAGCTTGAGAACCCTAATTAGCAGCCTTCGCCTAGGCTTTTGCTTGGACTTGCTGTTGAGGGTAAAAGCTTACAGACATGATTGGCACGATTTTGTCATCAATAACCTCTTACCTCCAAGGGAAGTTTGATCCTCAGATAGTATAGGCTTAATGATCTTGCATGGAGGAAATTTCCAAAATTAAGAAATACCCAGATAATATCAAAGTTGACCTGGAAATCTATAAATTAGTAGGTGATGCGGACAGATGGTGAAAAGATATTGAAATGACTCTGCAGGCCCAAAATATTCTTATCACTTAGGAATTATTTTAGCAATTGTTCAATGGAAAATGTTTCCCCGATCAGTCTGAACTGTAAGGGAAACTAAGTTCCTTACTAGTCGGTAGGATGAGAACGAGAGCTTTGATGAATACTTGACTCGCTACATCTGATTGCCTCAATACTTGTCTTATATGAGGTATCATAATGGTAAGGAGTGGAGTACATACATGATGATACAGGACTGAAACTAGAACTGAAATAGAAATTGATTCCCAAATGGTTTATTGAATTTGATGAGACAGTGGAGGAATACCAGATCATCGAAAGCAACTTATTGAATGTGTACGCGGGCAACAAAACTGGCAATAAGGGACCAAAGCCTGTTGGCACTATTACATGCCTCATTATCTTGGAAAATCATGTGGTACTTTGGTAAAGTGGAAAATTTGATATAATTGTCGGCGACCAGGGCATATTGCTAATCATTGTCTATAACGACAAATGGATAGAGGAGCTGAGGCAGAGAAACTCAAAACATATTTTTACAGTGACATGAGGGAAAGCTGTAATATCTCGAATTTTGGGACAAGAGGCTTGAAATTAAGCTTTATTAAGTAGACTACTAGACCTAGTTTAGCAAATTTCTGGCAAGGCAAGGTATTATCTCTTAAAATTCCTTTATATCTTTGGATATTAAAAGGAAATATTATGGTTAGCTAAAGAGCTTGGGGAAAATAATACAAGGGAGAAAATGGTCATTTGACCAATGAGAGGCTAGTAGCCATTATTTCCCTATTATTGATACCCAGACTAGTCAAATGTGAAGGGAAATAATAAAAAGGGGCAAGAAATGATTTATTGTGATAAATCATAAAAGGTGAGGGCAAAATGGTAATTTTGCCATAACCCTAATATTCCCAATGATTTGAGTGGAATGGGAATTAAAAGGGGGAAAATGACTACTTAGTAATTAATAAGCCTAAGTGGGTGAATTATTATCAAGCAAAGTTAAAGAGCTGAAAAGCTTAAGGCTTTGGTCGACCACTTAAGGTGGTATAATAGGATGGTTTAAGAGTAAATTATACTCTCGTATTTCTCATTAATATTAGTGGAATGATAAAGGAAAAGAGAAATGAAACTTGTTATACAAGTAATGAGATAGTTTGACCAATTGGTGGTGAGCCACTTTAATGACTCTTTAAAAGTCATCATCCTTCACCATTTATTCTCATTCTTTCCTTCATTCAGATTAGAACTAAAGGGAAGGGAGAGAGAATGAGAACGAACAGAGAGAACAGAAGAGAGAGAGAAGAGAAAGAACACTTCTATTTGCTGGAACTCTACTAAAACGACGTCTTCTCTTAAAATACCCGGTACAAACGTTCTTCTACTCATCCTGAGCTTTATTTCTGTGGTTTCGGACTCTCGTTTAGAGGTGGTTGATGTCGTCTCGTCGGCCGGAGTGTCACCAGAATTCTGAACTGAATTCAGAAGCGTGTAGAGGTAAGCATAAGCTACCTTCTGAACCTATTGGTTTGTCATTTAGGTGAGTAGTATGGGAGCTGGATACTGTTTATCTCTCTCTCAATTTATGTTTTGGAGGCCAAAACTATGTCCAATGGATGTCTAAATGGCTAATCATGTAATTAGAAGTAGAAAGGAGGGTATTAAGCCAAAGAAAGGGAGAAACCGATACAACTCTTTTGAGGACTCTAAATTGGCTGCCTTGGGTGTGGCATGAGCCAAGATTTGGGATTTCATTAATTTGATGATTCTATTGAGTTAAAAGGGAAAATTGTGTAGTGTTCATGTTGAAGAGAAGGTGAGAAAAGGCCTAGAGGGTGAAATGACCGATTTATCCTTATAGCTTTAAATAGGGGCTGTTAAGGGGTATTTCTATCATTGGGCCTGAATTTAACTAATATGAAGTCATAAATGGATTCTACAGTGAAATTGTGTAGGATTGGTCAATTACATAATTTCTATAAAGGTATAGTTGGGTCGGGCTTCCGGGGGCATTTTGGTAATTTAGCATAATGAGGCTAAGTTATTTACTGATATAAGTCTAGAATGATACATGGGTGAGTAGTGACTCATTTATTGTATATTTGGAATTCAGGACTTGATGAATGGTTCCCAAACTGAAGCAAAGATGATGGTTTGAGGACGGACTTGAAGTCTAAGAGGTAGTGAACTTATCTTGCTAGCATGTATGTGATATGTATGTCTTGCATTAATTATGTGACTGCTTGCCTATTTGTGTTGAGCATGTTTGATTGATTGAAGCTCTATTATATTTGTGTAATGACCATATGTATGTCATAACATTGAGCATGCAACATGTCATTATGTTGGCATGGAATAGTGTAGCTGTCATGCATTCATATATATCTTGCATGCATGGTCGTATTGTTTGCTACTGAGATTCTTTTGAATCTCACTCCTCCCAACCAACCATTTAGACAGGTTAAAGGGTGCAGGGAGATATGCACGGAGGAGGATTGCAGAGGTGAGATGAAGACCGTAGTATGAGGAACTACTATTTGTATTTGGTATAAAAGGTTGTATTACCTTGTGGTTATACATTTGATGTATATGTAGATGAATGTATGAATGAATGAGTTTAGAAGAGAACAACTCTAATAGCTTATCTCTTAGCTTATTTAAAGTAAAACACTCACATACTCTTATTTAATGGAACTAAGAGCCACTAAGTTTAGGTGATGTAGTGACTCTTGTGGAAATGTCTTTAAAGTTGACTACCCCTTTGAAAACCTTCTCAATCTTAGGTTCAAATCTTGAGTTGATAGCGAGGATTTATGAACGTTTTGTAACGTTGGATAGTCTGGCTTTAAATCCTGGTTCCATAATCTATTTCACTAGTCATTAGAGAAGGGTGTCATAAAAGCCAGTAAGTCTTTGGAACTAATCTAGAGTACGGTTTTACCTAATGATAATTCTGTAAGAGTATTATTTGATTTAGGTGCTAGTCATTCCTTTATTATATATGACCATGCGAGATGGCTAGCCCTGAGTAAGCATTAGCTACCCTATGATTTGGCTGTGTCTACACTCACATGTGTCATATCCATTATAGCTAATATTTATTGAATGTCATAGTAAATGCTAAAAGACATTAAGCAGTAGTAGAACTAGGTTGCTTACTTCTATATGAATTAGGAGTAATTCTTGATAATGAATAGTTGACTGCACACAATATTCTATGAGACTGTAGAAGTAGAAGGGGGACTATTTACCCTAATTTTCTATTACATGACAGTGCCAAAAATCAACCTCAATTTTTTTTCCAGTAGCTAAAGCTGAGAAATGTTTGTAAAAAGGTTGTCAGAGGTACATGATATTTTATTCCAAGCGGTTAGAGGCTGGAGCAGCATTTGAAAATATTTCGATAGTATACGAGTTCCCTTAATGTTCTTGAGGATATCAATAGATTACCTTTGGAGAGGGAAATGGAGTTTATAATTTTGATTAAAACCTGGAGCAGGATCAATGCCTAAAGGCCTATACGGAATGGCTGTAAATTAAATGGACGAATTGGTAAGTGATTATTTCACTATGGAGAGCTCTAGTGCTCTTTGCCAAAATTAGAAAGGCAAATGCCCAATAATTATGGGTAGTATATGAAAACAACCAGATGGCTGAAATAAAATGAATTGTGTGTCATGAAAATGTTGCAATGGACTGTATGTCCTATGAATGTTAAACTTGACCAATTAGGTCTTGTGAATGATTAAGAATTAATAATATAATGTGTATTCACAAAGCAAGGAAAAACACAAAAAGCATTCGAAAGCAGTGTTGAGCACATTAAGAGATAAGCAACTCTATGTTAAACTGAGCAAATATGAGTTTTAGCTTTCTGAAGTTAAGTTTTTGGGCCATGTAATCTCACAAGGAGGGGTCTCGATGGATCCCAATAAAGTGGAAGTAGTACTGAATCAGAAAAGGCTAGAGGATATGCAGTTTTCTGGGTCTTGACGGTTATTATGAATGAGTTATACAACATTTCTCTAGTATTGTTTTGCCTTTGATAAGATTGACATGACAACTCAATATTTTGTGTAGGATGATAGTTGTGAGAGGAGCTTCACAGAGCTGAGGGAGAGATTGATAACAATATTAATGTTGATAATTCTCGATCAATAATTAACCTGTGTGGTCGTGAATTTTAATTGACCTATGTAGTCTGTAGTAATGTGAGCAAGCATGGATTAGGAAGTGTCCTGATGCAACAGGACAACATTATGACATGAGCCTCTTATCAACTGAAGTCTCATGAACTAAAGTGTCCTACTTATGAATCTTAAAATAGCAGCAACTGTGTGTGAACTGGAAATCTGGAGACATTATCTCTACGGGGCACCGTAGAGTTGTACTGCAACCACAAGAGCTTGAAAATAACTATCTAATTAGATAAAGTTGAGCATGAGACAACACAGATGGATAGAGTTGCTTAAAGATTTCAACCTGGAAGTTAAATACTATCCAGGAAGAGCTAATGTAATTACAGATACATTGAGCCGCAAGACAGTGCAAGCACTAAACTTAATGATTTAATGTAGAAAATTGATTGAAAAGTTAAAGGATCTCAATCTGTTTAATTAGATTTTGATCTATGACAATGATATGAGTTAAGAAAAACATGGTTTGAAAATAGTAATAGTGGAAGTCAAAAGACTTTTGCTTCCATATCTTATGTAATGATTTTGTATATATAAGCTTACCCTTAAGCATATTCGTGTTAAGAAATATATAGTGGGTAATAAGACCTATTGGGCCAGTGTGTCCATTGGCCATAAGACCTTATGAGCAGGCTCGACAGGATTGTAAGACTTGCGGTGTAGCCAAATTTGAGAATTTAACTAATGACTCAGGACATGAAATTTCGGGAATGACCCAATGCATGAGAATTTAAGCAGAGTCCCAAAGAGGTTCTAAAGCCTATAAATGATGGTACAATTGGATTCAAAGCAATAAGTCTAGTAAGTATAAGTTATACTAGGAATAACTTGGAGTATTTTGAGCCAAGTAGGCTTGAAGCAAAAGGCCTATAACACGGAGTATTTTGAGTCAGGCATTCTAGAAAATAGAAAACATGTCCTATGTTTTCTCACTGGACTGTGTGTCCTGTGATTATTAAATACCAATTAGAATGATTGTTAGTGAAGAATTATTCTTACATGCCTCGTAAACACTACAAAAATGTGTGAATGGCTTGGTAACAAGAATTGGAGCCTGAGAGGCGTTTAAATGATCATAAGATTCTATATTGAGGTTATATATCTTGATATGCGTTCAGTATGGATGTTAGACTGAGTGTCCAAAATCCATAAAACGTATTGAACCTATATGTCCTTAAGCCAGTAAATTGAGGAGCACTTATATTATGACGAGTATAAGCTAGTTATGATAAAACTTGGTGTGTAAATTTGCAAGGAGCAAAAGCTCTCTAGTATGGTATTGGATTATTTAATCCAGGAAATGTGTTTTTATAATAACCGAAGGATATTTAGAACTACCTGCGGATTCTGGGGACTCCGTATCTGTAATATGAGAGTTACTGATGCTCAACATTTATGAAATTCTAATGAATGTGTCGTATGTAATATCCTGAATTTTGGGAGTAAAGGCTAGAGAATAAGCCTGAGTAAATAAGACTACTAAGCACAGTTCAGGAAGAGTTCCAAGAATGCCAAAGAGCCATAATGATTTTTAGAGGCTAATTTTGGAACTAAAGTATAGGATTTAGTTCCAAATAGTCAAAGGAAATGCTCGAATCCTTTATCAAGAGTCAAATAAGATCTTAAGCCTAACTTGGATCCAAAAAGAAGAGGAAATGACATCTTGAAAATGAAAAGAAAGAGAAATAAAACAAGAGAAAAGAACTGATGGCACAAGAAATAATGTTGCCTTAATCAAGGCTAAAAGAGACAATTGCCACTTGATCTTGAGGTTAAACTTAGAATACAAAATGAAGGTCTAATATTTTCTCTTGAAAAGCAAGAGTAATGATAAAGATGAGAAATCAAATTAATTCCTTCCCTCATGCTATTAAAAACGTCTAAAGAAGGCAAGTAAGGATAAAAAGAATAGTTTGGTCAACATGTTCTCACCTTTTGGTCAAATATTATGGCTAGGACATAAGAGCTTTTGGGTCAACAAATTCCCTCTTCTAAAGGGCTCTTAAATTTTAGTTGAACCCAAGGAAAGAGAGAGAATTTTATTTGAAACCATCCTATATCCATTGAATAAGTCAAAAAGCAAAAAGGAAAGAAAGGAAGAAGGGAAAAGTCAACAATTGCAACTTGAAAAATTATGGACCAATGACAAGACAAAGTAAGTAAATTAGTCAACAATTCCTCTTCCATTCTCAAGAGTACAATTCTGTGAAAAAGAGGACTAGAAGAGGGAAGAGAAAGCTTTAACAAATGGAATTAACCACACTTGGTTAATTAATCATAAGCTTGTGAAAGAGGGAATTATGGCCATAAATTATTTTCTCTTTTTATCTTATCTCTTTTAGCTAATTTTGGCCAAGTGATTAAAGAGCAAGGTAAGAGAAAAAAAATCAGAATATCCCACTCTCTCTCACACTCACAAGTCAGCCAAACAAGCAAGGAAAGAGAAAATAGAAGACAAGAACTAGATGAGAGTTTCTATCTTGATTTTCACCTTGTATATCACTTCTTTGGCTCAAATGATCCACACAAAAATTTTTCTCCTCTCTAAAAGCTTCATATATATGGTTTTAGAATTTTAAGAAGAGGTATTTTGAGTCTTCTAGCAAGAGCCAAAAGTGGAGAGTCAAAGAAAGAGCTCAAGAAGGAGCTAGAGGTGAGTAGGAGCAACATTTTGATGTATATGTTGTCTTGGTTGGTTGAGTTTTGGTGGGTTGTTATGGCTGCCTTAATTATGACCTTTTAGGTTTTTTAAGGTTTCATGAATCTTTCATCATATACATGTGATTCTATTTTGTTTTGGAAGCAAATAAACTAAGTTTGGTGATTGAAATGCAAATTGGTAATTTGTTGTCTCAAACCCTAATTTCTGGTCTGAATAGGGTAGGTAGAAGGAGAATGATTTTACTATTTTTGAGGTCTCCAATGGCTTCTATAGGCAAAATTTTGTAGGAATAGGTTGTCGGAATTATTTTAGAAAGAATGGATTTGAAATCCAAAAATTAGAAAATGTTGCCAATGTGTGTTCTGTGCAGAGCAAATTGTTTGCATGAATTTTTGAATAGGAAAATGATATCAAAAAATTAAGAAACTTTCTAGTCTAAAAGTAGACATGTCAAGCTTTAATTTGATATGTTATTTGTGTCACTTAGATGTGTGTGCTAGAAGTTTTGCATTTTTAAAATTTGGTATGGAAAAACTGGCTAATTATGGAGTAGTGGTCAATTAAGTGAAATACTATATTGATATGTGTCAAGAAGTGTAATTAATATATTTTGAAACTAGACTAATTATGGGTCACATAGACTTTGGAATCATCATAATTGGATATCTATGCAATTAGTTATGAATTTTCAAAGATTGAAGAAAATTTTGGCAGATTTGAAAAAAGGTGGGAAAATGAAAAAAATGTAATGGCACTAGGTAATTATGGTGAACTTTAAGGGCAAAGTTAACCAACTTGGGATAGTTGGACTACTTTGACCTTGCTTTTGGCTTAGTTTATTAACATTAATGACAACTAAATTGACCAATTAGATTATACAAGTATTGGACGAAATAATAACATGTTGTCCGCAATTCTAATTATAGGACTTGACAGCTGTCCAGAATCTGAGATCTGCCCAAGCTCAAGGAAACAGTTGGAAATTTTGTATGGGAAGTGACTAGGTAGTAACTTTCTCTTTCATTTATTATAAGATATATTGCATGTTTTGTTGATTCATCATGAATTTTTTTGACACATTCTGATTATGCGGGGTGGTTGTTGAGGGCCTATTACACGGGTGGACGCTTAGGCCATTGAATTTTTCTATGATGCTTGAGTGGATGCCTGGGGTCTATAGCGTGGGTAACACTCGGGGCCTTGTGACATACCTAGCGCTATGGTGATATGTGAACTGCATGTTTTTTACTAAATGTTGTTGTGATAATTCTGTTTATATGATGGTTGTATGACATACTCTATAATTTGGTATCTATATGATTGACTATATGTTGCTATTGTGATTCTTTTAAATCTCACCCTTTTTCTATAAGGTAAACATGGATAGCTAGAAGGTAAACATAGATAGCTAGAGGATGAAGTTGCAGGATTTATTTTATCTATTGGTTGCCTGTTATGGTTATGTAGTAGACTTAAACACTTTGGTGTATATTTGTATATGAATGAACTAAGTTTGAGCAGTAATCGCCCTAATTAAATTAAATTAAAGGAAAAGATAAAAATCGGTAAGAAATAACAAAGTTACGAACAACTAGAATACACTTTTATAAGAATTTGAAAGTTTTAGAAAAAACCCAGTCAACTACAGGTTTGAATCCTATTAAATAAATTAATTTTTATTTTATGTGGGGACCACAAAAAATGACATCTTGTGGGTGAACCCGGAAAAAATCACTAGACTTCCCTTCCGCTACAAAGTAGACGGTTAGGGGGACAAAAAAAAAACTGCGGGTCCTATGAAATTGTGACACTTGGTACCATTTAAGAGGAGGAAGCATAAAGTTGCTTTTTGCTTTATGTGTTAGATCAACCAAGGGACGATACTTGTCCCCTAATTATGAAAAGTAACCTTACCTTTTGAGTTATCATCACCAGAGGGTGCCACCTCACCCCGAGCTGGGGAAATCCATCAGTCTCCAGTCCGGTCACCTGACTAACTTACCCAAACACCAAGCTTGGGAGTTGGGAAAAATCATTAGACCCTTACTTTCCCTAACAAAAAGGATGACTAAAAGTCTAAGAAAAGAGGCTGGACCTACTTTATTAAAGCAAGTGACACGTGTCACCGAATGGATGGCTTACTGGACAAACGGCATCACAACATCTTGACACATGGCATAACTTTTTCAAGACCCTTTCTAGGCCATATATTTCAGCCAAATGGTTTAAAATATGGAGAACAATTAGAAAAGTACCATAAAAATTGTTAGAGGAGAGATAGAAGGTGAATAGTATTTTTCAAGAACTTCAATCCCCTAAAACACTACCGAATCGGTGTTTTCTCCTGAAACATGCTTCATAATCCTTCTTCTACTCATCCCAAGCTTCATTTCTACTATTTTAGATTTAGAGGTGTTTTGAGCCATCTCCTCGGATGAAGTACTACTGGATTTCCGAACCAGTTGCAGAAACGCGTAGTGGTAAACGTAGGCTTCATTTTGAACCGATTGGGTTATTGTTTGAATGAGTTTTCATGAGGGTTAGGATACTATTCATTTTTTTTCCAGGGCATATTCTTAGGTTTAATCATGGTTTATGGTTAGATGATGATTTTTGATGATATTGGACCAAGTTGTTGGACAAAATTTTGTTTTGGTAATTTTTAGTTAATTAATGGTTTTGTTTGATCAGAAGGGTAGGGGCTAGAGCTTTGTGATTTTGATTATTTTGACATTACTATTTGTCTTTAGAAAGGAAAACTGTGTGTGAATAGCCCTGGTTGTAAACTTTAGACCATTGGGAATATATACTGCAAAACTAGAAATGTTGTCAGTGTGTGTTTGGTGCTGGGCAGTTAGTTTGCCTGACGTTTTTAAATAGGCAAATGATATCCAAAAATTATGAAACTTTCTAGTCTAAAATTACACATGTCAAGCTTTAATTTGATATGTCATGTGTGTCATTTGGTAGTTTGTGTTAGAAGTTCTGTTTTTTAAAATTTGGTCTGGAAAAACTAGCAAATTCTAGGGCAGTGGTCAATTAAGTGATATATTGTATTGATGTGTGTTCATAAATGTAATAGCTATATTTTCCACTAAAACTAGACTAATTAGGGGTCTTTGGAATTATCATAATTGGAAATCTGGGAAATTAGTTATGAATTTTCAAAAATTGAAGAAAGTTCTACCAGATTTGAATAAAGGTGCAAAAATAAGAAAATGTAATGCTACTAGGAAATTATGATGAACTTTAAGGGTGAAGTTAACCAACTTGGGATACTTGGACCTCTTTGACTTGCTTTTACCTTAGTATGTTAACTTTAGTGATAATCAACTTGAGTGTTTGGATTAGACAATTATTGGACAAAATAACAATTTGTTGTCAGTAATTATAATTATAGGACCTAACACCTGTTTAGAATCTAAGACCTACCCAAGCTCATGGAAATATTTAGATATCGTTCAGGAAGCGACCAGGTAGTAACTTTATCTTTAATATGTTATAAGATAGATTGTAAGTTTGTGGTTTCATCATGAATTGTCTAACACAGTCTGATTATGTGGGTTGGTCGCCTTGGGCCTATTGCACAGGTGAACACTCAGGCCATGGAATTTTTCTATGATGCACAAGTGGATGTCAGGACCTATTCCATGGGTAACATCAGGGCCATATGATTTGTTATGCTTAGTGCTATTATGATATGTTGAACAGCATGTTGTGCACTGAATGTTGTTGTGACAATTCTATTTACTACTGAGATTCTTTTAAATCTCACCCTTTTCTATAAACAAATTTATAGTACAGGCTGATAGCTCAAAGGGCAAGAAGGTAAACACAGAGAGCTAGAGGTTGATGTTGCAGGATTTATTTTCTCTTTTGGTTGCCTGTTTTGGATATTTTGGAGATTTTGGGTTATGTATTAGACTTAGACTATAATATCCTAAATTTTAATCACCCACAGTTCCTTGAATATTTAATTATATTCAATGGAATAAAATGGTGAATTTTGGTGCACTTGGAATAGCCAAAATATTGGAAATAGAAATTATATGAAATTTTTAGTTAATAAAGACTAAAGTCCAATTTTTTCCTTGGTAAAAGGCCTAAAATTATGGCTTAAAATTAAGTATGAAAGAGCACAATTTCTTGGCCCAAAATATTACCAAAATTTGGCCAAGAAAGAGGGGAAAGAATAAAGTAGCAAGTGCTTTAAAAATTCAAGAAAATGTAAGGGCAAAATGGTCATTTTGGCTACATGAAATAAATTCAGCAATTTTCCTTAATTATTAAGGAAGAAATCAGTTTTGTCTTAAGGGATAAAAAATAAGAAGATACTTTTATGAAGATGGACACATGGAAACAAGAAGAGAAGCTTATGGAAAAAAAATAATAATTAATAAAAAATCACACGCTACAATTTAAATAAAATAATAATAATTTGGGATGAATAAGGAGAGCTCTAGAGAACTCTCCAAACCTCTTTAAAAAGCCAAGATTTTGACCAAAAACTAAGGAAAAAAGAGAGAGGAGTGATCTTGAAGAAGAAGGAGCAAGAAGGAAGAAACAAGAACAAGAAGCAAGATCAAGGTAAGTTAGTAGGAATTTCTACTTGTTCTTATCTTCTAATTCATGGAAACACCTTCCTAACTCTCGCACTATCTTGAATCATCCATATATCAAGTTTAAAGTCAAGGAGAAGAAGAGCAAAGGGTGGCGGTTTTGGAGCTATAGGAAGAAGATCAAAGGTAAGAAAAAGAATTGGTGAACTCTTGAAGATTTAAGCTTGCTCTTGATGTTGTTTTTGGTTGTTGGTTTGTTTTGGTTGGAATTTGTAATTTGGGATGTCCAAACCTAAGGGAGATTATGTTCAAATTCATACTAATCATGTTCAAATGGTGTTTAAGGGGTTAAACATAAGATTACAAGTGAAAAGGAAGGTGTTTTAAAGACTAAACCATGAAACTTTCACTTTTCCAATTGGTACCAAATTTGATGTGGAAAGTTTTTGAATGGCCTAACCTAGTGTAAACCTTATGAACTTTTACAGGATGAAATTAAACATGTTGGGCTTTAATTTTATAGGTATTATAAGATATTTGGATGAGTATATTGAAAGTTATGATTTTCCAAATTTTGACCTTGAATCTGGAATGAATTTTGCGGCATACTAAATTTGATGAATTTTCTGTAATTTTGAGGTTATGTCAAGTGCTTTTTGATAATTTTCCTTAAAAGAGGACTGAACAAGATTTACATAGGAATTTGAATCACTCAATCTAGATTTAGTTATGAATTTTCAATTTGACTGAAAAGCTGGAAATTTTTGGAAAACCTGTAAAAATGACAATTTTGCCCCTAAAACCCTAATTAGTGGTTATCAAGGCTAATCTGGTCATTGTAGTGTGATTTTGTCAAAACTGATATCAAAAAGGGATTCTACACGTGAAATTATATAGGAATAGTGAGTGTCATAATTTTGAAAAATACAATTATACCGGGTATAATGGGAATTAACCGGATTCCCTAGGGGTATTTTTGTAATTTGGCATCTTGAGTAATAATAGCCAACTTATGATTTTTAAAATAAGGTATGAATGGGTAATACTCATTTACAATTACTTTAGGAATTTTAGGATTTGATAATATCCTGAGCAGGATGAAAAGTTAAAGGACCGGTAGTAGCTAGGCTTTGGAAAGAAGTCCAGGTATTAACTCTATCTCTCATATTCTATGTGAAAGTTAATATGCATTGGTTTCCATGTTCTGTGCAATGAGATGTGAATGGTTGTAATTCCTAGAGCTGGGTGTGGTAAAGTATGAGTACCACCTTGAGAGACGAGCAAGGTACTTTAAGGATCGGCATGTACCTAGTCTAGGTAGGCCAATTTGATTTTCCTGTGCGACATTTCCTGTGGGGCATTGATTTTCCTGTATGGTGATGTGATCACATTATCATTTGCTGTGTGCAAGTAGGGATCGTGTGATCATTTTGATTTCGGGCAAAATCATTGCTTTGATCCTAAGAAATTGTCAGACATGTGCTTGGCATTTTGATTGCTACATCATGATAAATGCTGCTATGTATGTTTACTTTTCACTTTTTATATGATTGATAGTATGTTACTACTGAGATTCGTATGAATCTCACCCTTTCCATAATTCAAAAGTTGATCAGCTAGAGGAAGCGGCTCAGAGGGCAAAGTAGTAGATACCAGTAATTGAAGGTCCAGTAGTGAACAAGATATCTATTTATTGGTTGTGTTAATTTTTCCTATTTATTGAGATTCACAATGTATAATGTATAAACCTTGTGGGATTTTCTGTAATGTAATCAAGAATGCGATATTAGTATATTGTACTATTTCTGTATGCCTATTGAATTGCACGTTAATACTTTGATAACTGTCAAAATATTAACGGGTTTGACATGAACACTTTGGTGTATATTTGTATATGATGAACTAAGTTTAAGTAGAGACTCGCCCTAATTGAATTAAAGGAAAAGATAAGAATCGATGAGTAATAAAAAAGTTATGAACAACTAGAATACGCTTTCACAAGATATTGAAATTCTAAAAAAAACCTACTCAACTATAAGTTCGAATCTTGTTTTGAGGTTGGGATTTGAAAAAGCTTTATAACAGAAATATTGTTAGAACTGGCTGATACACAAGAGGGGGGTGAATTGGGTGTGTGATAAGAAAGTATGATCTTTTAAAATCTTTTTGCAACTTATCAAATCAATACATGCGGAAGTATAGAAACATAAGCTGATATGTAAATTATATATGCTGGAAATGTAAAAGCTTAGGGAAGAGAATATGCAAACTGTGATTTATTATGGTTCGGTCTAATCCATGATGACCAACGTCCAGTCCCCAGGCTCCTCCTGAGATTTCCAATCCACTATCTTCTTGTTTAACCGGGCACAAGAAAAGCCTCTACAAATCTCTTACAAAGTTACTCCCCCTTACTCACTGTAAGGTTTACACCCTCTTACGGTAAGTTGAGCAAAGCAATACCAAAGTCCTTTCTCTCTTGCTTACCCGTGTAAGTCTTACGAGCAGCAATGTTCTCTCCTGCTTACACCACTGTAAGTCTTACAAGCAGCAACGTTCTCTACTGCTTGCACCTTGTAAGTCTTGCGAGCAAAAAGTACTACTAGCAATTCTCTCTACAACTTTCCCGTAAGGTAATCAACCCTCTCAAGTTCCCTCTACTTTGAGTTCAATAGAGAAGTATATTTGTAAAGATTTACAGACTCTCTCAAAGAGTAGATAGGATACCCACTGAAGTACAATACAAATATTCACTCTCAAATGTACATGACAATGAAAACATATATTAACGGAGAGTATGAGAGATGAAGATTCATGACAGCAGCATGTTGGCAGTTGGGTTCTCGTTACTTCATCATTTCTGTTTGCTGTAGTATTTCTCTATAAATCTATATCTCTTCTTCTTGAATGCTTCGGTTTATATAAGATAGGTTGAGAGCCATTGGAGCATTCAAATATTTTTTCGTTGAAAGCCCATCGTGTGTCTGACAGATACTTCAGTGTTTTCCGTTGGAATCTGACCGTGCTCTCTTTAACCGTTGCCCATGATCGTGCTCTGACAAATGCTTTAGTTGTTTGCACGTTTTGTTGACTCGTCTGTTAAATATTGATATTGCCCATGATTCGTCATTGTTAAATATTGGTCGGTTGCTTCCCATGTGAACTGTAGTGGAATGCCTGTAATGCGCTGACAGAAAATAGCCGTTAGAGAATATTTTAAATATCACTCGAGTGATTATACATTTCACTGGCAATGATATTCTCAAACATGAGAATCATTTGAGTGTGGTGTAACTTCACTGGAGATGATTTTGATAAAACAATTAACACTTGATTGCAGAAGTATTTCACTGGTAGTAATCTTAATTTCTGGATGTGACTGTCATTGGAACTGATTTCAATTTAGTGAAGAGTGCACTAAGTGATCACCATAAGTTGTGTATCAAAATACCCATATCACTCAAACGAATTTGATCTGACTTGAAGGTATTTAGTTCACTGTAATGACTTGGATATCACTGGAACTGCTACTGAAAGATTAGCATACCATTGACTGGATAACACTTGACTGGAAGTGATCTGCAAAATCAACATAATCACTTGCTTGGATATTATCTGACAGATAGTGAACTGATGCAATTGATATCCAGTGGGAGTGATCTTTGTTTCATCGGAGGTGTTTCAGATTCTCTGGTCGTGATTCTGACAAACACTGTATTTCTCTGGCAGTGCATTGCATGATTACTGGAAGTAACTGGAAGTGAAAGATCTTCATATCACTTGAGTAAATATTAGTTCATCAGTAGTGATCTGAGGCATACTGGCTTTCACTGGAGGTGCATTCTGGTTCACTGGAAGTGATTTGAGAAAGAGTGAAATTCACTTGAAGTGATTCAGCATCCACTAGAAGTGATATATGAAAACAACATAATCACTCAAGTGAATTCAGCTGCACTGGGAGTGATTTTCAGAACAGTGAAATTTTCTTCCGGTGATTTTAGAGCCACTGGAAGTGATACTGAAAATTTCACATATCACTCGAGTGATTTGAAGATCTTTGGAAGTGAATTTTGAAATAGTGATTTTTTCTTGCAGTGATTTGGCTCGCACTGGAAGTGATTCTGAAAAATCTCATATCACTCTAGTGATTTTGGCATCACTGGAAGTGATTTTGTAAACAGTGAATTTTTCTTGCAGTGATTTCAGGCACCACTGGAAGTGATTTGTCATAGCACTCGAGTGAATTCTGGAATCACTCGAGTAATCTGTTCTTTAGATCACTTTTTCTTCGTTGTTGCATTTCCAATTCTTCAGCAAACAGGAGTAAACTTCCAGATGACATAAATCTTCGAATATGACTCAAAAATTGCTATATTATATATCAATGGAAAGCTCTTGAAGTCTAGTTTCATATGGCACCAGTTTCAACTCAATAGGATCAGTGGTTTGAGAGTTATAGCCAAAATACCAAACCTATTCCAGAGAGTGACGCTGATGTGAAGGCCAGATTTGAACACTTATATCTCCTTCATTTGAGCTACTTTAATGTTTCTTCTAGTGTCAGAATGACGCGTTGAGAGTCTATTTTCATATACAACTAGTTTGGTCTCAATCAGAGTTGTATTTTGAGAGATATGATCAAATAACCAGACCTTGCTTAGCTGGACAAAGAACAGAGTATGAAAACGCTGAACATCACTCGAGTGAATTAGTGAATCACTCGAGTGAGTTTTACTTTTTCCAGAACCACTCGAGTGATTCTGAAAGTCACTCGAGTGATTATTAAAATCACTCAATGCTACAGTAACCGTACTGCTACAGTGAACAATGCTACAGTGCCAAACAGTGCCAATCGGCTACAGTGACTTCTGAATTCCCTTCTGATAAGTATTTCTTCTGGGAACTTGAATCTTGATATTCCCATTAGTTCCTTGAAGCTCTTGTTTCTCCAATCTCTTTGACTAATCTATAAGATATATAACATTAAATATATTAGTTAGTCAATATAAGAGATAAGTATATTATGCAAACTTTTACTCTCATAATATTTGATATCTATATTTGGCATCATCAACACTAATCATATCTAATAAATATCGCTTAGTGGTTTGAGTTCACTGTGTAAAACTCATTAGATCAATTTCAGAAATAAGGTATTACATTTAATGGTATTAGAGCAGTGATTTTGACAATGGAATTGTCTACTCAGAGATAAAGGTCCAATTAGAGTAAAGGGTTCTATCTACAGGTTATATTCTTTGCTCATATGAATAGGATAGTGACCCCCTATTAGTGCTACTATAACTAGGAGTTATAGATAGCAGAGGAGCTTAAGGAATTAGACCACCCCTATCTGTTAATCAGCCTATTGAAGGAAAGGGAAAAGGTCTACATAGAGGAAGTGGCTCTGCTTGACAAAGATGTTAATAGTGCCCAGTCCAAGTGACAATGGCAATGATACCCTAAGGATATAAAAGGAAGTGCATGATTTAGATTCTGTTACCAACTCTAAGGATCCTGATATTGAGTTAGAGTATGACCTAGAATTTTTTTTCCTTGTGTTATGAGAACACATTTTTTTTGGGGGGGACTATACCAAGAAGCTAGTACTGTATATGTTTTCCTATGGGGATAGTATCTAGCACTTCTGGGCAGGATAACATGATATACAGAGATTGAGGTATATATGGGATGCCAATGCCTAGAGATATATGAATTGGTATGAGCACTAATACCTTGGATGCCATTGCACCTCCGTGGTTACTCAGGTAAGGGAAATCCCAGTATGGCTAACCCCTAAGAAGTATCTTGGAAATTTTAAATTTTTTTGATTAAAGGATTGAAATTCTAATTAGAAGTTCTCATATTACAATATCCTAAATTTAGTCACCAAAATTCCATGTATATTTATTTATAATCAATGGAATAGATTGGTGAATTTTGGTATGCTTGAAATAGCCAAAATGGTGGAAATAGAAATTATATGAAATTTTTTGCCAAGAAAGACTTAAAGCCCAATTTTATTTTTGGTAATAGCTTAACATTGTGGCCTAAAATTTAGTATGAAAGAGCACAATTTTTAGGCCTAATTTTTTGCAATAATTTGCTTAAAAAGAAGGGGAAAGAAGAAAGTAGCAATTATTCCAAAAATTCAAGAAAATGTAAGGGCAAAATGGTCATTTTGGCTAAATAAAATAAAATCAGCAATTTTCCTTAATAATTAAGGAACATTCGGTTTTGGGAGAAGAAGAATGCAAGAGGAAGATTTTTCTATGTAGAATGGACAAGTGGAATGAAGAAAAGAAGTTTGTAAAAAAATATTATCATAAATATCATATGCAAAAATTCACCACAAAAAATAATAAATATAGACACATGAAGAGAACTCTAGAGAACTCTCTAACTCTATTTAAAAGGCCATAAATGTTGGCCAACCTAAGGAGAAGAGAGAGAGGAAAAGGCTTGGAGAAAGTAAAGGAGTAAGAAGAGAAGAACAAGGCCAAGTAACAAGATCAAGATAAGATAAGTAGATAGGAATTTCTACTTGTTCTTGTCTTCTAATCAATGGAAACATTCTATTGATCCCTATGTCATCTCAAATTAGCCATTAAAGCAAACAAAACTCAAGAAGAGGAAGAGGAAGATGGAAGGCTTTGAAGGGAAGGAGAAGAGAAAACAAGGTAAGTCAATAAAACCTTGTTTTTCTTGTTAAAATCAAAGTTGTGATTATTGTTGAGTTGATTGTTGGCTTGATTTGGTTGGATTTTGTAATTTGGGATGTTTAAACCCTAAGGGGAAATGCTTCCCAAATCAATATTGATCATGTTTATTAGGTGTTTGAATAATTAAACAAGTAATTACAAGTGAAAGCAAGGTGTTTTATGGATTGAATTCATGAAAATCTAATTTTTCCAAAATTTAGGAGAGTTTCAGTCAGACCTGGATTTTGAGGTTAGAACTAGAATTTTGTTTTTTTAATGATTCCATGATGTTTAGATGGAAAATTTTGTAGGGAACATGTGGATTTTGGAAGTGTAAAGGTCGTAGGGTGTGAAATGACAATTTTGCCCCTAAAACCCTAAATTGATGGCTGCCAAGCATAATTTAGTCATTTAAGTGTGATTTTGTCCAAATTGAGGTCAAAAATAGATTTTATAAGCAAAATTGGGTAGGATTAGCCGGGTCATAATTTTTGGAATAGTATAAATTTACCAGCTAAAAAGGGAATTAGACCAAGTTCCCTAGGAGCATTTTGGTAATTATGCTATTTTGAGCTAAGATAACCAACATTATATTTTAGAATGAGGTATAAATGAGTAATAACTTATTTTCAATTACTTTGGGAATTTTAGGATACGATATTTGCCGAGTCGGATTGAAGAAATAAAAGGTTACCACTAGATAGGCAGGGAAAGGCGATAAGTTAGTAACACTATCTCTCATATTCTATGTGATTGTTTATATGCATTGTTTGCCATATTCTGTGCAATGAGATGTGTGGAAGATGGGTGGCAATAAAACCTATTTCTAGGTGTCGGAAGGAGATAAAAAGATGCAAATACCACCCTGAGGGACAAGCAATGTACCTTAAGGACCAGCAAGTACCCGGTCTATGTAGGCTAATATGGTATGCTTATGTGGCATAATTACTCATTGGGTGTAGGAATATGATAAAAAGAGCAAGTACCACCCTATGGGATGAGCATTATACCATGAGGTCAGGTGGACCCAGTTGAGTAGTATGACAAGTACGGACAGGTTAATGCTTATTTAAAAACGTTGGTGTGATCACAATGTGTTATGATATGTGCAAGTAGGGATCGTGTAACATCCCATTTTTAGTCACCAATATTCCTTGTATGTGTAATTGATATATTTAATAGAATAAAATGGTGAATTATGATGTACATAAAATGGTAAACACTGCAATCGGTGGTTACATACAATTTGGCTAAGCTAGGATAAAAAGGAGCAACTATTGTCCACTGAAAGGCCTGATATTATAACCTAAATTGGAGTATGAAAAGACATAAATATTGGCCTAATGTAAGTGTTAAAATTTGGCCAAAAACAAGGGAAGAAAAGCAAGCTATGATTTATTACAATTATTCACATAAATATAGTTGCAAAATGGTAATTTGCCAGCAAGAAGCAATTTAATTTTCCCTTTCCTCTTAATATTTTTGGCTAAACAAGGAAAAAGGAGGGAAAATAAATACTTGGAGGACAAGAATTCCTTGTGGAATTATTTTAAAGCTCAATAGAAGAAATGATGCCATAAAAGCAAATATGACACAATTAATTATTTAAATCAGGGAATTTTGGAAAATGCAAGAAGAAGTTTTTAATTCCCTTTTCCTCTTTAATTTCAGTCAACAAGGGAAATAAAGGGGAAATGAATTTACTTGGCTAGAATTAATTCAAGAAGGAAAATTAATGGCCAAATAAATTATGAACATGCTTATTTGCATTAAACAATGTTATTTCCAAAAAGAAAGAAGAGAGATATTATTATTAAGACTTCATTATCTCTCTTTTCTTCTTTATTTACGGTTGAACAAGAAAATAGAGAGAGAAAGAGAGAAGAGCTTGAAGAGCTTGAAGAACACAAGAAGGAGTTATGGTTCAAGAGACAAAAATCCAAGGTAAAAGGCTTAAAATCAAGTGTTCTTGCCTTCTAACTTCAAGAATGCCTCTTCTAACCTCTTCTTCTTCTTGAAAATCATAGTTAGCAGGTAAAATCAAGAGGGAAGAGAGAGAGGGCAGTGGCATGTAGAGAGAAAAAGTTGAAGAAGCAAGAGGTAATCTCAAAAAATTATTGTGTATGTAGTATGTTGTTATTGTGGTTGTTATTGTTGTGATTGGTTTAGTTTTGTTGAATTTGTGAAATTGGGAAGATGAAACCCTAGAATGAAATGCTGCCAAAATTTCTATGGGTTATGTTTATTTAGTGTTTAGATGGTTAATCATGTGATTATAAATGATAAGGAAGGTGTTTAAGGGTTGAAAGCATGAAAACACATTTTCCCCTTCCTCTTCCAATGTTTCAGCCATATGTAGAACAGGGAAAAGGAGTTGGAATTTTTAAATTTTTATGCTTCCATTAGATTTATAAGGGAAAATTGTGAAGTAATATATATGTTCATAATTTTTGGATAATTGTATGCAAATCTAGAAATTATTAAAGTTAAGGGGAATTGTTGTTTGATTTGATTCCTGGAGGTAGTGTTGTTGTTAAATGAATTTTGTTGGCCAAAACTAGTCCAAATATTATGAAACTTTACAGGATTAAACTAGAGATGTAGATCTTTAATTTGATAGGTAGATCATAATTTTTAGACTAGTAGATTAAAAGATATGAATTTTCAAAGTTGAGCCATATTTCTGAAATGCAATTTGGAATATTTCTGGAATGCAATTTGGAATAGAAGAGGATTACTAAATTTTTGGGAAATATTTAATGAAAATGGTTAGACTTAAGTATTTTTCCATCAAAACAAACTTAACGATATTTTCATAGGCTTTAGAACTAGTCAATTTGAAATTTCCAAGAATTAATTATGATTTTTCAAAGTTGACTGAAAATCTGCCAGTTTTCTAGAAAACATTGAAATTGCATTGTGAAAAAAATTATATTGTTTAGAAATTACTGAAACTATGATAGATAACCAACAAATTGTGATTAAAGGAAGTAATATTTCAAGTAATAACCAGTTACTTGTTAACTTTAATTGATAGGAATTTATGATAGCTTGAGCCAGAACAAGAGTTTTGGATTGACAGTAGAATTGAAAAATTCAAGGATTCAAGTAGTGACTCTTTCTTTCATACACTATTTGATTATTGTATGCTTTGTGTATGCCATCTTCTTTGGCATAAGCACAGTATCTGGGACACGCATATTAGCTTAGTTGTGGTCTCGGACCAAATGGAGGTGAAAAGTTAAGCCAGGGTTACAAATAGTCGTTTGGCCTTGGATAATGTGCACACAACATTTTATCATCTTACATAATATGGTGTATTGCATATTTATTTTCATAGTTTATATGTCTGAAATGCATGTTACTATTCAGATTAACTCGAATCTCACCATTTTACAACAATAAAAATATTATAGCTGAAGGTAGCAGGTCGAAAGGCAAGGCAGCAATTATCGGTTAATAGAGTCTCGGTGCAGGCAAAAGCTGCCACTAGTTATCTGTAGTTGTAGTTTAGTTTCTTTTGAACACTTTATATATATATTCTTCAAACCCTACGGGAAATTCCTATATTTTAAAAAAGTACTTAATGACAATATGTTTGAGCTATTTCTGTATGTCTTGTAAACTATATGCTTAATACGCTGCGAATATCAAAATCTTAAGGGGTTTGACATTTTGGTATCAGAGCTTAAAGAGGTTATGGCATTATCAGAGTAGTATAATAATATGGTATTGTTTGTATGGAGACAAGAGTTATGTACGGTAGACGATGATAGAGAAGGGGATCACTACCGTCGGTGAACCGGCCCATAAGGACCCAGCAGAAGTCAGAGGAGCAGTCAGCCTGATGGCCTCAAAGTAGAAGTGGCTCCAGGGTATATCATACCCTAAGGAGACTTGTACCAGTAAGACCAGTCTTGGACCCTACCTTAGACCGGCACAAGCACTATCACGAAGCTCATTAATAGTAGATTTAGAGCAACCGTTTACAGATGGGTCTGAGTTGGATCCATATGGTGCCACTAGTTCCAGAGCAAATCCTGTACTTGTGAGACAAGAACTGTTGTCAGATGAGGAGCTGTGGGGATACATCTAGAACATGTATATGCAAGCTGTCGATATGCGTGCCTCCCCGATGGCTCAATACACGTAGTTCTTGTATGATGTGGACACAATGTATTGGGACCAGGGATATTTAGGGATCGAGTTCGTGGACGAGGACTATATCTGCACCATATTGTACTTCTTTCTGGATACCGCATTTTAGGCCCTGAAGAAAAATGATATTATGGAGTGGGGTTTGCAAGATAGCTTTACAAAGTTTGAGGAGCACATGACAGAATATGTGATGTGACATATGTACTTGTATTAAGATAGGACCTCTACCCAGTATTTTGTTATCTGGATATAGCTAGCACGACTTACTAAGACAGGGAGAGTCATAGGGTACCGGTGCTTAGAAGTGGTTATAGCTGAAATCCGTATTTTTGCACAGATATAGTAAAGTTAAGCATGTTCGACTCAGGGAAATGTCAGGATGGGTGACCCTCTGGGAAGTTACCTATACATATATATAGTAGTTTATAAGTGGTATATTGTTACAAACATTTCCTAAACTACTATAATTGTCTGCTGTATATCGATATGAACTACTTATGTATTAGAATTTTGTGAAATGATAAATATGCCTTTATAACTATGTGAAATTCTTCTCTTCCTCATTTCAACATAATGAAACATAATGGTGGTAAGAACAAGAGGTAGACCAAGAGGTGGAGGTGCTAGGAAGGGTTAGGAAGCTAGACCTGATCTAAAGTAGCATCTATTGGGCATGATGACAACATAACATACTATGCAACATGAATTAAGGGATGAGTTGCGAGAGGTGCACCAGAAACAGAATGCAGATAGAGATATGTACAATAACCTGGTGGACAGGAAGTGGACTGGTATAGCATGAGGAACATAAACATGATCCTCTTCTTAGAACTGCTCCTGTAGGAGACAATTTACAAACATGAGCAACATAGTTCAGTCAATAGGGGTTGCTATTGGTAGATGTCAACGCCCTTGTTTCCAAAGGAAATTTTGATCCTCAGCTGACAGAGGATTAGTTTTATCTTGCCTTACTAAGTAGTGATTTTTCATAGCATGAAATTGTTGACCATGTTTAGACTAGCTATGTTAGACTCAGTATTGACATTTTGATCCACTCAAGGAGTAGAGAAGAACATGAAAAGCACTTATGAGTAGTGCCAAGATATGTTAAATCACAAAATAGGGTCCAACAGATCCTAATAAAGTAGGATCAATATTGAGCCGAAAGTGGCCAGGAATTGTTGCCGAGGTATATAGTTTTTGGGTTCAGTTAGACATCATAGGTGATTCCTATAGAACTCCTACTAAATCATCTCAATATTATTAAACCTCATATGAGGCAATGAAATATCAGAGTGACGCAGCAGGAGCCATTATGAGCGAATAAAATAGTTGAGTGGGACAATAAATCGATGTGTGACTTTTGAGGACAACAAGAAAGGTTAATATTTGCACTAGTGTAAATCATCCCATATCATGTTTAGACCTATATGGTCTATACTAACATAGCCTGTGTGACATACAGTGATTTACCCTGTATGGTCAGTAGTAAGATAGCCTCATCAGAGCATGTTAATCAACCCCATAATTAGGATACACCCCTGATATTCCTAGATGAGAGTCCTAGTGGCACTGATGAAAATCACTTAGGAATTAATTAGTTGGCGGCAGACAAGGTATTGTTAGAAGAAATAGTGGCTATTGGATTTCCTATACAATGTGGGTAGGTTACTCAATAAGGAAAGTAGAATTATGCCAGGAGCTGGATCGATATTGAAAGTCTGTACTGAATTACCCCATATGAGATAGCTAATTTAAAGAAAGCAAATTGCAAAACTACTAGAGAAGAGGAACCTTAGAAGATCTGGGTTTCCTGTTACAAGAGTACCTCTATTTAGAGATGGCTAATCGGAGAGAGCTACCTACAGATGATTCTAATCAGAGAGGGCTACCTATGGGGAATTCTAACTGGAGGGGTTGACCAGTCAGGTGACTGAGTGAAGCACCAAGTACAGTACTGTAGCACAAAGCTATCGTGATCTTGAACCATAGCGTAGAGCCTCTATAATGTCAAACCGTAGTGTAAAGCTACCAAGATGTTGTTTCTCAAGGTTGGTATACTGTAATGAGTTCCACATTAGATAGGTTTCCTAGAAAGGAGGGTTGTGTGATCTAGTATATGCCTATGTGGTGCTCCAATGCCGGTTGATGGAAGAAAGAATTAGAGCCTATAATGTATTTAGAATACCTAATGGACTGTGTGTCCTAAGATAGTTAGTCTCAATAGGTATTCAGTAAAGATGATGGACTGATCATCCTAGGCCATAAGACCTGAGGGACTAGTATGTCCTTAGGCTAGTAAAATGTTATGCATTTGGGAATTGTTTAGAATAGAAGTTCGAGGTAGTAAGACCATATGTGTAAGTTGCATAGGGTGGTGTCCCTGAGCTGTAAGACCTGGGTGCCTAGCACTATGGTTGTTGCCTAGTATGGTGATATTGGACCAGTAAGTCTAGAGTACACCTTAGGATTGGCAAAACATTCAGATTGTACCAAGTTGTAGTAGAGACACAAAATCCCGAGATGCCTTTGGCATAGGGTTAATTCCCTAGACTGTAAGGCCTAGTATGGATATAGCCTGAGAACCAAGCGTTGTGAGAATGGACCAGTAGGCCTTATATTGAATGCTACATACTGGGTGCAGAATGGATGAAAATTCCATATGGTGATTATTGAATACTATATGAGATTTTGTTGAGAGTATGATGATTTGAGTTGCATACTCAATGAGCCTGCATAAGAAAGGGATAGATTAAATGTCTAGAATGACTCCCCATGGTATAAATGTTCAAAATTTTAGGGACGAAACTTATTGAACAGAGGGAGAATTGTAATAACCCAGATCTTAGGCCTAAGAACTTGAGGATAACCTATATCAGGCAGACTACTAGGTCCGAGTTTAGTAAGAGTCCTAAGAATATTGATGAGATAGAATGATTTTCAGGGACTATATTCAGGTAAAGAATGAGTCTCTAGGTACATGAGGCTCATAACACAAATAGATGAAAGAAAATTCACCGATGTCAAGTAATGCTATGTGTGGCGCTATTTTCAAATAAAATGGACATTTGGAAAAATTCTATTTATTAATTCATAAAGTAATAATTGAATAATTAAATTAATTAATTTTTACTTTATGTAGGGACCACAAAAAATGACATCTCATAGGTAAACCTTGGAAAAATCCTTTGACTTCCCTTCGTCGACAAAGTAGACAATTAAGGGGGACACAGAAAAAAATTGTGGGTCCCACACTACTATAAAAATAGGGATTAGTAGCACACCTTTTGTGGCACTTTTTTAAAGAAGTGTCATAACTTCTTCCAAATTTTTTTTAAAAACAGAACACTTTAGGTGGCACTTCCTCACAACTTCTTGGTGACTTTAAGGAAGAGCCACCTAAAGTGGTTTTTAAAAAAACTAAAAATTGAACCAGCAGCTGTAGCGCTTGTTTAAGGAAGTGTCACAACTGTTACGTACTTTATGTGGCACTTAGCCTAGCAAGCGCCACCTAAAGTATTACTTTAAAAAAAAAGTTTAAACCCTTCTCTCTCCAACAATTTGCAGTCTCCACTCTTCATCCAACACATGTAACCTTTACCTTCTTAGATCCCACGTTTTCTCGTTCTCCTCTTTTTTTTACTCATCACCGTCTCCAATTCGATCTACTCTTCTCTCATTTCTTTATTCCATCACTTCTCACATTTCTCCTCGTCCTCTTTTTATATCGCGGCACTCCTTCCTAATTTCTTTTGTCCCATTTCTTACATCAAAGTGACCCAACTCCTTCTTCCATTTGGTCTCATTTCATCCTCCTTATAGTTTCATTTTGTCCTGTAAGTTGTACCCACTCATATTTTCCTTTTTTTTTATATTTTGAAGCTACATATAGCACATTGTCTTATTAACCACCTTTTTAAAACATCTATACAACTTTGTCTGTCTCTTTTTCCTTTATTAAATTTTTTCTAGGTGTTGTATTTAAGGTTTCAACTCATTCTATTCAAGATTCTTCTATACTATAAGTTTTTAAATTCTTGAGCTGACAAATATAATTTTATTAGTAGTTAGTTGTTTAATATGCTCAATATCTTTTATATTTAATTTATTATGAAATCTGAAAAAAATTATTCTCATTTTTATATGCCAAAAAATAAATGAGATAAAATTAAATGTTATTACATATAGGTTGTATGTGAAGATATGTAGTAGTTATAATTTTTTATTGTTGTAGTAATTGTTAACATTGATGAGTTGCATAAATAAAACAACTATTTATTTTTAACATTTGTATTTTATTTAGTAGTGATTTTGTTGATTAGTTATTTGTTAATTTATATCATTTTGGAATTATGTGATTGTGGATTTTTTTTTATTTTTTATTATAGATATATGGAAATGTGTTTAAAGTGTGTTATTAACATAATTATAGGATTCTAAAAGAAAAATACAAAAAAATACTTTTTTAAAAAAATGGTCAAGGAAGCGCCACCTTGGGTTAAATAAAAAAAAAGCTTAGGGTGGCGCTTCCTCGAGTGTGGCACTTCCTCAAGGAAGAGCCACCTTAGATCATTTTTTTTAAAAAATAATTTTTTAAAAAAGGCCTATGGTAGAACTTAGACCAATATTTTTAAAAAAGATCTGAGGAAGAGCCACCTTAGACTATTTTTTTTTAAAAATAATTTTTTAAAAAAGGTCTAGGGGCTACCCTGAGTAGTATTTAAATAAAAATATATATATACATGTTGTGGCGCTTGTAGGTAGCGCTACAACTTCTTGTAGGTAGCGCTACAACTTCTTCATAAGGGTTAGGGTACTATTCATTTTCATCTAGGTGGTATATTTAAGGTTTAATCATGTGTTTATGATTACATGATGATTTATGATGATGTTTGACCAATTTGTTGGACAAAATTCTGTTTTGGTAATTTTTTTGTTAATTAATGGTTCTGTTTGGGCAGAAGGGTAGGGGTTGGAGCTTTGTGATTTTGATGATTTTGAAATTACCATTGTATTTAGAATGGAAATATGTATAGGAATAGCTCTGGTTGTAAATTCTGAACCACTGGGAATATATACTATAAAACTAGAAATGCAGCCAGTATGTGTTAGGTGCAGGGCAGTCAGTTTGCATAGCATTTTTAAATAGGAAAATGATGTCCAAAAATTATGAAAATTTTCAGCATAAAAGTAGATTTGTCAAGATTTAATTTGATATTTCATTTATGTCATTTTCAAGGTGTGTGCTAGAAGTTTTGCATTTAAAAATTTGGTCTGGAAAAACTGGTAAATTCTAGGGCAATGATCAATTAAGTGAAATACTGTATCGATGTGCATCTAAAAGTATATTGACTATATTTTTCCCTGAAACTAGACTAATTAGGGGGTCACATAACCTTTAGAATCATCACAATTAGACATATGAGAAATTAGCTATGAATTTTCAAAAATTGAAGAAAATTCTAGCGGATTTGAATAAAGGTGCGAAAATAAGAAAATGTAATAGCACTAGGTAATTATGGTGAACTTTAAGGGTGAAGTTGACCAACTTGGGATAGTTTGACCATTTTGACCTTGCTTTTGGATTATTAACTTTAGTGACAAGCAACTTGAGTGTTTGGATTACATAATTATTATATGAAATAACAATCTGTCGTCCGTAATTCTAATTATAGGACTTGACAGCTGTCCAGAATCTAAGACCTGCTCGAGCTTAGGGAAACAACTTGATATCGTTCAGAGGAAGTGACTAGTATTAAATTTGTCTTTCATATGTTATAAGATAGATTGTATGTTTATGGTTTCATCATGAATTGTTTATCACATTTTGATTATGAGGGGTGGTCGCTCGGGGCCTATTGCACGGGTAGATGCTCCAGCCATAGAATTTTTCTGTGATGCATGAGTTGATGCCCAGGACCTATTGTATAGGTAACACTTAGGGCCATGTCATTTGTTATGCCTAGTACTATGATGATATATTGAACTACATGTTATGTACTGAATGCTGTATTGACAATTTTGTTTATATGATGATTGTGTGGCATGCTCAGTGATTTTTGTATCTATATGATTGACTACCCGTTACTACTAAGATTTTTTTTGAATTTCACCATTTTTCTATAAACAAATTTATATTACAGATTGGTAGCTCAAAGGGAAAGAAGGTAAAAAAGGACAAATAGAAGATGAAGTTGCATGATTTATTTTCTCTGTTGGTTACCTATTTTTGGTATTTCGAAGATTTGGGTTATCTGTTAGACTTAAACACTTTGGTGTATATTTATATATAAATGAACTACGTTTGAGTAGAGAATCACCCTAATTGAATTAAAGGAAAAGATAAGAATCAATGAGTAATAACAAAGCTACAAACCACTAGAATATGCTTCCGTAAGATCATGAAATTCTCAGAAAAGCCCACTGAACTATAGGTTCGTATCCTGTTTTGAGGTTGGGATTTGAAAAATCTTTATAAAAGAAATATCGCTTAGTGGTTTGAGTTCACTGCATAAAATTCATCAGATCAATATCAGAAATAAGGTATTACATCCGTGGTTAAGCGTGTTCAGGCAAAAGAAGTCCCAGGATGGGTCACCCCTGGGAAGTACCTTAGAATTATGATTAGAATTTCTTAGATGACATAGAGAATGATTAGAGGCATAGAGATGATGAAGTAAGTATTAATATTAATCTGAACTATTTCTATTGCAGTGAGTACTGCTTAGAAATGTTCATTTGATGGGGTTATGGAAACTCGGGGTGTCAAACCTCTTAATATTTTAACATTTATCAAAGTATTCACGCGCAGTTTAATTGGCTTTTAGAAAAAGATCGTTATACTGATATAATATTCTTGATTACATTACAGAAAAATTCCCACATGGTTCGTACAAGCTACAACATAAATCTTAGTTACAGAGAGAAACTAACAGACAACCAACAGAAAATTCCTTAAATTGCACCTGACTTTCAATCGTCGATATCTGCTACTTGCCCTCTGAGCCGCTTTCTATAGCTGAATTAATTTTTTAATTATGGAAAGGGGTGAGATTAATATAAATTTCAGTAGTAAGAGACAATCAATCATATAAAATATTAAAAGTAAACATGCATATTGGTATTTATCATGATGCAGCAATCCAAATGCCAAACACATGTCAGATAATGCCCAGGAACCAAACGATGATTTTGTCCGGATCAAAATGATAATCTGTTCCTAATCTACACAACTTATAACTTGTACATAGGAGTTCACCTATGTAATGTGATCACATAAATACACTAGAGCACTTGCCCCACATTACTCAACTAGGTCCTCCTAGCCACAGGTACCTTGCCTGTCCCATAGGGTGGTTCTACTTAATCGCCCATTCCTAGTGAGTACTCATACTACATACAACACATTTATAGAACATGGCATACTAATACATATTAACATTCACATAGAATATGGGAGATAGAGTTACTACCTTGACTCCTTTCTAAAACCTAGCTATTATAGATCCTTTACTTTCTGTTCGGCTTGGGTAATTATCAAATCCTAAAATTACCAAATTGATAGAAAATGAGTTATTACTCATTCATATATTATTCTAGAATTTATAAGTTGGTTATTTTAGCTCAAAATCATATATTTACCAAAATGCCCTTAAAAAAACCCGATCCAATTCCCTTTTTATTTGCTATCTTTGTACTTTTCCAAAATTTATGACCCAGGCTAATCCTATAAAATTTCGCATGTAGAATCTATTTTTGAGCTTAGATTAGGAAAATTCTTGCCCAAATTATAGTTTTACCCTTGACAGCCCTAACTTGGGATTTTGGGGGTAAATTTGTCATTTCACATTCTAGGGCTTTTCATTCTTCACAATCCACATGAACCCTACACAATTTTCCCTTCTAAACATCATAGGAACATTAAGAACATGAAATTCCAACTCTAAACCTTAGTTCTTGAACTGGCCAAAAGTTAAGGAATTTTAGTAAAATTGGATTTTCATGTTTTTAATCCTTAAAACATCTTCTTTCACCTTGTTTCCACTTGTTTAACCATTCAATCATCAATTTAACATAATCAATGAAAATTTGGGTAGCATCTCCCCTTAGAAATTGAACATCCCATATTAAAAATTTCAACACAAATTCACCAGTATATAGCCAGATAACAATCCCAACTATAGTTCTAACAAGAATTCCAAACTTTTTGCAACTTGCCTTGCTTCTTCTCCTTCTTCTCTTCTAAACGAATTCTCTTCTCTTCTTTTCCCTTGAGTTTTGTTTGTTGAAAAACTAATCTAAGATGATTTAAAGGTTAAGGATAGATTTCACAAGCTAGAGGACAAGAATAAGTAGATATTTCAACCTACTTACCTAGTTCTTGTTTCTTATACCTTAGCTACTCTTCTTTCTCTTCTCTTCCTCTTCCTCTTCCTCTTCTTTCTTCTCTTAGCCGAAATGGCCTTATTTATAGAGAACAAAAGTGTTCTATAGAATCTCTTAGATTTTTTTCTAAAAAAATATTATTTTATTCAATTTCAACATATGCCTAAATTTTATATTTATTTATTCTTTGATAATTCTAATGATATTTCCATAATTTTCTTTCATTTTCTTCCTTCTTTATTCTAACCATCCATTCCCTCTTAATTTATAGAAAATTTCTAAATTTATTTATTTGGCCAAAATGACTATTTTACCCCTACATTTTTTCCATTTTCGCACTTGCTGGTAAAGTTAGCAGAATTTTCATCAAAATTTGAAAATTCATATCTAATTGTACAGAAATCCAATTAGTGTGGTTCCAAAGGATATGTGACCCTTATTAAATATATTTTTAAGGAAAAATATAGTCTTTAGCCAACTGTGTCAAACCCTACAGAATTTAGACATTTCATAAAGTATCATTGCATAGCTCAAACAGGCAATCGGAATTTATACAAATATACTGATATATGTTTCTTGATTATAATACAGGAGTCCAAAAGTAGCTAAGTATTACATATTAAATCCCAAAACTTAAGTAGTCTATACTATGATTATCACTAGAATAGCTCTATAACTGCTCGTTCCTCAATCCTGGTATTCGACTTTCTCCTTGCCTTTAAAATTGCTATGCCTAGCTGGATAATTTGTTTACAGGAAAAGGATGAGATTCAAATGAATCTCAGTAGTAACTAGAAATCATTCATATAAAATGAAAATAGTAAACATGCAATATAGCATTTATCATGATGCAGTAATTAAAATGCCTAAGCCTATTTGACAATGTTCAGGAAACAAATGATGATTTTGTCTGGATCAAAATGATCATCCGTTCCTGATATGCACAATATCATATCATAATGTGATCATAACAACTTGGAGTAGGCCTATACCTATCCGTACTCATCATAACTTAGAGAAGGTCAATACATGTCTGTACATATCAAGTCGCTTAACTAGGTCCATCTAGCCACATGGTACCTGGAAGGTCCCATGAGGTGGTTTAACTCATCACTCACACCCAGAGAGTATCAACATCACAGGAAACACATTGAATAGATCATGGTAGTCATCACATATTAACATTTACATAATATATGAAAGATAAAGTTACAACTTTGATGCCTTTCCTTCCCTAATGTATTTCTCCATGTAGGTCTTGCTAAGCAAATATCAAATCATAAAATTAATCAAATGATTACAATTAAACTACTATGTAGGTCTTTTTTCACTTTGAAATTTATAACTTCAATATTTCCTTCATGATAACAAAATTTACCAAAATGCCCATGGGGACCCAATTCGGCTTCGATATTTTACTTTTCCAAAAAGTACAACTTAGGTCCATTCCACATATTTTCATGCATAAATCTCATATTTGACCTCAGATCAGATCAATTCTAACTCAAATTACAATTTTACCCTTGACAGCCTAACTTAGGGTTTTAAGGGTAAAATCATCATTTTACAATTCGGGGCTTTTAACACTTTGCATTCAACATGAACCCTACATAATTTTCCCTCTTAAACATCATGAAACCTTCAAAAACATGAAATTCCAGCCTTAACACTCATTTTTACAAAAATACTAAAAAAATCCAGAATCTAGCCAGAGTACAATTATGACTTAGTTATTAGTAAGAAACTCAAGGTTTGAGTAACTTACCTCACTTTTTCCTCTTTCTTTCCACCTTCGCCAAAATATTACTCTTCTTACTTAGATTTTTTCTTGTTGGATGGCTAATTCAAAAGGATAGGGATGTTAAGGAGAGAGTTCTAACATTATAACACAAAGATTGAGCAGAGATTTCGGCATACTTACATTATATATGAGCTCAGGGCTTCTCTTCCTCCTCTCCCTCTTTTTTTTCCATTTTCACTCTTCCATTCTTCCTTCTCTTGCTCTCTTGGCCTACGTTGGCCTTAAACAGACAAGGGGGTAGAATTTTGAAGATTTCTCAGGAAGCAATATGGTACAATTCCATTGGTTCTCACTTAGTTATTGTATATATCATATTTTAATTGCATAACTAATTATACAATTATTTCTGAATGCTCCTTCTGTCCCCCTTTATGTATTTATTTAATAAAAATTTTTAGATTACATTTACTTGGTCAAAATAACCATTTTGCCCTTACAATTTTTGCAATACTTGAAAAATTGGCAGATTTGTCACCAAACTTTAAAAATGTATATCTAATTATGTAGATATCAAATTAGGGTAGTTTTAAAGGATATATGACCCTTAGTATGTCTATTTTTAGGTAACAATATAATTTTTAGATAATTAGAAGTGCACCATTTCCATAATTTTTATTTGTGAAGTTTGCCCCAAGAAAATGTCAAATTCGATAGGTAAAATTCCGAAATTCATTTGTCCTTGTATATAACTATAAAAATTCCAAATACCTATAAACTTAAAGCTTATCATGTATACATTCATTTTGGAAAATTTCATAATTTTTGGAGGTCATTTACTAATTCAAAAAGGTTACACAATCCTACTACCTCAACAGGAAATTCACCAATCATCTTGTATAATCATTATTTTGTCATGTGTGATTTCATTGACTTTTCTTTGTCACTTTACATGTTCTTTTACCATGAAATACCATAATAGTTACATGACACTTAATGATAAAAATTTGGGACATTATAATTCTCCCCCCGTCAATAAAATTTCATCCACTAAATTTGTCATACAAACATATTCATAAACTCTAGCCATTGCTTCCACATATCATTTTCATCTCCCATGTGGCTTCTCTTGAGGACAATCCTTTCCATACCACTTTTACAAATGGTATTGTATTTGTACCGCAACTGCTTCTCTTGTTGATTAATAATACGTTCTGGCTCTACCTCAAAAGTAAGTTTATCTTGTACATCGATATCTTTGTATTCCAGAATATGTTCCGGATTTGGTTGATATTTCTTCAATTGTGAGACATGGAAAACATTGTGAAGACGGCTCAAATTTGGGGGTAAAGCTATTCGACAGGCCACTGGTCCAACTCTAGGTAGAATTTCAAATGGTCCAATATATTGAGGATTTAGTTTCCTCATCTTTAAAGCTCTCACAACTCCAGGGACCGGTGAAACCTTTAAAAATACATGGTCTCCTACTATAAACTCCAATGGGTTCTGTCTTTTTTTTGCATAAATGTTTTGTATGCTTTGGACTGCTAACATTCTTTATTTGATCAATTTGATCTGCCCTGTCATTTGATCGACTATATCTGGCCCAAACACCTTCCTTTCAGATATTTTTGTCCAGCACAACGGTGATTGACATTTTCTACAATACAATGCTTTATAAGGGGCTATTTGTATACTGGAGTGATAACTATTATTATATGCAAATTCAGCAAGTAGAAGGAATCTGTCCTAGCTTCCTTTGAAATCCAGTACATAAGCTCTCAGCATATCCTCCAATGTCTGTATCGTTCTTTCTGTCTGTCTATCTATTTGGGGATGGTATGATGTACTAAAATTAAGTTTTATACCTAATACTTCATGCACTACCCTCCAAAATTTTGAAGTAAATTGAGGGTCTCGATCAGAAATGATATTCTTTAGAATACCATGTAGCCGTACAATTTCCTTTATATAGAGATCTGCTAACCTTTCTGGAGAGTAATTGATACTGATAGGTAGAAAATGAGCATCCTTGGGAAATCGGTCAATGATTACCTAAATAGCATCATAATTTCGTATTTCGGGTAAGCCTGTTACAAAATCCATTGTAACACTTTCCCATTTCCACTCAGGAATCTCAGGGTTTTATAGCAATCGTGATGGTTGCTGATGTTTGACTTTCACTTTCTGACATGTAAGGCAACGAACTACGAACTGTGTTACATCCTTTTTCATTCCTGGCCACCAGTATGTAGACTTCAGGTCATGATACATTTTAATTTCCCCTGGATGTAAAGTCTATTTACTTTTATGAGCTTCTTATAAGATTTGTAGCCTTAATTCAGCTTGTGGTGGGACATATATACGTTCCTTGTACTTGACTAGTCCACTTGGTGAAAGATCATAATCCTGGGTTTCTCCCTTTTCTATCATATTGTTCATATTCTGAGCTTGCTCATCATGTAACTGAGCCTCCTCAATGGCAGTTCACAGGTCATTTTCTACCTGACTAATGCCACTAATCATAATTTGGTTAGACAGATTAAGGTTTCAGAAATCCTCGATCAATTTCTGTTCCCGTAACATTAGGGCTGCCACCTACATTATTTTCCTGCTTAAGGCATCTGCAATAATATTAGCCTTAATTGGATGATATTTAATTTCTAGGTTGTAGTCTAACTCCATCCAATGTCTTTATCTCATATTCAACTCCTTCTCATCGTATAAGTATTTCAAGCTTTTGTGGTCGCAGTATAGCTCTACGGTTGCACTATAGAGATAATGTCTCAAGATTTTCAATGTAAACACCACAGCTGCTAGCTCAAGGTCATGGGTGGGATAATTCATTTCATGTGGCTTCAACTGAAGGGAGGCATATGCTACCACTGTGCACTATAGAGATAATGTCTCAAGATTTTCAATGTAAACACCACAACTGCTAACTCAAGGTCATGGGTGGGATAATTCATTTCATGTGGCTTCAACTGAAGGGAGGCATATGCTACCACTGTGCGCTGTTGTATAAGAACACAACCCAATCCATGCTTACTAGCATCGCTATACAGCACACAAGTCAATTGTGGATCAGGAATCACCAACACAGGTGTTGTTGTCAATCTCTCCTTCAACTCTATGAAGCTTCTCTTACAATTCTCATCCTACACAAAATGTTGAGCTTTCCAGGTTAAACTTGTCAAAGGTAACGCGATTCTGGAGAAATTTTGTATAAATAGCTGATAGTAGTAACCAGCTAGACTAAGAAAACTGCGCACTTCAGCCACATTTTATGGTCTTTTCCAATTCAATACTTCTTCCACTTTACTAGGATCTACTGAGACCCATTCTTGAGAAACGACATGGCCGAGAAAGTTTACTTCTATAAGCTAGAATTCACATTACTCAGCTTGGCATAGAGCTGTTTACTACGTAACGTACCCAATACAGTCCTCAGATGTTCCTCGTGATCCGCCTTAGTCCACGAGTATACAAGTATATCATCAATAAAGACCACTACAAATTGGTCTAAATATAGACAAAAAATTTGATTCATATAGTCCATAAATTCTGCAGGTGCATTAGTCAGCCCAAATGGCACCATTATGAATCCATAATGCCCGTATCTGGTTCAAAAAGCAGTCTTAGGTATATCTTTCGCTCTCAACCGCAACTGGTGATATCCAGACCTTAGGTAAATACGCACAAACCTGAAAATTGATCAAGTAAATCATCAATTCGAGGAAGTGGGTACTTATTCTTTATAGTTACTTTATTAAATTCTCTACAGTTTATGCACAGTTACAAAACTTCCATCCTTCTTTTAACAAAGAGCACTGGGGCTCCCTATGGTGACACATTGGGTCTAATGAACCCTTTTTCGAGTAACTCTTCAATCTGCTTCTTTAGTTCTGCTGTCTCATTCGGTGCCATTCTATATGGAGCCCTCGAGATTGTTTCAACCCTTGGCTTAGTTTTGATTACAAATTCTACTTCCCTTTCTGGTGGTAATCCACTAATATCTTTTGGAAATACCTCAGGAAATTCCCTTACTACAGGGATATCTTTCAGAGCTGATCTGGCTTTTTTCTGGACAGAAAAGAATACCATATACCCTTGATAGCCTTCTGTAATTATTTTTCAGCCTTAGCTGCTGAAAGAAAGTTGAGGTTACAACGACTGGTTGTTGGATGTAGAGTAGGACAAACAATTTGCTTATTTCCACAATCCAGTAATACATTATTCGCAGTTAGCCAATCAATGCCAAGGATTACTTCTAAATTTTGAAGGGGCAAGCAGATTAAATCCACCGTCGACTCTTATTTCTTAACATTCAGAACACAATTTAAACAAAATTCAGTAGTGATAGCTCGATTACCTGTAGGTGTTGACACAACGAGATCATATGGTAACCGTTATATTACTAGACCCGATCGCCTCATACAATCATAGACTATAAATGAATGACTGATACCTATATCAAATAATGCTTGCACATAATTACCATTAAGCAGAATAGTACCTTGAATTAGCTCAAGAGATTTTCTGGCTTCTTCTTGAGTCACAGTAAAGATTCTTCCCTGGGCCCTCTGCCTTGGTTATTCTACCTTCCACTGTTGCTAAGGGCAATAGTAGTAATGTGTCCTAGCTGATTGCAGTTGTAACAGATTACTTCACATGATCTGATAGGATGAGAAGGCTTGCTACATCTTCCATATTGTAGATTTTCGGTAGGTCATTGATTATTACGATTTCCAGGTTGATATGGTTTCTTGTTATTTCCTCAGAATGATCCTCCTGAGTTTCGATGTTTTTGACTAAAGTTCTCACTACCAGATGCCCCTTTGTTAGCATTAGCATTTCTACTGACATAGAGGTTTCAGAGATTACCTTCCATGATTCTGTATTCCTCAACCACCTTATTAAACTGCTTGAACCACTTTGAAACTAGCTTTTCCTTTAACTGTGGCTTTAATTCTCGAATTAGCATGTCAGACTTCCACTCCTCATCATTTTGGAATCTGAAATAGGAAGAATATCTGGACAGCCAAATATAACGAGCAAGATACTCATCAAAACTTTCTTTCTCCCCTTGCTCAATGGTCAAAAACTCAATTTCCTTAGTAATTTGTACTGAACGGGGAAAATATTTTTCGCTGAACTGGACCAAAAAATATTCCCAAGTGAGGGGAATATTCTGGGTTTGCATGATCATCTCTATACTTTTCTATCATGTATCAGCATCCCCTTCCTCTTTATATACTACCAGTTCAGCTTTCACATTGTTAGGGCATTCTAAGATTTGAAAGATTTTCACGAGCTTGGATAGCCAATTTTCTGCCCCTGTGAATCAAACTTTCCCTTAAAAGATGGTAGCATTTGTTGACTAAACCTAGTCAACCAGGTAGATAAACTTTCTGTTTCCACCACAGGCCGGTTGGGATGATGTTCAGGTATGGTTTGCTCAGACTGCATTGATGTATCATATTCATTTATCAATCTTTCTAGATGGTCCAATCTTTCACCATATGCTTCCTGCTTTAAACGTACTTCCTGTATTTCATCCCTCATTTCTTGCATTATAGTGCCTTATTGGGTAAGCATTCCTAACTTCTGCTCTATGGGGTCAGGTCTTACTTCATGCCCTAATTTGGTGTTTTTATCACCGCAGGTTACCATCTTTAAAATTCACTATATTTCAAATATAAAATAATTAGCTCCATATACATTATAGGGGTAACTTTGTCATTTTATAGAATTTCAAGTACCCGGATAAGTTCACAAATAAGATACATAGTCAAGCATACTAAATAAGTAAACATTTTTACATTAATCACATATATGTCCTCATACATCATGTTTCTATTGCATAAGATTACATTTTCCAAGAACTTCCCAGGGGTTATCCATCCTTCTATTACCCCAGGATGAGCACGCTTAACTTTTGATTATTCTACCCTAGGATCTGATACAGATCATATCTGATTACTGATTCCTAGATCATACTACTGTACATATACTATTTAAACATATCATTTGTGCCAAACTGACCAAAACCCTATAGTTATCGTAATCACGATCCATACATAATTCTACAAGACCCTTCATGTAAGCTTTAAATCTCAGGAAGTCACTTCCCAGTTCGTCCTCCACAATACCATTAACTTTCTGGATCTAAAATTTTGTCTTCGAGAAGAAGTATAGCATAGTACGAACCCAGTATTTATCAGGGTAGTCCATCCCCTGATATCTTTAATCCAGGTACTATGTTTCTATATCGTGTAACAACTGTAGATATTGCTCGGTTGGGGTGACTCGGATATGAAGAGCAAGACGGAACTTATCATGAATACTATGCCATAAGTGCCGATCTAGTTGCAGATTGTATTTCTCTTGCTCATCATTTTCCTTAGAGCTTGTGTCCCTATAAGGATCTGATTTAGTCTTATCTAATATCGTTTGTCCTGAGTCTTTGACCTTCGGATATTTTTCAATGCAATCTGTAACAACCCCGATCCCCATAAATAGCCTGAGAGCGGTATGGTATACACTCCCGGCAACCTGGCCTGAGAGTGCGGTAGAACTCTCCTGAAGCCTACCCTGGATCTCCCTTAAGGGAACCCCTAGGGATCAAACATGAGGCATGAGGCTATTACCAAGTGCTGACCAATCTTGGTACCATTAAGCTAAGCAATCTCCTGACAAGGCTTATGGGGAGTGTGTGCTGGACCCTCTCAGGCCAAGTTACAGGGAGTGGGGTCGTTACACAATCTCCTGACAAGGCTTCCTTGTCCTAATTGGAGTCCTATGACATGTCTTCATTCTCTTCCTCCAAGAGGGTTGCTTATAACAGGTTCTTTTCTTGGCACACAGCTTAGTCCTTGGAAGTTCCCTCCTTGGAGGTCGATCCTCTGGCCAGTTCACCGATGCTTGCGATTCACACTTCTCGTAGTGCTCAGTATTCATAGTGCCTGCCATAACATAATCAAGATCATCTCAGTATAATATTCTGTTAATGCCAAAACCACATGCTCTGATACCAAAAATGTCAAACCCCGCATAATTTAGACATTTCATAAAGCATCATTGCATAGCTGAAACATGCAAATATAATTTATACAAATATATTGATATATGTTTCTTGATTATAATATAGGAGTCCAAAAGTAGCTAAGTATTACATATTACATCCCAAAACTGAAGTAGTCTATACTATGATTATCACTAGAATAGCTCCATAAACTGCTTGTTCCTCACTCCTGGTATTCGACTTTCTCATTGCCTTTAGAATTGCTATACCTAACTGGATAATTTGTTTTCAGGAAAAGGATGAGATTCGAACGAATCTCAGTAGTAACTAGAAATCATTCATATAAAATGCAAATAGTAAACATGCAATATAGCATTTATCATGAAGCAGCAATTAAAATGCCTAAGCCTATTTGACAATGCTCAGGAAACAAATGATGATTTTGTCTGGATCAAAATGATCATTGATGAGAAATGTCGAGTTCTCACAAAATAACCAGTTTCAATGAGGATTTGTAGTACAGAGAACCTGGATCGTTTCCCACAGAATTTACAAGCAGTCTAGAACATTCGAACAATAATCGATGGGGGGGGGTTTTAATTAAACTATTACCGAACAATAAACTCAGATTTAAGACAGAAATCAAAAATGAACTAGATCAAATAGATTAAAGTGACTGACCATAGGATTGGGATTCATAGTTTCCTACCATCATCGGACGAAGATTATAACGAATTCGTGATCGGATCTGGACGAACCAAAAATCTCTGTATCCGTCCAGAAAATCCCTCGACTAGACGATCGTCTAGATTCTGTTCGTATGCATGGCGTGCTACTGTACAATCGTTTAGTAGCACTATAACCAGATCCGAACTGTGTCCTTGGGATGTACCGATCAGAATATTAAAACAAACATTCGAACTATTCCATAAATCGGATCCGATTAGAGTAAATAGAAACG
The DNA here is from genome assembly GCA_037074505.1 of Albizia julibrissin. NCBI lineage: Eukaryota > Viridiplantae > Streptophyta > Magnoliopsida > Fabales > Fabaceae > Albizia > Albizia julibrissin. The sequence continues at coordinate 45,467,636 of CM073484.1, read as the reverse complement.
AATTACGTTACCCGTTGAAGTATGTCCTCTGATTGGAAATGTGAATCCTCAATCCATAGATCAGTCATAGAAACTTAGCCGGACATGGCTGGAAAATCCGAAGAACGAACGAAGAACACGAAGAACATTTCAGAAAATTTAGAACTTCTCCATTCAATCCTAAAAATGGCCACACAACATTCTCCTAATGTTTCAGCTAAGTTAGGTTATAACCTAATTGCCAAATGGGCCAGGGCCCAACAGTTCAGCCCAAAACGAAAATCCATACTAAATAGTGCTTCATTACAAAATTCGGGCCCAATAAAAATCCAGAAAAATACATATAACATTGACTGCATTTTTGACTATCCTCTTGTCCGAATCTTCTCTTCAAGTCTTCATATCAATTTTTGCCCTCTGAATCATCTAAAAAAATGAGACAAGAATGAGATCATTCGGATATCTGGTTCAAGAGTTAAGATCAAAATAGAGAAGGGTTGTAAATCTGGAATTTTATTATTAAAATATGTTAAATCCAATAAAACACTCAAAGCCCAAATAAGCATAAAAGCCCATTATTTATTACTAAACAATCTAAATTTATTAATCAATAGATACAAATGAGTGTAATAAATATTCAATTATGAATCATCCGTTCCAGGTATGCACAATATCATATCATAATGTGATCATAACAACTTGGAGTAGGCCTATACCTGTTTGTACACATCATAACTTAGAGCAGGTCAATACATGACCGTACATATCAAGTCACTTAACTGGGTCCATCTGGCCACATGGTACCCCAAAGGTCTCACAGGGTAGTTTAACTCCTCACTCATACCTAGAGAGTATCAACATAACATGAAACACATTAAACATATCATGGCAATCATCACATATTAACATTCACATAGTGTATAAAAGATAAAGTTACTACCTTGATGCCTTTCCTTCTTTAATGTATTTGTCCTTGTAGGTCCCGCTAATCAGATATCAAATCCTAAAATTAATCAAATGATTGCAATTAAACTACTATTTAGGTCTCTTTCACTTTGAAATTTATAACTTCAACATTTCCTTCAAAATAACAAAATTTACTAAAATGCCCCTAGGGATCCAGTCTGGCCCCAATATTTTATACTTTTCCAAAAATTACAACTTAGGTACATTCCACATAGTTTCATGTGTAAATCTCTTATTTGACCTTAGATCAGATCAATTCCAACTCAAATTACAATTTTACCCTTGACAGCCCAACTTAGGGTTTTAAGAGTAAAATCGTCATTTCACAAATCGGGGCTTTTCATACTTCACATTCAACATGAACCCTACACAATTTTCCCTCCTAAATATCATGCAACCTTCAAAAACATGAAATTCCAGCCCTAACCCTTATTTTTAGACCTGGCCAAAACTTAGTCAATTTTGGAGAAAATTGGATTTTCATGATTTTTGTCCTTGAAACACCTTGTTTACATTGGTTTGTTCATGCAATCACTATTTCAACATAATTAATGGAAATTTGAATAGCATTTCCCCTTAGAAAATTGACATCCCAAATTTACAAAAACACTAAAAACAATCTAGAATCCAGCCATAATATAGTTATGACTCAGTTATCGGTAAGAATCTCAAGGTTCAAGTAACTTAACTCACTTATTCCTCTTTCTTTCCACCTTGGCTGAAATATTCCTCTTCTTCCTTGGATTTTTTCCTGTTGGATGGCTAATTCAAAAGGATAGGGATGTTAAGGAGAGAGTTCCAACATTATAACATAAGATTGAACAGAGATTTTAGCATACTTACCTTATATCTAAACTCAAGGCTTCTCTTCCTCCTCTCCCTATTTTTTTTCCTTTTCACTCTTCTTCCACCCTTTTCTTGCTCTCTTGGATGACCTTGGCCTTAAACAGACAAGGAGGCAGAATTTTGAAGATTCTCTAGAAGCAATATGGCACAATTCTATTGGTCCTCACTTAATTATTGTATATATCATATTTTAATTTCATAATTAATTATATAACTATTTCTGTATGCTCCATCTGTCCCACTTTATGTATTTATTTAATAAATTTTTTCAGATTACATTTACTTGGTCAAAATGACCATTTTGCCCTTACAATTTTCGCAATACTTGAAAAATTGGTAGATTTGTCACCAAACTTTAAAAATTCATATCTAATTATGTAGATATCAAATTGGGGTAGTTAAAAAGGATATGTGACCCTTATTATGTCTAGTTTTAGGTAAAAATATAATTTTTATCCAATTGGAAGCTCACCATTTCCAGAATTTTTATTTTTGATGTTTGCCCCCGGAAAATGTCAAATTTGCTGGGTAACATTCCAAAATTTATTTTTCCTTTTATATAACTATAAAAATTCCATATGACCTATAAAATTAAATCTTATCATGTATAATTGCATTATAGAAATTTTCATAATTTTTAGAGGTCATTTACTAATTTAAAAATATCACACAATCCTACTGCCTTAACAGGAAATTCACTAATCATCTTGTATAACCATTATTTTGTCATGTGTGACTTCATTGACTTTACTTTGTCACTTTACATGTTATTTTACCATGAAATACCATAATAGTTACATGATACTTAACGGTCAAAATTTGGGGCATTACAAACTAGAAGCTCAGCATTTTGAGAATTTCCATTTTTGAACGCTGCCACAGAAAATTTCCAATTTCACCGAGTTAACTTCAAAAATAGATATCTCATTACGTACAACTCTAAATGACTCATATGGAATATAAAATTAAATATTGGTAAGTATACTTTTATTGTGAAAAGTTTCACAATTTTTAGATATCATTTTCCTATTTAAAAATGTCACACAACATGACAGCCTCACAAGGAAACTTATTGGTAGCATCCCTGACTTGTGTACCAAATAACTATATTGTGTGTGACCTCTAATTGCTTTGTTTTGTCACTTAATGTTCTCTTTAATTTACCATTTTTATCTCCTCTAATACCACCAAGGTATAAAGGAATTTTGTGTGAGTAAAGTTGGGATGTTACACGAGGCATAATGATTGTTTTGAGGTTTCTCTGTGCTAAATAATAATCCTTAGTAACACTGCGGTGTTAAAGGGAAGTAGAATTATACTTGGAGCTAGACCGATATTGGAAGTCCACATTGAATGACCCCAAATAAGATTGTGGATTTAAAGAAGGCAGATTGCAGAACTACTAGAGAAGAGAAAACTTATAAGATTTGGGTTTTCCGTTACAAGGGTACTTTCATTTAGAGAAGGCCAATTGGAGAGAGCTACTTAAGGAGGATTTTGATCGGAGAGGGCTACCTGCGGAAGTTCTTGATCAGAGAGGGCTACCTATGGAGGGTTCTGATTTGAGAGGGCTACCTATAGAGAATTCTGACCAGAAGGGCTGATCATTCAGGTGAATGAGTGAAGTACTAAGTACAGTACCATAGCGTGGAGTCACTGTGATATCGAACCATAGTGTGAAGCTACCGTGATGTTGAACCATAAAGTAGAGCTATCAGAACGTTGACTCTTAAGGATAGTTCACTGTAATGAGTCCCGCATCTGATAGGTTTCCCAGAAAGAAGGGTTTGTGTGACGTAGTATATCGCTATGAGGTGCTCCAGTACCAGTTGATGAAAGAAAGAGATAGAGCCTGGGATGGGTTTAGAATACCTAATGATTGTGTGTCCTAAGGTAGTTAGTCTTGATAAGTATTCAGCAAAGATGATGAACCGAATGTCCTAAGGCTATAAGACCTAAGGGACTAGTATGTCTTTAGGCTGGCAGAATGTTATGCATTTAAGAATTATTGTAAGTGGAGGCTCCAAGTAGTAAGACCCAGTGTGCAAATTTGCATAGGGTAGAGTCCCTAGGTAGTAAGACTTATAGGTCTAATGTTGTGGTTGTTGCCTAGCATGATGACATTGGACCAGTGTGTCCAGAGTATATTTTGAGGCTGGCAAAACATTCCGACTGCACCAGGTTGTAGCATATATTAGTAAGACCTGTAAGTATGTAAAGCATAGGGCTATGTCCCTAGGTAGTAAGACCATAATACCTAACGTTGTAAGAGTAGAATGAGTTGTTAGGCTTGATATGCTTATAGTATGATTCGGGCGGAGTGCCAAAGGGGCTATGTGGCCTGAGAAACAAAGCGCTGTGGGAATGGACCAGTAGGTCCTGTGTGTGAATGCTATATACTGTGTACTCAATGAATGAGAATGTCATATGATGATTGATAAATACTATCTGAGATCTTTATAGAATTATGATGGTCTGAGTTGCATGCTTATTAAGCTTGCATAAGAAAGGGATATACTAAATGTCTATAATGATTCCTTAAGCTATAGATGTTCAAAATTTTGAGGACAAAATTTATTGAATAGGGGGAGAATTTTAATATCCCGAATTTTGGGACTAAAGGCTAGAAAATAAGCCTACGTAAAGAAGACTACTAAGCCTAGTTCGAGAAGAGTTCCAAGAATGCCAAAGAGTCATAATGATTTTTAGAGAATAATTTTGGAACTAAAGTATGGCATTTCATTCCAAATAGTCAAAGGAAATGCCTGAATCCTTTATCAAGAGTCAAACAAGATCTTAAGCCTAACTTGGATCCAAAAAAAAGAGGAAATAACATCTTGGAAATGGAAAGAGAAAGAAATAAAACAAGAGAAAAGAGCTAATGATACAATAAATAATATTGTCATAATCAAGGTCAAAAGAGACAATTACCACTTGATCTCGAGGTTAAAATTAGAAGACAAAATGTAGGGCTAGGATTTGATCTTGAAAAGCAAGAGTAATGATGAAGATGGAAAAATCAAATTAATTCCTTCCCTCATGCTATTAAAAACATCCAAAGAGGGCAAGGAAGGAAAAAAGAAGAGTTTTGGCCAACATGTTCTCACCTTTTGGTCAAATATTATGGTTAGGACATAAGAGATTTTAGGTCAACACATTCCCTCTTCTAAAGGGCTCTTAACTTTTGGTTGAACCTAAGAAAGAGGGAGAATTTAATTTGAAACCATCCTATATCCATTGAATAAGTTAAAAAGAAAAAAGGAAAGAAAGGAAGAAGGAAAAAATCAACAATTTCAACTTAAAAAATTATGGACTGATGCAAAGACAAAGTAAGGAAATTATTTAACAATTCCTCTTCCATTTTCAAGAGCACAATTTGATGAAAAAGAGGAAGAGAATAGGAATGAGAAAGCTTCATCAAATGGAATTAACCACACTTGGTTAATTAACCATAAGATTATGCAAGAAGAAGGAATTATGGCCACAAGTTATTTTCTCTTTATCTCTTATCACTTTTGACCAATTTTGGCCAAGTGATTAAAGAGCAAGGTAAGAGAAAAAAAATCAAAATATCCCACTCTCTCTCATACTCACAAGTTGGTCAAACAAACAAGGATAGAGAAAAGAGAAGACAATAATAAGGTAAGAGTTTCTATCTTGATTTTCACCTTGTAAATCACTTGTTGGGCTTAAATGATCCCCATGAAACTTTTTCTCCTCTATAAGAGCTTCATTTCTATAGTTTTAGAATTCCAAGAGGAGGTGTTTTTGAGTCTTCTAGCAAGAGCCAAAAGTGGAGAATCAAAGAAAGAGCTCAAGAAGGAGCTAGAGGTGAGTAGGAGCAACATTTTGATATATATGTTGTCTTGGTTGCTTGAGTTTTGGTGGGTGTTTTTGCAACCCTAATTTCATCCTTTAGGGTTTTTTAGGGGGTCACGAAGCTTTAATCATGTAGATGTGATTACATATTGTTTTAGAAGCAAATGAACTATGTTTGGTGATTAAAATGCAAATTGGTAATTTGTTGTGTCAAACCCTAATTTCTAGTCCGAACAAGGTAGATAAAAGAAGACTGATTTTATATTTTTGAGGTCTCCAATGGATTCCTTGGGTAAAATTGTGTAGGAACAGGTTGTTGGAATGATTTTATAAAGAAGGGATTTGAAATCCAAAAAGTAGAAAATGCTACCAATCTATGTTTTATGCATGGCAAATTGTTTGCATAACTTTTTGAATGGGAAAATGATGTCCAAAAATTTTAAAAATTCTTAGTCTAAAAGTAGACAAGTCAAGATTTAATTTGATATGTACATTTGTGTCATTTGGATATGTGTGCTAGAAGTTCTACATTTTTATTATTTGGTGTGGAAAAACTGGTGAATTTTGGAGCAGTAATCAATTAAGTGAAATATTGTATTGATGTGCATCAAGAAGTATAATGGCTATATTTTTGACCAAAACTAAACTAATTATGGGTTATATAGCTCTTAGAATCATCAGAGTTGGACATATGTGCAATTAATTATGAATTTTCAAAGATTGAAGAAAATTCTGGCAGATTTGTATAAATGTGCGAAAATGAGAAAATGTAATGGCACTAGATAATTATAATGAACTTTAAGGGTGAAGTTAACCAACGTGGGATACTTAGACCATTTTAACCTTACTTTTGGCTTAGTGTATTAACTTTAATGACAACAAACATGACTAATTGGATTATGCAAGTATTGGATGAAATAATAACTTGTTATCCATAATTCTAATTATAGGACCTAACAGTTGTCCTGAATTTGAGACCTTGCTTAACTCAGGGAAACAATTGGAAATTTTGTAAGGGAAGCAACCAGGTAGTAACTTTGACTTTCACATGTTATAAGATACACTGTATGTTTTGCAGATTCATCATGACTTTGTCTCACACATTTTGATTATGCGAGGTGGTCGCCTAGGACCTATTGTACTTGTAGACACTTAGACCATTGAATTTTTATGTGATGCATAAGTGGATGCCCGGGGCCTATTACATGGGTAACACTTGAGGGCTAAAATAAAATGAACTGTGTGATTTGAGAAATGTTGTAATGGACTGTATGTCCTATAAATATCAAAATTGACCAAATTAGGTCTTATGAATGACTAAGAATCGATGATATTTTATGAATTCATAATGCAAGGTAAAATAAGAAAAGCGTTTGAAAGCAGTGCTGAGCATATTAAGAAATAAGCAACTCTATGTCAAATTGAGTAGGTATGAGTTTTGGCTTTCAAAAATCAGTTTCTGGGCCATGTAGTCTCACAAGAAGAGGTCGTGGTAAACCCTAGCAAGTGGAAGCAGTACAGAACCGAAAAAGGCCAGAGAATGTGTAATTTTCTAGGTCTTGATGGTTATTACGAATGAGTTATATAGCATTTCTCTAGTATTATTTTACCTTTGATAAGGCTGACATAACAACTTAACATTCTATGTGGGATGATAGTTATGAGAGGAGGTTCACAAGGTTGAGAGAGGAATTGATGACAATATATTGTTGATGATTTCCAATCCGTAATTGACCTGAGTAGTATCGATTTGCAATTGACCTTTGTGGTCTTAATTTGTGGCTGACCTTTGTGGTCTATGTTAATGTGAACAAACATGAATTAGAATATGTCTTGATGCATCAAGACAGCATTGTGACATGAGCCTTTCATTAGTGGGAGCCTCACAAACAAAAGTATCCTACATACAAATCTTAAGATAGCACTTATGTGTACACTGGAAATCTGAAGACATTGTTCAGGGCACCATAGAGTTGTACTGCAACCATAAGAGCTTGAAAATAACTGTGTGATTAGAAAAGTTGAATATGAGACAATATGGATGGATAGAGTTGCTTAAAGATTTCAACCTGGAAGTTAAATACTATCCAGGAAGGGCTAATATAATTGCGAATGCAATTTGTAACAAAATAGTGCAGGCTATAGCCCTAATGATGCAAAAGTAGAAAACTAATTGAAAATATTAAGGATCTTAATCTGCTTAATCAAATTTTGATTTATGACAATAATATTAGTTAAGCAGAGCCTGATTTGATAACAACAATAATAGAAGTCAAGGAACTTTTATTTCCATATCTAATGTAATGAGTTTGTATATATGAGTTCACTCATAAGCATATTCATGTTGAGAAAATACAGTAGGCGGTAAGACCTATTGGGCTAGTACAACTATAGGCTATAAGAGCTTATAAACAAGCAGGGCAGGGTCGTAAGACCTACAGTATAGCCCAAATTCTGAGAACTTAAGCAATGACTTGGGATATGAAACTTCATAAATAACCTAATGTAGGAGAGTACAAGCATTATCTCAAAGAGATTGTAATACCAAAGGATGATAAGACAATAAGTCCCAAGGCAATAAGACCCGTAAGTGCAATTTACGTGAAAAGTTATTCAGGCTATAGGACCTTATTGGTATTCCATAGTAGATAAGCAATGTGCCCTATGATTTTCTATGGACTATATAGCTTGCGATAACTAAATGTTAATGAATTGGTTGTCGTTGGATAATTTGTCTTTGCATGCTTCAGGAATAGTATATAAATGTATAAACAACTGAGTAGCAAAAACTAGAATTGGAGATATGCATAGAATAGCTGTAAGATTGTTATAAATCTTGATATACATTTAGTATAGATAAGGGACTGGAAGTCCAAAGGCCATAAAACCTATTAGACTGATATGTCCTTAGGCTAGAAAATTGAGAAATACTCAGATTATGCGAGCAAAAACTAGATATGAGAGAAACTTGGTGTTCAAACTTGCAAGGAGCAAAAGCTCTGATATGGTATTGGACTAGTGAGTCTAGAGAATATGTTTTAACTACCACTGAAGGATATTTGGGATTATCTATGGATTCTGGGAACTCCAGATCCATAATGTGAGATCTACAGACACTTGACATTTATAAGATTCATAATGGAATTGTTGCATACTTTGTGAACTTGCCCAAGAAGTAATAGACTAAGATAAGAAACGAATGGGATGAGTAGTGAGAAGTAACTCCCTAAAGCATAGTTAAATCTATGCAACATATGAAATTTCGAGGGCGAAATTTTATTGAAAGGACGAGAGCTGTAACACCCCAGAGAGGGCAAAACAGAGAGGAAGAGACTTGGAGAAAAGCAAAGAGTAAAGAGAGAAGAACAAGAATCAAGGAGCAAGATCAAGATAAGTATATGCAAATTCTTACTTGTTCTTGTCTTCTAATTTATGAAGCATCCTCTTAACCTCTATGTCATCTCAAATTAGTTAACAAACAAGCAAAACTCAAGAAGAAGGAGGAGGAGAGGGACGGATTGGAAGGAAAGAAGAAGAGGAATCAAGATAAGTCAAGAAAACTTTGAAATTCTTGTTGAAATCAAAGTTGTGATGGTTGTTTGGTTGATTGTTAGCTTGATTTGGTTGGATTTTGTAATTTAGGATGTTCAAATCATAAGGGGAGATACTTCCCAAATTAACACTAATCATGTTCAAATAGTGTTTAAGGAGTTAACCATATGATCACAAGTGAAAAGGAAGGTGTTTTAAAGGTTAAAATATGAAACTTCCATTTTTTTTCAATTGGTTTCAGATTTGTCGTGGCGTGTTGTTCAATAGACAAACCTAGTCCAAACCTTATAAAATTTTATAGGATAAAAGTATACATCTTGGGCTTTAATTTGATAGAAGCTATTTGGACTAGTGGATTGAAATATATGATTTTTCAAAGTTTGACCATGATCTGGAACAAATTATGTGGCAGACTAGTTTTGTCAAATTTTCTGAAATTTTTTGGTTATCATTTGTGCCCTATAATATTTTTCCTTAAAATAGTACTAAAATATATTTACATAGAAACTAGAATCACTCTATTTGGAATTTTTTTTTGATTTAGTTATGAATTTTCAAAGTTGAAAAAAAACTAACAATTTCTGAAAAACCTGAGAAAATGACAATTTTGCCCCTAAAACCTTAATTTATGGCCTTCAGGGGTAAAATTGGAAATGAGTATGAATTTGTCTAAACTGAGGTTAAAATGAATTCTACACATAAAATTGTGTAGGATTAGCCCGGGTCATAATTTTTGGAAAAGTACAAATATATTGGGTAAAAAAGGATTTAGACCGGGTTCCTTATGGGTATTTTAGTTCCTGTTTGGGAGAAGTGGCTTTTTTTAATGTGTCTTTTACAGAAGCCAAATTGAAAAAAATTCAGATTGTAAATGTGATTTGTGTTTGGATTGGTGGTGGAAGAAGTAGCGTTCTTTTAACCTTGAACCTGTTTGGATTAGCATTTGAAAAGCACGTTTATATGAGAAATGACTGAAAAGGGTATGAACCTTGTTGATTACTATGTATATATTGTTTATGTATATTGTTATAATTGATGTTAAAAAAATTAAAATAGAAAAATTTCAATAATTTTTGAAAAAGAGGAAAAATACACTAAAGCACATAATTAAAAAAGGATAAATATATATTTCAATCATAATGTCATACATGAAGTGGATCATAATTGGATCATCATAGCCTAAATATCATAATTAGATATTTATATAAATAGTATTTGGTGAAACTGATCAACTATTCCTCTGCCACAAAGAAAAAAAAAGCATTTGCAGCAAAAAAGATACACGCCCCAACGTATCCCTATAAGCGTTTCTTTCAAGCCAACGATCTGAAGAAGCTTAACGCCATAAGCTCAAAAATTGAGCTTCTCTAGAAAATCTCCTTTTTAAAAAAAACCCAATATTTTTAAATGGGTTTCCAAACACTCATCTGCTCTATTTAATGAGCTTTTGGGTCCAAATGGGCTTTTTTTATCCTATTAGTGAGTTTTCAAACAGGCTCTTAGTAATTACGTGATTTTGAGCTTAGATAACCAACTTGTAAATTTTAAAAATAAGGTATGAGTGAGTAATAACTCATTTGCAATTACTTTAGAAATTTTAGGATTTGATATTTGCCCAAGCTAGACGCAAAGTTAAAGGACCGGTAGTAGCTAGGTTTTGGAAATGAGTCCAGGTAGTAACTCTATCTCTTATATTCTATTTGATTGTTAATATACATTGTTTTCCATGTTCTGTGCAATGAGTGTGTGGCAGATGGGTGGCATAATTCCTAGTTCTGGGTATGGGAAAGAGATAAAAAGTTGCAAGTACCACCTTGAGGGATAAGCAGTATACCTCAAGGACCGAAAGGTACCCAGTCTAGGTAGGCCAATGTGATAAACTTGTGTGGCATTATTTCTCACTGGGTGTGGGACAAGCAAGGTACCAACCCATGTGACAAACAAGGTATCATGAGGCCAGGTGGACTAAGTTGAGTGGTATGACAAGTACGGACAGGTGGATTCCTACTCCAAAACGTTGATGTGAAGACAATATATTATGATTTGTGCAAGTAGGGAACAGGTGATCATTTTGATCCTGACAAAATCATCGCTTTGTTTGTTAGCATTTTCAGGCATGTTCTTGGCATTATTAATTGTTGCATCATGATATATACTGCTATGCATGTTTATTTTTCACATTTTATAAGATTGATAGCCTGTTGCTACTGAGATTTGTATGAATCTTACCCTTTCCATAATTCAAAAATTAATTCAGCTAGAGGAAGCGATCAAAGGGAAAAGTAATGGATACTAGCAACTGAGGGTTCATTGCTAACGAAGAGATTTTATGTTGTTTATATATTAGTCCTTTATTGTATTTAGAATTTATAATGTAAATTATACAAGCCCTGTGGGGATTTTCTGTATTGTAATCAAGAATTTTATATCAGTATATTGTGCTATTTTTGTTTGCCTATTGAACTGTGCTTTTTCACTCTGATAAATGTCAAAATAATAAGGGGTTTGACAACTGGAGACAGGTGGATTTCCTTGACCATTGTGCTAGGTCTCGCATCCAGAGAATGCCAACACAAAAGTTACTTTATGAATCTCATGACGTAGGGACAAGTGTCACCTTCTTGTTGTGCCATCCTAAAAGCAACTTTTCAAAAAACTACTTTATTAAAGCTACTTTAATAAACATACTTTATCGATGTTTACCTGAGATTCTACTTAGGTGTTTACTCTGGACCACACCATATGTGCTACCTCAGGGAATTGCTAAGTACGTATGTCGATGTGTCTACATATTGGATCCACATGGCCTATGTCTCTTTTTCCCTTAAAAACGCAGGGTATATGTACCTGCCCTAAAAATATCATGTGCACACCTCTACTGACATATTTGATTTGTCTAATTGCACCCACTGAGCCCTTATATAATCCAGAGACTTGTTCTCTACCCTGAGGAGCCGAATTACACCATCTAGGGCTCCATATGGCCTACACAAGTATTTTTCACACTATCCAAATATGGCTCTAAGTGTGCCAATACATCAACATACTTTGTTCGACTACTTATGCGCTTTGAGCGTCATATAACCAAAAGACTCATTCTTTGCCCAAATGTTGTACCGGAAAATCATTCTATTTCATCAAATATTATTGGGACTCTTACTAAACTTGGGCATAGTAATCTACCTAATTTAGGCTTATCCTCAAATTCTTAGGCCCAAAATTTGGGATATTACAATTACTCAAGTGATTATTCAATTTCAACATACTCTATTCAGCTCTGTTTTCATTCAACTTAAGAAAGGTACGATAATTTGGTTATATCTCCCAAACCACAAATCTGATTAAGTTGAAACTTGTTTCATATGAAACTAGACTTAAAAGGAGATATATAGAACTATGATCAAGTTAAAACAAGTTCAGATAAAATAGATATGAGTTTTAGAGAATGACATACTTGAAATCAATGATGTATTCCAAAACAGGTTCGATAATTTGGTAATATCTCTTAAATCACAACTCTGATTGAGTTAAAATTTATCTCATATGAAACTAGACTTCAAATTAAACACATATAAAGCAATATCAAGTTAATAGGAGTTTAAATTAAAGAGATATGAGTTTTGGAATATGACACTCAAAATTAACAGTATTCTAAAACAGGTTCAGTAATTTGGACATATCTCCTATACCACAACTCCAATATAAATGAAACTTGTTCATATGAAACTAGATTTCTAATGTAGTTTATGGACATCTATTTTCTGCTAAAAGAGTTTCAGATGAAAGAGATATGAATTTTAAAATTTTTTGCTTAAAAGCAACATTATGTTCCAGACCAGACTTTACAAATTAGATCATAAATTTTGGAATATAATGTATTTGGGATCGATTCTAATTGATGTGAAAATTAAACTTAAGGAGCTTTTTAGGGATAGGTCATTTGCCAAATTTGGAGTTATAATCAAAGAGTTATGCCCACTGGAAGTTGACCTTTATGCCAAATTATCAATCTAGAAGTATTCATTAAAAATCCTTCTTCATCACTCGAGTGATCAATGATTACTTGGAGTGATTTAGGAAATCACTCGAGTGATCTATAATCACTTGTAGTGTACTTATAAATGATATGAAAGTGCTAAAATATCCTAAAGATTACTCAAGCGAACACTCATGCATTCAAGTAATTTTTCATCAGAGCCTTTGAATCACCCTCTCAGATTTTTCAATATTCTTTCAAACTCATTTAAATCTTGATTATCTTATTCCTAACCATTTCTAATCATCACTAATCAATTTTACATGAGGATTATAGGTGACTAAGATTAGAACTCACCGCTCAAAAAGCAACTTCTTATCAGAAACTTGAACTGCTACTTGCAATGGTCATATTCTCAATAGGAAGAAGAAAATGGTTAATGATCAAATACTCTTAATCAACTATAAATAGAAGATCATTCAAAATAAAAAGAAGAGAAACTTAGTGGATACATAGTCAAATGCTAATACTAACGTCAACTTCATCACACATAGTCTCTGTTTTTTCAGTACTTATACTATTTACTTTAAAAGAGACATTATTTGTATTTTACTTTAGTGATTATCGTTATTCACTTTTGAGAGAGAAGATTGATTATAAATATTTATCATTAAAAGAGATTGTAACCTTACGATATGTAAGGGGGAGTTGTTACCTCCATGAGAATATTGTAAGTAGTTTTACAAGTGCCTGACTAAACTTGTGGCATTGTAGAGGCTTCTCTTGTGCTTGGATTAAACAAGAAGATTATGGGTTGAAGATCTCAAGTGGAGCCTGAGGACTGGATATAGGTCATCAAGGATTAGGCCGAAGTAGTATAAATCATAGTTTGTATATTCTTTTCCCTTATCTCTTATATTTCTATCATACCTTATTTGTTTAACTGATTGTGATTTTATGGGTCATTATTTTCATACTTGTTATTTTCACTAAGATGCAAAAGAATCTTCATTGCCTATATATGAAGGCTACATTTTTATACTGAACAATTCAGATGATAATGATATGAATAAGAACTTTATTCTTAGAGAATTTTATTTCTCTTGTATGAGCTTTGCTTGCATCCTTGTATTCTCGTGCGAATACTACGACTGTATCAAGGACTGATCATCTTTGTGGTGTCTTTGTGGCTAGGGTTGTAAGAGACAGGTTCTCTTAAGGTCCTACCTTTGATCATCTATTCCATTTGTGTTTTCAAACTTGTTTTCTAGCCGGTCTACCCCCTCAATCATATCAAGTGGTATCAGAGCTTAAGGTTTGCTATATTTCAAGTTTTATCCTTTTGTTTTCCTTCTTAGCTTCCGTTTTCCTTCTTTCTTTGTTTCCATCGTCTTCCTTTATTCTTGTGTTTTCCTATTCTCTTCTCTCCTCTTCTACCCATATACTTTGTGTTTGTTGACTTTTCAATTACCCAACAAAAAAATTCGGGCATAAAAAAAATAGTGTGCTACAAAAAAAACTGAGCAAAAAAAAAACTGAAAAAATTTTGAAAATTAAAAAAAAAATAGTGAGAGAGAGGAAAGAGCTATAGATTTTTGGAAATTGGAAGATTGAAATCAAGTTTCCTAATTTGAGTGCTTCCATTGCAAGTCACAAACGTTTCTAAATCTAATTTGATTGGTAAGACTCTTCCTTTGCTATTTGTGATTTCCTTTCCTTTTCCTTTTTTTTCCTGATTCCTTTTTACCTTCTCCCTTGTTATTTCCCTTCTTTTTTTCCATTATTATTCAGAGTTTTTCACCTTCCCATCACATATTTCTCTCCTTTCTCATTTATTCCTTGGTTCTTACAATTTTTAGCTAAGAAGATTACCACATACTAATATTGTCTCTTGATTTTGTTGAGTTTCAATCAATAATACTATACGAGGCAAGCTTGAGTGGTAAAAGGCAAGAGTTTTACATAGGTTAAAAGCCATATTTGTGTGAAATAGTGTAAACACGTGAGTATAGTGGTGAAATCCTTTATTACCCCCCAAATAACATTTTAGGTTCAATATGAGTAAAGAAGAAGCACTTGAGAAATTCAAATTGTTCATGAAAAGCATGACACATGACATTTCTAAGCTGTATAAAGAGGTGTGCAAGTAAAAGGAATCATCCTATTTTAAGGTTTACAAAAAATTGCAGGAGCTAAAGCAAGGTCCTATGAGCGTTAAAGAATATTTTGATGAGTTACACATTGCTATGCTTCGAGCTAAAGTCAAAGAAAGCTCAAAGTAAACTATGGATCGATTTCTACATGGACTTAATCCGGATATTGCAAAGCAAATGAAGTTGTACCCGTATAGTGATATTCAAGGAATGATCTCTATAGTCATTGAGATAGAAAAACTCATGAAGAAAAAAGAGAGAAAAAGAGAAAAAGAAAAGATTAAAAAAGGAAAAGAGGCGTATGAAAAAATGCTCAAAGAGAAAAGAAAAATTGAGAGTGAAAGAGAAAATGAGTTTGAGGTGACAAAAATAATTGAGTGGCTTGGGTCAAAATAAAAAGAATGAGTGTAAAAATAAAGATAAAGAATATGAAAAAGAAGAACCTTTTCTTGATACTAACTATTCTCTTCCTAGTATTGTTTTATCATCACAACAGAAGCATAATTATGATGACCCAACAATGATTGTTCCATATGGCGAATATGACCCTCAAGATTCGAGGATGACTCTTCTTCAAGAGGAGGAAAATGATAGAGGTACAAGTAGCGTCTTATATATTGTTGAACAAGGCATCCAAGTTGGCAACCAAGGTGGCATCATCCATGGCAAACACGTCATAGGTGGCACATACAATGAACAAGATGTTGTCTATATCATACAAGAAGATTCTAAGCAAGCCTAAGATCATTTACATGATATCAAGGGCCTAATTACTAGAAGCCTAGAAAAGAGTGAGTTGTTCAAGAGGCTCGAGCAAATATTTAGAATTCAATTTGCTTTATTAATGGCCCATAATGTTAGCATATATGTTGGGGGTGCAAATGAGGCCATAATCATGCATATTCAAGCCCATATGCATGCTTTTACAACACCTAGGAGCTTGAGCACGTGCAAAGCATGAAGATTCATGAAATTGGTATAACATAAAGCAATAAGCCCAACATGGTGATGTACAAGACCCATGTGCAGTCCATATTCAATAATTCACTTAAAATACCATATGTCAAGCATGTGCCTTGGTGGAGGATTATAAGTGATGTCCAAGACAATTCAAGCGGCATCTAGAAGGCATCCTTGTGCATCAAATATGATTTGATTACTCTCCTATTTTATTTGCATTAAATAAGACCTTTTGGTCAAAGATTGTTCTTAAAAACTTTAATTTAGTTTCCTATTTTTAGGTAGCTGACTTAGTCTTAAAGAATAAGTAATTTCCTCATACTTTTAGGCTTGAATGGTGCCAACCAAGGCAATCAATCATCAGTAAGGCATCATTTATTGCATTTATGACTAGGTTTAAAGTTCTAGAGTATTCTTTTGTTGCCTATATATGAAGGCTACGTTTTTATACTGAACAATTCAGATGATAATGATATGAATAAGAACTTTATTCTTAGAGAATTTTATTTCTCTTGTGTGAGCTTTGTTTGCATCCTTGTATTCTTATGGTGTCTTTGTGGTGTCTTTATGGCTAGGACTGATCATCCTTGTGGTGTCTTTGTGGCTAGGGTTGTAAGAGGCAGGTTCTCTTAAGGTCTTACCTTTGATCATCCGTTCCGTTTGTGTTTTCAAACTTGTTTTCTAGCTGGTCCACCGCCCAATCATATCACTCATACAATTACAGCATAAAGAATCTTTTACCATATTTCCATAGACCCAAAATCACAACTGGCAATCTAACTCTCAACAAATGATAGCAACGAGAGGAGTATGTGCTAGCCAAGAGTAACCTCAATGAATTTAGCAATCCTATCAGTTAGAAACTCAACAAGGAAGTATAAATTTTATCCTCAATCATTTATTAATGGAATCAATGATATTTGACAATAAAATCAACAAATCAATGAACAAGGTTTCAACTCTTTAATAACAATTTCTTAGAAAATACAGAGAATGCAGTAGCTCAACCAATGATAAGAAGAAGTAATAGCTCAAATGCCTGTATCAGCAACCAACTTGTATCACCCATATCCTAGAAATTATCCTATGCAAAGATATAAACCAAGTTAGATATGAAAACAACAAATATTATTAGAACAACATTGGATTAAAAATTTTACTATTCTTGTAAAAGATCATAGATGAAGTCAGCACAACAGTTGTAGATGAAATCAATATCTTCTTCAAAAAAGGGATCAACAAGATTAAACATCTGTATATAAGACCAAAGCCAAATAAAACATTAACTTCCTAACTTAAAAATAATAAAGTAATACAAAATTTTTGAAATATACATTTACCTCTTCGGTAAAATCAGTCATGCCTAGGGTGATAATATTGTAAATGTGCCTCAAAACATAGAAACCATATAAATTGGACCCCAATGGTTACCTACGGCTCTGAAAAAGAACATGACATTATTAAAGCAAGTATAAAAGCATAGCTTATAGAACACATCTTAAAGAAAACAAATATGTACTAACCTTTAGGATGATCCATGTTGGGTCTTTTAAGTCACAAGCATTGTAATACCTTATTTCCAATAGCTCTAGATGAGTACACATGAGTAGTGAAATCAGTTGTGAGACAAAGATTAGAACCTGGACTAGCTAACTTTCTAAAATGTTCACAAATCCCTACTCTCAACTTAGTAGTTGAACCTAGAGTTGAGAGGGTTTTTTTCCAAATGGTAGAAAAAATTTTCAATTATTTTCACAAGTTTTTCTACGTCACTAAGTCTCATCGACTCTTAGTTTCATCATATCAGAGTATGGAGCGATTCTTTGCTTAAGTCTCACGTTTCATATTTTAGTCATGGTTCCTTTATCGTTCAGAAGTGTTAACCCAATATTAGGTTATCGTTCATTCACTAATTATTCTACTGTGTTACCATTAGAGTTACAAGGTTATACACCTTATACATATCAAAATATTCAAAATACTAGAAATAGACAACTAACATATAAGCTACGCTGTCCGTGCTTATATTCTTGCCCTTTGAACTATCAGCCTGTACTGTAAATTGGTTTATAGAAAAAGGGTAAGATTCAAAAAATCTCAATAGTAAAATATAGTAATCACATAGATACAACATCATAAAGCATGCCACACAGTCATCATACAACAGAATTATCACAACAACATTCAGTTCATAACATACAGTTCAAATATCACTATAGCGCCAGGTATATCACAAGGCCCTGAGTAATACTCGTGCAATCGGTCCTAGGCATCCCCTCATGCATCACAGAATGTGCCATACAATTTATAATGAATCCACAAAACATGCAGTGTATCTTATAACATATGAAAGATAGAATTACTATCATGTTGCTTCCCTTATGCAATATCCAACTGTTTCTTTTAGCTCAGGAAAGTTATAGTTCTTATCAAAATTAGAGTTATAAGTAACTGGTTATTACTTGTACTATTACTTCTTTTAAATCAAATTCTGTTGGTTATCTAAAGTAGTTATAACACTTTCCGCATAATACAATTATGTACAGTGTAGTTCACTGTTTTCTAGAAATTAGTAGATTTTTTAATCAACCTTGGAAATTCATAATTAATTCTAAAAAACTCTAATTTGGCTGATTCCAAAGCATAAATGAAGATATTTCAATGAAAATTTAAAGAAAGAGATTTATGTTCACCCAATAAAGATAAATAATTCCCATAAATTCGTTATATATCACTATTCCAGATTGGTTTCCAAAAAACAGGTCATAACTTCAAAAATTTACCATTAATTCTAGGAAACTCTAAATTCAATGGTTCTAAATTATATACAAAGATATTTTAGTTTAGTTTCACATAAAAATACTCAATTCTAGCTACCACAGGTACAACATTATCATAAGTTTTCCAACCATAACCTGTTCCAGATTACATTCCAGAAATAGGACACAACTTTAAAAATTCATATCTCCCAATGTACTTGTCTAAAAATTAAAAAATACATATCAAATTAAAGATCTATATCTATAATTTATGTTTGAAAAGTTTCAGAATTTTTTGGATAAGTTTTGACCTTTGAAACATCACGTACAATAACAGTGTTATAGACAGGCATATTTAACAACATTTTCATGCACACTTCTTAAATTTCCAAATTGATATAGAAGCATATAAAAATCATGAACACTCATACATCGACACAATTTTTCCTTCTAAAGCTAATGGAATCATCAAAATTACCAAAAAAAATTTCTTGTTTTCTTGTTTTCTCTTACTTAATCACTTCATTTCTACTTCTAATCAAATGATTAGACACTTAAACACTAAATGAACATGATTTAGGGGAAATTTTGGCAGCATTTCCTCTAGGGTTTCATCAGCCAATATTTTAAAAAAATAAGAGAAACAAGCTAATATCTACCACTAACAACATCAACAACATCCAACAAGGCAAGAGAGACAAGTTTTGAAGTTTATCTCTTGATTCTTGGTCCTTCTCTCACCTGGATGTTTTTGAACTCTCTCTCTACACTCTTGATTTATCTTGAAAATCATGGATTTAATGGATTAGAAGAGGTTAGAAGAGGTTATAGAGTGATTAGGAGGCAAAAATAACAAGATTACAAGCTCCTTACCTTAGATTTTGGGAAACCCTAGCTCTTGGTGTGCTTGGGAGCTTTTGAAAATGGCTGAAGCCTTCCTCTCTCTCTTGGCTTAGATTTTGTACAAAATAAAGATGGAAAGATGAAGGTAATGGTGATTAAATGAATTGCCAAAATGCTTTACATATGGTTATTCCCTATTAGTCCAAAATTCTCTTTTATCTAAATATTTCCATTTCCTTTTTCTTTTCCCCTTGGTCAGCCGAAATGCATGAGAAATGGAAGAGGAAATATTGTTTTGGATCATTAATGTCATCTTACAATTTGTTGACCAAAGTCCTATGCCTTTACTTTTTGACTTCTTTTTCAGGCTTTGATTTTTCCTTTGGTAATAATATTCCAAAATGGACTTAATAATTACCAAGTGGTCATTTCCATCTTTTTAATTCCCATGTAACTGACATAATTGGGAATATTAGGGAAAAATAATTATTCCTTGATTTATTGATGAAATGACCATTTTGCCCTTACATTTTCTTCCATTTTCTCACTTGATGCAAAACTGGGCAGAATTTTCATCAAACTTTGAACTTCATATCTAATTATGTAGATGTCCAATTGGGGTGATTCTAAAGGCTATGTAACCCTTATTTAGTCTAGTTTTAAGGAAACATATAAAATTTTGACAACTGGAAGTCCATAATTCCCACATGTCTCATTTTTGGAAGCTGTCACTGAAAAATCCCAGTTTCACTAGGCTAACTTCAAAAATACATAACTCCTTATGTACAGCTCCAAATAACTCATATGACCTATAAAATTAAATCTTGATAAGTCTACTTTTATTCTGAAAATTTTAATAATTTTTGGACATCATTTTCCCCTTAAAAGATGTCACACGAGCACAACTACAATATTGGAAAATTCACCGGTAGCAACACTACTTTGTGTGTGCCTTCTAATTGCATGGTTTTATCATTCCCCAAGCTCTTTAACTCACCATAATACTCCCTTTAATACCCAAGGTATAAAAGAATTTTTTGGGAAATACCACTATGCCTTACTAGGACATTTACTAACTAGGGTTTAGTAGTCCACTTAATCCAGGCTTAGTCTCAAGTCTCTTGTCCCAAAATTTGGGATATTACAAACATGCTTACCACAAGAAACGTGTAGGAATGTCTGCATAGGCCTATCATCAAAATCACAAAGATTACTTATTTTTCAAAAATTGCTTAAACATTGAACACAAAAGGTAATAATGCAAGAAAACTTACGAGTTTATGGTCTTCTCCAAGTCATTCCCTGGTTTCAAGTGGAAGGAGCATAAGAGGATAACGATTGCAAAGAAGAACCAATTGCCAATGATCCCTTAAAAAAAGAGATGAATGTTAAGCAAAAATAAAGCATTACATGTGTTTTGAAATCTGAATTTGTTTCTTACCCATGCATATATGGAGCCAAGAAACACTCCGTTGCAATTTCACTAAGCCTCTCTCATAAGTATCTATGTCTGATGGCAGCAGTGGTCCCTTTCTCTTGGACTTGAACTAGGCATATGAATCTAAATTTATCGCTATTGCCAGAGGAGACCAACCTACAATCCATTTACCTATAATAATGCAAGCACACAAATCAAAGTTAAACAGTGTAATTTTTAAAATATTTACTTCCAATTGAAGAATATACTTACATTAAAAATAGTTGGACAATCACAATCATAAGATGTTGTCTTGGAGCTAATAGGGACATTAAATCATCCTTCTTAAGAAAGCATACAATAATGCAAGCACACAAATCAAAGTTAAATGGTGTAATTTTTAAAATATTTTACTACCAATTGAAAAAGATACTTATATTAAAAATAGTTGGATAATTGCAATTGTAAGTGTTAGAACAAGCTTTTCACCCAAGAAGAGGTGAATTAGGTGATTACAGAATAACCAGATATTTAATAAGAAAATTATGAAACTTTAAAGCAGAGTTATAAGTAAGAAGAGATATCACTGAAGTAGACACATAAGTTTATACTAGTTCGGCTACAATCACTTGACCCACGTCCAGTCCTCAGAAATCCTTCTGAGCCTTTCACTATATCTTCCAATATTCAGTCAGTTCTTGGCACCTGAGTACAACAGCAAGTTCCTCTTTAGACACTCGCTCCCCCTTACACAAGGTAATTTCAAATCCCAATTTAAGGCTCCTCAACCTTAAGTTTTCACTATCGGAAAAACTGAGTTTTTGACTGAAAAATCTCTCTCACAGAGTATATGGATGAAAAATAAAGTACAGATCAAGAAATAATAAGGGACAAAGCACTTATGAGTATATTGTTTGCAGTGTGTTCAAGTGTTATCCATGTCCCTTGATTTTTGAATGGCTGGGATTATATATCAGAAGCTTTAAGGTCCATTGTGGATTTTTCTATTGATCAATTGTGCTTCTAACAGATGCAATAATATTGTTTTTCACTTTACATGTTGATATGATTTTTGAATGTTACTGCTACCCACGATTAATTGTCGTTGAGTGTTGTTTAATTGCTTGTCATATGGGTGGTAGTGGAGTACACCTGTAATACACTCAGGAAAATTACCGTTAGAAAACATTTTGAATATCACTAGAATGATTGTGATTCGCTGGGAGTGATTTCTGAAAATCAAAGAATCATTAGAAGTGAACTTGTTTTCACTAGAGATGATTTTCAGAGAATGTTTTCTACAGGCAGTGATTTTGATGAGATAATATGCCACTTGATATTGAAAGTAATTTGGATTAACTAGCAATGATTATCACTACCAATATCTTACTGACAAACCTTGTTGATTTCTATTGAAGTGATTGTAAGTGGATCACATGAACTATCTAGAAGTGAAACTAATAGAATTACATATCACTGGAGTGAATTTGATATCACTGAAAGTGATTTGGAAAACAATGAAATTTTTTGCAAGCGATTACAAATCCATTGGAAGTGATTTTGAGAGTTCATATATCACTCGAGTGAATTTGGCATCACTGGAAGTGATTTTGCAAACAGTGAATCTTTCTTGCAGTGATTTTCAATCCACTGGAAGTGAATCTGGAAATTTTAGACATCACTGGAGTGATTTGACTATCACTGGAAGTGACTGGAAGTGAATTTTTCCTTCGGTGATTTCAGACGTACTGGAAGTGATTCTTAAAAAATCAAATATCACTAGAGTGATTTGAGATCACCGGCAGTGAAATTCAGAACAATGAATATTTCCTGAAGTGATTCTGGCTTGCACTGGGAGTGATATACAAAATTACCAAAATCACTCGAGTGATTTCATGGATCACTCGAGTGATCTGTTAAGTTTTCATATTACTCAAGTGATTTTTAATGATCACTCGAGTGATTATACAAATCAGTCAAGTGACCTTACTCATATCATTTTTCTCACTTCCTTGCTGATGTATTTGTTTTAATCAAATCCAAGAATATCCAAATCATGATTTGTTATCATCAAAACATGAAATCTAACATTCTCCCCCTTTTTGATGATGACCAAACATATTATATGATCATTCCCAAAGTTCGATTTTTTTAAAAAAACTTGATCTTTTTCAAATGTTTTAAAATAACTTAACTACGGCAAATGACTAAAATTTTTGATTCATATATTGAAATTTTTTGACTTGAAATAGCGAAATTGAAAACATAAGTTCAAAGTTCAAAAACCATTATTTGAAGAATTATCACAGAATAAGAACTAAACTGTAAAAGCATGAGAGAAAAACTGTTTACTAAGATAAACTTGAACATAAACATTTAAGACGTAAAGCATAAATTCTTTCTTTCCATGAGAATATATAGACAGCTGTAAAATCAAGCACATTAAAAGCATATTCTCATTAGATCAGATTCTTTTTACAATTACATAGTCAGTTCAGAAAGCACACAGAAACTACACTACATGACAACATGAACATAAACAGAAACTACATGAGAATACATATGATCATATCAGTTCTTCTCCCCCTTTTTGGCATCATCAGGAATAAAAGGAGAGGCAGAAGGCACAAATGGCTGGGTGGATGGAGAGACAAAGAAGGAGATGAGTTGAACATATGGAATAAGTGAGAGCTGGGCAGGAGACTGGAAGGAAAAGGTTGTAGAAAAGGGCTCAACAAGAGTGGTGTCAGTAGAATGAGTAGGCCCTATGATCTCTGTTACAACATCCTCAATGACAATCTCCTTAGTATGAGAGTTGCAAGAGGTATGGTAAGAAGATGATGGAGTCTGAAAGATGGAATCACCTTGTAGAAGATTACCAGCAAAGATATGGTCAAAGATGAAAGATGTGGAAGGTGCAAGAGGAGGAATGTCTGAAGGAATGATAGGAGGGTCATAAAGTGAAGGATCTGGAAGTGGAGGGTGTAAAAGGTACAGATGTGGTGGCTGGTGGAGGGTCAGTAAAGGGAATATAAAGGTGAGTCTTGAGTACATCCTCAATCCTCTGAATCCTCTGTGTTTAATCTTCCTGGAAATCAAAAAGGATGTTGAAGTTATGGTTTATTGCCTCTACTAACACCTTAACTTGATAGTTGACTTGGTCAATCAGATCAGTGTTAGATTTCTTTAACTGAGATACAACATACTGGATGGCATCTTGAATCTATGTATGAAGAGCAACCTGAGTGAAGGAAGGACCAGGAGACACTGCTCTGGAAGACTGAGCCTCATCTATCTTGGAAGGTGAAGGGTCTATCTTTTTAGCATGAGGATCTCTCTAGCTTGCTTCAGGAGGTGGTGAATGAGGGCTATGAGTCTGTGAGGAAGCTCTAGCTAGTATAGTGATTCCCATCCGTATCAGGTGAATCTTCCTAAACTTAGGAATCCTTACTATATCCCCTCCAGGTATCAAGTGCCAAATGTTGTGCATAGAGAGGATGTAAGATCCAAGCTGAGGGTAGGGAATTGTAGTAGACTTGGAGGAGTGAAATTTGAATCTCTTAATTTCTTGAAAAATGAGCTCACTCACATTTCTCCTTTCTCTGGTCATGAGAGATGCCATCATTTAAAGATCCTTCCCCGTGATGTGAGTAAAGTTCTTTTCATTGTTAACCATGCTACGGGAGTAAATGTAAAAGAAGGCTCTCTGATCATTGGTTAGGGCTACTGGAGTATAAGGTAAAGGCACACCAGGCTGTCCTGGTCTAAAAATATCAACTAACTTATGAATATGAAAGACTTGGGGAGGGTTTACAGGAACTACCTCTGTGCCTAGGTAAGTGTTTATTAGATCTCCAGACAACATAATGTTTTGGTCTGTCACATTTGTCTCAATTCTTTCTAAAATAATATTCCCATGGCTATCCTTCACATCGAAAATTTTCATATTACAGTAGAAGTGCTTAAATCCAAGGGATTGTAAGACATTCTCAGTTTTAGCCATGGTTGATATTGCTTCAAATATAAAGATAGATCAATATGAAATTCCTTTTTGAGCTCAACCAAATCTACCCAAACAACAGGACAAAAATCCCTCTTGGCAAATTGGGAAGTAAACACAATGGAGTTTAAAATTCTGAGATTACCCGTATTAAACCCAGAAGGAGGATCAAGAAGTTTAGGAGTTTCTTCAACCATGGACCTAGAAGGAATCTGACTACCAGAGGCTTGAGATTTATACCAAGACTTTTGTACATCAATATGCTTGGTTCTTGAGTGTTGTACAGGATTTTTCTCCAAACTTATTGTACTGGTGTTGTCACAGTAGATGGAAATTTCCTTAAGATAAATGCCAAGGTCCTGCAATTGCTATTTTGGCCACAATACTTGTGCACAACAGCTTGAGGCTGCTATATATTCTACTTCCGTTGAAGATAAGGATACTGTAGTTTATTTCTTATTGAACCAAGAAACAACTGCACCTATAAGGAATTGGCATTGCCCACTTGTGATCTTCCTATCTGTTTTATAACTACCATGATCAGAATCAAAATAGGCAACTAGATATTCGTTACCTCTTTTGGGATACCATATACCCAACTCTTTTGTGTCTGCAAGATATCTGAAAATTCTTTTCACTACTTCACTATGTGATACTTTGGGGCACGATTGAAATCTCGCGCATAAACCAACACTGAATTGAATATCAGGTATGCTGGCTGTGAGGTAGAGTAATGATCCAATCATTCCTCGATACTGAGTTATATTGAAATCAACTCCATTTTCATCATCATCCATAAGGCCATAAGGACTGTTGAACTCATAGGTGTATCTGCACCATTAGCTTCATCCAATCTAAACTTTTTGAGCAATTATTTTAAGTATTTAGTCTGGGATATGAATATTCCATTCTTTCTTTGTTTAATTTATAAACCTAGAAAGAATGTCAATTCTCCTATCATAGACATTTCAAATTCTCCCTGCATTATCTCAAAGAATTCTTTACACATGGAATCATTAGTAGCACTGAATGTAATATCATCAACATAAATTTGAACTACCAAAATATCATATAGTTTTTGTTTTATAAACAATGTTGTATCAACTTTTCCTCGCGTAAAGCCAAGTTCAATGAGAAATTTGCTCAACCTTTTGTACCAAGCTCTAGGAGCTTGCTTCAAACCATATAAGGCCTTTTTAATTTGAAAACATGATTTGGTTTGGATACATCTTCAAATCCTGGAGGTTGTTCTACATAGACTTCCTCTGTGATGTATCCGTTTAAAAAAGCACTTTTCACATCCATTTGATATAACTTGAATCCTTTGATGCACGTAAAGGCTAAAAGTACTCGTATAGCTTCTAATCTTGCTACTGGAGCATACGTTTCCTTATAATCAATACCTTCTTCTTGATTATAGCCTTTAGCGACCAATCTTGCCTTGTTTCTGACAATAGCTGCGGATTCATCAAGTTTGTTTTTGAATACCCATTTAGTGTAAATAACCGAATGATCTTTAGGCTGGGGTACCAAATCCCAAACATGATTTCTTTCAAACTGATTTAGTTTTTGCATTGCTAACACCCAATCATTATCTATTAGGGCTTTGTTAATTTTAGAAGGTTCTAATTAAGAAATGAATGTAGAAAAGCTAACTTCGTTCAAAACTTTGTTTCTAGTTTTAACACCTTCATTCACTTCTCCTATGAATTGATCTATAGGATGACTCTTGAAATATTTCCAGGCTCTAGGTTGTTTTGGTTGACTAGATTCAACTTCTTTTTCAATATTATCAACCTCTAGATTGGGAGAGTTAAAAGAAGATTGGTTATTAATTATCTCATCGTCAAGGCTTTTACTAGAAGACTCATATTCATCATATACAACATGAATTGGTTCTTCTATTACACATGTTCATTTATTATAAACTCTATATGCTTTACTTTGATTCCTTTATTACTCTTGACTTTCCTAAGTCCTGCTATCCTTTCGGTTTGATTTCCTCCAAATTTTACCTTGCCGTCTTCCTTTGGTACTAATGTGGTAAAATTCTCAGGATCACCAGTTATATGTCTAGAGCATCCACTATCTATATACGATTTGTTGGACCTGGATGCCCTGAAGCAAACTTGCAGTTAAAGATAATTAAGTTTTAGGTACCCATATCTTTGTGGGTCCTTTGGGTTAGTACAAACAACTTACTGATCATGAGACTTCTTAGGTACCCATTTGTAGGTTCCTATAATTCCTTTCTTTTTATGAAAACATGAAGAAGTGTAATGTCCTTTCCTATTACAATAATTATAATAAGCAAAAGGATTAGATGTATGCACAGAATGTGTGAAATAACTTAAATACATTTTACCTCCTGTTTTCTTCTTACCTTTTCTTTTGTCTAAATTTGGATCATATCCAATACCAGACTTATCATTCACAAAACATTGCACTTTTAAAATAACATTTAACATCTCACTTCCTTTTGTAAACTTTTCAAGAGTTTTGGTAAGATTAATATTTTTCTTTTCAAGAGAGAAACAATTTTTACAACTTTTTTCTAAGGACTCTTTAATTCTTTCTTCAAGAAATTTGTTTTTATTTTATATGCAATTAGTTCTTTGACTATCTTGACAAATTCAAAATGTAAAGCATTATATTCATCTTGTAGTTCATCATAAGTAGGATCAGGATCATTTACCTCTTCGTCTGTTTCCTCTTGAGCAACCAAGCATATATTGGCTATCTCTTTATTATCACTTTCTTCATCTGAGGAACTGTCTCCCTATATTGTAAAAACAAATGCCTTCTTTCTGTTGAAAGATTTGACATTTCTCTTTTCTTTGTTTTTTTGTAATAGCTTCAGACTTTCTGAATTGATATGTCCAGGTTTACCACATTCGTAGCAAATGATCTCCTTAGTTTCTCTTCTGCCATTAGTTCCTCCTTTTGGTGAATTTCTGAAGCCTTGGCCTTTATAGAATTTCTTGAATCTTCTTATCATCAGGCCTATCTCATCATCGTCAAACTCATCATCTTCTTCTTGGCTTTCTACCTTTGTTTTTGTCACATTTAGTGCGAGACTCTTCTTTCTCTTGTCACCAACTTCCTCTAGCTCTCATTTGAATTTTAGTTTTCTTTCATATTCAGAAAGACTTCCAAACAAAGAAGCTAAAGATTGCATTAATTCTCTTTTGGCCTCCTCTATTGTTGTGACTTTAGCCTCCCATTCTTTGGAGAGTATGTTTAATATTTTTTGTACTTGGATATTCTAATCATAGATTTTTCCAAGTACTGCAAGTTGATTCACAAGATGAGTATATCTAAGTTCAAATTCAGCTATTGACTCACATTCCTTTATACAAAGTAGATCAAACTCTATAACTATATCATTTGGGCATTCATGCGCAAATACCTTGATATGCTCTGGGTTATCCTAAATTCTTAAGGAATCAGAACTGAATAGTTGATTCCTGGGTTATGGTTTACTTGGTAACCCTTCTCTGGATGTTATGTAGACATCCAA
Source organism: Albizia julibrissin (assembly GCA_037074505.1). Lineage (NCBI taxonomy): Eukaryota > Viridiplantae > Streptophyta > Magnoliopsida > Fabales > Fabaceae > Albizia > Albizia julibrissin. The sequence continues at coordinate 45,438,846 of CM073484.1, read as the reverse complement.
CTGTTAGGTTCACCATTAAGTCTAGAACCTCAATATCACATAGATCAAAAATCAGTTTTCTCAATTATACCCAATAGGCATGCTAAGAATCAAGATCAATAGTGCCTATTCTAACCTTTACAGTATTCAAGTATTATCCTCAAAACATTAATGAAGGTTCAACATCATCCATAAGGTTCATAAGGTTCAAACTTCCTTCATGTATCAGAGCCATAATGCAGCCTAATTCACATTTTGACTTAAACACTATTTCAACTTTCAACTTTCTTCAATATCATAAACCATAGGCTTGTGTCATACAATTGCATACTCTTGTTCTTACTTATTGTGCACAATATCAATTATGATACCATTATCAGAACTGATACCATTGGTTTTCTAATACCACCATTACGCACATCGATACTACTATCAAGTGCACTAGTACCACTGATACCACCAACTAGGTACTAACACCCCCTCTGCCTGCATTGATACCGCTACTCTCTGATAATGTTAATACCACCGGTACCATCCTAGTACCACTATTACGAGTGCTAGTACTATTACTGTGTGCATTGGTACCACTACTCTCTAATACCATTGATACCACCCTGATACAATTGTTACAAGTATTGGTATCATTATCATGTACACCAGTTCTACCGGTGCCACCAACTGGGTATTGGCACCACCCTTGAGTGCATTGGTACCACTGATACCATTACTTAGGTACCAATACCTCTACCCCTTCCTTCTACAGGCTGGTAAACGGACAGGAGTGGTCTAACTTTTGGTTTCCTCTGCTATCCGTAACTCTCAATTGCAGTACTATTAACAGAGGGTCATTATACTTCACGAGTAGAGAATAATCCTAGAATCAGAACCTTTTCTCTGACTGGACCTTTATCTTGGAGTAGACAATTCATTTACCAGAACCACTGCTCTGATACCAAAAATGTAAGACCAATCTTACATAGCCCCTTATTACTAATACGGAAGCGTTAATTCATTTTTATGACTTAGGAATATCATTAATTAGCGTTCCCAACATAAAAGTTACCTTATTAATTTTCCTTTTAAGAGGTTACCATTCATTTATTTCTATCAGAGTGACTCTTACCTCAGTTCTTTGCTCATTCTTAGTTCATTTATAAAATTAATATATACAGACAATGTAGCTTAACAAGGCTATCAAAGTGTCTACATCTAGTACATAAACCGTGTATAAGAACATAGTAGACACATCCCAGTCTTTATTCCACCTTTGTACTTCTCTCATGCAGTCCTCTTCTCTGTTGTCAGCATACCACCTATGTCCACCTTTCTAATGGTTGGTTAGAGGAGGGTGAGATTTGGGGGAATCTTAGTAGTAAGCAATACTATAATGCAAGCAAGATATGCATTAAGTGCATGACATGATAGCCTTAACTAGATGCATGCCACATAATGACATTTTTGCGTGCTCAATGCTTTACATACTATACTCATGGCAATGGCATAAATGCAAACAGAGCTTCATCATACAAATATACTCATCATAATCAAGTAAAGAAATCACATAAATCAATACAAATGCACACATATCAACTACACGCAACTAGGGTAAGTTCACTACCTCTTGTCTTTGAGTCCTCCTCTTGTACCTTTTCTCTAACCATTGATATTGCTCCTTCTTTGTCACCTCACGGCCCTAGATAAACAACCACATTATTAGAGCTATGAAAAATGAATGTATAATGGGGATGCTTTAGCCTCTAGGACTTTTCTCTAATCTTTGGACCTATACTTATCTCAAATTACTTATAATGCCAAAAATTCGTAGGTTAACCTAATATGCCACATTTCATTAACCAACTTTGAAAAATCATAAATTATTCTCTAAGACTCTAAATAAGGTGGTTCAAAGTCCTAGGTAAAGCTATTGAAGTCTAATTTATGGTAAAATTATCACCTACTACCAGTTATAAGCCCAGAATTCCAGAATATTCAAGTAACAAAACTGTGCTAGGATTTATTCCAGATTCAGTGCCTAAACTTTAAAAGTTCATATCTCATAATCTACTAATCCAAATGGAAAATATTATGTATAAAATTAAAGCTTAATGTGTCCTCTATGATTCTGAAAAATATCATGATCATCAGATAACATTTTCCCACCCAAAATCAAGTCAAAAGCAACCTGCCTCCAAAAAATGAAATATGACAACACTTTTCCTTTAACTTCAATTTCTGAGTTTTCAATCAAACCCTTCTAAAATCACAACGACACCATAACCCCACATAATTTTCCCTAAGCAATCCATTTGGAAACCTAAAAGTCAAAAAAATCATATTCCTTTCACCAGGTTTGGTTCTGGTCGAAACTTAGGGTTTTTAGGCAAAAAATTTTGTTTTCTATTTGGAGCTTCCGGGACCGGTTTCTCACCGCTATCCCATATAGTTTTTCATTTTAAACTCATTAGAAGCATAAAAACTAGAAAAATCATACTCCCTCCCCCCGCTCTCTCTCTCTCTACCTATACTAGATGAAAGTAGCAAAATCAGAGCTTATACGTATCTCTACTCGATTCTATAACCGGTTCTTGATTTCGGCAACACCTCTCCCGAGTATACTGTACCAAACACCTTTGATCAGAAATCCAAAATCATAGAAGTGTTACCCCCACTAAGAGGAACAACATTAAAGAAGACTCTGGAAGCTAGAAATGCCGAATCGGAGGTGAAATTGGCTTTTATGCTCAAGAATTTTTACTATTCATCCTTTCTGTTTCCTCCTTCATTTTCTTGGAATTTTTCACTAACTTTCTTCCCTTTTTCTGCATTTGGATGAATTTAATCAGTCTATAAGGGTAAAATGGTCATTTCTACATTTACCTCGGTATACGGCTCATACGATGCCACATGTCCTTAAGTTAAATCCCAAAGTGCCACGTGTCCCTACCAGGATGATCTCTCTCTCTTTCCTTTTTGATATCTTAGGCACCACCTTTATCAAAGGAAGGAAGTCACTGATCATTTCCCCAACTCTCATAGTCGGTGTTTAGAAAATTTGGACACGCGTCATGGCCGGAGATCGACAGGTACTGCGAGATGTCCTCTACTAACTCAGTGTCTTTAATTATGTCAGGGTCACACGGTGGATTCTCATTGGTCCACCCAAAAAGCTACTTTTCAAAAAGCTAATTTATTAAAGCTACTTTAATAAAGTTACTTTAATAAAAACAACTTTATCGGTGCTTACCTAGGATTCTACTCGGGTTTTTACTCAGGATCATGCCATAAATGCTACCTCAGGGGATTGCTGAGTGCATATATCGGTGTGTTTACATACGGGACCCACATGGCCTATGTCTCTTCTTCCCTTTAAGAAACGCAGGGTATATGTACCTACCCTAAAAATGCCATTTTCACACCTCTACCAACATATTTTATTTGTCTAATCACACCTACTAAGCTCCCATATAATCCAGAGACTTGTTCTCTACCCTAAGGAGCTGAATCACACAGTCCAGGGCCCCACCTAGCCTACAGTACTTGTATTTACCATTCTAAGTGGTACTAAGTGGCGTTCTGCCCCTTAAGGGTGGTGCAAGTACTTAAATGCTTGTGTCGGTCTATTTTTCAAACCGCTACAACATATAGGCCCTCATATCGTCAGGACAACTACTCTCTTAGCGGAAGGCTAAACCATATAGTCCTCGAGAGTTTTTCTATCTCTCGACACTCTTAGGATTCTTCCCAAACTGGCCTTAGTAGTATGCTTGATATAAGCTCATCTTCAAGTCGATGGGCCCAAAATTAATGATATTACACGGTACATGTAGTCTAACATATACTTTATGATGTGCTCCATAAATTTTATAAAGCTATCATTTGGACCCCGCTCTATAATTTCATTCTTCTTTCGAGCCCAAAATATAGTATCCGAGAAGAAGTATAATGTTGTGCGGATCCAAGTGCCATATGGAAACTCTATGTCAAGAAATCCCTGATCCTAATATAAGGTGTATATATCGTGCAAATACTATGCATACTGGGCCATTAGGGTTTCTTGGAAATGGATAGCCCATAGGTACATACTCCTAATGTACTCTCATAGCTCCTAGTCCGATTGTAGATCATGAGTCACGTGTACTAGTTTGGCTCTGGAACTGGTGACAATATCTAGATCTGACTCTATCTCATTGGTCAACAATTGCTTAATGTCTCCTACATATGAGTTAACTGATAGTGCTGGTCTAGGATGAGGTCGGAACACTAGCCTTGTTTGTACCCGCTTCCTCGGGCTTCGTAACATCCTTGGACCACCCCTATCCGGTATTATAGTACTTGTTACCTTATAGATATTCTCTAGTCCTCTGGGGGTTGGTTCATGGATAGCAGTGATCCACTCCTCTGATGCCTCTTTCCGCGCATATTTGCTATTAACATATAATTAAGACCATATTAGTATACTATTCTATTACTTCCAGAACTGCTTGCTCTAATACCAAAAATGTCAAACCCTTTAATATTTAGACATTTATCAAAGTAATAACGCCCAGTTCAATAGGCGAACAGATACAGCATAAACATACTCATATAAAATACTTGATTACATTACAAGAATACTCACAGGGTTTGTACACAATATTTACAAATCCCAAAATAACATAAAAGAACTACAAATAACCAACTCTACTACTTGAATAGGACCAAAACTCTCAGTTGCCGGTGACAAGCTCCTTGCCCTTAGAGCCACTTCCTTTACCTGAATAAATTTTAAATTTATGGAAAAAGGTGAGATTCATATGAATCTCAGTAGTAACACACAATCAATCATACAAAATACAATAAATAAATATGCAATGCACCATATAGCATAACACAAATATAATATTGCAAATGTTTATGCTTGCTTGATGTTTAAAAGCAAATGTCTATTTTGTCCCTACTAGCCATACTGTGTTCACTATTAAGGATCAAATGAATTTTTTAACCCTAACTTATTGTAATGTTCTAGAAAGACAACTACCTGTTCGTACTTGTCTCACTACCTTAGCTGGGTCCCAATAGGCTTGATAGTAGTTGTACTTTTGCCATAGGGTGGTACTTGTGCTTTTCCTACACCACAGCTAGGTTTTGAGTCAAACAAGTAATATCATAAACATGGAAACATAAAGCATATAAACAATCACATAGTATATGAAAGATAGAATTACTACCTGAACACCTTTCCAATTACTCATCCTTAGTTAAGAGTCTCTTAGATGGCTCAGGCAAAGATCAAATCCTATTAGTTAGAATCAATGACAAATGTTTCATTACTTGGTTAAACATCTTCTAAATCTAGTACATTAAGTTAAATGACAATAAATAAGGTCTACAATGGCTTCTAGCACATGCCCTTTTCTTTTGGAATCAAACTTGACTTAATTGACTTTAAACTTTTCAAATCCGTAGGTCAACAAACTTGACAGTTAATTCATAACTTAATGTAGAAAACTCCAAATAATGTGATTTCAAGTCCTATGGAAAAATATTTAAGTCCCATTTGAAGAAAAAATACCAATCAAGTCCAATTATAGGGTCAAAACCTCAAGAAATCATGACAAACATCACCACCTGAAAATACATTCCAATGCTTGTGTCTTAACTTCAACAAGGAATAAATCACAATTGGCAAGCCAAATGACTTATATTACATATCATTAGAAAGCTTAGGATGTCTACTACAACCATAAAAAATATTATAGAAATTGGATTTGATATCCTAAATTTTGGGACTAAAGGCTTAAGATTTAGCCTGGATTAAAGGGGACTACTAGACACCTGTTTGGTAAATGTCATAGTGAGACATAGTATTATTTTCCAAAATTCCTTTATATCCTTGGATATTAAAAGGAATTATATTGGTAAGCTAAAGAGCTCAGGGAATAACAAAACGAAGTGATTGGAAGTCACACACAACATAGTGAAGTGGAATACCAAGTATTGTTGCTATCGGTGAAATTCCCGATGTGGCAGTCATTTTTGTGTGGCAGATTTCAAAGGGAAAATGATGTCTAAAAATTATGAAAATTTTCATAATGAAAGTAGACTTGTCAATATTTAATTTTATAGGTCATATAAGTCATTTGGAGTTGTACACAAAGAGAAATGAATTTTTGAATTTAACCTATCAAAATTAACTATTTTCTAGGACAGCATCCAAAGATTAAAATTATGGGATGAGTGAACTTCTAATTGCAATATTTTATATTTTTCTTTAAAACTAAACTCAATGAGGGTCGCATAGCCTTTGGAACCACCCCAATTGGACATTTGTACAATTAGATATGAATTTTCAAAGTTTAATGAAAATTCTACCAGATTATGTATTATGTCCGAAAATTTGAGATGGCTGATTCATTTATCCATTAATTTATCATCTTCCTCCTCATTATTCTATGCAGAAAAATATGAAAGAGAGAGAGAGTGGTCAGATGAGAAAATGGAAAGAGAAAATTCTATTCGCCGGAACTCTACTGTAACGGCATCCTCTCTCAACGTGCCCTTCAGGAAAATTCTTCTACTTATCACGAGCTTTATTTCTATGATTTTGGATTCTTATTTGGAGGTGGTTGGCACCATCTCACTGGCCAGAGTGTTGCCAGAATTCTAAACCGTTTGCGAAAACGAGTAGAGGTAAGCGTAAGCTTTCTTTTTAACCGATTGGTTTGTCGATTAGATGAGTATAGAGGAAGTTGAGTATTGTTTATGAATGGTTTTAAAGGATGTTTTTAATGGTTAAATGATGCCCAACATATTCTAAATAGATAATCATTTGAATAGAAGTAGAAAGGAAGAGATTAAGCCAAAGAAAACAAGAAACTGACAAGCTCTTCCCGAGAACTTTGAATTTTCTGTTCTGACTGTTTTGTAGGAAAGGAGTGGATATTTGATGATTTTGATACATCCATTGGCTTTAGGAGGAAAACTTATATAGGTATGCAAGTGTTCATGAATTTTGGATACTTGTATATGAATTTGGGAAATTATGAATTATAGGTGTGCATGATGCTTAAATCTGCCCAGTGTGGCAGTCAGTATTTTGCGTGATGTTTGAAGGTCTAAAACTTGTCCAAAAATTATGAAATTTTTTAGGATTAAATTAGACATGTGGAGCTTTTATTTGATAGATATTTTTTAATTTTAAAATAATTACAGCAGGAGATGTGAATTGTTTAAGATAAGCCCTGTTTTCTGGAAAGAATTTGAAATTATGATGTTGTCCAAAATGTTTCATAGGGCAAACCTTGTCAAACAATTCTGAAAATTTCCAAAATTAAATTAGAGACATAGATATTTAATTTGATAGGTTCTTTGTAATTTTTGGACAAGTGTGATAAAATATGTGATTTTTCGAAGTTATGCCTTGCTGCTGGAAGAACATCTCAAACAATGGGTGTTTGGCAAAGTTTTGGTCCTAATATTTGGTCCACGTTTTCTTTTATTTTTTAGTTAAAATTTGTCCTTAATCTGAATCTTATATATGTAGAACGTGTATGGCTCAAGTTTGAGCAACTTAAATGCTGAAGTTCTTGTGAATGGCATTTAACAACGTGTTGGAGATCTTGATTAAATAGTCAAATGATTTTGAAGAAACAATAAAAAAAAGGTAAAATATGAGGGTAAAGAGAAGAGAGAATGTTGAGATTAAAGTAAAGAGAGAAATTAATCTTAAGGATATAATAGATAGATTTTGAGATGAGAGAGAGCAAGTGCCAATTAAAATGGCTAGGCTTTATAGAACATGCATACTCATTCACCTTTCTTTATTATTTTGGCACATTATAAATATTGGTTTTGTCATATATATTCACTACTACAAAAAACATGATAAACGACCTTTTTTAAAATAAATATTATGGCATTTTACAAAAGGCACAGCATCAAGTGCCATAAGAAGAACCTACGATGCTTGTTGAATTTAAAAAACGCCAGAATATTGTATTTAATTATTAATTTTTTTAAAAAAATTTTTGACCTCTTACGGTATTTGGAAGCGTCGTAGTATGTGCTTTAGCACATCCTACAGCGCTTCCATAAAGCACCGTAGGAAGTGCTAACTGTGCACCTCCTCTGACGCTTCATGAAAGCGCTGTGAGAGGTACTTTTAGCACCTCTAACGGCGCTTCTACTGTACGAGGTTAATGAACCTCCTTTGGCACTTTCTCTAGGAAGCGCCGTAAGAGGTGATATTTTTTTTAATGCATCCCATATTTTTTTTTCATTCCAGTTGTTTCATGACCTAATCAACTCATTCTAATTCAAATATAATCCACTACAAGGATCAATATACAATACTAATAGAAAAGAAAACAAGCAAATCAAATCAGTATTAAATACCATCGATCAGTTAATAAAATCAATACTAAATATATATCCAATTACAATATAATATACAAAGAAACTAAAACAAATAGACAAGAAATTTGTAAGGAAAAATGTGCCTAATTATTTAGCTAAGTGGTATTTAGCTGACCACGTATTGACACCATTCCTCAATGATCTCATCTACTTGATAATTAGTCAACTGGTCACGCCGCTCATCTTCATAATACTACATAAATATCACGCACAGAACAAATTAAAATCACTATAAACCAATTAACTTAGACACTCCAACTCTGGTTTTTATTAGTAAGGTATTTATTTGATGGTTGTTGGTTTGGAACTGTAAAATATTTTGATATCCTTCACGGTTTTTTGAAATAACTATGGTATAATGCCTCAATATATTACGATTATTAATGAATAACCATGAATTCCTGGGTGGATTTTTCTTTAAGAAAAAATGGGGATCATTTTCAATTAGCCTCCGTCATATTACATACATATACAAATACATGTAAATGTAGAAACCAAAGTAGAGATCTATTCTAGTAATCACAAAGATTAATCTATAGCTAAACCAGAAGCCAAAAGAGAGATCTATTCTAGTAATGAAAATATATACGGAGGACACAAAACACAAACCAATAGCAAAAGAGAAACCAAAATAAAATTTGAAATAGTTAAACTAAGAACGTAACCTAACATATATGTAAAAAAATGGCTATCTCAATTAAATGCAAAAAACATTATAAACTACATATAATTAAGGAGAAGTACATACTTTTAGGGGAATATGATTTAGATCATGAGTAACTACATCTTTCATATATTTCATGACATAATAACCACAATCATTATTATTTGGCTAGAATGAACACTGCAACAATACAAAAGAATAGTGAAGGCATTGTTTAAAGAAAAAGTTGTGAATAACAAAATTTTAGTAAATTCGTATACTTTAATCTTCTTCCAAGCCGCGGTGCTGTAAGTGTGTTTAATAGGATAGGACAATCCAACACTGTTCCTATATGCGGCCAATTCACTAACAAAAGAAATAATGACTGATTAATTTTGGTTTTATTCAGTAATCACACACGCAAGTATTTACCGTAAACACTCATACGCTTACCTATTAATCATAATCACCATATTTGGTCGGTTTGATGGATAACCAGTCTCTATAGGATCCAAATAATAAACCAGGGGCCTCCAGTTATGGTAGGCTGGATCACAAGCAAAATCTAATGTTGCCTAAAATATTTTGAACATTTTACTTTGACAATAATGTTATTATGATAAAAATGAATGAATAATAAAAAATATAGATAATGTTGCAAATAACTTACCCCACATTGTATGGCACAATGAACATCTTAGTAGGGGATGCTCTGCGCATGAACTAGTCCTTAAGAGTATAGGTTTGTGTGTCCAAATCAGTCCCTGCATAGCGGCCAATAAGGTGTAGGTTGATAAATACAAATCTATTCGCCCTTTCCTTGCCCACTAATATATCATGGTATAAGTGCCTTTACGGAAATGAACAATGTTATTAACACTAAAAACTTGAATGATGAATAATAATCATAGTAACAGATGATGATGATAAAGTACCTAACCCATATGTTGATAGCCGTCGCACTAGCCCATGTACGACAAAGTACTTCAAACAGGATATCACCACCGACATGATCAAATGTATTTGTATAATAGATTTTGTCATAAAAAATTAGTTCATTACCTCCTCGACGGATGATATCTGGTGCCATTAACCTCAATTGTTGTTTATATAAGGCTATTTGTCTGCCACTTCTGTTATTGGTTGAAGGGTGTGACTTCTGTTATGTTGTTGAGTAGTATGAGTTCTTCCTATGCCCTTCAACTCGTTTTCCTTTAGGATTAGCAACCTACAAAAATCATGAAAATAAATCATGTAGTTTTAGATGAAAGTTCATGGAAAAAGTTAATGAATTGTAAATTAAATACCTTGTTCACTGGCTCTATCAGACATACTGGCCACGCAACATAGCCACCGATAACATCTCACACCATTGTCTCTTCATCCTGAGAAGGGATTCGCAAGAGGGCATCATTACATGTGCATATGTCAACCCTTATTTAGAGTGTATTCGGGGGAAATAGTAAGTTATGCAATGTATCATGGTCGGTACTATAGGCCACACCTATAGCAACCGCATTCTTGAAAGAATCATCGACGTGCAACTTTCATGTTGATTCACCCTATTAAAAATAGAGTTAATTAATATATACAGGTAAACTAATTTATAACGTAACAAAAAGTTAACTAGAGAAGAAATTAATTACCAAAGGAATGGGGACTTTAGGCGCAGAGGGGTAACTCTCTTTAGCACTACTGCTGTCACACATTGGACTTGGTGCTGGCCTAGATTGCATCAAGACATCAATTTGAGCTTTCAAGAGTGCATTTTTCTCTTACAGTAAGCGCACATGATCATTAAATTGTTCAACTTGTGACTCATAGCGACTAATCTTTTGTTCTACGTCTTGCTTGTAGCTACTCATCTTCTGGTCTAATTGTTGCTTGTAGCCAGAAATCTCCTCCTTTAGTTGAAGAAAGTTGGGTTGCTTTTGGGAGCAGAAGTAAGATGTTTAGGTGACTTAAAAACCAGTACCCCAAAGATAACCACCATACTCAGGAGCTTCAAGCGCTCTACTGAGCAAGTCGTCAGGACGAATATAGTTCCCCAACTCTGGTTGTTCTTGCGTCATTGCGCACTATTGCAAAAAAGAAGTACAACATTATTAGTTATTATATTATAGAATTATTTAAGTAGAGATAAATATTTATTATATATATAATCTGCTACTCATGCAGTAATCCACAACTACTATAGCTTGCTCACTAGGAATGTTGCCCTTGCTATTTGTGCAGTGATAACATAATATTTATTACACTCATTTGTATCTCTTGATTAATAAATTTATATTTTTTAGTAATAAATAATGGGCTTTTATGCTTATTTGGGCTTTGAGTGTTTTATTGGATTTAACATATTTTAATAATAAAAATTCCAGATTTACAACCCTTCTCTATTTTTATCATAACTCTTGAACCAGATATCCGAATGATCTCATTCTTATCTCATTGTTTAGATGATTCAGAGGCAAACAATTGATATGAAGACTTGAAGGGCAGATTTGGACAAGAGGATAGTCAAAACTGTAGTCAATGTTATATGTATTTTTCTGAATTTTATTGGGCCCAAATTTTGTCATGAAGCACCATTTATTATTAATTTCCGTTTTGGGCTGAACTGGTAGGCTCTGACCCATTTGACAATTAGGTTTTTACTTTAGTTAGCTGAAACAATAGGGTAGAACGAATTTGGGACGATTTTGGATTGAAATCAGAAGTTTTTCATTCTCTGAAAAATGTTCTTCATGTTCTTCGTGTTCTTCATTCATTTTTCAGATTTTCCAGCCATGTCCGGCTAAGTTTCTGTGATTGACCTATAGATTGAGGATTCACATTTCCAATCAAAGGACATACTTAAACTGGTAACGTAACTCGTTTCTATTTACTCTAATCGGATTTGATTTTTGGAATAGTTCGAATGTTTGTTTTAATATTCAGATTGGTACATCCCAAGGACACAGTTCGAATAGGGTTACAGTGATACTATGCGATCGTACAGTAGCATGCCACGCATACGAACAGAACTTAGATGATCGTCTAGTCGAGGGATTTGTTGGATGAATACAAAGATTTCAGTTCGTCCAGAACCAGTCACGAGTTCGTTATAATCTTCGTCCGATGATGGTAGGAAACTATGAATCCCAATTCTAGGTCAGTTATTTTAATCTGTTTGATCTAGTTCGTTTTCGATTTCTGTCTTTAATATGAGTTTATTTTTCGTTAATAGTTTAATTAAACCCCCTCAATCGATCATTGTTTGAATGTTTTAAACTACATGTGAATTCCGTGGGAAACGATCCAGGTTCTCTATACTACAAATTCTTATTGAAACTGGTTATTTTGCGAGAACTCGACAATTCTCGATCAAAATTTGGCGCCATTGCCGGGGAATTTGCATCGGTCTAGCATTAAAGTAGTGTAGTGTTTAAGTCAGGTGGTTCTGGTGGTTTGGCAGATTTGTATCTCAACCAAATCACTCGGCGCTAGGTCTTTTTAAAGGCATTGGGCATTCTAAGCAAAAAACACTTCCTTTAGGAAGTGAGATCACCCCAAATTTTCCCAAATTCCATCACCTAGACCACTTTTTCACTAGTTTTTGGTCTCGGTGGGACGTAGCCGGTATTTCAGAAATTGTTCTAGGATTTTTACTAGAATTTCTGTCTTGCTCTGATTAGGTTGATTTTTTATGAGCTGAAAGAAAATGTGCCTCTGAGTATAACTTATTGCTTTGCTATGAGCCCCCACCTAACTTTTCCAAATTCCATCGTTTTGACCACTTTTTCAATTTTTAAGTTTTTTATTGCATTTTTGGGTTCCCGGATAGTGTAGAAGTTATTCTGTGCAAGTCCCATAATTTTTAAAAATCATTTGGTAGTGTTTTTTATTTTTTTTGGTCAATTTCTAGTGTAGGCTTGTGATTTTGCATTTTTGAGTGTTCTGGTGGTTGTCCTGATTTTTTCCTATGCTGTATGACTAGGAGCAGCACTAGTGCATCTGATCTGTTGGACATAAATCCTGAAATATAATGCATAATTCTTGCTGCTAGAGGGGCTGTTAGGTTAAGTCAGAGGGTTATTACTGAACCTGTTTTTTATTCTGACATTGATTTTGTTGGCACTTCTGTTTCTTCTGATTCTATTGGCAGTACTTCTAGTCACTCAGACACTATGGAAGATCAGGGAAATAATAGGACTTTAAAGCAATTGACTACACCTGGTGATAATTATCAGCTATTGTGTATCCAATACCCTGCCCTTGGTGCTAACCTTGAACTTAAATCTGGACTTATATATTTATTGCCCAAGTTTTATGGTCTTGCAGGTGATGAACCGCACAGGCATCTTAAGGAATTCCATGTGGTATGCAGCACAATGAAACCACAATATATTGATGAAGACCACATTAAGCTGAGAGCTTTTCCTTTCTCTCTTGAGGATGGAGCAAAGGACTAGTTATATAATCTTCAACCGTCATCTATTGGAAGTTGGGCTGATATGCAGAGATTGTTCCTAGAGAGATTTTTCCCTTCTTCAAGAGCCACTACAATCAGTGGAATCAAGAAAATTAATGGCGAAAATATGCATGAATACTGGGAGAGATTCAAGAGGTTGTATGCTAGTTGCCCCCATCACCAGATAACTGATCAGCTCTTAATTACTTATTTCTATGAGGGTCTTCTACCTAATGACCGAAATCTGGTGGATGCTTCTAGTGGTGGAGCCTTAGTTAACAAGACACCCCAAGAGGCCAAAGATTTAATATCCACTATTGCAGCTAACTCTCAACAATTTGGCACTAGAGCAAATAGCACGCTGTGTTCCAGATCAGCAAATCTAATGATTCTCACTAGCGATTAGAGAATAGAATTGATGATCTGACCTCCTTGGTGAGGCAACTAGTAGTGACTCAAACAGTGCAGTCTTCCACTCCACAGTTGGGCTATTCATGTGGTTTCTATTCTGATCCCTCCCATTCTACTGATTCTTGCCCCACTTTGCAAGATAACACATATCAAGATCAGTTACTAGCTGCTGTGGGCGTTTTTCTAGGGAAGCCACAACACCAGCAGCAAAATAATGCCTTCTCCAATACATATAACCCTGGCTGTAGAAATCAGCCGAATTTTAGGTGGAGCCAGAATCCGAGTCAGATTTAGTACCATAATAGTCATGTGTAGCAAAGTTCTGGAAATTACCAACAGAGACAGTTTCCACAGAACAGACAGAATTTCCAACAATTCACACCTCCACAGCCAGCACAACAATAACCGACCAGCAGCAGTAGTGGTTCCTCACTAGAAGAAATGATGAAGCAACTTGCAGCAAACAGTTTGTAATTCCGGCAACAAATTGAGGCCTCTATCCAGAGTTTACAGACTCAGATTGGAAAGTTGGCAATATCATTGAACCAACTCCAGCCTCAGGGATCCAATACTCTCCCTTCACAGAAAATTCCCAATCTGAAGGGAAACGTTAGTGCTATCTCTCTACGGTCTGGTAAGCAATTACAAGGGCATAAACCAACTGCAGATGTGATTGAATCCACATCGAAAAAAGAGTCAGAAAAAGTGAAGATTGACTCTAGAAATAAATATGCAATGAAGAAAGGTGAAGATGAGTCTGGAGTTCCTATTCCTTTTCCTTTCCCTCAGAGAGCCCTTCAATCCAAGAAGTTGGCAGAAAAAGTGCAAGACAGTGATATCCTTGAGACATTCAGAAAAGTTGGGATTAAAATTCCTCTCTTGGATGCCATCAAACAGATTCCCAAGTATGCCAAGTTCCTAAAGGAGTTGTGTACCAACATGAGGCGACTGAGGGGGACTAAACGAGTGAGCTTGAACCAGAATGTCTCAGCGCTTCTCCAACAACCCATGCCTCACAAGTGCAAGGACCCAGGTACATTTTCTATCCCTTGCATAATTGGTAATTATAGATTTGATAATTGCATGGATGATTTAGGTGCTTCTATTAATGTTATACCTGCATCTATTTATAAATCCCTTGGTCTTGGTCCCTTGCGACCTACTGGTGTTGTTATCCAACTAGTTAATAGGAGTAATGCTCATTCTGCTGGTATGATTGAAGATGTTTTGGTTAAGGTCAATGAGTTGATATTCCCTGCTGAATTTTACATTCTAGATATAGAGGATGAATCTCCTAGCAGTAGGTCCCCAATCATTTTAGGGAGACCTTTCTTTAAGATAGCTAAGACTATGATAGATGTGCATTTTGGTACTCTTTCTATGGAATTTGGTGATATTGTTGTGACTTTTAATATCTTTGATGCCATGAGACATCCTAGGGAAGAGCATTTTGTTTTGTTCATTGATGTGATAGATAAGACTGTTGATGATGTTCTTTCTGCTTGGTATGCTGATTTTCCTGATTTTGCATCGGTGAGAGATTCTGTGATATGTGCATGTTTTGACACTGAATGGTGCCCTGTTTGTACTGAGATTAATGATGTACTATATGGAGATATTGACTTGATTTATGATTCTACTTTACTTGTGGATCTTGATATTGATTGTAGTTAAGCTGAGCTTCATTCTGATGTTCGTTGTGATTATGAACTGAACCCTGATGTTAACAGTAAGCTGCCTAGCCACAGTTCTGCTTCTGTGCATGTAGTTTCAGGTATTGCAGGTGTATACAATTCTAAAATGGTCCAATTACCTAAGCTTCTTCCTTCCATGCAGCAGCCACCCAAGTTAAAGTTGAATTCATTGCCAGCTCACTTGAAATATGCCTTTCTAGAGGTAGATGAGCAACTTCCAGTCATTGTGGCCAATAACCTTCTACCTGATCAATAAGAGAAGCTGCTGAGCTTGTTGAAGGCCAATAAGAAGGCAATTGGGTGGATGTTAGCTGATCTTGTTGGCATTAGCCCTTCTATGTGTATGCATCAGATTCTGTTGGAAGCAGATGCTAAGCTAGTAAGACAACCCCAGAGATGTCTTAATCCTCTCATTTTAGAAGTAGTTAAGAAGGAAGTGACTAAGCTTCTAAGGCTGGCATCATCTATCCCATCTCTGATAGCCAGTGGGTTAGCCCAGTCCAAGTCATTCCCAAGAAGTATGGAGTAACCGTGGTAGCCAATCAAAAGGATGAGCTCATTCCTACAAGAGTTCAAAACAGTTGGAGAGTATGCATAGACTACAGGAGACTCAACCAAGCTACTCGCAAGGATCAATATCCTTTACCTTTCATTGATTAGATGTTAGAGCGTTTGGCTGGTAAGTCTCACTACTGTTTTTTGGATGGTTACTCGGGGTACTTCCAGATCCATATTTCTCCTAAGGATCAGGAGAAGATGACCTTCACATGCCCCTTTGGAACCTATGCTTACCGAAGAATGCCTTTTGGCCTCTGCAACACAACTGGTACCTTTCAGCATTTCATGGTAAGTATCTTTTCTAACTTTCTAGAGGATTGCATGGAGGTTTTCATGGATGATTTTACTGTGTATGGGTCTGATTTTGATGTATGCTTGGCTAGTTTTTCTAGAGTCTTGAATAGATGCATTGAATCTAATCTTGTGCTAAATTTTGAAGTGTCACTTCATGGTTGAGTCAGGGATAGTGTTGGGACACATTGTGTCTAAAGAGGGTATTAAGGTAGATCCTGCTAAAATTGATGTTATCACTGCTTTGCCTTATCCCACATCTGTGCGGGAAGTTCATTCTTTTCTTGGCCATGTAGGTTTCTACCGACGCTTCATTCGGGATTTCAGCAAGATTGCCCGACCCCTATCTAACCTTCTACATAAGGACACTGAGTTTGTATTTGATGCTGAGTGTAAGATAGCCTTTAATCACTTGAAGCGTTTCCTGACCACCACTCCAGTTACCCAACCACCAGATTGGTCTCTCCCATTTGAGTTAATGTGCGATGCTTCCAATTATGCTGTTAGGGCTATCTTGTCACAGAGGGTCAACAAGGTTTCTCAATTCATTGCATATGCATCCAAGACCTTCGATCCTGCCCAATCCAATTATACCACCACTGAGAAAGAACTTTTGGCTATAGTGTTTGCTTTTGATAAGTTTAGGTCATATCTGCTAGCTAGTAGGGTAATTGTTTTCTCTGACCATGCTGCTTTGAAGTTTCTTTTGAAAAAGACAGATGCTAAGCCTCGACTTATTCGGTAGATGTTATTACTCTAAGAATTTGATGTTGAGATCAGAGATAGGAGTGGAGCACAGAATTGGGTAGCTGATCATTTGAGTCGTGTCACTCATTCCTCTTCCCCCTCTGCCATTCAGGATGATTTTCCTGTTGAGCAGCTTTTATAGCTGCAAGGTAAGCTTCTATGGTATGCTAATTTAGTTAATTACTTGGTTGCTAGTCTTTTACCTTCTGATTCCACTAGGGCCCAAACTCTGAAATTAAAAAGTGAATCTAAATATTACGTTTGGGATGACCCTTATCTGTGGAGATTTTGTAGTGACCAAGTAGTTAGGCAATGTGTACCTGATCATGAGTTTGACTCCATATTACATTTTTGTCATGCTTCTGCCTGTGGTGGTCACTTTGGACCCCAAAGGACTACTAGGAAAGTGCTAGACTTTGGTTTATTTTGGCCAACCCTGTTTCATGATTCTCATCTGTTTTGTAAGTCATGTGATAATTGTCAGAGAGCAGGTAGTATTTCTCATAGGCATGAGATGACCCAGCACCCCATATTATTTTGTGAAATTTTTTATGTTTGGGGTATTGGTTTTATGAGTCCATTTCTGTTTCTCATGATTTCACTTACATGTTGCTTGTTGTTGACTATGTTTTGAAATGGGTTGAGGTGAAGGCCACCCGATCTAATGATTCTGCTGTGGTGGTAGATTTTGTCAGGTCTAACATTTTCTATGGGTTTGGCATTCCTCGAGCCATTATTAGTGACCAGGGCTCTCATTTTTGTAACCGGAGCATGGGTGCTTTGTTACAGAAGTATGGAGTGATTCACAAGGTGTCCACAACATACCACCCACAGACCAATGGTTAAGCTGAAGTCTCGAATAGGGAGATTAAGCAAATCCTTCAGAAGACTGTTAACTCCACCCAGAAGGATTGGAGCAAGAGATTAGATGATGCTTTATGGGCTTATCGAACTGCCTACAAGACTCCAATTGGGATGTCTCCATATAGGCTTGTTTTTTATAAGGCATGCTACTTCCAGTTGAATTAAAGCATTAAGCTTATTGGGCCATTAAGCAGTGTAACATGGATTTGGCTAAGTCTGGGATGGAACATAAGCTCCAATTGCAAGAGTTGGATGAGCTTCGATTGGATGCCTCTGAGAGTTCACGGTTGTACAAGGAAAAGACCAAGGCATTCCATGACAAGAAAATCCTGAGGAAAGAGTTTTCTGCGGGCTAGAAAGTTCTTCTATTCAATTCCCGTCTCAAGTTTATGCCCGGTAAGCTTCGATCTAGATGGGATGGCCCTTTTGTGATTGCTAATGTTTTCCCTTTTGGTGCTGTTGAGTTGTGTGATCCACCTACAGGGAGGACCTTCAAAGTGAATGGACATCGACTCAAACCATTTTATGAGGGATCATAGCAGTAACCTGAAGAAGCGGACCTCATACTCACTAATGCCACTTATCCTCCGTAAACATTTGGGGATTATTCTTCTTTCCCTATGTCCCTTTTCTTTTATTTCTTGTGTTTCTTTTTCACTTTTCTTTTCACACTTAGTGTAGATTTTCTAAATAATACACTTTCT
The DNA here is from genome assembly GCA_037074505.1 of Albizia julibrissin. Lineage (NCBI taxonomy): Eukaryota > Viridiplantae > Streptophyta > Magnoliopsida > Fabales > Fabaceae > Albizia > Albizia julibrissin. The sequence goes on along the minus strand of CM073484.1, from coordinate 45,420,111 downwards.
CCTTCTATCATTGTTTAGCTATATATATTGTGGACTTGGACATATTGGTTTTGATGGATCATACTGTTTGGGCTGAATTCCTTACTTTTTGGTAGTTGATTTTGGTGATGCTGATTGCATGATTTGGTATTTACCTTTGTGAGATTTTGGGCCTACATGAATGAGATTCATATTTACCATTCTTCCTTTTTCTGTGTGTCTCTGCTCCTGATTTATGTTCTCTAGAACTTGCTCTCTTTCTTTTTAAGGCTACATTTTTCACTTACATGAATAAATATGATGGAGGCGTGTTTAGTTTCTTTCTTTTATTTGCCACTTTGACCAAATAGCCTTCCCTTATACTATTAAATTCCCTTTATTAGCCCCTTTGTGCCTTTTTGACTCATTCTTTTCTTCAACCACATTACTAGCCAAAGTGTAAAACCATGTTATACCGCACCTTGGAATTTACTGAGCATTGGTTTCACCTTAGTTTTGTGTTTAAATGTGAGGGTTGCCCAAGAGTGCCACAGTTTAAGTGTGGGGGGGATGTTTGGATCTTTGATTTGGGAGTTGGGTCATTCAAAACAAAAAAAAAACAAACAAAAAAAAACAAAAACAAAAAAACAAAAAACAAAAAAAAACAAAAAAACAAAAAAAAAGAGAGAAAGAAAGAAAGAAAGAAAGGAAGAAAGGAGAATGAGGGATGTATATTTGAAATGGGATATTCCATTGATTTGAGTGTTATTATTGTCATGCTTTTTCAAATTTCTTTGGTGTTTAGCCTCACATGTCCATACTTATACACACCTTCACTTTAGCCCCATTACAACCTTGAATAATAAGCTCTCTTGATCTGTGCATGTATGTGATATGAGTAGTGGAGAAGTAGAAATTGAGCAAGCCTATGGTAGGACAATTTCTTGAGTAGAATTTGAGTGATACACTTATTTACCCTATACACTTTAGAGAGTTATTGAGAGAATCCTTTGAGAGATCATCTTATATGAGTAGCACCATTGATCGAGACTACCGTGTTTTGTAATTTGATATGCAGGGATTTCAGTTTTAATTGGTTGGTCTTTTGAAGCTCTGTGTCCATTGTTCCAATTTTACATTGTTCCAAATTGTTAGAAAGGAGAAATTTTTCTTTTAGTTTTGCTCAGGAGTGCAAAATGATAAGTGTGGAGGAATTTGATAACTGAATATTTATTACACTCATTTGTATCTCTTGATTAATAAATGTAGATTGTTTAGTAATAAATAATGGGCTTTTATGCTTATTTGAGCTTTGAGTGTTTTATTGGATTTAACATATTTTAATAATAAAAATTCCAGATTTACAACCCTTCTCTATTTTGATCATAACTCTTGAACCAGATATCTGAATGATCACATTCTTGTCTCATTTTTTAGATGATTCAGAGGGCAACAATTGATATGAAGACTTGAAGGGCAGATTTGGACAAGAGGATAGTCAAAACTATAGTCAATGTTATATATATTTTTCTGGATTTTTATTGGGCCCAAATTTTGTAATGAAGCACCATTTATTATTAATTTCCGTTTTGGGCTGAACTGGTGGGCTCTGACCCATTTGACAATTAGGTATTTACTTTAGTTTGTTGAAACAATAGGGCAGAATGAATTTGGGATGATTTTGGATTCAAATCAGAAGTTCTTCATTCTCTGAAAAATGTTCTTCATGTTCTTCGAGTTCTTCATTCATTTTTCAAATTTTCCAGCCATATCCGGCTAAGTTTCTGTGATTGACCTATGGATTGAGGATTCACGTTTCCAATCAGAGGACATACTTAAACCAGTAACGTAACTCATTTCTATTTACTCTAATCAGATTCGATTTCTGGAATAGTTTGAATGTTTGTTTTAATATTCGGATTGGTACATCCCAAGGACACAGTTCGAATCAGGTTACAGTGATACTGTGCGATCACAGAGTAGTACGTCACGCATACGAACAGAACCTAGACGATCATCTAGTCGTTTTTGGACAAATACAAAGATTTTGGTTCGTCCAGAACCAGTCACCAGTTCGTTATAATCTTCGTCTGATAATGGTAGGAAACTATGAATCCCAATTCTAGGTAAGTCGTTTTAATCTGTTTGGTCTAGTTTGTTTTCGATTTTTGTCTTTAATATGAGTTTATTGTTCGTTAATAGTTTAATTAAACCCCCCCAATCGATCATTGTTCGAATGTTTTAGACTACCTGTGAATTCCGTGGGAAACGATCCAGGTTCTCTATACTGCAAATTCTTATTGAAACTGGTTATTTTACGAGAACTCGACAATTCTCGATCATGCAGCCAACCACATCAAATTATGCTGTGGTAAATGTGTGACATCAGAGTGAGACTCTTTTAGCTGCATGTCAAAGTTAGTTGTAGTGAAAGATTAGTCATATAAATTATATTCCTAATAATAAATAATGATTAGCTTTCTTACTAATTATTATTCCAACACTGCATATGATACAGCTCCTTTCAAGCATCGGTATGGTATGCTCGAGTCACTTTCCGGTTATGCTCACTTCTTTCCTGTTTAGATACAAATCAATCATATGAATAAATGTTAGTTACAAATACATTACAAGTACTCCGTAAAAGTAAATATTATGTTACCATAAATGATGGTGTAGTATGTGAGATCACAAACTCATCCCACTACTCTTATGTTATGATTCCATCATACAGTTTCAGCGGTGTATGATTGATATTACATTGTTATCGTGCAAGTAGAATCTAACAAGGTCATAACAAAAATTATGGAGAAGTCGGCCACATTTTTGCAACACGTATTTGTCTTTGTCTTCTTCGATATTGAAATAAGACTGTAATAAAAAAACACATGTTACTTGTTAATAGTAATCTCATAAAAGTAAATAACCTCCAAATAAAGTAAATATTGTTTTCCTTAACTGTACCCAAGATGATATCTGCGTGATGTTTCTTTGCCTGTCTCCAATCTGAAAATGTAATCAGGACTCTTTCTCTAACCACAATCCCAATAAACAAAATAAATGTGCTGGCATTAGGTCAGATTGGATTTTTGTTCTCATTCCATTCAAGGTCTAACCTCATGCCCTTACTCTTGAGCTTGATCAGTTTTTTCATTACTGTCCTTCCATGGGTTATGTCAGCCTCTAATGCGGCCTATGCGGCGGCCTGACCTTGATCATCAATAACAGCAACCTCATCCATATTTGGGAAATCCATTTTCTTACAAGTTAAATAAACCAAATGAAACATCAGTGCATAGTGACAATCATGACAATGAAAGTAAATTAAGGTAAAATATATGAACATATATACATGTAATAAAACATACAAGGTAAAAAAATGTCACTCGTTATCATCTTTTCCTCTTTCTTGTTTGATTTAAAATCTATGTCCCCTCGTTATGATCATGTCTCATTTATAAGGGTTCATCTTCATTTTCATCTTCATCTATATCAATATACTTTGACCACAACATCTCAAAAGAAAGATCATCCTCAGGAATATTCAAGAATTCATTAATTTTAGCATCAACTTGTTCTTGATGATTCTTGTTTGATGGAAGCACAATGGACCAATTCTTCTTAGTAGGATCTATAATATAAAACACTTGTTCGGCCTGTGATGCTAAAATCAAGGGATCATCTTTATACCAAACTTTAGAAAGGTCCACTTGAACAAACCCAACTCATCTGTATGTAATCCACTGTTGTTGTTTACACATTTACATCTGAACACAAGGACCCTAAACACAGTGTAATCTACTATATTCATTTAATAACACCAAAATATGACATTGGTGCATAGATGGGGTATATGTCTTTAGCACTGGTTCTATGCCAAGAATTAGCAACAAGTATTACCCCAATGTTTGCATCATGCTCCTTGTATCATGTTTATGTGTGTAGAATGTGTAACCATTGATTGCATAACCATTGAAAGAAAACATATTAAAGCTTGGGCTATTCGATAAACATCTCAAGTATTCAGAAACTGAATCAGGATTCCTCTCCACCTCATCATTAATGCACCTTTGTAACCAACTTAGAAAATGACTGTTGTGCTCTTTTGTTATAAGGTTTTCAATTCTATCACCATGTATCGATCGAAGAGCATCCTTGTGTTCTTCAACATATGGTTCAACCTCATCAATGTTATGTAGCACATACAAGCGAGCTTCCTCACATTCTATCAATGATATCCTAATTACATCCTTCCCACTTGTTCCTTTCCCTGATGTTCGCCCATAGTGACGAGACTTAGGGATCCCTACAGGGTCAACATTTGACAGAAAATTAGCATATAAGTCACTTGCTTCTTCAACCATGTAACACTCAGCTATACAACCCTCTGGTCGATATCTATTTTTCACATACCCTTTTAAAATTTTCATAAACCGCTTATTCGGGTACATTCATCTTAGGTACATTGGACCACACAATTGAACCTCTTTCACTAAGTATACAGTTAGATGGATCATATTGTCAAAAAAATAAGGTGGAAAATACATTTCAAGTTCACACAGAGTACAAACTATTAGCCTTTACAAATCTAGTAAACTCATTGAATCAACCACTTTACTACAAATCAGCTTGAAGAACATGCAAAGTTTGGTGATGGCATTCCTTACTTTTTTAGGTAAGATTGACTGTATACCAATAGGTATAAAATTCTGCAAGAGCACGTGACAATTATGAGATTTCAGGTTCTTTAGCTTCAACTCTTTCTCTGATACAAGATTGTTTATATTTGAAGAATAACCCTCTGGAACTTTGATTCCTTCAAGAAACTCATAAAATAACTTCTTCTCTTTCCTTGATAGAGTATAAGCCGCTGGAGGAAGATAAGTGCGATATATTTGCTCAACTGGTGCCAACTCTTCTCTGATGCTCAATTTGACCAAATCCAACCTCGCATTAATATTGTCCTTGCTTTTTCCTTACATATTAAGTAATGTGCCAATTAAACTATCACATATATTTTTTTCTATGTGCATCACGTCAAGAAAATGTCTCACATATAAGGACTTACAATATGGAAGTTTAAAGAATATAGACCTCTTCTTCCAGCCGCTTGTCCTGATTTATTTTGTAAAAGGCTTACCAGAATTGTTATCCAAGTGTCTAACCTTCTCAAATACTTGAGTACCAGTCAACATTTTCGGTGGGCTACCTTTTTCTGAATCACCATTGAAGCCTTTTTTCCACTTCCTCCAATGATGTTTTGATGGTAAGAATCTTCCATGTCCTATGTAGAGATTTTTCTTACAATGATCTAGTCGCATTGAATTAGTGTCATCTTCACATATAGGGCACACATAATATCCTTTGAAGCTATATCTAGACAAATTACCATAAGTAGGGAAATCATTTATTCTGCTAAACAACATGGCTTTCAAAGTGAAACTTTCTTCCCTGTGCTCATCATACACATTAATGCATTCCATCCAAAGCAACTTCAAGTCATCAATTAAAAGAGCCAAGTATACATCTATATCATTCCCAGGTTGGCTTGGTCCAGAAATTAACATGGACAACATCAAAAACTTACATTTCATGATCAAGTACGGAGGAAGGTTATTAATCATCAATATCACCGGCCACGTACTGTGTGTACTTCTTTAAACCCAGTGGGGATTGATTCTATCAGTTGAAAGTGTAAGGCACAAGTTCCTTTCTTCATATCCAAAGTCAGGGTGGTCATGATAAACTTTTTTCCATTGAGGGGCATTTGCAGGGTGCATAAGGTTCGTGTCTTCAATGTATTCATCTGCATGCCACCTCAACAGCTTAGCAATCTCCGCATTACTGTACTATTGCTAAAATCTCAAAATAATGAGAAAATACCATACAATCTTTGACAGACTTTTCCCTTTCTTCTTCCCATATCGAGATGCATTGCATTTAGGGAACTTTTCTAATGTTGCATACTGATTATGAAATAATATGCAATTGTTAGGGCATGCATGGATCTTCTCAAAACCCATGCCAATTATTGAGCAAAGTATTCGCTTTGCCTCATATGTCTTGGTAGGAAGCACATTTTCTTTTAAGAGCATATCATGCACAAGTTCAAGAAGTGCGGTGAAACCAGAGTTGCTCAATCCATAGTGCGCTTTAAAGTTGTATAATATCAACACTGTTAGCAATCTTGTATATTTAGTGCTACCAGGATATAATGGTTTCTCTGCATCACCTTTCAGCTTCTCAAATTCTTTAGGGCAATTAAGAAGCACCCATTTGACCGCATTTAGCATTTCTTGAAGGCCATAATCCTCATCACACATGCTTGGGTCAAACACATCATTTGAAGCACTGGTTATGCTATGCACCCAATCACTACTTGCATCATCTATCTCACCATGTCTTGTCCATTATGTATATGATTGATCAATTCCATGACAGACTAAATGATCTAGTAAATCAAGTGGACTAATCTGCTTTATATAGCAATAAGATAAGCAAGGACACAAATTTTGTTAGGCTTATTTGTGTGTTCTCTTACAAATCTAATAAATTCTTTTACACCATATATATATTCTCTTGAGCGCCAATCGAAAGACATCTATTTTCGATCCATCTATACCTTAAATAGCATGTTACTAAATGGCGTTTTATTTTAAAGCGTCATCTAAAAGAATAAATATCTATCTTGCATGTATAGTGGTATTGTCTGCTACTAAGATTCCCCCGAATCTCACCCTCCCTCAACCAACCATATAGGCAGTTAAGCATAGAATAGGAGTATAGAATGTTGTGCTAGGAGAAGAAGTTACAATAAAGGAAAGAAGAATTATTTAAGCGTTGTCCCATTATGTAATTAATGTTTGAGTAATTAATTGTATATCACTGCATGATGGATAAAGTGAATTTCCTAAGCATGATAATTGAATTAGAAATAGGTAATTGTATGGTACGAGCCCATTAGTTAAGTAAGCAGAATGATTAATAATAAAGAAATACTCTTATAGTAATGAATGGAGCAAAGAATTTTATTGTAACCCCATGAATAAAGATAAGTAATTTGGTAAATACAGTTTCACCAGTTGAATACTGACCCCATAATTAAGTCACAAGTTCAGGTTTGGGAGCCTAAGTAAGGTTTTCCCTAAGCCGGTAATGCTTCCACAACGCATAGCAAAGGGGTATAGGGACGGGTCTTACATAAAACTTTGAAGAAGATTGAATTTTTAGTTCGAATCAAAATATTATTAAACCTACCAAGTAATTCAATTCAATATCTAGGTTTGAGGTTCTGAGTTAATGGAACCTCCTAAGCGATGCAACTCAATATCAACAATTTTTTGTGTTTAGCAATCCCTTAATTCTAGAAGGATTGACACGTAAGAGAATTATAGCACACTTGAATCGATAGAGAGATGAATAGTTGAAGCATTTGTAGGTTGCCATACCCCTACTAATAGTTGTTTAATGTGAAGTTAGTGCTGACTTGTACAATTAATCCAGATGGCATAATTTTGTTGGCTACTTGGACATAATTGACTTAATTAACCTGACCTAAGTTTTGTCATTTCCAAACCTATACTTAGAACTTTAGAAAATTCCCAAATATTCATTAAAGATAGTGAATAATTTCCTGAATCATATTTGAGGCTTAAAAAGGCTAGAAATGAGAAAACTGCCTCAAAAAATAATTTTAATTAATTTTTAGAATTTTGGTTAATTAAAGGATAATTTGCCAAATTTAATTGTAAGAAAATCAAGAGGCTTTAAATAATTGGAAAAAAGTAAGTAAAAATTATTTTAGGGTTAATCTAAACTTCTAAAAATGGTTTCATTCCTAAAATATGGAAAGTTTTGCTTAAAGTATGTCTTATGCTATTTTTCCCTAAATAGGGAAATTTCTAAAAAAAATTAAGAAAAATACATAAGAGACTAAGTTTTAGCTTGAGAAAAATTGGAATAAAAATCAAGTGGCTTAATCAAGATTTTGTAGAGTATTACATTGGTTATAGGGTTAAGGTGCAAAAATACACATGTGATTATTTTCAGAGTGCGCCTAATACCAAATGCTTTTTTGAGAGATAAAGTAACTAAGAACTTCAAAATAGAAGCATAAGTCAAAGTTGTTGTTTAAGGTAGGAAATGTCCATTACTTGTAATGTACTAAAAATTCCATGACTCGTTCTGCTTTGAATATGTATGAAAGTTTCCGCTTCAATAGACCAGTACAAGATATATGTATATATGTATACTTACGTATGAAACTTGGCAATAATTCAAGTCACTTTGAGGCTTTTAGTGGACACCCAAAATGGCACCAATTTAAGGTAGAATAAGGGAGGAAGGTGTCAAATCCCTTAATATTTTGATATTCGCAGAGTAATAAGCACATAGTTCTGTAAGGCATACATAAATAGCAGAAACATACTGGCATTAAGTACTTGTTTACATATAGGAAATAACCGTAGGATTTGAAAAATATTTATAAATTGTACATAGTGTTCAAAGAAACAAAAGTACAAACTAGATAACCAATAATAGTCTTTATATGCATCGGGACGCTTACTCTTTGGTGGCTACTGACTTACCCTTCGAGCTGCTACCTTTCGCTAGAATGTGTTTGATAAAGGGTAAGATTAGAGCAAAACTTAGTAGCAACATATAATCCAACATACATAATATGATAATAAATATGGAATGTACCATGTTATGTAAGATGCGAACTCATGTTGTGTGCATACTGTCCAAGGCCAAACGACTGTTTGCAACCCGGCTTAGCTCATGTCTAAGGCCAAACGACTCTTTGAACCCCTAGCTTATCGTGTGTTCCATCGCTAGATCCCAGATCAAAACTAAGTTGTGTGACCTAGGTAGTGTCATACTACAAAAGATGGCATATACAAAGCATATAGATATTCATCTAGTGCATGAAAGAAAGAGTTACTATCTAAATCTTTTTTCCATTCCGTTATCTATTCTAAGCTCTTGTTCCAGCTCGGGCTATTCTAAGTTCCTATAAAATTAAAGTTACAAGTAATTGGTTATTATTTGTACTATTACTACCTTTAAGCACATTTTGTTGGTTATCTATCATAGTTTCAATAGTTTCTTCACAGTACAATTCTGCACAATACAGTTTCACTGTTTCCAGAAAATTGACAGATTTTCAATCAATTTTGGAAAATCATAATTAATTCTAGAAAATTATAAATTAACTTGTTGCAAAGCCTATTTGAAGCTCTTTAAATTTAATTTTTATGGAAAAGTACTTAATTCTGGTTATTTCGACCACATTGTTCCCAGAAATTAGCCAAACCTCCCCTGTTTCAAATTGTATTCAATAAATACGGCTCAACTTCAAAAATCCATGTATTTTAATATACTATTCTAAACATTATGATCTACATATCAAATTATCTTCCATTTTTCACAAAATCCACAAAATCAAGCCAAAGAAAACAACAATTACCACAACAACAGCGTATAAGGTTAGAGAATCAAAGTTTTGGAGATTACCTCTTGATTTATCTCCTTCTCTCTCTTGGTGAATATGCCCTCTCTCTCTTCCCTCTTGAATTTTCTTGCTAACTATGATTTTCAAGAAGATGAAAAGGTTAGAAGAGGTTCCCAAGTGATTTATAAGGCATAAGTACTTGAAATCAAGCCTCTTACCTTGGATTTTTGTCTCTTGAAACCCTATTTCTTCCTTATGTTCTTAAGCTTTTCAAGGTCTTCTCCCTTTCTATTCTTTTTTCTTGACTAAAATGAAGGAAGAAAGAGGAGATAAAAGCTTCTTCATAATATCTCTCTTGCTTTTTGTTTATTATTGTTTAATGGTAATTGATCATGTGCTTGAATGTACTTGGCCATAATCTTTTTTTCATCTTGAATTAATCCTAGCCAAGTATAATATTTCCCTTTTATTCCCCTTTTGACATAAAATTAGGAGAAGAGAGGGAATAAAAATAGCTTCTTCGTATATCTCTAATTGCTTTTGTTTTACTATTGTTTAATGACAATTTACCATATGCTTTTCTTTTGTGACATCACCTCTTCTTTTTGGCTTTAAGATAATTCCACATGGCCTTCTTGTCTTCCAAGTATTTATTTTCCCTCCTTTTCCCCTTATTTAGCCAAAAATATTAAGAGGAAAGGGAAAAATAAATTGCTTCTTGCTTTGTTGGCAAATTACCATTTTGCCATTACATTTTTTTGATTTATTGAAATAAATCATATATTACTCTTTCCCTTGGTTTGGTTGAATTTTGACACTTATATTAGGCCATTATTTGTGTCCTTTTATGCTCCAATTTAGGTTACAATGTTAGGCCTTTAAATGGACAATAGTTGCTCTTTTGTGTCCTAGTTTAGCCAAGTTGTATGTAACCACCAATTGAAGTATTTATCATTTTATGTACATCACAATTTACCATTTTATTCCATTAAATGTATCAATTACATACAACGAATATTGATGACTAAAAATGGGATGTTATAGAAGGCATTATATGGCAATATGGGACCAACACCAAGACTTGACGTTTCCCGAGGCAAATCAGGGCATAGACTCAGCAGTTTTTGGAGAACCAGGGGTAGTAGCGCCATTTTGGAGTCTCTAGGAGACACTTGGTGGCACTCATCCTAAAAAGGGACACATATCGCAAAACCAATGGCCCTCTATCAAAAAGTAGCTTTATTAAAATATCTTTAATAAAGTAGTTTTATTAAAGTATCTTTTGAAATTTCCCTTGATTAGCCAATCAAATGCAGACATCTACCATTAGACATTTGATAAAGGTGGAAAAGCCAATGTAATCTATTGGTCTCTAGTCTGGCCATATACCTGATTTCGCCTACTGCGGTATCGAAGCTGGATAAATCCTTCTCCCTTGATGGCTGAATTCACCCAATTATGTTAAAGGGAAAATGAAGATAGATTTTAAGAAGAGCATCGGGCACCCTCCAGTGTAAGTAAGAATATATGGTACACAGAATCACCTATTACCCTATAACTCCCAAAAAGGAGCACCTAGCACCCTAATATGTGCCATAATTTATTTTAAATATTTCAGACCTCTCCATCTCTCTCTTTAAGTTAGATAAGACCTAAAATTGGCAGAAACGTTAGAGAAAATCTAGACAAAAAGGAGAGAAGTTCTTTATGCTCTTCAACGATTCAAAGAATGAAATCATGTTTTTAGCTTCTGAAGCATTCATTAAACTTCTTCTACTCATCGAGAGCAATGTTGCTATGGTTCTAGAATTCTAATATGAGGTGTTTGGTGTTATCTCCTTGGAAAAAGTACTGCCAAAATTTTGAACCAATTACTACTACAAAAAAATCATAAATTACGCTTATTTTTATAAATATTATGGCATTTGGAAAGCGGCACAGCTTCCAGTTTCATGAAAGCAACCTACGGTGCTTCTTAAATTTCTAAAAGTGCCTGTGCTTTTTTATTTTTTTTTTTTTAAATATACCTCCTACGATGCTTTGGTGGGGAAGCATCTTAGGAAGTATGGACCTCCTATGATACTTCCCTAGGGAAGCGTCGTAGGAGGTAATAGACGCTCTTAAAGGAAGTAATGTAGGAGGTCTATCACCTCCTATAGTGCTTCCAGTCCTACGGCGCTTCCAGTGGTTCACCTCCTATGGGAAGCGGCATAAGAGGTAGTAGTTTTTTTTATTTTGTTTTATGTAAAATGCTTTGTCTGAACTCATTCCAATTGAAATCTATAGTAATTTACAATACAAATTGACAGTAAAAAAGAAAACAAAAACAAAATTAAATAACACATAAATAGTTCATAAAATTAGTACTAAATGTATCTAATTACAACATAACAATTGTATGTACAACTAGTTTTAGGAGACTAAACAACAAAAGAAATATGCAAGAGAAACAATCTAACTAACATATGTTCCTAAATATTAGGTGATATTTTCCTGACCATGTATTCACACCATTCCTCAATAATTTCATCCACTTGTTAATCAGTCAATTGGGCACAACGTTGATCTTCATAATACTACATAAATATCACGCACAGAACAAATTAAAATCACTATTAATCAATTAACTTTGACACTTCTTAATTAAATTCAAAACACAATATAAACTGTAAGTAAAAGTACTTACTTTCATAGGAACATAATTTAGATTTTGAGTAACTACATCTTTCATAAATTTCATGACGTAATAACCACAATCATTATTGTTTGGTTGGAATGGGCACTGCAACAATACAAAAAACAAAAGTTAAGTCATTGTTTGAAGAAAAATTTATGAATAACAATATTTGAGTAAATTCATATACTATAATCTTCCTCAAGGTATAGGCTGTGGTGCAGTCACTGTGTTCATAATAGCTCAATCCAACATTGCTTCTATATGCGATCAATGTACTAACAAAACAAGTAGTGATTGATTAATTTTGGTTATCCAATAATCACACATGTATATAAGTACTTCCAATATAGAAGTTCAAAGAAAATAGACTTTTTTCTTCCAGCCACTTGTCTCGATTTGTTCTTTAAAAGGCTTACCAAAATTGTTATCCCAGTGTTTGACCTTCTCAAATACCTGAGTATTGGTCAATATCTTTGGTGGGCTACCTTCTTCTGACTCACCATTGAAATCCTTTTTTCACTTCCTCCAATAATGTTTCGATGGTAAGAATCTTTAATGTCCAATATAGACATTTTTCTTACAGTGATCTAGTCACAGCGAATAAGTATCATCTTCACATATAGGGCATACACAATATCATTTAATGTTGTATCCGAACAAAATTATCATAAGCAGGGAAATCATTTATTATGTCAAACAACATGGCTATTAAAGTGAAGCTTTCTTCCCTATGCCTATCATACACATTGACGCCTTCCTCCCAAAGCAGCTTCAAGTCATCAATTAGAGGAGCCAAGTATACATCTATATCATTCCCAGGTTGCCTTGGCCCAAAAATTAACATGGATAGTATTATAAACTTACATTTCATGATCAAGTATGGAGGAAGGTTATAAATCATCAATATCACCGGCTACGTACTGTGTGTAGTACTTTAAACCCTGTAGGGATTGATTCCATCAGTTTAAAGTGCAAGGCATAAGTTTCTTGCTTCATGCGTGAAGTTAGGGTAGTCATGATCAACCTTTTTCCATTGAGGGGCATCTGTAGGGTGCCTAAGGTTCGTGTCTTTAATCCTTTCATCTGCATGTCTTGTCAACAGCTTAGCAATCTCCATATTACTGTACAATCGCTTGAATCTCAGAATAATGGGAAAATACCATATGACCTTCAACAGACCTTTTCTTTTATTCTTCCCATATCAAGATGCATTGCATTTAGGGCACTTCTCTAACGTTGCATACTGATTACTAAATAATATGCAATCATTAGGGCATGCATGTACCTTCTCAAAACCTATGACAGTTGTAGAGCAAAGTATTCGCTTTGCCTCGTATGTATTTGTAGGAAGTACATTTTCTTTTTGGAGCATATCTTGCATAAGTTCAAATAGTACGGTGAAACCTGAATCACTTAATCCATAGAGCACTTTAAAGTTGTATAATTTCAACACTGTTAGAAATCTTGTATATTTAGTACTACCGGCATATATTGATTTCTCTGCATCACCTTTCAACTTCTTAAATTTTTTAGGACAGCTATAAAGTACCCCTTCGACCGCATTTAGCATTTCTTGAAGACCATTGTCTTTATCACACATGCTTGGGTCAAACTCATTCGAAGCACCAATCATGGTATTCACCCGATTACTATATGCATCATCCGTCTCATCATGCCTTGTCTATCGTGTATATGATTGATCAATTCGATGACATACTAAATGATCTAGAAAATCAAGTGGACTAATTCGCTTTCCATAACAACAAGACAAGCAATGACACAAGATTTTGTTAGGATCATTTGTATGCTCTCTTGCAAATCTAATAAATTCTTTCACTCCATCTATATATTCCCTTGAGCACCAATCAGATGACATAAATTTTTGATCCATCTATACCTTAAACATATTTTTATAAGTGGTTAGTTTCTTACCTATTGCAGTTACTAATTACTTTTATCTTTTGTTATTTATTTTAAAAAAATTGGCAGCATAACATCCTAAAATTTGAAGTTTACTAAATATTAAACACTTTCTTTCAGTCACAAATAATCAACCAATTAATCTAGCAACATCATATTTACAAAGTCAAGAGATTAAAAGTATGCTTGATGTAAACATAAAGGACTAAAAGCATAGTTTATCCAAAATTAGATTTTATTTAAACAATTCAAACTTGTAACAACTAAAAAAACAAAGGTTTAAACAATAAGCACCACAACGTAACTATCATTTTTTTAGCAGTGTGCTGAATTCAAAAACCAATAATGTGGCATACACTATTTTCCTTTGTCTCGTCAATCACTACTACAAAAGAGGATTTTTAGTGGCGCACACTTAATGATGTTTCTTAAAAATACCGTAGATAACTGATTTATTATTTTTCTAAAAAAAAGAAATAATAGCCTCTGGCTTTTTCTATTATAAGCGTCGTAAGTTAGAGTTGAGATGCTATGGCTCTTCCTGAAAAAATGTCATATAAGGCCTTTTTTTCCTTTTTTCTTTTTTTTATATCAAGTAAATCAGCTTTAAAGAAAAGCGTCATAAATGGTGTAATAATTTAAAATTATTCTAAACTTTAGATATATACAAGTAGTAGTCATCAGCACGTAAATTAAATAAACTTCCCCCAACTTCTTTATTTCTAATGCTAATAAATATTTAAAAAATAAATTAACAAAAGTATCTAAAAAAACATAATTAAATAAAATTTCACGTTAGATTAATTGTATACAAGTTGGCCTTAGCAAAAAAATAATTGCTTCAAATATATATATATATATATATATATATATATATATATATATAAACACAAAAACCTTTATGTATTTAAAAAAAGCCTTTGGCATAAGGCTGCCAAAAAGAAACAAAAGGAATATATTCCTTTTGACATTAAACAACTTGCTTTACGTGAAGCTAGTTGTCAAGCCAAGGGAAGAGCACCTTGGCCTACACTTTTTACAAAAGCGCCGGCCAAGTGCTCCCTTGGCTGATGCTTCTGAAAAGCGATGGCCAAGGTCATTTCCTTGGTCAACCTTGGCAAGCGCTTCCAATGGAAGCGCCGGCCAAGGTCCAATTTTTTTTCCTTTCTTCTTTTCTTACACTCACTGTCGGCCTTTTTTTTTCTTTTTTGTTTTGTCTTTTCT
This sequence comes from Albizia julibrissin, assembly GCA_037074505.1. Taxonomy (NCBI): domain Eukaryota; kingdom Viridiplantae; phylum Streptophyta; class Magnoliopsida; order Fabales; family Fabaceae; genus Albizia; species Albizia julibrissin. The sequence goes on along the minus strand of CM073484.1, from coordinate 45,404,878 downwards.
ACTTTTCTTTTTCTGTCAATGCTTTTGTTCTATATCTTCATTTCTATCTTCATTTTGCTTGCCATATTCATTTTGCAGACTTGAGGAACAATTTCAGTTCGCTTTGAAAGCTAGCTCTCTTCTCTGCCTACAAGTAAGCCTCTTTATAATTTCTCTTTTCATTACTTACTAGATTATTTTCTTTTATTTGTCTTTCTTTTTCCCAAACAGTTAGAAAAATCATTTTGATATGTTTAATTTTTTCATGTTTTAGCTCTTCTTTGATATAAATATACTTCCACTTACAATATTACACGATGAGGTTACATTAGTTTGGTTTGGCTAATTTGAGAGATTATTACTAATTTATTATTCAATGTTCTGTTCTGGATGAAGTTATTAGTGATGCTTTTTATGTTATTTTATTTTTTAAAAAGTGTGCTCTTAGAAAGTGCTTTAAAATAAAATGCCGTTTAATAGCATGCTTTTTACATAAATTTCCTTTGTGACATGCTACTTTTTTTTTATAACACCTTGGACTGTGTTTTCTTTGAAAAATTCCTTACAAGGCTATATAAATTCTTTTTTACGTGCAGGAGTGTCATTTTTTCACTTTCTCCCGCGTCTCCATTATATTCTACATAACTACGTGAAAAATAGAAGCTTCTTTGGTCCCCCACCTTTTACTTTCTTTATTCTTGTCTCCTCTAACTTCTCCGTGCACATATGATTTATTCAATATTTGGTTGCCACTTCAGTTGCAGTTCAAAGCTTCTCCGGTCCCACGTGTTGTTTTCAACTTGTATCGCCTCGTACAACATTTTTTCTCCTCTAAGTGCCTTTTCCCTCAAAATGTGTGTATTTTTTTTCTTTTTAGTAGAAATTTGTCCAAAATCTGAATCAGTTAAAAAACGTGTATAACTCATACATGAACAACTTAAATACTAGAGTTTTTCAATAAATAATTTTTTACTAAAAAAAAAGGTAAAATATGAGCGATGAAAGAGTGAATGTTAAGATTGTTGAAGGAAAGAGAAATTAATGGTGAGGATATGATAGGTGGACGGTGAGACAAGAGAGAGAGGAAATGCAAATTAAAATAGTTGCAAATTAACATTGTTGAAGAACCTCTGTTGTCGTATATGTTGTGCTGCTTATTTTTTAAACCTCTGTTCTTTTGTAGTTATTATAAGGTTTGAATTGATTGGATGTGATTTAATTTAGGTTAAAGTGTATTTGTAGTAGTCCTTTCAAGTTCATACCAAGTAAATATACTTTTAATCTCTTAATTATAAATATGATGCTGTTGGATTAATAATTGATTGATTATTTATTACTTATAGAATGTATTTATTGTTTGGAAAACTTTAAATTTAATTTTAAGATGCTATGATGTCAATTTTTTTGAAATAAATAGGAAAAGATAAAAGTAATTAATAACTAACTGCTTTAGACAAACAACTAACCACTTACAAAAATATATTTAAGGTATAGATGGATAGAAAATGGATGTCTTCTGATCGGTGTTCAAGAGAATATATAGATAGTGTGAAAGAATTTATTAGATTTTGAAGAGAGCACACAAATTAGCCTAATAAAATCTTGTGTCCTTGCTTATCTTGTTGCTATGGAAAGCATATTAGTCTACCTGATTTGGTAGATCATTTAATCTGTCATGGAATTTATCAATCATATACACGATGGATAAGATATGGTGAGAAGGATGATGCAAAGAGTGATTGGGTGCAAATTATGTCAAAGGTTGTATGGTATTTTCCCATTATTCTGAGATTTAAGAGATTGTACAGTAATGCAAAGATTGCTAAGCTGTTGACGTAGCATGCAGATGAATGGATTAAAGACACGAACCTTAGGCACCCAGCAGATGCCCTTCAATGGAAAAAGGTTGATCATGACCACCATGACTTAGCATATGAACAAAGGAACTTACGACTTGCACTTTCAACTGATGGAATCAATCCCTACGGGGTTTAAAGTAGTACATACAGTACGTGGCCAGTGATATTGATGATTTATAACCTTCCTACACAGTTTATCATGAAACGTAAGTTCATGATGTTGTCCATGTTAATTTCTGGACTAATGCAACCTAGGAATGATATAGATGTGTACTTGGCTCTTTTAATTGATGACTTGAAGTTACTTTAGAAGGAAGGCATTAATCTATATAATGGGTACAGGGAAGAAAGTTTCACTTTGAAAGCCATGTTGTTTGGCACAATAAATGATTTCCTTACTTATGGTAATTTGTCCAGATATAGCGTCAAAGGATATTGTGTGTGCCTTATATGTGAAGATGACACTCATTCAGTGCGACTAGATCATTGTAAGAAAAATGTCTACATGGGACATCGAAGATTCTTACCATCAAAACATCGTTGGAGGAGGTGGAAAAAGGCTTCCAATGGTGATTTAGAAGAAGGTAGCCTACCAAAGATGTTGATCGGTACTTAGGTATTTGAGAAGGTTAGACAATTGGATAACAATTTTGGTAAGCCTTTTGTAAAACAAATGAGGACAAGCAGCTCGAAGAAGAAGTGTATTTTCTTTGAACTTCCATATTGGAAGTCCTTATATATGAGGCATTTTCTTGACGTGATGCACATAGAAAAAAATATATTTGATAGTTTAATTGGCACATTACTTAATATGCAAGGAAAAAGCAAGGACAATGTTAATATGAGGTTGGATTTGGTCAAATTGGGCATCAGAGAAGAGTTGGCACCGGTTGAACAAGGATACCGCTCTTATCTTCCTCCAGCGGCTTATACTCCATTAAGGAAAGAGAATAAGTTATTTCGTGAGTTTCTTAAAGAAATCAATGTTCCAGAGGGCTATTCTTCAAATATAAACAATCTTGTATCAGTGAAAGAGTTGAAGCTAAATAACCTAAAATCTCATGATTTTTATGTGCTCATGCAGAATTTTGTACCTATTGGTATACGGTCAATCTTACCTAAAAAAGTAAGGAATGCCATCACCAAACTTTGCATGTTCTTCAAGCTGATTTGTAGTAAAGTGGTTGATTCAACGAAGTTACTAGATTTGCAAAGGCTAGTTGTTTGTACTCTGTGTGAACTTGAAATGTATTTTCCACCTTCTTTTTTTGACATTATTGTCCATCTAACTGTACACTTAGTGAAAGAGGTTCAATTGTGTGGTCCAGTATACCTGAGATGGATGTACCTGAATGAGCGGTTTATGAAAATCTTAAAAGGGTATGTGAAAAATAGATATCGACCACAGGGTTGTATAGCTGAGCATTACATGGTTGAAGAAGCAAGTGAATTATGTGCTAATTTTCTATCAAATGTTGACCCTGTAGGGATCCCCAAGTCACGTCACTATGGGTGAATGTTACGAGTGTATGATGGTGTATTTAGAAAATACAAGTATATTCTATTGTAATCAAGTAATATAGAAGTGAGTAGAGTATCGTTCCCACGAGGATTGATCACTATTGGTAATTTTAATTCTATTTAGTCGGTCGATTAGTTGTGATTGAGATTGCAAGATAAAAATGATAAAATATGAATACAAGTGATATGAAGACAAATATGAGAAAAAAGCCCTAAGGATTAAATTTCACTTAACAAATTCTGAATTGAATCACTTATCTATTATAGTATAATTTATTCCACATGATTGATAGTCAAGTTTCCCTAATTTAATTACTAGCCTCTTCCAAGGTCAAGTAATTCTATAATTAATTTCTAACCCAATATATTCCTATATGAATTTAAGCAATTAATCATGCATTAAGATTTATGGAACTCATTAAGACTACACAACCCATATGAATATATTCCTATTTCATATGCAAATTATGGTTTTAATTATAGGATCCACACACATGCATCTCCTTCCGGTCTCAACATGCATATTAAAATCATCCAAAAGGTGGCCAGTCAATTGAAAGCAGTAAGAACAATAATTAAAACTAGATTTAATAAGTTAAGATTCAATCCGTTATTAGTAAGTTACATCATCACCTTAGGAAAAGAAAAATGTAGCTCATGATAAAATTAAAAACAAAACCAAAATAAATTACAAACGTCTTAAATATTGCATAAAAATTAATTACAAAAATATAAAAATACAACTACAAGATGCATGAAAATGGAAAATCTAGCCTACCATATAGGAGGTAAAACCTTCCATGTGGGTGGCAACCTATACCACCCATAAAGGAGGACTACCTAGGCCTTCCATATAGGAGGTAAAACCATCCATGTAGGAGGCATGCAAGAAGTAAAAAAAATGCAAGAAATAAATTCTAAAAATAACAACTATCTCCCTAAAATAGAAGCTCTCTCTCTCTTTCTCTCTTCCTTCCTCCATTTTAGGGTGCCAAGAAGCTCTATTTATAGGCTTCATATTTCGAGTGAGCAGTAACTTTTGCTACAATGCTATAGTGATTTTCTACAGTGAAAACACACTAGAACAGTGAAAAAGTACTTCTGCACCGACCCACTTCTGCACCGACCCACTTCTGCACCGACGCACTTCTACACCAACGCTACAGGAATCCAAATAGTACCGCTACAGTGTATTTTCGCTACAGTACCATATGAATAGTGATTAGTCGCATGAATAGTAACTTCCCCTTAAATGCCTTCTTTAATTCTTCTTAATGTGGTACTGTTCATGGGTGCAAGAAAATCATTATTTATTAATTAATTACACCCAAATTGATTACATTCAACTCAAATATAGTCCACAAAATCATCATATAAGGGAAAATAAATATGCAAATATTTTACTTATCAGCGAACATTGGGGAAAGGAACAAGTAGGAAGGATGTAATTTAGATATCATTGACAGAATGGGAGCAAGCTCACTTGTATGTTCTACATAATACTAATGAGGTTGAACAATATGTTGAAGAATACAAGGATTCTCTTCGATCGGTACATGGTGATAGGAATGAAAATTTTATAACAAAAGAGCACAACCTTCATTTTCTAAGTTAGTTACAAAGGCGCATTAATGATGAGGTGGAGAGGAATCCTGATTCAGTTTCTGAATACTTGAGATGGTTATCGAATGGCCCAAGCTTTAATGTGTTGTCTTTCAATGGTTATGCAACCAACGGTTACACATTCTATACACATGAACATGATACAAAGAGCACGATGCAGAACAGTGGGGTAACACTTGTTGCTGATTCTTGGCATAAAGCCAGTACTAAAGACATATACCCCATCTATGCACCAATGTCTTATTTTGGTGTTATTGAACGAATATGGGAGATAGATTACACTGTGTTGAGGGTCCCTATGTTCATATATAAATGGGTAAACAACAACAATGGATTACGTATAGATGAGTTGAGGTTTGTTCAAATGGACCTTTCTAAAGTTTGGTATAAAGATGATCCTTTCATTTTAGAATCGTAGGTCAAATAGGTGTTTTATATTGCAGATCCTGCTAAGAAGAATTGGTCCATTGTGCTTCCATCAAACAAGAATCTTCAAGAACAAGTTGATGCTAAAAGTGATGAATTCTTGAATATTCCTGAGGAAGATCTTTCTTTTGAGATGTTGTGGTCAAAGTATATTGATATAGATGAAGATGAAAATGAAGATGAACCTTATACATGAGATATGGCCATGACGAGGGTACTTGGATTTTAAATGAAACAAGAAAGAGGAAAATATGATAACGAGTGACATTTTTTACCTTGTATGTTTTATTACATGTATATATGTTCATATATTTTACCTTAATTTACTTTCATTGTCATGATTGTCACTATGCACTGATGTTTCATTTAGTTTATCTAACTTGTAGGAAAATGGATCCCCTAAATGTGGATGATGTTGTGTTATTGATGATCAAGGTCAGGCCACCGTACAGGCCACATTCGAGGCTGACGTAACCCGTGGAAGGACGGTTATGAAAAAAATGATCAAGCTCAGAAGTAAGGGCATAAGGTTAGTCTTGAATGAAATACGAACAAAAATCCAATCAGACCTAATGCCAGCACATTTACTTTGTTCATTGGGACTATGGTTAGAGAAAGAGTCCCGATTACATTTTCATATTGGAGACAAGTAAAGAAACATCACATGGATATCATCTTGTATACAGTTAAAGTAAACAATATTTACTTTATTTGCAGGTTATTTACTTTTATGAGATTACAATCTAACAAGTAACGTGTTTTTTTGTTACATTCTTGTTTCAATATCGAAGAAGACAAAGACAAATACGTGTTGCAAAAATGCGGTCGACTTCTTCATAATTTTCATTATGACCTTGTTAGATTCTACTTGCGCGATAACAATGGTAATATCAATCATACACTACCAGAATTGTATGATGGAATCATAATACAAGAGCAGTGAGATGAGTTCATGATCTCACATACTACACTACAATTTATGGTAACATAATATTTACTTTTACGAAGTACTTGTAATGTATTTGTAACTTACATTTATTCATATGATTGATTTGTATCTAAACAGAAAAGAAGTAAGCATAATCGAGAAAGCGAGTCGAACATGACATACCGGTACATGAAAGGAGCAGTATTATATGCAGTGCTGGAACAACAATTAGTAAGAAAACTAACCATTATTTATTATTAGGAATATAATTTCTACGACTAAGCTTTCACTACAACTAACTTTGACATGCAGATAAAGGAGTCCCACCCTGATGTCACACATTTACCACGGCATGATTTGTTTATGGCTGGATACATAAATAGTAAGGGCGACATTCCCAGTGATCAAGCCAGAGCAGTTACGGATTACTGTGTGAGCAGCGGATTATATATATAATAAAGATTTAGCTCTACTTAAATAATTCTATAATACAATAACTAATAATGTTATACTTCTTTTTTATGATAGTGCATAATGACGCAAGAACAACCGGAGTTAGGGAACTATGTTAGTCTTGACGACTTGCTCAGTAAAGCGCTTGAAGCTCCTGAGTATAGTGGTCGTCTTCAGGGTACTATTTTTGGAGTCACCCAAACATCTTACTTTGGCTCCCAAAAGAGACCCAACATTCTTCAACTAAAGGAGGAGATTTCTGGCTACAAGCAGCAACTAGACTAGCAGATGAGTGGCTACAAGCAAGACGTAGAACATAAGCTTAGTAGCTACAAGTCACAATTTGAAAATTTTAATGATCATGTGCACTTGCTACAATAGCAAAGTGCGTTCTTGAAAGCTCAAATTGATGTCTTGATGCAATCTAAGTCAGCACCAAGTCCAATGTGTGACAGCAGTAGTGCTAGAGAGAGTTACCCCTTTACACCTAAAGTCTCCATTTATTTGGTAATTAATTTCTTCTCTACTTAAATTTTTTGTTATGTTATAAATTAGTTTACCTTTATATATTAATTAACTCTATTCTTAAAAGGGTGAATCAACGTGCAAGTTGCATGTCGATGATTCTTTCAAGAACGCGGTTTCTATAGGCATGGCCTACAATGCCAACCACGATACACTGCAAAACTCACCTTTGCCCCCTAATACACTCTGAGTAAGGGTTGACATATGCACATGTAATGATGCCCTCTTGCCAATCCCTTCTCAGGATGAAGAGATAATGATGAGAGATGTTGTCGGTGGTTGTGTCGCATGGCCAGTAGGTTTGATAAAGCCTGTGAACAAGGTATTTAATTTACAATTCATTAAATTTTTCTATGAACTTTCAGCTAAAACTACATTATTTATTTTCATGATTTTTATAGGTTGCTGGTCCTAAAGGAAAACAATTTGAAGGGCGTAGGAAGAATTCAGACTACTCAGCAACACAACAAAAATCACACCCCTTAACTAGTAATAGAAGTGCCAGACAAATAGCCTCATATAAACAATAATTGAGGTTCATGGCACCAGATATCATCCGTCAAGGAGGTCATGAACTAATTTTCAATGAAGAAATTTATTATACAAGTACATTTGATCATGTCGGTGGTGATATCCTGACTGAAGTACTTGGTTATACATGGGCTAGTGCGATGGCTATCAACATATGGGTTAGGTACTTTATCATCATCATTTGTTACTATGATTATTATTCATCATTCAATTTTTTGGTTTTAATAACACTGTTTGTTTCCATAAAGGCACTTATACCACGATATATTAGTGGGCACGAAAAGGGTGAATAGATTTGTATTTATCAACCCATACCTCATTAGCCACTATGCGGGGACTAATTTAGACGCACAAACCCATACTCTTAAGGACCAGTTCATGCATAGAACATCCCCTACTAAGATGTTCATTGTGCCATACAATGTGGGGTAAGTTATTTTCTACATTATTATCTATATTTTTTATTATTCATTCACTTTTATCATAATAACATTATTGTCAAAGTAAAATGTTTAAAATATTTTAGGTAACATTGGATTTTTCTTGTGATCCAGCCTACCGTAACTGGAGGCCCCCGCATTTATTATTTGGATCCTATAGAGACTGGTTATCCACCGAACTAGCCAAATATGGTGATTATAATTAATAGGTAAGCGTATGGGTATATATGGTAAATATTTACGTGTGTGATTATTGAATAAAATGAAAATTAATTAGTCATTACTTCTTTTGTTAGTGCATTGGCTGCATATAGGACAATGTTGGATTGTCCTATCCTATTAAACGTACTAACAGCACCGCGGCTTAGAAGAAGATTAAAGTATATCAATTTACTAAAATTTTGTTATTCACAAATTTTTCTTTAAACAATGGCTTAACTATTATTTTGTATTGTTGCAGTGTCCATTCCAACCAAATAATAATGATTGTGGTTACTACGTCATGAAATATATGAAAGATGTAGTTACTCATGATCTAAATCATGTTCCCCTAAAAGTAAGTACTTCTACTTAATTATATATAGTTTATAATGTTTTTTGCATTTAATTGAGATAGCCATTTTTTTAAGTATATGTTAGGTTACGTTCTTAGTTTAACTATTTCAAATTTTGTTTTGGTTTCTCTTTTGCTATTGGTTTGTGTTTTATGTCCTCCATATATATTTTCATTACTAGAATAGATCTCTCTTTTAGCTTCTGGTTTAGCTATAGATTAGTCCTTTTGATTACTAGAATAGATATTTTCTTTGGTTTCTACATTTACATGTATTTGTTTATTTACGTAATATGCATGCAGGCTAATTGAAAATTATCCCCAATTATTTTTTTAAAAAAATCCACCTAAGACTTTATGGTTATTCATTAATAATCATAATATATTGAGACATTATACCACAGTTATTTCAAAAATCTTGAAGGATATTAAAATATTTTACAGTTCCAAACCAACAACCATCAAATAAATACCTTACTAATAAAAACCAGAGTTGGAGTGTCTAAGTTAATTGCTTTATAGTGATTTTAATTTGTCATGTGCGTGATACTTATGTAGTATTATAAAGATGAATGGTGTGACCAGTTGACTGACTATCAAGTGGATGAGATCATTGAGGAATGGTGTCAATACGTGGTTAGCCAAATACCACCTAGCTAAATACTCAGGCACATTTTGTTTTACAAATTTCCTATCTATTTGTTTTAGTTTCTCTGTATATAATGTTGTAATTGGATATTTATTGAGTACTGATTTTATTAACTAATTGATGGTATTTAATACTGATTTGATTTTCTTTTTTCTTTTCTATTAGCATTGTATATTGATCTCTATAGTGGATTATATTTGAATTAGAATGAGTTGATCAGGTCATGAAAAAACCAGGATGAAAAAGAAATATAGGATGCATTAAAAACACATATCACCTCTTACGGTGCTTCCTGGAGAAAGCGTCGGAGGAGGTTCATTCACCTCCTACGGTGCTTCATGAAGCGCCAGAGGAGGTGCATACTTAGCACCTCCTCCGACCCTTTCAAACGTTGTAAGAGGTCAAACTTTTTTTAAAAAAATTAATAATTAAATAAAATATTCTAGTATTTTTTTAAATTCAACAAGCGAAGTAGGTTCTTCTTATGGCACTGGATGTTGTGCCGTTTGTAAGACGCCATAATATTTTTAAAAAAACGCCGTTTATCGTGTTTTTGTTAGTAGTGCTATAAGATATACAATATTAAATATATTAGTTAGTCAACGTAAGGAGATGAATATATTATACAAACTTTTTGCTGTTAATATCTGATATCTATATTTGACATCATCAAGACTAATCATTAGCATGTTTGGAAACTCTATTTAGAATCGGGTTTATTTTATAAGCCCGATTTCTGTAAATCGAGATAAATCTCCTCCACATATTTACCTCATAGACCGTAAAAGCATCCTCGTGAACCGTAAAAGTTACTTCGTATTCCATGAATCATGATTTATAAGCACTTATGGAGCTTCTATAAGCTAATCCAAACGAGCTACATATCTAACAATCTTGCCAGTCGAAGTACTATCGGATTTCTGAACTAGTTGCAGAAACGTGTAGCGGTAAGTGTAAGCTTTAATTTGAACTGATTGGTTTGTGGTTTTAATGAGTTTTCATGAGTTTTTGGAGGCTAAATATTTTCATCTAGTAGAGGTTTTTGAGGATTAATAGTGCCTTGATCATGTATATGTTGTTAAATGATGATTTATGATGATGTTAGGCTAGTTGGATAGTCAAAATTATGTTTTGGTTTATTATATTTAGACAGGGTTTGTTCAGCCAACTGTGTAGGGGCTAAAGGCATGTGATTTTGATTTTTTTGATGTTACCATTGTGTTTAGAATGGAAAAATGTGTAGGAATAGCTCCTAGTTGTAAATTTCGGACCACTGGAAATAAATACTGTAAACCTAAATTTCTGCCTGTGTAAATTTCTTGAGTGGCAGTATGGTTGTGTGACATTTTTTAATAGGAAAATGTTATACAATAAATGTGAAACTTTCTAGTCTTAAAGTATACTTATCAAGCTTTAATTTGATAGGCCATAATGGTCAATTGGATTTGTACATACAGAGTTATGCATTTTTAAAATTGGTCATGTAAAACTAGCATGTTTTTGGAGTAGTGGCCAATGAATGGTAATTCTTGAATTATGTACAAATAATTGGTTACAAGAGGTATTTTTACCTTGAAAAAACTTAAATAAGGTCATGTAGAACTTGGAACCACTTCATTTAGAATTTTATAGATTAAGTTATGATTTTTGGAAGTTCAGCCAAGAAACAGGGAAAATCTGGAAGTCCAGATTCTTGGTTGCGACTAAAGGATTTCTTGGCTAAGGCCTTGATAAGTAAAATATTTGCATATTCATTTTCCCTTATATGATGATTTTGTGGACTATATTTGAGCTGAATGTAATCAATTTGGGTGTAATTAATAAATAAAAAATGATTTTCTTGCAGCCATGGATAGTACCGGATTAAAAAGAATTAAAGAAGGCATTAAGGAAAAGTTACTATTCACGTGGTACTGTTCACTGTACACTGTTCATGTGGTACTGTTCACTGTGCACTGTAGCAGTTTCACTGTAGCAAATCACTGTAGCAAAATCACTGTAGCAGTCCGAAAATGAAGCCTATAAATAGAGCTTCTTGGCACCCTAAAATGAGGAGAAAAGAGGAGGAATGAAGAGAGAGAGAGAGTTTCTATTTTAGAGAGAGAGTTGTTATTTTTAGAATTTATTTCTTGCATTTTTTTTACTTCTTGCATGCCTCCTACATGGATGGTTTTACCTCTTATATGGAAGGCCTAGGTAGTCCTCCTTTATGGATGGTATAGGTTGCCACCTACATGGATGGTTTTACCTCCTATATGGTAGGCTAGATTTTCCATTTTCATGCATCTTGTAGTTGTATTTTTATGTTTTTGTAATTAATTTTTATGCAATATTTATGATGTTTAGAATATATTTTGGTTTTGTTTTTTATTTTATCATGAGCTAAATTTTCCTTTTCCTAGGGTGATGACGTAGCTTACTAATGACGGATTGAATCTTAACTTATTAAATCTAGTTTTAATTTTTCCTTCATGATTGAGTTTTAATTATTGCTCTTAATGCTTACAATTGATTGGCCACCTTTTGGATGATTTTAATATGCATGTTGAGACCGGAAGGAGATACATGTGTGTGGATCCTATAATTAAAACCATAATTTGCATATGAAATAGGAATATATTCATATGGGTTATGTAGTCTTAATTGAGTTCCATAAATCTTAATGCATGATTGATTGCTTAAATTCATATAGGAATATATTGGGTTAGCAATTAATTATAGAATTACTTGACCTTGGAAGAGGCTAGTAATTAAAATAGGGAAACTCGACTATCAATCATGTGGAATAAATTAGACTAGAATAGATAAGTGATTCAATCCGGAATTTATTAAGTGAAATCTAATCCCTAGGGCTTTTTCTCATATTTGTCTTTATATCACTTGTATTCATATTTCATCATTTCTATCTTGCAATCTCAATCACAACTAATCAACCGACTAAATAGAATTAAAATTACCAATTTTGGTACTTAGTGATCAATCCTCGTGGGAACGATACTCTACTCACTTCTTTATTACTTGATTACGACAGTGTACACTTGCACTTCTAAATACACCATCCTAAATTCGTAACAGGCCTAAAAGCTTCTGACCTATTTTTGGCCATGGGCAAACATCCTTAGTTGCAGCAAAACCCTAATTTTTCTACATTTCATATTTCCCAAGAGGTGTTGATTGGTATGGCCTTTCCCAACCCCAAAGGCTTTTGTTTGAGCTTCCAAAGGCTAGTTAAATGACTTAAATGACAACCAACAAGCTAAAACCAAGGATAAGCATCAGAATGAATCAAGAATAATTTAGTTTACATTATACTAAAAGTATTAGATTAAGTAATAACTTGTCGTCCGTAAATTCTAATTATAGGACCTAATAGCTGTCAGGGATCTAAGACCTACCCAAGCTTGGAAAAACAGTTAGATACCCCTCAAGAAAGGCAACCAGGTAGTAACTCTTTCTTTCATATGCTATGAGATACTTTGCATGTTTATGGTTTCATCATGAATTTTCTAAAGCATTCAAAATATGCAAGGTGGTTACTCGAGCTATGGAAATTTCTATTATATATGCACGAGTAGACGGCCTGAGGCCTCTTGCAAAGGTAAACACTCAAGCCCATGTGAATTGTTATACCTAGCGCTATAGTAATATGCTAAACTGCATGTTGTGTACTGAATGCTGCTATGATAATTCTGTTTATATGATGACTGTGTGGCATGCACTGTGTTCTTATATCTATATGATTGATTGTATGTTACTACTGAGATTCTTTTGAATCTCACTCTGATAAGTAAAATATATGCACATTTATTTTCCCTTATATGAAGCATTTTTTGGATGATATTTGAGCTTAATGTAATGAATTTGGGTGTAATTGATAAATAAATAATGATTTGACATAAAATAGAATTCATTGGAAAATACTAAATTTTGACCCTCTTTCAGTTTTTAGGAAATATCTGGAGCTCTAGATGTTAAATTAGGACGTTCTTTATATGGATAGAAAGCTGAGAAAAATTCCTACAACTTTTATGTTGAGGTAAAAACCCAGTTCTGTCCTTAAGATCCCGAATTTTGCTTAGAAGTTGAATATGTGATTCTGTCCAGGTCTGACCTTTATCCACTAATTTGACCATAACTGGAGCCGTAAATGTTGAAATAAGGAGATATCATATACGTTTTCAAGCTAAGATCCAGATCTACAACTTTTATGAAGACAACAAAGTGAGATTCCAACGTTTTAATTGCCAAACATTAGCTGCAATCAATGAGCAGGGTGGTCACAAAGTCAATATTGGTGGCTTAGAGTCAAAATTCTTACCTAACATGTGAAAATTCTTACACCCAATTCATCTATAAATAGAGGAGTTAAAGGCACAAGGTAGGACACCATCTTAGAGTTTAATTTCATGCATTTTTATTGTTCTTGCATACCTCCTACATAGAAGGTTTAGGTAGTCCTCCTTTATAGATGGTATAGGTTGCCTCCTACATGGAAGGTTTTACCTCCTATATAGAAGGCTAGATTTTTCTATTTTCATGCATCTTATAGTTGTATCTTTATGTTTTAGAATTTAATAATCATGTTTTCTGCAATATTTATGAAGTTTTCAATTTATTTTGGTTTTGTTTTTAATTTCATCATGAGCTAAATTTTCATTTTCCTAGGGTGATGACGTAGCTTACTAATGACGGATTGAATCTTAACTTATTAAATCTAGTTTTAATTTTTCCTTCATTATTGAGTTTTAATTATTGTTCTTAATGCTTTCAATTGATTAGCCACCTTTTGGATGATCACAATATGCATGTTGAGACCGGAAGGAGATACATGTGTGTGGATCCTATAATTAAAACCTAATTTTCATATGAAATAAGAATATATTCATATAGGTTGTGTAGTCTTAATTGAGTTCCATAAATCTTAATGCATGATTGATTGCTTAAATTCATATAGGAATATATTGGGTTAGTAATTAATTATAGAATTACTTGACCTTGGAAGATGCTAGTAATTAAAATAGGAAAACTCGACTATCAATCATGTGGAATAAATTGGAATGGGAAAAAGCTCTTATTCCAAAAAGAGAAGAGCTAAAAGAATGAAGGCTTGTCCTAGATGTGCAAGGTGGAATTGTGATCAGTGCTGTCGAAGCAAAGGTATGGTTTCAATAAATCGAGAAGATAAAATTCAATTTATAAAGGATGGACTGAGTAAGGAGTCATTGGATGATATCATTCATACTCTTGAGACGCATCCTAGTGGTGATTTTCATAATGTACTTCTCAATTTATTTGACATATTTACAAAGAAAAAGAGCGCTATCGTCTTGGGAATCTGACGTTAAAAGACCCTGTTTGCTAGTTTATAAGAAATCTGGATGGGAAGCAAATCCTCGATTCATATAAAGCGTTTAAGCCGTTACTGGACATAAAACCAGAGGAAGATGTGAGCCACAATTACAACTACTGTACATAATCATGCTTTTGTCTAATCTGTCGTATCTTTATAGTGACTTTTTGACTTTCGTTACTCCTTTTGTTTAATTTCTTCACGTAATGGCTACCGGTCATTCGTGTCGGATATTTTTTTCAAACTTGTTGGAAAAATGTCTCATTTGCATGATCTTGTTGTCGTTGTTTTAGTAGTATAATTATGTATTTTTCCACTTATAAAAACAAAATAAAATGTCTAAGAGAAAAATAGAGAGCAAGGGTGTCACCAAAAAATATAGATTTACATCTATTTGCATTTTCGATGAAACTGACTCAGGAAAGGATGGAGAGTTTATACCTACAGCACAGGAACTGGGACGTGCATTAGCTGCTAGGAAAAACAATTTTGTATACAGGGAAGGACTCCAGGGCCTGAAGTTAAGTATGGCTATTCCTGCAACCATTAATGGTAGCAAGGGTTTGTGTGTAAGGGTGAAGGAGTTAGAACATCACATCTTCTTCTTAGGGCAAGAGTTGGAAGTTTCAAGCCTACCTGAACGAATGGGACGTATGTTCTACTGTGCTAAAGCTTTTATCACGTGGTGGTTTGGAAACATTGGATGGGATCTCGAGCGTTGCATATTGGGCTAAGCTTAACTTTCACAAAAAGCCATTAGGATTGTTAAATGTTAATGGTTTTTATGATTACCTGTTGTTTTTTCTTGATCATGCTGTGGAAACAGGATTCATACCCCAAGCGACTCGTCATTCCATCATTTCTGCACCAACTACTGATTAACTACTTGATAAACTGCAAACCTATGGACCTACACCAGATCTATTAGTAAAAGAAAAAGGTGGGCAGTCTTCAGACAGTAGTCGGAAGCAGAATTCAGATACTACTCTCCGGTTGTAAACTTTCCTTAATCTTAATGGTTTTACTCTTAGCATTTTAGTTTACTTTATTGTTTGTTTATGTTTTCAAATAAAAAAATATGTCTCTAATCTTTAGAAGACATTGAGGACAATGTCTGATTTAGGTTGGGGGAGAAAAAAAAAGCATAGTTTCTCTATTAAATAGTTAGTTAGTAAAACCATTAGATGCATGGGGTGTGAAAAGATGGTAGAGTAAAGAGTTATTCTTAACTTTTGAGACGCATCTTATTAGTTGCATTTTTTTTCTTTCTTTCTATTTCATCTAAAAAAGAGAGAGAGAGAGGTCTGAAAATAAAAAAAAATTTATGAGTGTTTTTTAATGATTTTAAGAAGTATATAAGTTTGAAGCATAGAGCAATTGAGTTTAGAGATTTTATAGCATGATTGAACAACTGATTATTGGATTTGGTGATGAATTTTGAGATTGAATGAGCTGAATTTGAAAGTACTTAACCGTGAGTTTTTGACCCTATATGATCAATAATGATTATCTTTCTTGTGTGTGATATTCATCTATTAAGTTGTTACTCTAGAACTTGCTTCAAATCTGGTTGAAATTACATGTCACATGCACATTCAAAAATGATAAAAGCATTTATTTTCTTTAGCCAGAGCAAAAAAGTCAACCTTACAATTACACCATTGATAAGCCCCTTTGAGCCTGATTGATTATTTCTTTATTGTCAACCCATTAATGTGATTTAATGATATATCAAATGCTCTTACTTAGTTCAAAAAGATTAACAAAGCATTTGAAATCTTTGTGAAATGGGCTTTTGACAAGTGTGGGGGTGTGTATATTATCAATTGTAGAATTGCAAAAAAAAGAGAAGTAAAAAATAAAAAGAGGATGTTTTGGAATAAAAATTGTGGGTTGCCATGATAAGTCTATTCATAAGATGGCCCATTTTTCAAATGCTCTGTTTATTTCTTAGATGTAACCCTTCATATCACTATTTACATTCCTTTTACCCTAGCCCTATTACAACCTTTAATAAGTCCTTTTGATTTGAATTATGCATGTGAATTTGGTAGTGGAGATTGAGATTTTTAGCAAGCTTATGGTAGTGCAACTTTTTCAGGTGAATTTGAGCGAAAAACTTACCCTTAAATACTTAAGAAATTGAGAGGACGAGTCACAATTATGAATTTGGTTTATTCATTTTCAAATGAAGTTACCAGTTTATACTTTTGTTGATTCAAGAATACTATGATCTCTTTATTCTTTATTTGTGTCCTTTTTTATAACTTGACACTTCTAATTTTGTTGGAAGCACTTATTAATCAATCCTTCTTGTCTGAGGACGCCCAAGAACTAAGTGTGGGGGAATTTGATAAGTAAAATATCTGCACATTTATTCTCCCTTATATGAAGCATTTTTTGGATGATATTTGAACTTAATGTAATGGAAAGGGAGAGATTCATACGAATCTCAGTAGTAACAGACTATCAATCATATAAAATATGAAAAGTAAACATGTAATGTAGCATTTATCATGATGAAGCAATCAAAACGCCAAGCATATGTCTAACAATAGCTCAAGAACCAAAGCGATGATTTTTGCCCAGGATCAAAATGATCACTCGCTCCCTACTTGCACACAGCAGACCATAATGTGATTACATCGCCACACAGGCAAATCAAATTGGCCTCCCTATACTATGTACCTATCGGTCCTTGAGGTACCTTACTTGTCCCTCAGGGTGGTATTGTACCTTTACCACACCCATATCTAGGAATTACCGCCATTCATAACTCATTTCATAGAATATGGAAAATAAGACATATTAACAATCACATAGAATATGAGATATAGAGTTACTACTTAGACTCCTTTCCAAAGCCTAACTACTACCGTTCCTTTAACTTTTCTTCTAGCTCGGGCAAACATCAAATCCTAAAATCTCCAAAGTAATTAAAAATGAGTTATTACTCATTCATATCTCATTTTAAAACTCATAAGTTGGTTATCTTTACTCAAGGTTCCAAATTACCAAAATGCCCCCTAGGGAATCCGGTCTAATTCCCTTTATACTTGATATATTTGTACTTTACTAGAAATTATGATCCAAGCTATTCCTATAAAATTTCATGTGTATAATGTACTTTTGAACTTAATTTTGACAAATTTACACTGGATTTCTAGTTTTATGCTTGACAACCACCAATATAGGGTTTTAGGGGCAAAATTGTCATTTTCATAGGTTTTTCAGAAATTTCCAGCTTTTCAATTAAATTTGAAAATTCATAACTAAATCTAGAAAATTCTAAATTGAGTGGTTTCAGTTCCTATGTAAAGATATTTCAGTCCTATTTCAAGAAAAAATGTCACAAAGTACTAGACATAACCACAAAGTTCCAGAAAATTCGCTAAAGTTAATTTGCCACAGAATTCATTCCAGATTTATGACCAAATTTTGAAAAATCATATCTTTCAATCCACTCATCCAAATGGCTTGTAATACCTATCAAATTAAATCTTAGGATGTCTACTTTCATCTTATAAAATTTCATAAGGTTTGGATCAGGTTTGTCTATTCAAAAACACGGCACAACAAATTTAGAACAAATTGGAAAAATGGAAGTTTCATGTTTTAACCTTTAAAACACCTTCATTTCCACTTGTAATCATATGATTAACCCCTTAAAACTATTTAACCATGATTAGTGTTAATTTGGGCAGCATCTCCCCTAGGGTTTGAGCATCCCAAATTACAAAATCCAACCAAAATAAGCCAACAACCAACAACAACATCAAGATCAAGTTTAAATCTTCAAGAATTCACAAGTTCTTATGCTTACCTTTGCTTTTCTCTTCTTGGCTCCTAAAACCACCACCCTTTTCTCTTCTTCTTCTTGATTTTAAACTTGATATAGGGATGATTCAAGGTAGCATGAGAATTAGGGAGGTATTTCCATGATTTAGAAGACAAGAACAAGTAGAAGTTTTCATCTACTTAACTTGATCTTGCTTCTTATTCCTTGTTTCCTCTTCTTGCTCTTAGCTTTCTCCAAATCTCTTCCTCTCTCCTTTCCTTCCATTTTGGCCAAATTCAAAGGCCTTTTAAAGATATTTGGAGAGCCCTTTAGATTGCTCTCTCTTCTTCCTCTTTTATTATTATTTTATTTGTAATTTTAATATGTGAATTATATTTTAATATTTTTCCTTTTCACATGCTCTTCACTTGATTTCTCTAGAGATCTCTCTATGTCTCTTGCTTCTTCCCTTCCAACCGACCTTGCCTTAATTATTTGAGAAAAATGTTGAATTTATTGATTTAGCTAAAATGACCATTTTGCCCTTACATTTTTCTTTAAATTTGAAACAATTGCTACTTTCTTCTTTCCTTTCTATTTTAACCAAACTTTTGTATCACTTTAGGCCTAAAAATTGTGCTCTTTCATACTAAATTTTAGACCACAATGTTAGGCTTTTACCATAAATAAAATTGGGCTTTAGGTCCTTCTTGGCTAAAACTTCCATTTAATTATTATTTCCAATATTTTAGCTATTACAAGTACACCAAAATTCCCCATTTTATTCCATTGAATATAATTAAATATTCAAGAAATTTTGGTGGTTAAAATTTGGGATATTACATGTTTGTTGTTGTTGTTGTTGTTGTTGTTATATAATTTCCTTTCCTTTTCCGCAATCAAATCTAATATGGTACATGTGAAGGAGAAGATAATGGATTTTTGAATTCAAAAGTTTGACTAAAAGAAGGGAAGTGGCACCATTTTAGAGAGAGAGAAAAATAAATTGGTGACCTAAGAAGAAATGAGAAAAAGCAAGCTACTAGAAAACTTAAGAGCTAAAAGAACGGTGGGACAGAAAAAAGAAGAAAGGAATCCTGTATTGTTCACAATCACTGTAGACATCACTATTCACTATCACTGTTTATGCTACTATTCATTATCATTGTTCACACTTTAAAAACATTGTGTGAACCAACATATAGAGTCCCTTTTGCAAAAAGAGACACCGTAAGTTATAGACTTACGGCATCTGTTTTAAAAAAGGGACGTCATAAGTCTCTTTCGACATTCCTTTTTTAACGGACATTGCTCCTAGATTTTACTACATCGTTCACATAGGCGTCCCCCTAAAAAGGGACGTAGAAAAAGGCTAAAAATATGTTAAAAATGCTTTCTATAGTAGTGTATGTTATTGTAATACCCCAAATTTTGGGATGAAAGGCTTGAGGCTTAGCCTAGATTAAATAGACTGTTAGACCCTGGTTTAGCAAGTGTCATAGTGAGGAATGATATATTTCCCAAAATTCCTTAATATCTTTGGATATTAAAATAGAAATAAAAGGTAAGGGAAAAATGGTAATTTTTCTATAAGATGGGAAATGATGGTTTTTTCCTAATATTCCCAATGATTTGACGTAAATGGGGAATTAAAAGGAGGGAAATGACTACTTGATAATTAATAAGCCCAAATGGGTGAATTATTATCAAGCAAAGTTAATAAGCACAGAAGCTCAAGGCTTCGATTG
This sequence comes from Albizia julibrissin, assembly GCA_037074505.1. Classification (NCBI taxonomy): domain Eukaryota; kingdom Viridiplantae; phylum Streptophyta; class Magnoliopsida; order Fabales; family Fabaceae; genus Albizia; species Albizia julibrissin. The sequence continues at coordinate 45,384,515 of CM073484.1, read as the reverse complement.
ACCACTTGAGGTGGTATAATGGGATAATTTGAGAGTAAATTGTACTCTCTTAATTCTCATTAATATTGGTGGAATGATGAAGGAAAAGAGGGATGAAACTTGCTATGCAAGAAAGTTAAAGAAGTGGACTAATGTTATATAGCCACTTAGATTATTTTAATTAATCATCATCCTTCATCATTTATTCTCATTCTCTAGTGCAGAATTAAAAGGGAAGAGAAAGAGAAACATATCAAAATGAGAAATCGGAACAGAACGAGAAAGAGAGAACGAACGAGAACGAAGGCGGTGCAGATAGAGAAGAGAAAGAAAGTGATATAACGCCGGAACTTGGCCAAAACGGTGTTTTCTCTCCAAGTACCCAATACAAAAATACTTCTACTCATCTTGAGCTTCGATTCTATGGTTTCGGATTCTCATTTGGAGATGGTTGGTGCCGTCTTACCGACCGGAGCGTCGCCGAAATTCTGAACCGAATTCAGAAAAGTGCAGAGGTAAGCGTAAGCTTTCTTTCTACCATTTCGGTTTGTCATTTGGATGAGTATTATAGAAGTATGATACTGTTCATCTCTCATTCTATCTATTTTTGGGGGCTAAAATGATGACCAATGGATGTCTAAATGGCTAATCATGTAATAAGTAGAAAGGAAGATATTAAGACAAAGAAAGGGAAGAACCGACACAACTCTTCTGAGAACTCTATATTGGTTGTCATGCGTGGAGTGTGAGCCATGAGTTGGAATTTCATCGATTGGATGATTCTATTGAGTTTAGAAGGGAAAATTGTGTAGGGTTCATGTTGATAACAAAATAAGAAAAGGCCTGGGGAGTGAAATGACCGAATTACCCTTTAGAGGCTCTAAGTAAGGGATATCAAGGGTATTTTTGTCATTTGGGCCTAAATTTGATTGATCTAGAGCCATAAATAGATTCTACATGTGAAATTTTATAGGATTGACCCATGTTGTAATTTCTGTAAAAGTACAGTTGAGCCAGGCTATCGGGGCATTTTGATAATTTAGCGTAATTGAGCTAAGTTATCAACTAATATGAGTCTAGAATGTTATATGGATGAGTAGTGACTCATTTATGCTATTTGAAATTCTAGGACTCGATGGATGGTCGTGCCAGAACCGGAGTGAAGACGAAGTATTGAGGACGGACGTGAAGTCTCACAGGTAGTGGACTTACCTTTCCTGCATATGTATGATATGTATGTCTTTTATTGAGTATGGAATTGCTATGCCTATTTGTGTTGAACATGTTTGATTGATGCATTGAAGCTCTGTTATCTTATGCAATGGCTATATGTACGTCATAACATCGAGCACGCAGCATGTCATTATGTTGGCACGAAATAGGGTAGGCAAGCATGTCATGCGTTCATATAAATCTACATACATAGTGGTTTTGTTCGCTACTGAGATTCTCTCGAATCTCACTCCTCCTGAACAACCATTTTAAAAAGGTTAAAGGATGCATGAAGATACACGGAGGAGATATGGAGACGTGCGGTGAGGTAAAGAGAAGATTGCCTTGTAATGTAATGGATTTACATTTGATAGCCTTGTGTGGCTTGATGTATATGTGTATGTATGAAAGATTATTGTTAAAGTAGAGAACCGCTCTAATGTAATAAGAGAATCGCTTTAATGTAAATAAGAGAACGACTTTTAATTTATTACATTTATCGCTCGCTTACTTTGATTTAATGGAACTAAGAGCCGGCGAGGTAATGTAATGAAGGGTGTTTCATTTTTATGGTATCAGGAGCATAGGATAGTTTTATGATCATATGTGACAATCATCACATTTGGTGGTATCAGAGCGAGGTTCTGGCAATGGTAGATAATTGCTAGAGTTATTAGAGCGTTTATTCTGGCAATAATGGAATTTGCTAGAAGTTCTCTGCTTATTATTTATTTGTTGAAAGTGGGAAGTTTTCCCCGATCAACTTGTATGCATACTAGGCTTTCCAACCCCTTTGGGATTCACCTACTGTATACACACTAAGCCTTACAACTCATTCAGCTACCACAGTGCTGGATGCTTTGGCTTTACAGCCTAGGGATTTTCCCTCCTGCCATAGCCATCTTAGGCTCAAAGCCTTAGCTATAATCTGGTACAATCTGAATGTTCTGTCAATCTCAATATATACCTTGGACACACTGGTCCAATGTCATCACACTAGGTAACACCCACAATACTTAGACATATATGTCTTATAGCCCTGGGAAACTACCCTATGTAAACTTGCATATTGGGTCTTATTACCTTGAGCCTCTTCTCGGCTCTATTATCAACACATCTCATATTGCCAGCCTCGGGACCTACCAGCCCATCAAGTCTTATGGCATTAGGACATTTAGTCTGCCATCTTTGCTGAATCACAGCTCTCTTATTAGGCCCACTGTAGAGCTACCCTCACTTGGCACCCCCTGCAGCCGCATAAAGATTTGGCCCACACCCCCTGGCTCACAAAGACTGAGTATGGAAAACTTGTGAAATAACCACTTCCCCAATAAACTAGTACATCACCTTGCCAGATGAATATTCACTAGTTTATTGGGGAAGTGGTTATTTCACAAGTTTTCCATACTCAGTCTTTGTGAGCCAGGGGGTGTGGGCCAAATCTTTATGCGGCTGCAGGGGGTGCCAAGTGAGGGTAGCTCTACAGTGGGCCTAATAAGAGAGCTGTGATTCAGCAAAGATGGCAGACTAAATGTCCTAATGCCATAAGACTTGATGGGCTGGTAGGTCCCGAGGCTGGCAATATGAGATGTGTTGATAATAGAGCCGAGAAGAGGCTCAAGGTAATAAGACCCAATATGCAAGTTTACATAGGGTAGTTTCCCAGGGCTATAAGACATATATGTCTAAGTATTGTGGGTGTTACCTAGTGTGATGACATTGGACCAGTGTGTCCAAGGTATATATTGAGATTGACAGAACATTCAGATTGTACCAGATTATAGCTAAGGCTTTGAGCCTAAGATGGCTATGGCAGGAGGGAAAATCCCTAGGCTGTAAAGCCAAAGCATCCAGCACTGTGGTAGCTGAATGAGTTGTAAGGCTTAGTGTGTATACAGTAGGTGAATCCCAAAGGGGTTGGAAAGCCTAGTATGCATACAAGTTGATCGGGGAAAATCCCGAGGAGGCAGTGAGGCCTGAGAAACCAAGCTATGTGAGATTTGACCAGGGGCTCTTAAGGTTGAATGCTACATACTGGGTACAGAATAGATAAAAGTGCTGCATAGTGAGCACAAAATGCCATATGAGATTTGGTCTCAATAATATGATTCTTGAGTTGTTTGCTCTATGAGCTTGCGAATAGAAGAACTAGTGGATAAGATGGCATAGATTTGCTATTGTGATCGAGAATTCTTATTGAAGGAAAGTGGGATCAAGTATTGGCTTTAACCTGACACGATGTAGGGGTTGAGTACCCTATTGTTACCATGGCTAGAAGAGCTGACCAGGTGTATGAGTACCTGTATGAAACACCAATTTTTGGTCGAGAAAGAGGTTTAAAGATAGTGGCTAAGGTGCCACATGTGATTCCCAAAGGGGGTTGACTGGCAATGGTGCCGTAAATTGAATAGAAAGATAGATGAAAAGTCTAGAGATGGTTCTCTAAGGTACAAATTGTACCAGATGGATGTTCAAAATTTTGAGGATAAAATTTATTGAACGGGGGGAGAAATGTAATACCCCGAATTTTGGGATGAAAGGCTTGAGGTTTAGCCTGGATTAAATGAACTGCTAGACTCAGGCTTAGCAAGTGTCATAGTGAGGAATGATATATTTCCCAAAATTCCTTAATATCTTTAGATATTAAAATAGAAATAAAAGGTAAGGGCAAAATGGTAATTTTTTCATAAATTGGAAATGATGGTTTTCCCTAATATTCCCAATAATTTGAGATAAATGGGGAATTAAAAGAAGGGAAATGACTACTTGATAATTAATAAACCCAAACGGGTGAATTATTATCAAGCAAAGTCAACAAGTGCAGAAGCTCAAGGCTTCGGTTGACCACTTGAGGTGGTATAATGGGAAAATTTGAGAGTGAATTGTACTCTTTAATTCTCATTAATATTGGTGGAATGATGAAGGAAAAGAGGGATGAAACTTGCTATGCAAGAAAGTTAAAGAAGTGGACTAATGTTATATAGCCACTTAGATGATTTTAATTAATCATCATCCTTCATCATTTATTCTCATTCTCTCGTGCAGAATTAAAAGGGAAAGAGAAAGAGAAACATATCAGAATGAGAAATCGGAACAAAACAAGAAAGAGAGAACGAACGAGAATGAAGGCGGTGGAGAGAGAGAAGAGAGAGAAAGTGATATATCGCCGGAACATGGCCAAAACGACATTTTCTCTCCAAGTACCCAGTACAAACATGCTTCTACTCATCCCGAGCTTCGATTCTATGGTTTTGGATTCTTATTTAGAGATGGTTGGTGCCGTCTCACCGGCCGGAGCGTCGCCGGAATTAAACAAAACAAGAAAGAGAGAACGAACGAGAACGAAGGCGGTGGAGAGAGAGAAGAGAGAGAAAGTGATATATCGCCGGAACATGGCCAAAACGACATTTTCTCTCCAAGTACCCAGTACAAACATGCTTCTACTCATCCCGAGCTTCGATTCTATGGTTTTGGATTCTCATTTAGAGATGGTTGGTGCCGTCTCACCGGCCGGAGCGTTGCCAAAATTCTGAACCGAATTCAGAAAAGTGCAGAGGTAAGCGTAAGCTTCCTTTCTACCATTTCGGTTTGTCATTTCGATGAGTATTATGGAAGTAGGATACTATTCATCTCTCATTCTATCTATGTTTTGGGGGCCGTAATGATGACCAATGGATGTCTAAATGGCTAATCATGTAATAAGAAGTAGAAAGGAAGATATTAAGACAAAGAAAAGGAAGAACCGACACAACTCTTCTAAGAACTATATATTGGCTGTCATGCGTGGGCATGAGCCATGAGTTGGAATTTCATTGATTAGATGATTCCATTAAGTTCAGAAGGGAAAATTGTGTAAGGTTCATGTTGATGACGAAATGAGAAAAGGCCTGGGGAGTGAAATGACCGAATTGCCCCTTAGAGGCTCTAAGTAAGAGCTATCAAGGGTATTTTCGTCATTCGGGCCTGAATTTGATTGATCTGGAGCCATAATGGATTCTACACGTGAAATTGTGTAGGATTGGCCCATGTTGTAATTTCTGTAAAAGTACAGTTGGGCCGAGCTTTCAGGGGCATTTTAGTAATTTAGCGTAATTAAGCTAAGTTATCAACTAATACGAGTCTAGAATGTTATATGGATGAGTAGTGACTCATTTATGCTATTTGGAATTCTAGGACTAGATGGATGGCCGTGCCCGAATCGAAGCGAAGACGAAGGATTGAGGATGGACGGGAAGTCTAACAGGTAGTGGACTTACCCTTCCTGCATGTGCATGATATGTATGTCTTGCATTGATTATGGGACTACTATGCCTATTTGTGTTGAACATGTTTCATTGATGTATTGAAGCTCTTTTATCTTATGCAATGGTCATATGTATGTCATAACATTGAGCACGCAACATATCATTATGTTGGCATGAAATAAGGTAGGCTAGCATGTCATGCATTCATATAAATCTACATACATAGTGGTTTTGTTCGCTACTGAGATTCTCTCGAATCTCACTCCTTCTGAACAACCATTTTAGAAAGGTTAAAGGATGCATGAAGATACACGGAGAAGATATTGAGACATGCGGTGAGGTGAAGAGAAGATTGCCGTGTAATGTAATGGATTTACATTTGATAGCCTTGTGTGGCTTGATGTATATGTGTATGTATGAAAGATTATTGTTAAAGCAGAGAACCGCTCTAATGTAATAAGAGAATCGTTCTAATGTAAATAAGAGAATGGCATTTAGTTTATTACATTTATCGCTCGCTTACTCTGATTTAATGGAACTAAGAGCCGGCGAGGTAATGTAATGAAGGGTGTTTCATTTTTATGGTATCAGAGCATAGGATAGTTTTATGCTCATATGTGACGGTCATCACAGTTATTGTTTTTCACTGATTGTTTGAAAATGTTACATGACGGTTTTTTCTGAAGACCGTTATGTTTTTGTTTTCACTGATATAAGGTTGGAAGTCACATCATTTATAAGTATTATATGACGGTTGTTTCGTAAGAATTTTCATTTTTGTTACTAAATAAATTTAAGTTATTAACTACAACTTTTATTTTTGTGTTTTAACGAATTCCGCCTCATAATATATGACTGTGCGCATAATTAACCGTTATATTTTAGCATTATATATTCATGTGTGACTTCCTTCTTAATATACATAACCTTTATATGTTATAACTGCTTTTTTAGTAACTGTTATATATGCGTGAATTTGTAGTAGTGACGTGCTATAGAAAACAGTGGATTAGCGACAACATTCAATTATTCCGTTGTAAAATAGACTGTTAATAATTGATCAGCAAAATAGACTGTTAATAATTGATCAGCGAAGAAAATTCCATTGCTAAATTTAGCTATGGATCAATTACATAGCTAATTCACGTTTTTTTCTAGTACACCTTAGCCCATTTGTGAATTGATTTAATTGTGGTAAGGGATCCCAATTTTGAATACTGGAATTATAATGTGTTAATAAGGTGGCTATCTTTTCTTACCATGGCCGAGTTCTTTTCTACCATGGTAAGGCTTTAATTGCTTTAGTCAATATTGATAAATCCTAATAACTACAGTAGATATTCTTATTTGGCCAGTTTTACCATTTTCTACCATGATTGACTTTTTGAAGTAGTTATTAATGAAATCTTTTTATAAATGTGGTAGCCTTTTATTATAGGATTGATCATATGTTTCTTCTACTGTTATTAATTTAAAGACCTTTGTTATTTGTTTCCTTCTTTTCTATAATAGTAGCGTTTAAGGTTTAGTACAGTTAGACTGTTACATTTCGGACTGAAGAAACTTGGGTTTTGAAACTTGACTAAACCAAAAGGAAAGGAACTAACATTTTTGAAAGCATAGCCCAGGAAACTCGAGTTTTACGGAACAAAGACTCGTGTTTTATTAGAAAAAAGTTGGGAAAAGATTTAAAACATTAGAAGCATGCATTTTTTGGTTCAAAACAAAATGAACAAACATGGAATTGTTCTAAGAATAATCTAAAAACAGATAATTTTAGAAGGACCATTTAAGGGAAAACTTTAATTCAACTTAGATTAAGAATTTTAATGAACAGGTCTTGCAAAACAAACTTCTCTAATTTTGCAATCATCAAAACACAAGGTTGTGTTTAAACTACTATATTATTATTGTAATTATTCTTACACATAAAACAAGCAGTATCAAGAAAATGATGCGTTTCTTTGATTCATAGACATAGTTAGCCAAGTGCTTGCTCGTTTTTCCTTGGATTTGTCTGTAACCTAGCTTGCAATACCATACACCACAATAGGACTCCTCACTTGGAAAGTGCCGTCATCCCAAATCAAAGAGGCAGAGAGTATCTCCATATTGGTTTTTCCTTCCACATTGAGTATGAATGATTTTTTCTGCCCCGCATATGTGAATCGCAAAATTTCAGGAACCACTTGAATATTCAACAAGGATGGAGCAATGATCTTAGCTTTATATGTAGACTTAGAGGACCCAACATTGGTCACTGTCCTAAAAGATGAATGATGAAAAGGCATCGACTTATCATGAACTCGGTAGGCAAAAGATGGAAGATTAAGGTCCCAATATGTTCCGTTTTTAAACTGAGCACAACTACTACGGTGGTTCTTTGTGATAAGTTGAAGCTTCTTTTTGTCATAATGAGCTTGGCCACACAAAAACTTCACATAATCAATTTCCTTAGCATCATAGACTAAACCAGGATTTGTTGCCTTTGTAGGGTTGATTTGCCCAGCTCCATATGCTAGTTCGGCATCAGGATTCAAAGAAGGACTCAAGGGAATAGCTGTAAATTGTAAAGCAACAAAGTTACCAAAGCTTGCAAGCTCTTTTGTTGTTTTCCTTAATTTCCAGTATTGGATTTATGGTGAAGCCATCGATCCACTTTTACAGAGGTATGTTTCAACTAGACTAGGGGCCACCAATGTGCCATCCTCTAATGCTCTCTAATGCCCTTTAAAATTTCCTAACCTCCCAAATAATTTTTTTTGTATTTCTTTTCATCATTATATTCTACATAAAATATGTGAAATTTTGATATTCTATGGGTATAGCATGGTGCAGTTTTGTTCTTTTTTTAATGATTTTTCAAAAAAAAAAAAAAGCTGCACAAATTCGATCACAGTAGTGTTTCTTTGAAAAATTGTAAAAAAATTCAAAATAGCACCTTTTTATACTCATAAAATATGAAAATGTCAATCATTTTATGTAGATTCTAATGATCAAAAGAAAATTTTAAAAAGCTAGGGCATTACGAAGCTCATTAAAGAGAGGCATATTAGAGGCCCCAAACCAGTTTCAACTGCATAAATATATAATGTTTAGATTTGAGTGATTACCAGTGGTCATAAGGGCAGACTTGATTGCAGAAGGGGACCAATTTGGATGGAATGATTTGACATAAGCAGCAGCACCAGTAGCATGGGGACAAGCCATTGAAGTGCCAGATTCTATGTTAAAATTTCTGTCCCTTTTCTCACTTTTTAAAGAAGGAGTCAACAAGGGGGCAGGCCATGCGGATAAAATGTCCACTCCTGGGGCACTAATGTCAGGCTACAATGTCATACCACAAAATCACTCTTTCCACTTATAAACATTAATTAAAAAAAAAGAACTGCATGTTGCTTATGAGCTAATTAATGATACCTTGAGCATATATGGCGCAAATGGATCTGGACCTCTAGATGAGAAAGATGCTACATATGGGGCAAACAAGTCCTTTTCTTCATCACTCCTTGATATAGTTGCCGTTGGATTCCTGAGAGAAGGTAACATGAGAGAGAGAGGAGATCAATAACAAACACATCACTAGGATTGGCCTTGATAGTTCAAGGTTTAAAATATAATACTAATAAACCCCCATTTTGTGTGGAATGTCTATATCTAATCTTAGGTTTTCTGCACTTTAATCGATCTAAAGTTTGTTAGTTAGAGGATAATCATGTTTAGGAGTGATTATAAAAATTAACTGCTAGTTTGGCTTATTAAGTCACTTCTTAAAATCCTTGAGTGTCTGATTATTTTGATTACATGATAATACATTTTGTTTGGATTTAATTTGTTGGACAATTGTTGAGGACCCAGTAATTAATTGTGAATTCGAAGAACGACAGTTGAGGACCCAGGGATACTTCCACTTAAGGACCAAAGAAATGACATAAACGCAATGAAGGAGCAGACCATACCTTGCTGAATTTATATAGGAGCGAATACGAATACCATCCTCATAACCAACGTCAATTGTTGGTAGGGCGTATGTATCAGCCTTATCTTTGAATTCTAAGGTCGAGTGAATAGCACCAACTACTTCAGACGAAACCCCAAAATCTGCGAAGAAATAATCACACACAACTATTTTTCCCTTCACCAATTTCTTGTCCAAAGAGTTTGGCTCGCAATACCTGCGACATCATGTTATGTAATTAATAATTACTCTAATATTTTAGTTATCAATGAAATAGGAAAAAGTAAACATTTGATCTTCTAACTTTATACAAAGTTCAATTTGGACCCTTAATTTTAAAAAGTATATTCTTAATATTTAAATCCTAATATCATTAGTTTCAAATAATGATTTTTGTACTGCTTATTATTTTAATCCTTTAATCTTAACATAATTAGTTTCAGCATTTAAAATTTCAATATCAACATTTTTTTAATGTTGTGAGGGTTAAAAAAATAAAACATATTTTATAAAGTTAAGGGATCAAAACAAAACATTACGTGGAGTTAAAGAACTAAATTAAACCTATACTTTTGCCGAAAAAATAAAAATAAAAATATAGATAATCAATACCTAGATTCAGATGAATTATGTCCAGCCCGGACATTGGGAGCGTCTTGACCATGAATCAATGGATAATATTTATCTTTAAGGTCAAATGTATTAACTGAAATTCCCTGAAATTAGAAGCCAAGTATGAAGTCATTGAAGTTTAATGATTTAAAAAAAAACTAATGGGAGTGATTAATATTATTAGTACGTACTTTAAAAACTAAGCCGTTGCCTAAGTGAAGGTTGGTATAGAACTTTCGGTCAATTGTTGAAGCAGCCACAGAAAGCAACCAAGGAGCCAAAGTAGAGATGGTGTAAAGCCCAGGACCTTCGTTACCTGCTGAATTAGATACTAATATGTTTCTCTTCATAGCATGAAAAGCTGCGATTGAGGTTGAATCTACGAAATACTCAATGGGACCTGACCCTCCAACAGAAAATGAAATTATGTCCACTCCATCAGCAATTGCGTCATCAAAGCCTGCTAGAATGTCAGCGTCGTCGCAGTTGATATTTGGGCCCCAGCACACCTTATACACCGCGATACGCGCAGATGGAACGCCGCCCCTCGCCGTACCGAAACCCAACCCGAGCAGACTTGCTGAGGGAACCAAGTTCCCGGCAGCTGTTGATGCTGTGTGGGTCCCGTGCCCGCTTACTTGATCTACTGGGCTGATGATATCTCCTTTATAGAATTTTCTAGACGCTCGGTAATATCTTGCTCCTATTAGTTTACTACACATACAAATAATGAGCCCGATGATGTTATATATATTTGGAAGGGAAATATTTGAATTCAATGAGATGATGATATTTACTTGTTACATGTGATGTTTTGGCAAGAACCCTTCCATTTGGCAGGTGGAGGACCAAATCCTTGGTCGCTGAAGCTTTCAGAATTTGGCCAAATTCCAGAATCGAGGACACCCACGATTATGTCACTCTCCAAAGCCCTTCTTTCCACTTTTTGAGGAAAGCCAATGAAATCCCATGACCTTGTTGTATGGCCTTTTTTCTTTTTACTAGGGAAAATGGACACCACATCCTTCATTCCTAATAAGATACGAAATGTCACGTATTATTTATGACACTTAAGTTAATTAGCTTTTCAATATTCAATTTATATAAGATATGGTGGATGATATAGTGATTGTGATACCTGCAATTGTTTTGGCTTCTTCTTCGGTTAACTTCATGGCAAATCCGTTGAAGCTCTTCCAGTAACTATGCAGTATAACTTCTGGGGAAAAATCACTGCCACATAAATCAGAATTCCCATTAATACAAAGTTCAGTCGTCATAAATAGCTATGTGTCGTACTGATTCTCGTTAAGATCTACTTTGGAGTTTTGCTCGATTTCAGTCCATTATCTTCAAGGTTATGGTTCAAATCTACCTATTAACTGTTCGCGATTGTGCACCTGGCACAATAATCTTCAAACGGGTGCAAAAATACACTTGATAATTTCAAAATGGTGCTAAATATCAAATCAATTAAATCAAATAACATTGACCATTTAACAGACATATCAGTTAAAAATTAAAATAATGTAAAAATATCCATGAAGTTTTCAAAATTGTGTAAAAAAGTCATGGATGTGAAACAACCAACGGTGACCATTTTAAAAACAGTCCCCAAAGGCACGGCACCACGGTTTTGCTCCCGATGGCCCTATATATCACTGCGGGTTCATTTGCAAAGAACAATGGCTGCACAACCTTCTCCTTGTCTATGGGTTCTACGCTGTTGAAGAATATTATCAAAAAAGTTGGACGTGTTATTTTATAACGACAACACCCCAAATTTTCAGTTCGTTAGCTCCAAGAAAGACCACCGATGACAAAGACACCAAAGAAAAGGACAGTGGATGAGGTGAATAGAGGAGGGGTCGATTTGGCATCGAGGAGGTGCGGCCATTGTGTGAAGCAGAACACCCTGTAGTGACAAACATGACTGTTGGGAGCAAAAACGTTGTGCAACATGTTTGGAACTCTTTGTTAAACAGTCAATGTCATCGGTTGACTTAACGGTTGTGATAGTGTTGCACCATTTTGGAAACTTTGTAAGTATTTTTGCTTCCATTTTTTTGTCATTTTGAAAATTTCATATGTATTTTTTCAATCAAGTGAAGATCATGGAGCCGGGTACACATTGGCAAAAAGTTCATGGATTTATTTGTACCTTAACCATTAACTTTAACTCAACCTATTTCTTCAACACATGTATGATATATAAATTCTCATAATATAAATTGTCAAGGTTGTTAATTTGCAGTATTTATATTTTCATCTTATATTTTTAATAAGGTCATTGTAGTTTTCTTCTTTTATTGGGTCTTTGTAGTTTCTTCAATTGTAACCATTAATTTTTATATTCATAATATATTAATTAGAGCTGATATAGATGTTGATTAAGTGATATGTAAGTTGCCATAAAATACAAAAATAAAAAGGTTTTCTAAAAATTAAATGATGAAATAAAATTTACTTTTTTTTAACATAAACTCTGTAATTTGATTGATATTGATGTTATTTTCATCCATGTAAAAAAAATAATATAGATGTATGCTGAGTAGCTATACCATCACCTATTAACATCATTTCTCTTACAAGCTAACAAATCATGAGCATGGAGACTAACGTCTTTAATTGAATAAACTAGAAGAACCAAGTAGATCGGGGAAAAAACTATAGATGCCTAATTGAAAATCAGATGAAATACTTACAAATTACTGTTGTAAAGTCCCTTGAAATCTCCAAATTACTATAAAATCCCAAAACTCTTCATGGTAAGAGATTTCAATCGTAAAAGAGATGTCATTGCACTTGCCCTCACTCAGTTCACTACAAAATATTTGACTTTTAGTGGCAATAAAAGTCGCCGCTAAAAGTTGAAAGATCGCCACTAAAGAGTTTCAGTGGCGAGACTTTTCATTGCCTAGCGTTACTGATGTGACTGTCGCTGATACTATTAGTGGCGACAAAATGAGTCACCGCTGAAAGTATGGTTTTAGCGGACAACATTTGTCACCGCTTAAGGGTAGCTTTTAGGGTGACAATCAATGTTGCCACTGAAATTCACCCTTTAGCAGCGACTTTATTGTCACCACTAAAGGTTAGCTTTAGTGGCAATATGTAATGTCGCCGCCAAAAGTAAACTTTCAGCGGCAACAAAAGTCACTGATGAAAGTGCATTAATAAAAAAGAAAAATATTTTTCCATCTCAGCTACATACCTGTCACATCACCTTCTACCTACATAAATTATATTTACATATATAAATAGTTCAAGAAAGAAAGTTAATTATAAATTATATGATATGTATATTTTTCTTACTTGGAATTCTTTTTCATTTTAAAATAATTATTTAATTATTTTTGAAAGGTTATTGCTAAATTTTTATATTATGTTATTATTCTTTATTTAGGATCAATATTTTTTTATTATTTTTCACTTTCTCTCTCTCCTTGTCTTACAAACTATCCCTTCTCCCATACCTGCACTCCCTTCCTCACATACACATTATATCCTTAATTCTCCACACACACACATATCTATATATAGACACACACACTAATACAAATATAATTATATTCTCTCTCAAATACACACCATAAGACTCTCTTCCCACTTCCCCCTTTCACTCTCTCATACACAACACACTATCTCTCAAACTCTCCTTATCTCACAATAACCCGAGGAATACTTTATTTTTTCATAAGAAATTACATCAATAAACATATCTATTGTACAAATATCATAAGTTTACAAAAAAAAACTAAGATTTTGAAAAACAAAATTGTAAATAAGACTTTCAGTAGCGACACTAAAGTTACCGCTGAAAAACCATTTCGGTGACATCACAAGAGAGTCGCCACTGAAAGTTATACCTTCAGCGGCAACAAAATATGTTGCCGCTGAAAGTCTAACTTTTAGTAGCGACATTAAAAGTCGCCACCATATGTCGTTGTTAAAAGTCATTTTTTTATAGTGGTTGTCATTACATACTCTCTCACTTGTCAATTCATGCTTCATCATTTGTTGATTCATACTCTTTCACTTGTTAATCAAAACAAAATTATATGGTAGTCATAATTCAAAATATGATATAAACCTACAATATAATTTTGTTTTAGTTTATATATTCTAAGCACATGAGTCCAAATCAAGAGAAGGTAATTAAAATATATACTATACACTACAAAAAAAATAGCGTATTAGCGTCAGAATTTAGCAACAAAATTTTATTCTGTCACTAATCCGTCTCTAATCTCTCACAAATTCTGTCACTAAAATTAGCGACGAAATTACTGTCAGTAATTTCTGTTACTAAAAATTAGCGATGGAATTTAGAGACGGAATTTTTCCATCGCTAATTGGAGATGAAATTTCTGTCACTAAATATTAGAGATTGAATTTTTCCGTCGCTAATTAGAGAATGATTAGTGACGGAATGTAAATTCCATCACTAATTTCCGTCACTAAAAATTAGTGATGGAATTTAGAGACGGTATTTTTCCGTCGCTAATTAGAGGCAGAATTAGCGACGGAAATTTTATAAATAAAACAAAAATATAAAATATAAAATAAAATAAATAAAAAATACATTAATAATAAAAATTTAGGTAGAATATTTACATAAAATAAAATAAAATAAATAAATTAAAATATTCAATAATATATAAAATTTTGTATTTCTATTTTTGTTTGCTAGCGATGTGTGTGTGTGTGTGTGTGTGTGTATTTGTACGTATGTGTGACTCTGTGTGTGTGTGTGTATTTGTACGTATGTGTGACTGTGTGTGTGTGTGTGTCTTTGTACGTATGTGTGACTGTGTGTGTGTGTGTCTATATATATATATATATATGATTTTACATTTAACTTTCACAGGTTCTTCTTAGCTCAACTGGCAAAGGCACTAGCACACGCGTAAGAGGTTATGGCTTCAAAGTTAACTTGGTCACAAAATGCAACCAATTTGTGACTTGTGACACGTGGCGCGCGGTGGAGGGTGACACATGGCGGCTTATCAGAACAGGTGGCGGCCGGAGGTGAGGTGGCGGGGGCTGACTGGTACACGTGGCGGCCGTTGACGAGGGACATGTTGAGGCTCGTGTTGTAGACATGTGGCAATTTAAATTATATATAAAAAAATATTTAGTGATGGATTAAGGACATAAAATTTCATCGTTAATTAGAGACATAATTCAAAATTTCGTTTCTAATCAATCAGTATCGGTCTTTTTATCGACATAACAAATTCCATCGCTAATATGGTTCTATCGCTAAGTTGATTAGGGATAAAAATTTCG
This sequence comes from Albizia julibrissin, assembly GCA_037074505.1. Lineage (NCBI taxonomy): Eukaryota > Viridiplantae > Streptophyta > Magnoliopsida > Fabales > Fabaceae > Albizia > Albizia julibrissin. The sequence goes on along the minus strand of CM073484.1, from coordinate 45,369,218 downwards.
TCGCTAATCCACTATTTTTTTTGTAGTGATATTTTAATTGTTTAACAAGTGGAAGAGCATGAATTGACAAGTGAGGGAGAAAGTAATGACAACTAAATGGGACAAGGGTAAGTGTGTCTTCTTACAATTTGAATCTCTCACTCTCAGGTGCCCACGGACTTGCTAGTAATTTGGATATTTTAAGGGACTTACGGTAATAAATTTTACTTAGTACATGAACGCAATTTCCCAATTAATTTCACCTATTCCTAAAAATGAGATAACTATATTAATTAGATGTGTTGGTATAATTTTATGTATTTAAAACTGTTTAACCAAAATTTTTGAAGAAAATGACAAAAAAAAAAAGGAAAAAGGAAAATAAAGCTTAAATCCACTTCTTTACTCATTCTCATATTTCCATGTGCTGTCACTTGATATCTTCATATAAAAGCTTGCTACCTGTTTTCACAAAGGAAGCTATTCAGTGGCGGCATGTCCTTTCCCACTTCAGTCTATTGACTCACCAAACTCGTTCTCAACTCTCCGTTTCCATAGGGTTTGACTGAGTTTGTTGCATTTTTAACTCAATGCATGTTATATGGGTCTCATGGCCGGAACTGTTTGGTTTGTGGGGAGAAATAATTTTAGTAAGTTCAATTTGAAAGAAATGGAGAAGTGTGATTATATAATTTTAGTAAAGAAAATATCTAACTTTAAATAGGAAGAAAAATTAATTAAAAGCTTTTAACTACACTTCTCCAATTTTTTTTAAAAAAATCAAACTCATTAAAATTTTCTCTCCCCACCCCTCCATTTCCCTCATCCTAAATATACTCCAACCCTATATTTGGATGTGAACAAAATTATGGAACAAAGTATACAAGAAGGAAAAATTTAAAAAAAACAATAATTTTTTTATTATTTTGATAAGTTTTCCGCCATAGTATTCCTTGTCTCCTATTTTCTTATCACTTTTTCCTCTATCTAACACACAGGGTAAAAGTTGTGAGTTAGCTTGGTTTGTAAGGCTATAATCGCGTACTCAGTTGACTCGACAAGTCAAACTCAGCTATTCCAACAACAACATATACTGTACGTACCTTCGAAGGACGTTTTGAGCCATTGCGGCATGCAGCGAAGGCAAAGATGAGGGGTTGATTCCCTTAGGATGATCACCCATATAGACAATGTAAGTCTGCATATATACATAACAGTAAACAAAAATAAATTATAAAAAAGATCATTCGTATAGTTTTATATATGCATAGTACACTAAATTAATATTAAATAAACAAGAGTATATGTATACATGCCTTCCGGAGAGGCTTGGCATAAGAGGAAACGACTATAATGCAAATAGAAAGAAGGAAGAGAAGACGGAGGAGCCAACATAGAAGCATGATTGGGTTACTATTGGAGATATTGCTATATGCTTAATTCTTATCTATAACTTGGAGCCCTCATGGCCTCTTCTTATATAGACCAATAATTCCATGGGAATCGCCATTATTAGAATACAAATATCTCTAATTACTTAAAGGCAAAACTCAAGAAAAAATATATGCGCACTATAAAATATATATTGTTTTATGAGAATATTTGTCTTGTTTTCTTTTGGATGTATGTGACTTTGTAAAACTCTAGCTTTAATTATTGATTTATTTCTTAAAAAAATCTTTGATAAGTTTGCAAATTATTTCAAAATATAGTATTTGTGGTGAATAATGACATTATGAAGGTTAACTCTATTTATTATAAGGGTAGATATTGAGAGGGGAAAAAAATTTATAGTGATGACTTATTTCTTAGTTTGTATAAGTTGGTTAAAAAAATAATGACTTGTACTGAATGATGGAGTGCCTTTAGATAGGAAGAAAAGTTTGGGAGGAAAAGAATTGGAAGAGAGAAAACACACAAGAGAAAACTGAAAAAAAAAATGCTATCACTCCAGCTCTTGTTTGGACAGACGACAGAAACAAAATGAAAAAAATAGTAGACATTTGAATGACTAAAATACTCTCCCCTTAATGTGAATTATATCATGTTTAAAATAAATTTAAATATCACGATAAAAAATCATGTTAAAAATAGCATAGTAAAATAATTTAAAATCAAATTATTTGGTAAAGATATATGCCCATATTATTATATGTCAAAACCAAATTAGTTTAGTGAAAAATGTTATTTTTCAAGAAAAATAAAAATTGGATAATTTTTTGAAATTAAAAATAATAAATTATTAATTATTCAACATTATAAAAAATGTTATTAATATTAAAATGCTCCTGGCCTCGGAGACTATATAGGCTCAATTCTAAAGTGGTTTGGGGATAACCTCTAAGTTCACAATATATATATTAAAATCAACCATAATACTTATACAATAGTTAAATGTAATAGCTTATCGCAAAAAAAAAAAAAACAGTTAAATATAATAGCTTGAGAAATTTGTTTTCCTTCTCTCTGCATAATCTCACTATTTCCCTTTTATCTTCACACCCTCTCGTCCAGAGCGGATATATTTTTTTTTCTTTTCTATTCTGTGGTTCCCGTTTGGAATTATGGGGAAAGAAGGGGTTCTTGACTCTGTAATCATTAGTTTACTAGGAAAGAAGGATGAAGGAGGGAGAACATGGTCCAAGAGGGCAAATGTGTAATATGCCTTTTATCTCCAACATCTCTCTGTATGTAGAGAGAAAACTTGGAGATATTAGGCTCTTCAACTTTTTCTTTCTCCCATCACCAATGAGAAAATAATTTTCTCACCTTATTTTCTTATCTAGGTTCTCCTAATTTTCTTTCTATCTAAATAAGAGTTAATTTGACATGAAAGAATTTTTTTAACGTAACTAAGTAGTAATATATGAATTTAGTATAATTGAATATTTCTAAAGATGTGTACACACACATCTATACTAAACAAAATGTATTTAAAAGGTCATAAAGTGATATTTATTAATATATAGTGAATTACTTAATAAGAATGAGACAAATGAGTCAATTACCATATGGTCTAATCATATCAAAACTCATTCCATTTTTTACCCTTAATAAAAACACAGGAGTGGGCCCCTACCTCTTAGCTTTTTCATTCATTTGTGACAAAAAGTTGAAAGGGTTTCTCCTCGCGGGCCCCACACCCACCCATACGTCCACTTTAATCATGCTCCCACACCCACATACATGGGTACCCATTAATTTAATCATTCATGCTCCCAATTTGCTTTCATACTTAATTTGTCCAATTGTTTTCTGATCAGAGGCTGCGCTTCCGGATTTAAAAAATATCTATTGAGGTTGTTAGAAAATACTCTCTTCCCTCCTTAATGTAAGATTTGTAGGGCTCTTGGGTTGAGTTATCGGTGCTCACGCAGGTTAAACTTCTGGAACCCAAGCAAAGTGGTGTTTCTTTCTCTTATTATGGAGTGGAATCTATCAAGAATTTGATGCCCCCAAGTTCACATCCAGCCCCAACCAAATGGCACTTACCCACAAAACCACAAGAACAAAACTCAACATGATAGGAGCAGAAATTTAAAGATGTCAGGAACGTTTAAGATAACAACTAATTAGGGGCTTGTTTGATTTTCTTTTCAAATACATTTTTTTTTCTAACACAAAAATAGAATAGAAAGTTGTTTATGAAAACTAAATAACAAAAATAATTTTTAAGTTTTTTCTTGTTTTTATTTTTTATTTTTTATTTTTTGAGCCCGCTACCTATCTACTATATCTATCTACACCCCATTACCAGTATTGTGCACTGCTAGTCATCGTCGATGATGGCCGCCACCGTCACATCAAAACAGAGTTTTTTTATAAAAACAACTACATGTTTTTTTATTGTTTTGAAAATTTATTTTTAAAAACAATTTTATAAAGGGAAAATTGCCGATAAATACCTTATTGAAAACTTATTTGCCAAATGAGACCTTAAGGAAGATCTTTTACACACAAGGGAATATTGTTAAAATACAAGAGAATGTCACATAGGGAAGATATATTGAACACATGGAATATTATATTGTTTGAACATAAGAAAATATCTTTTACACACGAAGAAGATTGTTTGCACATCAGGATCATATTTAATAAATAAGTTTCTAATGAGGTATTTAAAAACAATTTTCTCTTTTATAAAACCGTCTTGGAAAAAAATAGAAAACAGAAATAAACAGGTCCGAAGTTACTGGTGTCCCTTCTCCTATCATGCTTTTCTCTTGCGCTTTTCCTAGTGCTGAGGGCATCTATGTAAATTCTCAGAATTAACTAATTAATCCTAAATCAGTACATCATGATTCTGCGTCATTCACACATTTTAGGGGCGGTACGCATATTTCAGAAGGATTTCTGCGTCTTTTTCATAATAAAAAAAGAACTTTAACATTTATAATATCTTTAAAGAATTGAAATGATATTCATTTTAAAAATAAATTTTTCTTGTTTAAGAAATTAGTATAATCATTTTAAACAATTATGTATGAGTCTTCTCAAATTAGTTAGTAATTATTTTTGTCAAATGGACATTATGTATACAAGCCACCTAATGGTATGGAAAAAGCTATAAATGAGCTAATTAAAACACTATTTCAAAATTTTGAAATTAACTATAATTCTTAATGTCACTCAATATAAACTTTGCTGGTTTAGATTTATGAATAAATTTAATGATCCAATAACATTGAGTAAAATCAACTTTCAATGCAAGGAACATGCTAAAAAAAATATCATTTTCCGTCAATAATATGCATATACTATGTTAGTGAGTGAGTGTGATGTCCAATAAAGGTAATAGTTTGATCCGTCTTGGTTAGCATGGTGGGTTCCCTATGAATTGGAAAAGTTCCAATTCAACCAATCATAATCGACAATTATCAATGCAAGGTGCAGATATTTGTAAAAAAGAAAAAAAAAATCAATGAGGGCTTGAATTTAGCGAAATGGGATTAATTCTTAGAAAGTGGCAAAACAAGGTTTATACTTTTATTAGGAGAAGTGTTTATATTTAGGGCCCAATAGATCATCAAACATAATTGCCAAAGATAAAAAGGTACATGTGTGTCTAGAAGGGGAAAAAAACATTTACCACCAAAAACATTCACATGTACGTGCTGGTAAGTGCCGTTCAATAACATTTACAAGTGCTTGACAACAGGCCATGATATTCAACGGCTCAGTCCTCGTCACCATCATCAGATTTTGAAATTGGAAACAAGGTTTTGCTGAATCACTAATGTAAATTTATTGGACAACCTATAAGTATTTATTTTTGGAAAATGTGCATTGAGTATCCCGAATTATTTAAGAGTGTAATTTTAGCCTTCATGTATTAAAAATGGAGTAATTATCACCCCAACTAAGAATATAAATGTACAAATAGAATAATGAATATATATCATTGGTGGTACTTAAGAATAAAACATCTGTGACCTTGTTAAATTTTTTGGCCACCTAGTTGATGGAGTTAACATTCATTTTCCCAAAAATTTATCTTGTAGATGTTCAAAATTTTTTTTTTTAGATCAATATTGCCTAAGAATTGTTAAGAAATGTTTATTATCAACTCTAACCATTAAAAATGTTAATATTAATGTCTGTTTTCTAATGGTCAATGTTAGTTTTTTATCTCATAGGGATACTCTACTCCTTTCCTTATCACTTTGGGAGGGATGTTGATACATAAGAGATTTCCAAATGCCCATAACTTATACACAAAAAGTTCATAGGTTCAAAACATAACATGAGAAATTTTCTTTGTTCATTTTTACATTTTAATATTTTAAGAATCATTGCTTGGTTAATAATTAGAATTTTACAAAGGAAAAAGTCATAAAAATAATTTTTAATTTTAAAAATTCTAAATAAGGCATTTCTAAAAAAAAAAAGAGTTTTGAATTGCTTATCGAATTTCGTCATTCTCTTATTAACTCTTGGTAATAAATCTTATTCGTGATTTTGTAATATCAAAATTCTTTTTCTATTTTTTTTTCCATTTTAGAATCTCTAAACTAAAATTAAATTAATATGTTGGTACCGTGATCCACTGTTGTAGGCATTCCATCATCATTAGGTACCCACTATTAAGTCCACTTTCGTTTGATATTCCTTCTCTTTAATATCCACTCATGATCATAATCATAACATATACGCACGTGCGTCTACTTTTATTCTTTATTCATCCTTTTTTTAATTGGAATTTTTTTTTCTGTGTTCCTACATAAAGGTCAAGTTATTAGTTTCAAGACTCATTGCAATGCTTTAAGAACGGGATATTAAAATGGAAATTTCACTGGTTTATGGGTTTACTGAATCACTAAATTCATAAAATTATTTTATTTTATTTTTTAATTTATCATTCACAAGATATAAATTTATCCGACAAATTATGAGTACTTACTATCTATATAATGTAAATTTATAATAAAATATATTCAACATTATTACTATTACTTAAACAGCATAAATTTACAAGCAAATTAATGGTGAATAATTATCATTAGTAATACTTAAAAGTAAAAGATTTGTGATTCCATTAAATTGTTTTTCCTACCTAGCTGATGGAGTTTCACATTTATATATTCCAAAATTTAAAACTACTTAATTATATATTATATAATATGCAACTACATTTCCAATGCATAACGTGAGGAATTATGTGTGTTCATTGTACGTACATCTTAGAATCTCTAAAGGAACAGTGAATGGATACTTTTTTGGTGTCGGCATTCCCTAGTGTAAGAGTCATCGTCATCAATATATAATTCACTATTATATTCATCATGATGACTACTACGTCCACTTTGATTTGTTGCTTCTCTTTAATTTCCACCAAACATATCCACTCACAATGTATGCCGTCTACTTTCATCATGCCCCAATCTCTTTCATTCTTCGCCACTTTTCTCTAAGGATTTTATTTTTAAACAATATCAAGGTCATGTTAATTAGTTTCAATATTCTCATTTCCAATGTTTTAAGAAACGGACCAAATATTGAAATGAAACTGTCACTAGGTTATGGGGTTTGATGATTCAACGAGAGTCTAATACTCTGAATTTTTAGACAAGAGGCTAGAGAATAAGCTTGAATAAAGTAGATTACTGAGTCTAGTTTAGTAAGAGTCTCAGGAATATATAAAAAAACAGAATGACTTTTAGAAAATGTACTAAGAATAAAATATGAATTTCGTTGCGAATTAGTCAAAAGAAAGTACCTGATTCCTTTAGGATGTTTCTGAATGACATAAAACTTAAACCGGATCCAAAGGAAAAGGGAACTGGTGTCTAGAAAGAAGTAATAAGATAAAGAAAAGAACTAATATAATGACACAAGAAATAATATTGCCATAATCAAGGGCAAAAGAGACAATTGCCACTTGATCTTGAGGTTAAAATTGGAAGATAGAATGAAGGGCTAGGATTTGTTCTTCAAAAGTAAGAAGTAAAATAAAGGGCTAAGATTTGCTACATAAGGGTTAAATTTGGTCAACAAGGGAAAATAAGGAAGGAATACAAGTTTGGTCAATTGGTCAAAGTGTCAACAAGAAATGCAATTGGTTACAATTTGGTAGGTTGACCGAAAAGTAATCTTGCAAGAGCAACTTGGTCAACATAATTGTAATCTTTTCAAGAGCACAATTTCGGTCAAGCAAGAGGGAAGATGGAAGAAAAAGTGTTGACCCAATTAAACTAAACCATAGCTGGCAAAGTAACCATATAACTTTTACAAGAAGCCACAACATTGTGACACATCACCACCACTACTATAAAATATAGATTCTACTACCTTAGGGCTTCCGTTTTTTTAAAAAAAGGAAGTAAAAAACAAACGCGGTGGCATTTTTGTAATTATTGGAGGGAAGTGTGTAGCTTTAGGCATCTTTAAATTGAATTGGGACGCCTCAAATTCATTTCAGGCATCCCAAAATTAAATTGGGACCCCTAAAGTGCTCATTTAAGAGACCAATAAAAAAGATGCCAAAAATAGTACTTTTGATATCTAAAGGCACATTTTAGATGTCCCTAAATTGAATTGGGATGCCTAAAGTTCATTTTAGGCATCCTAAAATTAAATTGGGACTCTTAAAGTGCTCATTTAAGCATAAAAGAAGATGCCAAAAACAGAACTTTTAGCACCTAAAGGCACCGTTTAGACGTCCCAAATGAGGTTTGGGAGGCCTAAAAGCGGCATGTCAGTCTTTGACTGACATCGCACTCCCTTATGCGTCATATCCCACTACAATTCATCTACACCTCAACTTTTCTATTAAAAAGATTCAATACTTTGACCATGCCACCTACTTTTGTTAAGCTGCTGATACTTAGAAAAGATTCAACTTTTCTAAGTTTCTCCATCATGATCTCCACCGTCACGTTTAGCCTCGTCATCTTTCTGCCCATGGCCTTCCCTGCCAGTGTCACCCTTTCTCTGATTCCGGTGTCATTATAGTAAAGCATGGTGGTGCTACTCCCAAACCTGAAGGTGTACCTCTTCTCTCTCTCTCTTCTCTCCATACTTACTCGTCTTCTCTCTTTCTCCTCACATTCACTCATAACATCATCGTCTTCTCTCTTTCTCTCCGCACTCACACATAATACTCCATTGTTAAAGCTAGAAGCTTACACTCCCACCATCATCATCTACTCTCTTTCTCTTTACACTCACACTCATATACTCTATTGTTGAAGCTTATCGTCGTCTTCACTTAGACTCCCATCATCGTCTTCTCACTTCATAGTGAATTGAAGGTTATCTTTCCCTCTCCCTCTCCATTATTGAAGCTCGACATCCTCCTCTCTCCATTGAAGCTCGTCACCCCTCAGGTATGGTTGTGTTTTTTTTCCATTACTTGATATTATTTTAATTTTTGAATATATGAGATTTTGTGTAATGCTTTTGGTGATTATTGTATATATTAGTAGGAGTTGACACTTTAATTAGCTAGTATTGGATGTTTCTTTACTATTTGTAAGGACATTGTGGTTTATGAATAATTCTTCAAACTTGTTTATGTGGTTTATGAAAAATTGCTGGCCAGTGAAAAATACAAATAAATATTTGTTTGAAACAAAAAACCTTTCAACATCCATAATGAATAAGGGACGCCATAATATACTTTAGGTGTCCCTTTTTTAGAAAAAGGGATGCATCTAAAGGGTCACTTTAGGTGTCCCTTTTCCTATAAGGGAAGCATAAAGTTGTGATTTAAAAAAAGGGTCACCTAAAGTGACCCTTTAGGCGTTCCTTTTTTAACAGATGTTAAATGCTATATTTTATTACGTCGCTCACATAGGCGTCCCCCTATAAAAGGACGTAGAAAGGGCCAAAAAACGGATGTTAAAAGTATTTTTTGTAGTAGTGCACCTTAGCTTTTTGGAGTGAAATTTCGGCCAAGTGTTGGGGGGTTGAAGCTAAATGAATTAAAACACAATACACCTCCCCACACAACACAAAATTCAGCCAAATAGAGAAAAGAAGAGAGAAAAGAGAAAAAATGAAAAAGAAAAGAGAAAGAAGAGTTGGAAGAACAAAATGTCAAGGTATGTGTTCTAGCTCAATTTTCACTATTTAAATAACCTTTCTAGCTCAAAACATCTTAATAATCATTGTTCCCCTTGCTAAGAGCTTCAATTCTACGGTTTTTGTTCCTCAAAAGGTGGTGTCCTATGTTGTCTACAAAGTACCAAAGCTGAAGAAACAAAGAACAAGCTCTAGAAAGGTCAAGAGGTGAGTATAAGCTTTGATTCGAACCATGTATCTTGTTAATTGGTTGATGGAGGTAAATTCTAGTGGCTGCCCTAATTTCATTTACTCTAGGGTTTTAGGGTTTCATGTTGATTTGGTCTTAGAAATGTTAAAACATGATGCTTAATCATGATTTTTGTAACACCCTAAATTTTAGAACTAGGAGCTTGAGAATAACCCTCAATCAGGTGGACTGCTAAGCCCCAGTTTAGCAATTATCCCAGCAAGGTATAATTTTATCCCTTAAAAATTCATTACACTTTAGTGGCAATAAGGGGAATAAAATGGTGGATTAAAGAGCACATTAAGTGACAAAATAAGGCAATTGGAGGTCACACACACAACATAGTTATTTCATCCACTATGTGATTAATATATACTTTAAGTTTGCCATCTTTTGTGACGTGAGCACAATGCAGAGGCACATTAGCCTAGCTGTGACATGGGATCCAGGGATGGTGCACGCGGATAAGCCAGGGTCTAAACAGTGGTTTGGCCTTGGACAGTGTATACACAACATTCTATCATCTCATATAATATGGTGGATGACATATTTATTATCACATTTTATATGTATGATTGTATGTTACTACTGAGATTCTCTGAATCTCACATTTCCTTAAATGTACAAAGTTTCCAGCAGCAGGCAGCGGCTTGAAGGGCATAACAGTAATTTCTGGAAATGGAAGGTTTTGGACCAGTTCAAGAAAGGAGGTTGGTTATCTAAAGACCTTTTATTTGTTTAAGGTCTGTAATTTTTCTGTACACCCCTATGGGGAATTTCTGTATATAAACAAGCAAATTGTAGCAATAATATCAATATTTTTATGCAATTCTTATGTGCCTATTGAACTATGCAATTGCTACTTTGAGTAATATCAATAATGAAGTGGGTCTTACAATTTTAGCATAGATTGGAAGTGGAATTAACAAACTTGTGAATTTTAGATTGGGACCCAACTTTCGATTAGAATAGGGCATGTAGAAAGAGTAGGATTTTGGTGAATTTGATGTCACCAATGACTTCTTCATGAAAAATTGAGTGGGGTAGCTTGTGGTTGTGATTTTGGATGAGTAGGGTAGAAAATATGAAAATTAGAAGTCAATATACTAAGGTTTGCACTACTAGATACGTGGTAGGTGGATTGTAGCATGTTTTTGAATAACCAAATATGATCCAATGACCATGATATTTTCTACAATAAAATTATACATATCAAGCTTTAATTTGATAGGTTATTTGTGCCATTTGGATTAGTACACTAGGAATTATGAATTTTTGAAGTTAGGCATTGGATCTGAAATGAATTCTGTGGCAGTAAGGCTTTAGTCGTAGTTCTAGAACTTTGTGGTTAGAATTGGCTTTGAGTAATATTTTTTCTAGAAAATAAACTCAACGGTCTTTGAATATGACTTTAAATCACCCCAATTGAAGTTCTATATAATTAATTATGATTTTTCAAAATTTATTCAAAATATTGGCATCTTTTAGCTATCATGCGAATTTAAGAAAGAAAGGGTCAAGTGTTACATGTGTAAACTCCAAGGGTGAAAGTAGGCCTGTGAGGCTAAAGTAGCCCTATTGGACATTCATTTTGTTATGGAACTAATAATGTGGTAATTATCTAGGGCCATGAGAAGCTAAGAAAGAAGAAGAATAGAAGAATTTCCAAGAAGTTAAACTTCAATGGTTGAAAGAAAAGGGGACAACAAGAGGATACTAGTCTAAAATATAGTGAACTTTCCTAACTTGCATAACTTGATATGTGTGCTTGTGTATTGATACGTTAATTGTTTTGATGAATTGTATGAAGCATATGTGAATAAGTGAAGCTCTATTTCTATTTATGCTATGGCTATTAGTGTAATATGTTAAACATTGAGCATGCATACATGTCATTATGTTGGCATGAATTTATGTAAGCAAGCATGTCATACACAAAGCATTTCTTAGCACTGTTTGCTACTGAGATTCTTCCAAATCTCACCCCCTCACCAACCATATAGGTACGTGAATACAAATGAGAAGAATACTTGAAGATAAACCAGAAAGAAAGATGATGAAGAATTGAAGAATAAAAGTGTATTAATTTACTGTATGTAAATTATTTTCACAAAAATATATTTGTATGAATAGGCAAGTTTTAGTTGAACGGTAATTGTGATCACTGAGAACAATAATTAACTCTGATATATGGTAAGAAGAATGGCTAATGAGTCAGAAATGAGTAATAAACCCCTAAGGAATTAAAGATTAACGCTTCCGATATGTAACTAAAGGGGTATGTAAGACAAGTCTTATATAGAGATTGAACATGTGATTTAAAAATATGGATACAAAATAATGAGGATATTTTAAAAGGAAAAATTGAATTCGACTCTAAAAAACCTAGTCATATGCCAATGTAGCCTAGTGGCATAAATGCTCCCTAGTAAGTGGGAGGTTACGAGATTCAATTTCTCTTGAAACCTTAGATTGTTAGTGCCTACCCTTTTACTAAAAAGCTGGCTATATTTCTTGTTAAACTTTGGTTTTAGGGTAAATCATTTGTTCAAGGTTCAAAGTAGAGTGACTACATAAACATTTCTAAAAGAGTTCTTATTGGGATTGGGGTAGGCATTAGGATTTATTAAATAAATCCATGAATTTATATCTTTTCTTTTGACTTGGATTTAATATATTTAAGGAAAAGAATTAAATTTAATTCTCAAGGATAAAAAGATATAATATTTTGAATTAAATCCCTTTTTGAATTTTATTTTATTTTATCCTTTTAGATGGTGCCATATGGTGCCATATGGTGCCATATTTTGAATTAAATGTTCCAGCAATGATGGACAAAGAAGTTGAGGCAGAGAACTCAAGGAAGAGTTCACAACAACAAAGGAGGAAGCCAGCGAGTCTCTCAAACTGATCCAAAGTATGGATTTACCTAATGGCAATTTCATACAAGTATTGTGTGATTTAGATGTTAGTACTTCCTATATGGTATAAAATTGGGTGAGATGGCTACTCCTGAGTATACATCAGCTACTTTATGATTTGGTTATGTTTACACCCACGGGTGTCAGATCATTTACATCTAATGTATATAAAAGTATGTAATAAACGCTGAAAGACAAGAGTCAGTAATAGATCTGAATAGCCTATAATGGTATGAAATGGGAGAAATTCCTAGTAATGATTGATTGACGGTAAACGATATTTCACTAGATTGTGGAATCAAAGATATTTAATATAATCCACGATCATTTGACAATAAAAAAGGTAATCTTAACTTTCTTTTAGCAGCTAAAGTTGAGAAATGTTGCAATGAAACTATGAGGAGTTTAGGTACTCTTTTCCAAAATTAAGAAGGTAACAGCCCGAGAGTTACAGGTAGCATTCTGGAACAGCCGGAAGTCTAAAATAAATGCACTGGGTAACTTGAGGAATATTGCAATGGACTGTATGTCTTATGAATATTAAATTTGACCAATTAGATCTTGAGAATGATTGAGAATCGATGATATCTTGTGTATTCATTAAGCAAGGAAAACACAAAAAGTGTTTGAAAGCAGTGTTGAGCACATTGAGAGATAAGTAACCCTATGCCAGTATAAGTTTTGGCCTTCAGATATCAAGTTTCCGGGCCATGTAATTTTACAAGAAAGGGGTTTTGTTGGAACCCAACAAGGTGGAAGCAATATTATATTGGAAAAAGGCCAAAAAATTGTAGTTTGTGGGTCTTGATGATTATTACGAATGAGTTATGTGGTATTTCTCTAGTATTGTTTTGCCTTTGATAAGGGTGATATGGTAACTCAATATTCTATATGGGATGATAGTTGTGAGAGGAGCTTCATAGGGCTGAGAAAGGAATTGAAATATCCTACTCATGAATCTTGAGATAGCAACAACTGTGTGTGCACTAGAAATCTGGAGATGTTGTCTCTACGGGGCACTGTAGAGTTGTACTGTGACTATAAGAGCTTGAAGTTAACTATATGATCAGATAAAGATAAGTATGAGGAAACACATATGGATAAAGTTGCTTAAAGATTTCAACTTGGAAGTTAAATACAGTTCAGGAAGGGCTAATGTAATGACAGATGCATTGAGCAGTAAGATGGTACAGGCTGCAGCCCTAATAATGTGAAAATAGAAAACTAACTAAAAATTTTGAGGATCTTAATATGTTTAATTGGATTTTGATCTAAAATAGCGGTATTAGTCAAATAGAGCATGGTCTAAGAACAACCATAGTAGAAGTTAAGAAACTTTTTCTTCCATATCTAATGTAATAATTTTATATATATGAGTTCACTCTTAAGAATATTCGTATTGAGAAAATATAGTTGCTAGTATCTAATATAAGTTAAGAAACTTTTTCTTCCATATCTAATATAAGATCTGTAGGGCTAGTATGTCCATAGGCCATAAGATCTTGTAAGCAAGCTAGGCGGGGTAATGAGACCTACAACGTAGCTCAAATTTTGAAAACTTAAGCAATGACTCAGAATATGAAATTTCAGAGATGACCCAATACAAGCGGTATCTTAAAGAAGTTGTAACATCAAAGGATGATGAGGTAATAAGGCTCAAGGCAATAAAACCCGTAAGCATAGTTTGCATGGGAAGTTACCCAGGTTATAGGACTTTAGGGGTATTTAATGGTAGATGGGCAATATGCCCTATGATTTGCTAGGGGCTATGTGTCCTGTGGTAATTAAGTGTTAATGGATTAATTGTTGCTGGACGATTTATCCTCATGTATTTTGTAAACAATATATAGACGTATAAACAGTTGAGTAACAAAAATTAGAATTTAAGACATGTACAGAATAGTTGTAAGATTGTATCTATGGTTATAAATATTTATATGCATTCAGTATAGATATTGGACAAAAGGCCATAAAACCTATTAGGCCGATATGTCCTTAAATTGGAAAAATGAAGAACACTCAAATTGTAATAAATAAAAGCTAGTTAAGAACAAAATTGGTAGGGTAATGGGGATTATCTGTAGAATTCTGAAAGAAAATTTAAAAATATAAGAGCTATCAACACTCAATATTTGTGAGACTCGTAATGCTAAGTTATATACTTTGAGAATTGCACAGGAAGGAAAAGACTAAGTTATGAAAAGAATGGGATGAATAATGGGAAATAACTCCCCAAAGCATACTTGAATCTATACAATGTCTAACATTTCGAGGACGAACTTTTCTTAATGGGGGGAGAACTGTAATATCCTAAATTTCAGTCACCAAAATTCCTTTATACCTTGGTGGTATTAAAGGGGATAACATGGTGAATTAAAGGGTACATTAAGTAACAAGACAAGACAATTAGAGGTCACACACAACATAGTTATTTGGAACAAGTTAGTGTTGCTGCCAGTGTGTTTTCCAGTGAGGCAATCGTGTTGTGTAACATTTGTAAATAGGCAAATAATGTCCAAAATTTTGAAACTTTCCAGAAAGAAATTAGACTTATCAGCCTTTAATTTGATAGGTATTATAAGCCATTTGGATTAGTGGATTGAAAGATATGAATTTTCAAAGATTCACTATGAATCTAGAATGAATTATGTGGCAGACTAGACTTGGCGAATTTTCTAGAATTTTTTGGTTATGTCATGTGCTTTGTGATATTGTTCCTTAAAATAGGACTAAAAGAGCTTTAAAGAAATGCCACAACTTCTTCTGGATCTTTTTTTCAAAAAATTGGGATGTTATGGCGCTTTCTCAGACAAGTGCCACAACTACTTATGGGCCTTATATAGCACTTACTTAACCAAACACCACATAAGTATTTTTTAAATAAAATACGCTAGTAGCTATGGCACTTGATGAAGCAAGTACTACAGCTATTATTGATTTTGTGTGGCACTTGAGCACCTTGCTATCGACTTTATGTGACGCTTGATGTAATATCTCAAATTTTGGGACTAGAGGCTAGAGAATAAGCTGGAATAAAGTAGACTACTAAGTCTAGTTTAGTAAGAGTCCCAAGAATGCATAAGAAACATAATGAATTTTAGAAACGACAATCAGAATTGAATATAAGTTTTGATACGAGTTAGTCAAAAGAAAGTACTTAATTCCTTTAGGATGTGTCAGAATGATATAAAACCTAATCCAGATACAAAGGAAAATGGAAATGGTGCCTAGAAAGAAGTAATAAAGAGAAAGAAAATAACTAATGGCACAATAATTAATTTTTCCATAATCAAGGGCAAAAGAGATAATTGCTACTTGATCTTGTAGTTAAAATTAGAAGACAAAATGAAAGGCTAGGATTTACTCTTCAAAAGTAAGAAGTAATTATGAGAATATAAAGCAAATTTTATCTCTCTCTTAGGAAATAAAAAAGTCCTCATTAAGGGCTAAGGAGAGAATATAATAGCTTAGTCAATTAGTCATAGTTTTGCAAACTTTTCCAACTTAGAGAAAAATTGACCAATGGCAAGATAAAGCAAACAAAATGGTCAACATTTCTTCTCCCATTTTGAAGAAGGAATTTGGCCAAATAGAGAAGGGGGAGGGGGGAATAGAGAGCTTCATAAAATTAACCCAACTTAGGTTAGTTAATTAACCTTACAACTTTTCAAGAAGCCATAGATTGTTGACAGATGGACTCTTTTTGTTTCCTTAGACTAAATTATGGCCAAGTAAATTGCAAGAAGGCAAGAATGAATATTAAAACTTTTCACACTCCCTCACTCAATTAAGAATATGGCCAATATCCAAAAAAATAGAGAAAAGAAGTGGAAAAAGAAAAAGGAAAGAGAAAGGAGTGAAATAAAGAGCAAAGAAGCAAGTTAAGTGCTCTTGCTCAATTTTCAACTCTTAAATCACCTTTCTAGCTCTTGAGGCCTTCATAAAAGTTGTTCCCCTCACTAAGAGATTCCTTTATATGGGTTTAGGTTCTTGAATAGATGGGTTTTGTGCTATCTACAAAGTGCCAAAGTTGGAGAAACCAAGAACTATCTCTTGAAAGGGCAAGAGGTGAGTATAAGCTTTGATTTGAACTATATATTGTGTTGATTGGGTGAGTTTGTTGAATCCTCTTTGCTGCCCTAATTTTAGTTGTAATATATTTTTAGGGTTTCATGATGCTTTGTTCATATACATTTGGTTATATGATGTTTGGGAAGCATATTTATCTATTATGGTGAATAAATTATGAATTGTTGCTTTGTGCCCTAATTTTTGGTCAGAACGGGTGTGAAGAAGGAGTATGATTTTTGTATTCTTGAGTTATCTAATGGATTTATTGGGTAAAATTGTGTAGGAGTTGGTATAGTTTTTGGAAGAATGGATTTGAAATCTAAAAATTGGAATAATGCTGCCAATTAGGATTTCTAGCGTAGCAGTCTGAATGTGCTGTGTTTTTGGATAACAGAAGGTTTTCTAATGGCCATGAAACTTTTCAAAATAAAAGCATACTTGTCAATATTTAATTTTATAGGTCATTTATGCCATTTGGATTAGTACACTAGGAATTATGAATTATTGAAGTTAGGCATTGAATCTGGAATGAATTTTGTGGCAATAAAGCTTTAGTCATAGTTCTAGAATTATGTGGCTATAATTGATTGTGAGTAATATTTTTATTATAAAATAGACTCAAATTTTTTTGAATAGGAATTTGAATTACCCCAATTGGAGTCCTATAGAATTAGTTATGAATTTTTAAATTTTAGTCAAAATGCTAGCAGCTTTTAGCTACCATGCAAATTTAAGAAAGGAAGGGCTAAATGTAATACTTTTGATACGTAATTAAAAGGAGTAATTAAGATAGGTCTTACACTTGCTACACAAAATATTTTAATACTTTCTCCCAAACCCTTCTTCATCAGCTCCCACTTTAGCAGCAAAATGTCCCCCATTTTCCAATAGCTCTCTCGCAGATTTCCTTATCCTCTTGTCTCCACTTCCATTGGCCTCGTCCTTTCCTTATCCTTGGTCCACACTACCTTCTCCTTCTATAAATACACACGCACACACCCACTTCCGTTTCCTTTGGTCCTACTTCATCCCCATTCCAAAGATCCCTTAAGTACACACTCACTTTTCCTTTTTTTTTTAAAAAAAATTGTAAAGCTGCATGCAACCTTTTCTTTTAATTTTTCCTTCAATAAGTTTTTTTTAGGTGTTGTACTTGAAATTTCTTCTTACTCTAGTTAAGCTTCCTATACACTGTAAGTTTTTTAATTTTTGAGCTTACAAATCTAATTTGATTAGGAGTTAATAGTTTAATTTATTCAATGTATTTTATATTTTATTTATTATGAAATCGGAAAAAAATTATTCTCAGTTTTATATGTTGAAAACTAAATGAGATAAAATTAAATGTCATTATATATAGGTTGTATGTAAAGATATGTAGTAGTTATAATTTTTAGTTGTTGTATTAATTGTTATTTATGAGTTGCATAAGTAAAATAATTATTTATTTTTAACACTTGTATGTTATTTGTTGGGTTGTAATGCTTTCTAATTTATCTATGATATGTGTTGGCAAATATGATTTCTTTTGTTATGAGCTGTAAAAAAATTTTATGATGCTGTGGGATTAATTCATTGATTATTTATCAATTAAAAAAGAGAGTTTGAGACTTGGAAAACTTCAATTTTTAAGATGTTATACTACCGATTTTATTTTAAAATAAATAACAAAAGATAAAAGTAATTAGTAAATACAATACTAAAGCAACTAACCACTTTTTAAGAATAGGTCAAAGGTATAGATGGATAAAAAATAGATGTCATTTGATCAGTGTTCAAGGGAATACATAGGTAGGGTGAATGAGTTTATTAGATTTGTAATCGAGCATACAAAAGATTCTAACAAAATCTTATGTCCTTGATTAGTCCACTTGATTTGCTAGATCATTTAGTACATCATGGAATTGATCAAACATATACACGATGGATAAGGAATGGTGAGACGAATGATGTATGTAGTAATTGGGTGCATATTACGAGTGGTGCTTTAAATGATGAGTTTTATCTAACCATGTGTGATAAGAACGATGGACATGAAGAAATGCTAAATATAGTTGAAGAGGTGCTTCATAACTATCCTAAAGAATTTGATAAGTTGAATGGTAATGCAGAAAAACCATTATATGTTAATAGTACTAAATATATAAGATTGCTAGCAATGTTGAAATTATACAACTTTAAAAAGCACTATGGATTGAGTGATTCAGGTTTCACCATACTGCTTGAACTTTTGCAAGATATACTTCCAGGAAAAAAATGTACTTCCTACTAAGACATATAAGGCAAAGTGAATTCTTCACTTTACAACTAGTATGGGTTATGAGAAGATACATGCATGCCCTAATGATTGCATATTATTTTGGAATTAGTATGCAACGTTAGAGAAGTGCCTTAAATGCAATGCATCTCATTATGAGAAAAAGAAAGGAAAAAGTCCTTTAAAGGTCTTGTGGTATTTTCCCATTATTATGAGATTCAAGCTACTATACAGTAATATAGAGATTGATAAGCAGTTGACATGACATGCAAATGAAAGGATTGAAGACACAGAGCTTAGGCACCCTGCAGATGCTCCTCAATGGAACAAAATGATCATGAGTACCTTAACTTTGTGAATGAAGTAAGGAACCTATACCTTGCACTGTCAACTGATAGAATCATTCTGTACGGTGTTCAGAGTAGTATATACAGCATATGGTTGGTGATATTGATAATTTATAACCTTCCTTTATACTTGATCATGAAATGTAAGTTTATGATGTTATGTATATTAATTTCTGGGCCAAGGTAACTTGGGAATGATATGGATGTCTACTTGCACTACTACAAAATATACGTTTTATGTCCCCAAAGGACGTCCCTTTTTCAAAAAGTGAAGTACAAAATAAAGGCGATGACATTTTTATAATTTTGTGCGTCAATTTTGACAGAATAGGCATTCCAATTCCTAAAATAGACGCCAAAGGTCCACTTTTAACCTCCCTAATAATTAGTGATGCCAAAAGACCCTTACGATGTCCTTAATTAAATTAGGGACTTCTAAAAGGCCACCTTACGACATCCTGAATTTGAATTAGGGATGCCTAAAGTGGTGTCCCATATATTCAATATTAGGGACGCCACTTTTGGCATCCCTTATTCAAATTAGGGATGCCCAAAGTGACGTCCCATATTTTTAAATATTTTGGCTAAATAGATTCAAATGGATTCTCTCTCTCTCTCTCTCTCTCCGATGATATTTCCTACTTTCTTTGATAGAAGTTGTAGAGATAGATCCATGGTCCATAGATTCAAATGACATTTTTCAGTTCTTCCTTCAGTGTCCTTGCCATCCTCCCTTCTCTCATCCTTGCTCTTGTTATGCCCTCTTCCATTCATGCTTAATCCACCTCTCCCGCCCTTGCCCTTACTTGTGACGATAATCCTCTCTTCATCACTTCTCAATTTTAAAATGCCATCCTTTGTTTACTTTCTCTTTGCATTTAGATCTGACTTTCCTTCTATTTTTTATTATTTTTATTATATAATTTTCTTTCCTTTTTCACAATCAGATCTAGTACGGTATATGTAGAGATGAAGAGAATGGAGTAAAACAAGCTACTGAAAAGCTAAAGATCTACATGTTAAAGCTTGTCGTCCTCCTCTCTCCATTGAAGCTTATTGCCCATTAGATTTGATCTTGTTTCTGTGGTTTATGAAAAATTGCTGGGTAGTGAAAAATATACATAAATGTTTTTTTGAAACAAAAAACCTTTAGACATCCCTTTTTTAGAAAAAGGGGCGCCTGATCTTTTAGGCGTCTATTTTTTTAGTGGACTTTAAATGCCATATGTAATATCCTGAATTTTGGAACTAGAGGCTTAAGATTTAGCCTGGATTAAATGAGACTACTAGATCCCTATTTGGTAAATGTCATTGTGAGGCATAGTATTATTTCTCAAAATTCCTTTATATCCTTGGATATTAAAAGGAATTATATTGGTGAGCTAAAGAGCTCAAGGAAGAAAAAAACAAAGCAATTAGAAGTCACACACAATATAGTAAAGTGGAACGCAAAGTAATTTTACCATCGATGAAATTTTCGGTGTGGCAATAGTGATTGTGTGACATTTTGACGATGGGTAAATGATGGTGAAAAATTATGAAACTTTCTAGAGTAAAAATAGACTTATCAAGCTTTAATTTGATAGGTCATATAAGTCATTTAGAGCTGAACATAAAGAGAAATGAATTTCTGGGGGGGGGGTTCCCTTAGGGGATAGTGTGAGTAGGCTCTACACGAGTTTTGCCTTCTTAGCCCAGTGGAGGGGTGGAAGTTGGTCAGATATCCTATGCGATTACAGCGTGAGCCAAGAGGCATTACAGTAGGCCTAGTAAGGCAGTCCGTTACACAAAAAGGTGAGCCCTCTAGAGGGGTAAAAGTTAGCCAGATGTTCCATGCGACTGCAGCTTGAGCTGAGCGCCATTGCAGTTGGCTTAGTGGGGCAGTTTGTTACATAAAAATGATACCAGGATTTGTCGAGAGTTGTTTTAGTGGCGAATGTCACATGCTCGATAACTTCAGAGGTCCCCTTTGGTGGATGATGGGAGTGACTATACCATAAGCTTGCCCCAGTGGGGGCCAGACTCCTGTGCCATTGCAGTGTGAGCCAAGCACCGTTGCAGTGGGCCTAGTGGGAGGGCCATTAAATAAAAGGCTCCTTTTTATATAACGAACACCTATACCTCGCAACTTAGTCTGGGTGTAGTCCGGCACATACTCCCTGTAACCTGGCCTGAGAGTACGGCAAGCTTATGGAGTGCCCACCTCTATTATTCCCCCTCAAGGGAACCTCTCTAGGAACCTTTGGTGGGACCTGTGAATTTACGATAGATCCATTCATTAATTGACGTGGCGCCCCATCCCGCCCTCTGCTCGTGCTCCTCATTAATGCGCTGGCACTCTGTATGCTGTGGGATGGAATTATGTGGGTACCCCAGGCGCTGTGGGACCATGTTTCGCTAATACATCTTTTAGTATTTACACTTTTGCCCCATGTTCCACATATGCTACAGCATAAATATTTACACTTTTGCCCTGTGTTCCACCTATGCTACAGGACTTATGAGGCCATGTTCCACCTATGCTATAACGATGGGCCTACCTCTTAGGCCTGGAGATAGTGGGTAATGTTGTGAGCCCCTATTAGACCATTAGATAAGCCCTTCGGTGTTTACTGTTGGGTTTGAATGTCATGTCATACGTATGAAGCTTGTATTGGAAGTATATAATTTTATATGGTGGTCGACCGTTGTTGTGTATGCGTTGTATCTCACATTTGCATACAATGGTATTAAGGAATAATGCTTAAATTAGATATTGAAGAACTCGTAACTCAGTCATCATCGTCCGCCATTGGTCCAGAAGGTTATCAGGTACGTCATGCATAATGTGAAGTACCATTAACCCTTTAGGAGTTTCCGTCCTCGTTACAAGACTTTAACGGAGGATTTTAAGTTTATGGATAATCCCGTTAATAATGGTGATGATATGTGTAATTATGTGGGTTATCCAGAATGTGGCAATGGACCTAGTAGTCGTTCATCGAGTTTTGTTAATCTTTCTAGTTTAAATATCAATGCCACGTTCCGTGTTACGATGATGTCGCTCAAGTTCCTGAGCGAGATGATGTAGGATAGTCAGCTGAGTCAGGAGGTTCAACCCCGTACACCATATATCCAAGGTGTCCTGGCATTCTTTGTAGTGTTGGATCGGTTCCCTTCTGACTCAGGATTTCCTAAGTTTGGAGATGTGTTTGAATACCTGAGTTTGTTGCGTGCTGATGCTATAGTAAGGGAGGGCCGTTTTAACCATTACAAGGTTCTGTTGCATCATAAAGTGACTGTTAATGAGCAGGATAACCATACTGGCCAGGTTGTCATTAACTATTCACCATATGTTAGTCTTGGAGGTTGTCGTAAGTTAGTGGCATCCTTTCGTGATATAGGGGGGTCTGGTGATGGTATGTGCACTAATATCGAGAATAATGCCCTATTGTTATGTTGGAGTTGGGAGAGTACTGTTGTATCCAAGTTAGAGTCAGCTATATTAATACTCGGCTGACATTTGTGTAAAATGTTTAATGTTCAATGTTATTGTTATTTAATGGAGCATGCGTGCGTTTTAATTCGATTTTATCCAGTCTACCTGTGTACTTTAATTTGAATTTGAAGAGGATACGCGCGCACTTTAATTTGAATTTGAGCAAGAATGGCGCACACTTTAATTTGAATTGGAACATGACAAGCGTGCACTTTAAATAATATGGAACTCAGTTTATTTATGGACAGGGGCCTCACAGGGAATATTTACACACGTTTGGACATTGTGGTACCATGGTGGGCCTTACTATTATGGGCTTGTATTTGTTGGATCTAGCCTGACAAATTTCTGATTATAGTTGTGAGTTGTTCAGGAGTGATGGATATGGTCCCATCTGATTTATTGGACCCAACCTCAGATATTGTGGGCCTGGATCAATTGTTGGGTCTTGTAAATTATCCGTTACAGAAGATCTTAGAGGTCCACTAATCGATAGCCTCATGTTAGCGTTTTGATCCGGTCATGGAGTGATTCTCCAGGCATTATACTTAGTCTTGGGAGTGTGGTGATACAACTTGTACTCCTGAATAATGCTCTCGACACTAGTGGTGCTGCCACGTGTCTGAAATCAATGTCATCTATACTAAATTTGCTTGACTGTATCTCAATTGATGGTGGTCGAAATGGGATCTCCTTGGGACATTTGTAGGCTGAGAGTTTGAGGAATCCTTTAAATTTACAGAAGTGTGTGTCCCCTCTAATATTATGGCGATCTACCCAGTATTCCATAACCCAGGGACATTGATCTTTGATTGAAAAATAGTTTTGGCTAAATAAGTATAGAGATACCGGACATTTAATTGGGAAACTGTATTCCGCTTGAACTTCTACACCTTGGTTAGCTCTATTATCTATTACCCGGACATTAACAACCCCCTATGCTGTGAAGAGTGCTTGAGGACTATATTCTAATTTGATGTGGTCTACGTTTAGTGATGGTTTTTTAGGAATGCCAACGATCTGTCTCTAATATTTGGGTACTCTAGAAATATCGGTGTTGGCTCAGTTGCTATTTGGTATTCCTTTCTCTTGCTGACGTTGTAACCGAAAGTTATTTTCTGGATCCTCTGATCAAGATGTGGTGTAGAAGTTATTGATGCTTCGGACGTCATTTTGTGGATTACGGAACACGACTGGGGATGAGAGAGGGTGTAGAGAGATGTGAGATCATTTTGAGAGATCGGGAGTGCGTTTTGGTGTTCCAGGCTTGTGTTTATTTAGAGCGCATGGGACCCCACCTCTGAACAATGATGTTCCACATATGCTATATGACCTTTGCTAAAAAGCCCCCTTATAATGGTGGAACATTTTAAGTTTATTGCACTTACCCCCTGAATATATCACATCACGGGAACACGTAGCAGTGGGCGGCTATATATAATATGTATGATTGGTATAGGGAAGAAAGTTTCACTTTGAAAGCCATATTTTTTGGCACAATTAATTATTTCCCCACTTATGGCAATTTGTCTAGATACAACATCAAAGGATATTGTGCGTGTCTTATATGTGAATATGACACTCAATAAGTGTAACTAGATCATAGTAAGAAAAATGTTTACATGGGATATCAAATATTCTTACCATTAAAACATCGTTGGAGGAAGTAAAAAATGATTTTCAATGGTGATTCAAAAGAAGGTAGCCTATCAAAGATGTTGACTAGTGCTCAGGTTTTTGAAAAGATAAAAGACTTGGATAACAATTTTTGTAAACCTTTTGCAAAACAAATCAGGACAAGTGGTTAGAAGAAAAAGTCTTTTTTCTTAACTTCCATATTATAAGTCCTTATATGTGAGACATTTTCTTGATGTGATGCATATAGAAAAAATATGTGATAGTCTAACTGGCATGTTGCTCTATATGCAAGGAAAAAGTAAGGATAGTGTCAATGCGAGGTTGAATTTGGTAAACTTTGGAATAAGAGAAGAGTTGGTAACTATTGAGCAAGGGCACCATATTTATCTATCTCTAGCGGCTTACACTCTATCGAGGGAAGATAAAAAATTGTTTTGTGAGTTTCTATAAGGAATTAAAGTTCCAGAAGAATACTCTTCAAGTATAAAGAAACTGTATCAGTGAAAGAGTTGAAGTTAAAGAATCTTAAATCTCATTATTGTCATGTGCTCATGCAGAATTTCTTACCGGTTGGTATACAATCCATTTTACCTTAAAAAGTAAGAAATGCCATGACTAAACTTTGCATATTTTTTAAGTTGATTTGCTGTAAAGTGGTTCATTCAACAAAGTTACAATATTTTCAAAGTCTAATTGTTTGTACTTTGTGTGAACTTGAAATGTATTTTCACCTTCATTTTTTAACATTATGGTCATTCTAATTGTACACTTGTTCAAAGAGGTTTAATTGTACACCTGAATGAGTGATTAAAGGTTATGTGAAAAATAGATATTGACCAGGGGTTTGTATTGCTGAATGGTACATGGTTGAGAAGTAAGTGACTTTTGTGCTGATTTACTATCAAATATTGACCTTGTTGGGATCCCAAAGTCTCGTCATGGTGGGCGAAGATCAAGAAAATAAATAAGTGGGAGGGATGTAATAAGGATATCAGTGACTGAATGGGAACAAGCTCACTTATATGTGCTACATAACATTGATGAGGTTGAACCATATGTTGAATAACACGAGGATGCTCTTTGATAATTATATAGTGATAGGAATGAAAATTTGATAGCAAAAGAACACAATCGACATTTTTCCTGTTAGTTAAAAAGGTGCATTAATGATGAGATGGAGAGGAATCCTAATTCAGTTTCTAAAAAGTTAATGTTGAATGTAATGAATATTTGAATATTGTTAAGGATGATCATTCCTTTGAGATGTTGTGGTCAGAAGATATTGGTATAGATGAAGATGAAGATGAACCCACCCTTATACATGAGACATGATCATAAAAAGGGGACTTGGGTCAATCTATCAATTCCTACTATTAGGAGACTCAAGAGAAACACAATTCTCAATTCAACAAGAATGATGAAGAACAAAATTTTAAATCAAACATGAAAGAGGAAAAGATAATGTGACCCTTGAGTTTCTTATATGTTTTAGATGTATTCATATATGTCAAATTAATTTACTTTTGTTGACATGATTGTCATTGTGCATTGACATTTTGTTTGGTTTAGTTAACTTGTAGGAAAATGGATTCACTACATGAAGATGATGATGTTCCAATGAATATTGCTAGATAAAGATTTGTGGAGTGCATAACCCATGGAAGGACTATAATGACAAGGTTGATCAAATGGAGACATAAGGGGATTAAGTTAGAACTTGAATGGAATGAAAAGGAAAATCCAATTAGACCAAACAGTAGCTTCTTCAATGATTTCATTGGGATTACAGCCCGAGATAGAGTCCCTATTACAATTTAAGATTGGAATGGGTGAAAAAACAATATGGGAATGACATATGGGGTAAAGTCCATGTAACACATTAATTACTTTATTATTTGGGTTGTTTTGTTTCATATAATTGCAATCTAACAAATTATGTATGGTTTGTTTATTACAATATTGTTTTATTATTGATGATGATGATCAAAAGAATTTCATACTAAGAAAAACTAGTAAACTTATGAGAGGGTTTTGTTCTGATCTTGTAAAATTCTTCATGAGGGATGATAATGAGAATATCATTCCTACACCGCTAGATTTATACGATAGAATCATTACTTAAGAAATGTGGGGTGAGTTTTTGAAAACACATACAACTATGAATTCCAAGTAATATAATATTATACTTTACTAATTATTTGTAATCTATTTGTAATTAATATTTATTCATATGAATCATTTGGATCTAAATAAGAGTTAAGTGAGAAAAATCACTCTAATGTGACCAACATGGCATACCGCTACAAAAAGGACTGGTATCATATGCATAATTAGAGCAAAAAATTGTAAGAAATAATGATTACTTCATATGTATCTAATTTGTATGACTAATTTTTAACTTCAGCTAACTTTGATATGCAGATAGAAGAATCAAATTCAAATATTACACAGGTAGCGTGACATGATTTATGGGTGACCAGTTGCACTAATAAAAAAGGTGAAATTCGTAAGTATTGGATTATGCTGGATTATGCGTACAATAAAGAATTAGATTTACTTAAATGGTTATATTTTATAATAACTAATAGTATTGTAATTCTTTTTGTGATAATGATCAATCACACAAGAGGTACCAGAGTTGGTGCAATATGTTAGTCTTAATGATTTGCTAATTAAAGCGCTAGGAGTACCAGAATATGATGGTCGTGCTCAGGGTACTGGTTTTGCAGTCACACAAATATCATACTTCAGATGCCAAAAGCACTCCAGCAAAATTTATTTTTTGCAGCTGAAAGAGGGGATGAATTGCTTTAAGCATCAAATGCAAGAAAAATTTCACAAACAAATACATTTGATGCAAGAACAAAATGCGCTATTGAGGACTCAAATTGATAACTTAGTGTAGTATAGGGCAACACAAAGTATTCCACCATGTGATAGACCAAGTGCGAGGGATAGTTGTACTTCTATGCCTAAAATCCCTCTTCCTTTGGTAATTAATTTCTTCTCTAGTTAACTTTTTGTTACATTATAAATTATTGTACATTAATATACTAACTCTATTTTCCATTGGGCTAATTCACGTGCAAGTTATATGTGGATCAATTTTTAAGCATGCAATTGTTGTGGGCATTGTCTATAACACTGATAATGATATGCTGCACAATTCACCATTTCCTGAGAACACACTTCGAGTAAGGGTTGACAGTTGCATGAATAAAGATGCGCTCTTACCAATCCCTTCTCAGAATGAAGAAATAATGGTGAAAGATGTTGTAGGTGGTTATGTTGCATGGCCAATAAGTCTGATAGAGCCATGTCAAAAGGTAGTTAATTTATAAAATTCCTTATTCTTTTCCTATGCACTTCCATATTAAACTACATATTTAATTTCATGATTTTTATAGGTTGCACATTCTAAAGGAAAACAAATTCAAGTGCATGGAAAGAATTCAAAATGTTCAACAACTGAACCAAAGTCCAAACCCACAACTAGCCAACAAAGCAAAAGACAAATTACCTCATATCACGATCAATTGAAATTGATTGCACCTAATTTGATCTATGAAAGAGGTCTAGTATTACATTTTCATAGACACATTTACAATGCAAGTGGCATAGCCAATCATGTTAATGGTGATATGCTGGATGAAATACTTAATGATAGATGGGTTAGTGCTTCGATTATCAACATCTGGATCAGGTACTTTATCATCATCGTTTATCACTGTTATTATTATTTATCATTCAATTTTTTGGTTTTAATCACATTGTTTGTTTTGTCTAAAGGTACTTGTATCATGACGTCTTACTGGACACAAAGGGTATAATTCTCATTTGTCAACTCTTATCTTGTTGGGCAGTATAGGGGGAGAGTATATTTGAATGAATAATCTAATGATCTCAAAGATTACTTTAGAAAGAAAGAAATACCTAATATACTATTTCTAATGCCTTATAATATAGGGTAAGTTATTAGTAGTAGTATTTTAATGTATGTTTTTTTTATTGTTTCACTTTTACCATAATATGATTGTTGAAGAAAAATTCTTAAAATATTTTAGGGCATATTGGATATTGATTGTTATCAATCTAGCAAAACCTTTGTAATATCCCAAATCTTATTCACAAAAAATCCTTATATATTTGATTATACTAAAATGAATAAAATGGTGAATTTTGGTGAATTGGCAATAGCCAAAATGTTAGGGATATTGATTACATGAAATTTTGGCTAAGTTAAGAGATAAGTTTAATTTTTGTCTTGATAAATACCTTCTATTATAGCCCAAAATTAACTATGGAAGGGCCCAAATTTTTTTGGCCTAATTTATGATGATAATTTCGATCAAAACAAAAAGGAAAGAAGAAAAACAATACTTGGTACAAAAATTCAAGAAAATGTAAGGGTAAAATAGTCATTTGGTTAAATAAAAATTAAAAGATAATATTTTCCCTTTATTTATGGTTTTGGACAGTTAAGAGTGGAAGAGCAAGGGAAAAATAAGCTCATGCCACCTTACATGCCATATGGTGGGTTTATTTGCCATTTGGAAGAAAGAAGTCACATGAAATTACCATGTGTAAAGAATCACAATAAAATAATATAAATTGTAAGGAGGTGAAAGATGATTTTATTTAGAATCATTTCAGATATTTTAATCACATTCCTAGCTAGACTTAGGAAAGAGAAGAAAGAGAGGTTTGGAGAAAATAGAGAATAAGAAGAGAGCAAGAGAGATTAAGAGGCAAATCAACGTAATTAGTAGGTTAAATTGGTTGATTTTTCCTTCAATCTCTAGGAAACTCTCTCTAATTTTTATATCCTTCTTGAAATCATATAAATCAAGGGAAAATGAAGGAAGAAGGGCATAGTTTTTGTGAAAGAAAGAGGAAGAAGTAAGGTAAGCTTGAAAACTTGATTCCTCTTGTTGTTTAATGATTGTTGTGGGTTATTTTGGTAAATCCAGTGGGATTTTTTTGTCCAAAACTGAGGTTAAAAATGGATTCTACATGCGAAATTGTATAGGAATAGCCTGAGTCATAATTTTTAAAAAAGTACAATTATACCTGGTATAAAGGGAATTGACCGTATTCCTTAGAACCATTTTGGTACTTACGCGTTTGGGGTAGAGATTAACAACTTTAGGAGTCTTGGAGTATGGTATGAATGAGTAATAATTCATTTATTATCCATGCGGAATTTTAGGATTCGATATTTTCATGAGCTGGACAAAGAATTAAAGGACCAGTATTAGCTAGGCATTGGAAAGGATTTCAGGTAGTAACTCTATTTCTCATATTCTATGTGATTGTTTATATGCATTGTAATTTCCATAATCTATGATGTGGGATGTATATGGTGGTAATACCTAGAGCTGTGGTATGGGATAAATACAACTACCACTAAGCCAGTTTAGACTCAATCTAAGTAGGCCAATGTGAAGCCTATGTGGCAGAATTCCGCGTTGTGGTGTGGGAAAAATATAAGTACTACTCTATGGGAAAAACACAAGTACTATGAGGCTAGTAGAACTCAGCTGAGGTGGTGTGATGCAATACCTCGCTTCATTATTGATATTGCTCAGAGTAGCATTTGTGTAGTTTAGTGGGCACATAGGAATAACATAAATATACTGATATTATTGAAACAATGTGCTTGTTTATATACATAAATTCCCATAGGGGTGTACAAAATAATTACAGACCTCAAAATAAGAAAAAGGTCTTCAGATAAACAACTTCCTCTCTTGAACTAGTTCGGAACCTTACATTGCTGAAAATTACGATACTGCCCTTTGAGCCGTTGTTTGCTCCTGGAAACTTTATATATTTATGGAAAGGGTGAGATTTGGGAGAATCTCAATAGTAACATACAATCAAATATATACGATGTGAAAATAAATATGCCATGCACCATATTGCGTAAGATGATAGAATGTTGTGTTGGCTTAACTCTGCGTCTCGTTGGGTTCCATACCACAACTAAGCTAATATGCGTGTCCAAGACACAATGCTCATGTTATAGAGAATGGCGTACTCAAAGCATATAATAATCACATAGTGCATGAAAGAAAGTGTTACCAACTAGAACGTACCCTTTCCTTTCCTGACAATCGGTCCAGCTCCGTCTTCTGCTCGGACCATCAGTATATCCTAAAATTTCAAATTTAGGATAAATGAGTTATTATTTATGCATAACTCATTCTAAACTCAATGTGTTGGTTATGTTGACCCAAAACTGAAAAATTACCAAAATGCCCTTGGGGGTCTATGCCACTTTGTACTCGGTCCAATTGTACTTTACCAAAAATTATGACATGGGCTAATCCTAAATAATTTCACGTGTAGAATCCATTTTTGACCTCAAATTTGTCAAATTAAGGCCCAAATTATAGATTTACCCTTAACAGCCCCTAACTTAAGGTTTTAAGGGTATTTGTGTCATTTCAAATTCTAGGGCTTTTCATGTCTAACCCATTATTATTTTGATATTTATCAGAGTGTTCACGTATAGTTCAATGGGTAAACATAAATAGTATAATATATTGGTATAAAATTCTTGATTACATTACAGAATATCCCCATAGGGTTTGTACATATTACAATACAACTCCCAAATACATAGGAAAATTAACAGATAACAAATGATAAATTTCTTAGTTAGCACTGGATCTTCAATAGTCGGTATCTGCTGCTTTGCCCTCTAAGCCACTTCCTCTAGCTAAATAAATTTCTGAATTATAGAAAGGGTGAGATTCATATGAATCGTAGTAGTAATAGGCTATCAATCATATAAAGTGTGAAAAGTAAACATGCATAGCAACATATATCATGATGCAGCAATCAATAATGCCAAGCACATGAATGACAATTGCTCAAGAACCAATTGATAATTTTGTCCATAACAAAATTATCGCTTGTTCCCTACTTGCACACAGTAAATCATATTGTGATCACATCGCCACACAAGCGAATCACATTGTCCTATCTAGACTGGGTATCTGCTGGTCCTAGAGGTACCTTGCTTGTCCCTCAGCGTGGTACTCATACTTTACCACACCTAGCTTTAGGAATTACCGCCATTCACATCTCATTGTACAGAATATGGCAAACAATGCATATTAACATTCACATAGAATATGAGATAAAGTTACTACCTATACTCCTTTTAGGGCCTAGCAACTACCGGTCCTTTAACTTTTCATCTGGCTTAGGAAATTATCAAATCCTAAAATTCCAAAAGTAATTAAAAACAAGTTATTACTAATTCATATCTTATTTTAAAACTCATATGTCGGTTATCTTTGCTCAAAAGTGCATAATTACCAAAATGCCCTGAGAAACCCAATCAAATTCCACCTTATACCCATTATAATTGTACTTTCTCAAAATTATGACCCGGGATAATCCTATAAAATTTCACATATAGAATCCATTTTTGACCTTAACTTTTGGAAAATTCACACTGATTTCTAGTTTTACCCTTGACAGTCACCTAATAGAGTTTTAAGGGCAAAATTGTCATTTCTATAGGTTTTCGAAAAATTTTCAGCTTTTGAGTCAACTTTTAAAATTCATAAATAAATATTAAAAATTCCAAATTGAGTGGTTCTAGCTTCTATATAAGGCTCTTTCAGTTCTGTTTTAAGGAAAAATATCATAGAGCACTAGTCATAACCACAAAATTCTAGAAAATTTGATAAAATTAGTTTGCCACAGGATTTGTTCAAGATTCATGGTCAAACTTTGAAAAATCATATCTTTCAATCCACTGGCCCAAATGGCTTACATTACCTATCAAATTAAAGACCATAACATTTCATTTCATCTTGTTAAATTTTAGAAGGTTTAGATCAGGTTTGTCCATTCAAAAACACGCTACAATAAATTTGGAACAAACTGGAAAAAATGGAAGTTTCATGTTTAAACCTTTAAAACACTTTCCTTTCCACTTGTAATCATATGATTAACCCCTTAAGCACCATTTGAACATGATTAGTGTTAATTTTGGCAGCATCTCCCCTTAGGTTTTGAACATCCCAAATTACAAAATCCAACAACAACATCAAGAACAAGCTTAAATCCTCAAGATTTCACAAGTTCCTATGCTTACCTTTGCTCTTCTTCCTCTAGCTCCAAGACCGGCACCCTTTCCTCTTCCTCTTCTTAACTTTAAGCTTGATATATGGATGATTCAAGATAGAATTAGAGTTAGGGAGGTGTTTCCATGAATTAGAAGATAAGAACAAGTGAAACTTGCAACCAAACTTACCATTTCTACTCCTTGAATTCTTGAGCCCTCTCTCTTGTTCTTGTTTCTCCAACTCTTCCTCTCTCTTTTCCTTCTCATCTTGGACAAATTTGATGGCTTATGGGAGGGTTTTATGGTGTTCTCTAGAGCTTTCCACCACCTCCTCATTTTATTATTATTTTTATTATAATTTTTGCATGTGTTTTTATTTTATTTTTTTTATTTTCACATGTTTCTTCCTTTGCTTCCACTTGTCCATTTTCATAAAAAAAATATTCTCCTTCTTATCCCTTTTTTTGAAAACCAGCCTCTTCCTTAATTATTAAAGAAGATTTTCTGAATTTATTTTATTTAGTCAAAATGACTATTTTGCCCTTACATTTTCTTAAATTTTTGAAACAATTGCTATTTCCTTATCTCTTTTATATTTTGACAAAATTTTGCAACATATTAGGCCTAGAAATTGTGTTCTTTAATACTTAAGTTTAGGCCAAAATGTTAGGCTTTTTCCTATACAAAAATTGAGCTTTAAGTCTTTCTTGGCCAAAAGTTTCTCATAGTAACTATCTCCATTATTTTGACTACTTGAAGTACACCAAAATTTACCTTTTTATTCCATTGAATATAATTAAATATTCAATGAATTTTGGTGATTAAAATTTGAGATATTACAGTTCTCCCATCGTCAATAAAATTTCATCCTCGAAATTTTAGAGATTGCATAGATTCAAATATTCTTTGGGGATTTACTTCTCATTACTCATCCTATCCTTTTATCACTCAGTTTATCTCTCCCTGTGTACGTTCTTAGAGTATGCAACAAAATCATTACGAGTCTCACGAATGTTGAGTGTCGATAGCTCTTATGTTACAGGTTTGATGTCCCTAAATTATCTTCAGATTTTCGCTGATAACCCCATATAACCTGTAGCACTTGTTAAAAAACATTTCTTTGACTCACTAGTCCCATATCATAGTGCTAAACAATAGCTATGATGCTAGATACACTGGTCTCAAAGTCCAGAGCTTCTGGCCTTTAAAACTTACACACCATGCTTTACTGCACCAAGCCTCGGCTCATCACAATATACATGCTCATCAATCGCTAGTTTTAAGGACATATTGGTCCAACAAGTTTCATAACCTTTATACACTTAATACAATATTCATGTTGAATGCATATTAGGACTTATACCTCAATATAACATCCCATAATCATTTTGAACACATCTTAGGCTCCATTTCTTGTTTCTCAACCTTTCATACACTTTTATAATGCTCGCGAAGCTTCTAAGGACAAGTTATTCATTGACAATCACTAATGGCATTTAGTAATCATAGGACACACCATCCAATGAAAAGTCACAGGGCACATTGAACATCTTCCATCGGATTCATGTCTCGAGTCATTGCTTAAAATCTTAAATTTGGGCTACACTGTAGGTCTTACAACCTTGCTCTACTTGCTTATAAGGTCTTATAGCCTATGGACATATTAGCCTAGTAGGTCTTATTGGCTACTGTATTTTCTCAACGCACATATACTTATGAGTGAACTCATATATGCAGAATCATTACATTAAATATGGCAGTAAAAGTTTCTTAACTTCTGCTATTGCATGGCAGCAAAAGTTTCTTAACTTCTGCTATTGCTATTCTCAGACCATGCTCTACTTAACTAGTACCGTTGTCATAGATCAAAATCTGATTAAACAGATTAAGATCCTTAAAATTTTCAATCAATTTTCTATTTTGACATCATTAGGGTTGCAGCCTGCACTATCTTGCTGCTTAATGCATTTGCAATTACATTAGCCCTTCTTGGACTGTATCTAATATATAGGTTGAAATCTTTAAACAACTCTATCCATCTGTACTATCTCATGTTCAACTCTTTTTGATCACACAATTATTTTCAAGCTCTTGTGGTTATAGTATAACTCTACAGTGCCTCGTAGAAACAATGTCTCTAGATTTCCAGTACATATACAGTTGTTGCTATCTCAAGATTCATATGTAGGATACTTTAGTCTCTAAGGCTCCAGCTGATAAGAGGCTCATGTCACAATGCTATCCTACTGCATCAGGACGCATTCCACTTCTTGTTTGTTTATATTAACACATACCACATAGGTCAACTGCAAATCAAGACCATGCATGTCAACTGCTAATCGAGACTACTCAGGCCAATAATATTTATATTGTTATTAGTTCCTCTCTTAGCCCTGTGAAGCTTCTCTTACAACTATTATCCCATATAGAATATTGGGTTATAATGTCAGCCTTATCAAAGGCAAAATAATACTGGAGAAATATTGTATAACTTATTCGTAATAATTGTCAAGACTCAGAAAACAACAATTCTCTGGCCTTTTTTTGATTTAGTACTGCTTCCACTTTCCTAGGATCCAATAACACCTACTTCTTATGAGACTACATGGGTCAGAAACTTAATTTCTAAAAGCCAAAATTCACACCGACTCAGTTTGGCATAGAGTTTCTTATTTCTCAATGCTTAGCAATGCTTTCAAATGCTTTTCATGTTTTGCCTTGCTTAATGAATGCCCAAGATATTATCGATTCTCAATCATTCTTATGACCTAATTGGTCAAGTTTGATATTTGCAGGATACGCAGTCTATTGTAACATTTATCAAATCTCATAGTTCATTTTATTTAAGCCTTCTGGCTATTCCCAGAAGGATACTTATAACTCTTAGGCTTTTGCTTTCCTAATTTTGACAAAGAGTACTAGAGCTCCACATAGTGAAATAATCACTTATCAATTCCACCATTTAATTTGAAGCCATGCCATATGGGACTTTGTGTAATGATCCTGTTCCAGGTTTTAATCTCTATTATAAACTCTGCTTCCACCATCTAGTAAAACATCATTTACTATGAATCAATCATTATCAGATATTACTCCTAATTCATACAATTATAGGCTAATCAGATCCATTGCCAACCCTTGTCCTTTGGCGTTTATTTCATGTTTCATAAACATTAGCTATCATGGATCTGACACCCGTGGGTGTAGATATAACTAATTCATGGAGTAGTTAATGTATACTTAGGGGTAGCCATCTTACTTAATCATATCCAATAAAGGAATATCTAATACCTGAATCACACAATACTTGCATGGAATTACCATAAAGTAAACTCAAACTCTGGATAAGTTCTATAGACTTGTTAGCTTTCTCCTTGTGTTATTATAAGACTTTGTTTCAAGTTCTCCACCACAACTCCTTTGTCCATCATTGCCGTGGCCAGCTATTGGCTAAATACCCCAGTTGCCGACAATTGTAATTGATTAATAATCTAGCTAGCACACTACACGGCCTCCCAAATAATAGGGCTTACTATAATACCAATAGGCTTTGCTCTCTTATTGCCAATTTTGTTGCTCATGTACTCATTCAATAAGTTACTTCCAATGACTTGGTGTTACTCCTTATCTGTTTGCATTATCCTATAGTTTATGAATTACCAGCTATACATTGATAGAATTCTGGGCATTTCCTCCATACGAGACCACTACTCCTTTATTATCCGAGGATTAAATTCCCTTGAAGACAGGAGGTTGTTGCTGGTGAAATTGTGTCCATCATGCCTACAAACTTTCACCCTCAACAGCTAGTCTAGGTGAAAGCCTAGACGAAAGTTGCTGGTTAGGGTTCACATGCTATAGGTGCTCATTTTTCTATTGCCCAAGACTGTTACCTCTTTCCCTATCTATATTTATGTTTACTGCACTCCTGACAACTCATCACTCAGATTATATTTCCATTATATATTGCTCAATTAACCTGCCTATAATATGCTATATTAGGTCGGGTCTAGCTCCCTGACCCTCCTCAGCAGCTCTACCTCTTTATCTCATCATCTCTATATCTCCTTCTTTAAAAATAATGAAGAGGAAACTTCCATGTGTTCATAAGGGCACTTTTTTCATTTCACAAAATTTAAACACACAGATACTTCATTAATAACATATAACAGACTTCTACAGTAGTTTGGGAAAGACTTTTGAAATATACCATCTATATGTGACTGTACAATATAATTTTGCTCTTTTACATTTCATGACTTAATAGTTTCAAAAACTTCCCAAGGGGTCACCCATCCTTTCATTTTCCCAGGTTGAGCATGCTTAACTTTAATGTACTGGTATAAGAATGCTGGTACCGACTATAACTGCTTCCAAGCATTAGTACCCCTAGATTACCCTTATCCCGTTTAGTTGGGTCAACCCTTTCTGGGCTACCAAATACTGTATGTGGATTATTTATCAGTATCGATATGTATAGTTCAATATATACTCAGTTATATGTTCTATCAACTCCATATAGCTATCACGTGGATCCCACTTTATAAGGTCATTCCTTCTCTGTGTCCAAAACACAATGTCGACGAATGGATCCAGTATCGTATAGACCTGTTCCTCATCTGGGAACTCTACACTATGTAATCTCCACTCGTAGTACCATGTGTCGATATCATCCATGTACTGTGCATACTAGGAGGGTCAAAGTAGCCTGAACACAGGGTATCTGCATCTACACAATCCTAATACATCTTCTCAACTCCTAATTTGGCTACAAGTTGTATCTCATGTATACATGTTTTGCTTTAGATCTGGTAACCTTGTATGGATCCAACTCCATTCCCATTGACAATGATTGCTCCTCATAATCAACAGATGATTTGGCTGTCGGCCTGATTTGGGTTAGAGCCTGTATATTAACCATTGCTGCACCTACTTCCTTGAAGCTCACAGCTTGCTAGAACCATTCGCAACTGGGTATAGTCGTCCTAACTGCCCTCCAATTTTCCTCTGATCCTTTGGGGAAAATTTATCGGTAGCAGTGATTTACTCCTTTGTCACTTTATTCCACTTGTATTTCTCGGTACAACGTAATCAAGATCATATCATCATACTATTATGTCATTATTAGAACCGCATACTTTAATACCAAAAATGATAAACCCCTTATTATTTTGACATTTATCAGAGTATTCACGTGCAATTCAATGGACATACATAAATATCACAATATATTGATATAAAATTCTTGATTATATTACAGAATATCCCCACAAGGTTTGTACATATTACAATAAAAACCCCAAATATATAGGAAAATTAACAGATAACCAACAATAAATTTCTTAGTCAGCACCAAATCTTTAATAGCCGGTATTTGCTGCTTTGCCCTATGAGGTACTTCCTCTAGCTGAATAAATTTTTGAATTATGGAAAGGGTAAGATTCATATGAATCTCAGTAGTAACGGGCTATCAATAGTCTAAAGTGTGAAAAGTAAACATGCATAGCAGTATATATCATGATGCAGCAATCAATAATGTGAAGCACATGTCTGACAATTGCTCAGGAACTAAGCGATGATTTTATCTGGATCATAATGATCACCTATTCCCTACTTGTACACAGAAAATCATATTATGAGTACATCACTACACAAGCTATACATCACCACACAAGCGAATCACATTGGTCTATCTAGACTGGGTACCTGCCGGCCTAAAAGGTACCTTGTGTGTCCCTTAGTATGGTACTCATACTTTACCACCCTAGCTCTAGGAATTACCACCATTTACATCTCATTGCACAGAACATGGAAAACAATGCATATTAACATTCACATAGAATATGAGAGATGGAGTTACTACCTGGACTATTTCCAAGGCCTAGCTAGCTACTATCGGTCCTTTAACTTTTTGTTTGTCTCGGGCAATTATCAAATCCTAAAATTTTAAAAGTAATTGCAAATAAGTTATTACTTATTCATTTTTTATTTTAAAACTCATATGTTGGTTATCTTTGCTCAAAAGTGTATAATTACCAACATGCTAAAAAATGCATAATTACCATAATGCCCCATTATACCCAGTATAATTGTACTTTCTCAAAATTATGACCCAGGCTAATCCTACATAATTTTGTATATATAATCCATTTTTAATTTTTGGAAAATTCACACTAATTTCCATTTTTACCCTTGACTGCCACTAATTAGGGTTTTAAGGGCAAAATTGTCATTTTCATAGGTTTTTCAGAAATTTCTAACTTTTCAGTCAAATTTTAAAATTCATAAATAAATCTAAAAAAATCCAAATTGGGTGATTCCAGCTTTTATGTAAGGCTCTTTCAATTCTATTTCAAGGAAAAATATCACAGAGCACTAGTCATAACAACAAAAATTCCAGAAAATTTGACAAAGCTAGTTTGCCACAAGATTTGTTCTAGATTCATGGTCAAATTTTGAAAAATCATATCTTTCAATCCATTGATTCAAATGGCTTAAACTACCTATAAAGTTAAAGCCCAGGACGTCTAATTTCATCTTGTAAAATGTCATAAGGTTTGGACTAGTTTTGGCCATTAAACAACACGCCACAACAAATCTGGAATAAATTGGAAAATATGGAAGTTTCATGGTTTAAACTTTAAAACACCTTCCTTTCCACTTTTAATCATATAATTAACCCCTTAAACACCATTTGAACGTGACTAATGTTAATATGGGCTTCATCTCCCCTTAGGGTCTGAACATCCCAAATTACAAAATCCAACCAAAATAAGCCAACAACCAACAACAACATCAAGAACAAGCTTAAATCCTCAAGAATTCATAAGGTCCTATTATTTCCTTTGCTCTTCTCCCTCTAGCTCTAAAACCAGCACCCTTTACTCTTCCTCTCCTTGACTTTATGCTTGATATATGGATGATTCATGATAGCATGAGAGTTAGGGAGGTGTTTCCATGAATTACAAAACAAGAACAAGTGAAACTTGCAATCAAACTTACCCTTTTTGCTCCTTGAATTCTTGAGCTCTCTCTCTTGTCCTTTTTTTCTCCAACTCTTCCACTCTCTTTTCCTTCTCATCTTGGACAAATTTTATAGCTTCTTGGAGGGTTTTATGGTATTCTCTAGAGCTCTCTATCACCTCCTCATTTTATTATTATTTTTATTATAATTTTTGCATGTGTTTTTTTTATTATTTTTTTTTATTTTCACATGTTTCTTCCTTTGCTTCTACTTTTCCATCTTCATAAAAAAGATCTTCTCCTTCTTATCCCTTCTTCCAAAACCAACCTCTTCCTTAATTATTAAAGAAGATTTACTGAATTTATTTTGTTTAGTCAAAATGACCTTTTCCCTTACACAATTTCGTGTATAGAATCCATTTTTGACCTCATTTTTGACAAATTCACACTGATTTCTAGCTTTACCTTTGACAGCTACCAATTAGGGTTTTAGGGGAAAAATTGTCATTTTCATAGGTTTTTCATAAATTTCTAGATTTTCAGTCAACTTTGAAAATTCATAACTAAATCTAGAAAAATTCCAAATTGAGTGATTCCAGCTTTTATGTAAAGCTTTTCAGTCCTCTTTTACAAAAAAATATCATAAAGCACCATTCATAACTATAAAATTCTAAAAAATTCGACAAAGCTAGTTTGCCACAAGATTTGTTCTAGATTCATGGTCAAACTTTGAAAAATCATATCTTTCAATCCACTGGTCCAAATCATATCTTTGAAAAATTATATTACCAATCACGTTAAATCCCAGGATGTCTACTTTCATCTTGTAAAATTTCATAAGGTTTGGACTAGTTTTGGCCATTAAACGACATGCCACAACAAATTTGGAATAAACTAGAAAAAAATGGAAGTTTCATGTTTTAACCTTTAAAACACCTTCCTTTCTACTTGTAATCATATGATTAACCCCTTAAACACCATTTGAATGTGATTAGTGTTAATTTGGGTAGCATCTCCCCTTAGGGTCTGAATATCCCAAATTATAAAATCCAACCAAAACAAGCCAAGAACCAACAACAACATCAAGAACAAGCTTAAATCCTCAAGAATTCATAAGTTCCTATGATTACCTTTGCTCTTCTCCCTCTAGCTCTAAGACTGGCACCCTTTACTCTTCCTCTCCTTAACGTTATGCTCGATATGTAGATGATTAAAGTTAGCAGGAGAGTTAGGGAGGTGTTTCCATGAATTAGGAGACAAGAACAAGTGAAACTTGCAACCAAACTTACCATTTTTGCTCCTTGAATTCTTGAGCTCTCTCTCTTGTTCTTGTTTCTCCAACTCTTCCTCTCTCTTTTTCCTTCTCATCTTGGAAAAAAATTTATGGCTTCTTGGAGGGTTTTATGGTGTTCTCTGGAGCTCTCTATCACCTCATTTTATTATTATTTTTGCATGTGTTTTTATTTTTTTATTTTTTTATTTTCACATGTTCCTTCCTTTGCTTCCACTTGTCCATCTTCATAAAAAATATCTTCTCCTTCTTATCCCTTCTTCCAAAACCAACATGTTCCTTAATTATTAAAGAAGATTTGTTGAATTTATTTTATTTAGTCAAAATGACCATTTTGCCCTTATGTTTTCTTGAATTTTTGAAAAAATTGCTACTTCCTTATCTCCTTTTCATGTTTATCTCTCATATTTTATATGATTGACAGTGTGTTACTGCTGAGATTCATTTGAATCTTACCCTTTCCATGAATAAAATTTATTCAACTAGATGTAGCGGCTCAAAGGGTAAAGAGGTAGATACTAGTAATAGAGGGTTCTGGTGCTAATCAATAATTTTTCTGTTAGTTATCTGGATCATTAGAATGAAAAACCTAAAATTGGAATGTTGCTACCAATTTAGGGTTTCTACATGGCAGTTTGATTGTGTTGTGCTTTTAAGAATTAGAATGTTGTCCAATGACTGTGATATTCTCTAGGATAAAATTAGACATATCAAGCTTTAATTTGATAGGTCATTTAGATCTGTACACTAAGAGTTATGAATTTTTGAAGGTAGACATGTAAAACTGGAATGATTCTGTGGTAGTACGAATTAAATTGTGGTTCTAGAATTTGTGTGCACAATTGGCTGAAAGAGATATTTTTCCTTAAAAATAGACTTTATTAGGGACACATAGCACTTGAACCACTGAAATTGGACATTTTTACATAAAGATATGAATTTTTAAAGTTTGTTGAAAATTCTGTTAGCTTTTGGAGAATATGCGAATTTAAGAGAAATTTGGGTAAGATGTGATAAACTTGAACTCTAAGGGTAGAACTAAGCATTGTGGGCTAGTGTGAGCATGTTGACTTTTCATTTGGCTAAGTGCACTAACCCTAAGGATAATCTACTCAAGTGTTTTGGAGTTATTAGAAATTGGTATAAGTAATAATTTACCGTCTGTGAATTCTGACTTATAGGATTTGACATCTCCTCAAGCCCAAAAAAGCAATTGGATATACCATCAGAAAGTTGTACATGTAGTAACTCTTTCTCTTATATCATATATAATTATTTGTATATATGTCCTTATCATCGAGAGTTACGAATGTTACAAATGTTAATAATGTTATAGATGTTATGAATGATGTTATGCGATGATTGTTTTACATGCTTTGTGAATTTATATATCATATGAGTGAATTGTTACTACTGAGATTCTTATGAATCTCACCCTTTCTAATAACTAACCTACAGTAAGGGCAAGTAGCTAAAGGGGAAAGCAAGTAAATATGGACGGCTAGAGCATGCGGATAAAGGACTAGGCCTTTTGTTGGTTATTTGATTTTTGGAATTTGTATATGTTGTATATAACTTTAATGCCAATAGTGGTAATAGTAATGGTAACCCTGTAAACAGTTAGTAAGTTAGTAGCTACCTACTAATGTGGTAACTGAAATAAAATAGAGCGTCTAATTCAAAGCCAAACCATATCCATGGCCAAGCTAAAATGCAAGAAAGGAGGAAAGGGAGAAAAGTCAACAAGTCTTGCAAGTTGGTACGATTTGGAAAGTTTGACCAAAAAGCAAGATTCAAGAGCCATCTAGTCTACAAATTTATGCCTACTTTGAGATAGGAATTTGGTCAAGACTAAGAAAATAGGGAAAGAGGAAATGTCCATTTAGCTATCCTAACTCACACTTGGTTAATTAACCAATCCACTTTATGCAAGAAGCCACCAAAGTATGGCACCTCATCTCCTCTCAACTCTTTCTCCAATTTCGATTGAGAGAACTCAAGAAGAGTGAATAAATGAATCACAAATCATCACTCTCTCATACCCATTCTAAAAGTGACGGCCATAAAGCAAAAGCAAAGAGAAAGAGGATTTTGAAGAACAAAGAGTAATGTAAGATGCTCTTAGCCAATTTTCACCCCCTTAATCACACTTCCAGGCTTTGAGGCCTTCATAAACCTTGTTCCTGTTGATGAGAGATACAATTATATGGTTTTACATTTTCAA
This sequence comes from Albizia julibrissin, assembly GCA_037074505.1. NCBI lineage: Eukaryota > Viridiplantae > Streptophyta > Magnoliopsida > Fabales > Fabaceae > Albizia > Albizia julibrissin. The sequence continues at coordinate 45,326,212 of CM073484.1, read as the reverse complement.
GAGGTGTTTTATGCTACCAATAAATGGCCAAAGTAGGAGAAATAAGAAACAGGCCTTAAAAAGTGTAAGAGGTGAGTATAAGCTTCAATTTAAACCCCATATCTTGTGGTTTAGTTGAATATTGTGGATTTTATGTGATGCCCTAATTTCAGTTGTTATAAGGTTATTAGGTTTTCATATTGATATGATCATACAAATAGTGATTTATTGTGCATAATGATGATTCTTGGCTATTGTTATGGTAAAATTGTAAACTTTAGTGATTGTTAATTTGGAAGTCAACTTTGGGACAGATGTAGGGCATATAGGAGGAGTGTGATTTTGGTGAATTTGAGGTCACCAATGGATTCTACATGAAAAATTGTGTAGGGGAAGCTTTTCGTTATGAATTCTGGATCATTAGAATGAAAAACCTAAGATTGGTTTCTGCATGACAGTTTGATTGTGTTGTGTTTTTGTAATATTGAATGTTGTCCAATAACTATGATATTTTCTAGGATAAAATTAAACATATCAAGATTTAATTTGATAGGTCATTTGGATTTGTACACTAGGAGTTATGAATTTTTGAAGATAGATATGTAAAACTGGAATGATTCTATGGCAGTATGAATTAAATGGTGGTTTTGGAATTTTGTGCGCATAATTGGCTGAGGGAGATATTTTTCCTTTAAAATAGACTTTATTAGGGACATATAGCACTAGAAATACTGAAATTGGACATTTGTACATAAAGATATGAATTTTCAAAGTTTGTTGAAAATTCTGCCAGCTTTTGGAGTATATGCGAATTTAGGAGAAATTTGGGTAGGATGTAATAAACTTGAACTCTAAGGGTAGAACTAAGCATTGTGGGCTAGAATGAACATGTTGACTTTTTATTTGGCTCAGTACACTAACCCTAAGGATAATCAACTCAAGTATTTTAGAGTTATTAGAAATTGGGACAAGTAATAATTTGCCATCCGTGAATTTTGACTTATAGGATTTGACATCTGCCCAAGCCTAAAAATGCAATTGGATGTACCATTGGAAAGACGTACAGGTAGTGACTCTTTCTCTTATATAATATATAATGCTTTGTATGTATATCCTTATGATCGAGAGTTATGATTATTACGATTGTTAAGAATGTTATAGATGTTATGAATGATGCTATGCGATAATTGTTTTACATGCTCTGTGAATTTATATATCATATGTGTGAATTGTTACTACTGATATTTTTATGAATCTCACCCTTTCCAATAACTAACCTACAGTAAAGGCAAGTGGCTCAAGTGGCAAGCAGGTAAATATGGACGGCTAAAGCATGTAGATAAAGGACTAGGCCTTTTGTTGGTTATAACATCCCATTTTTATTAACCAATATTCCTTGTATGTAATTGAGACATCTAATGGAATACAATGGTGAATGGTGGTATACATAAAAGGATAAATACTCCAATCAGTGGTTACACACAACTTTGTTAAGCTAGGACACAGAAGAGCAACTATTGTCTAATGAAAGGGCTAACAATGTAACCTAAATTGGAACATGAAAGGACACAAATATTGGTCCAATAATGGTGTTAAAATTCAGCCAAAAACAAGGAAAAGAGCAAGCCATGATTTTTTTCAATAAATCACAAAAATGTAATGGCAAAATGGTTATTTTTCAACAAATTAAGAAACAAATTATTTTTCCCTATCCTCTTAATATTTTTGGCTAAATAAGAAAATAGGAGGGAAAATAAATACTTGGAAGCTAATGATGCCATGTGGAATTATTTTAAAGTCAAGTAAAAGAAATGATGTCATAAAAGAAAAGCATATAGTAAAATTAGCAATAATATATTGTTTTAAAGGGGAAATTAGGGACAATGCAAGAAGCATTTATTTAATCCCTTTTTCTCTTAAAATTTGGTCAAAGGGGAAATAAAAGAGAAATACATTTGCTTGGTTCACATTAATTCAAGAAGAGAAAAATCCTTAGCCAAGTAAAATAAGCACATGATAATTAGCATTAATATTATATTTCAAGAAGAGATAAAGTGTTATTGTAAGAGTCTTTTATCGCTTCTCTTCTTCATTATTTTGGCCAACACAAAAAATTAGAAAGAGAGAGAAGAGCTTGAAGAACAAGAAGGTCTTAAGGTTCAAGAAGCAAAACCTAAGGTAAAAAGCTTGATTTCAAAATGTTCTTGCCTTCTAATTCACTTAAAACCTCTTCTAATCTCTTCTTCATCTTGGAAATCATAGTTAGGAAGAAAAATCAAAAGGGAAGAGAGAGTGAATAGTGACTCCTAGAGAGAGAAAGTTAAAGAATCAAGAGGTAATCTCTAAAACCTTGATCCTCTTGTGTAATATGATGTAGTTGTGATGGTTGTTGTTGATATTGGCTTGATTTTGTGGATTTTGTGAAAAATGGAAAATGAAACCCTAAGATGATATGCTGCCAAAATTTCCATGAATAATGTTTATTGAGCGTTTAAATGGTTAATCATGTAATTATAAGTGAAAAGGAAGTGGTTAATCAAGAAAACACAATTTCCCTTTTAGGGTTGTGAATTTCGGCCATGTGTAGAACATAGGGAAAATAGTTAGAATTTTGTAATTTTGATTATTCCATTGGATTTATAAGGGAAAATTTTGTAGGAATATATGTGTTCATAAATTTTGGATGATTGTATGAAAATCTAGAATGTTTAGAAGAATAGAGGAAATGCTGTTTGATTTGATTCCCAGAGGTAGTATTGTTGTGGAATTACATTCGTTAGTCAAAACTAGTCAAAATATTATGAAAATTTACAAGATTAATTAGACATGTAGAGCTTTCATTTTATAGGTAGATCATAATTTTTGGGCTAGTAAATTAAAAGATATGGATTTTTAAAATTGATCCCTGTTTCTGGAAGGAAATCTGGAATAGGGGAAGTTTGGCGAATTTATGGTAATGATGTGATTGTAATGACTAGACTTAGGTATTTTTTCATGAAAATAAAATTAAATAAATTTGTATAACTAGTCAATTTGAAATTTCCTATAATTAATTATGATTTTTCAAATTTGACTGAAATTTTCCAGTTTTCAGGAAAACTGTGAAACTGCACTGTGCAGAGTTGTACTGTGCAGAAACTGTTGCAATTGCATTAGATAACTAGCAGAAGATGATTAAAAGATAGTAGTAATGCAAGTAATAACTAGTTACTTGTTAACTTTAATTTATAGAAATCAATAATAGTCCAAGCCAAATTCAAGTTATTGGACAAACATGGGAACTGAAAAAGGACTTAGGTAGTAACTCTTTCTTGTATAAATTATGTGATCATTCATATGCTTTGTGTATGTCATCTTCTATGACATGAGAATAGTTTCTGGGACATGAACACAGTGCCAAGGGCACATTAGCTTAGTTGTGGTCTGGGACCTAACGGAGGCGTAGTGATAAGCCAGAGTTGTAAACAATCGTTTGGCCTTAGACAGTGTGCACATAACATTATCATCTTAGATAATATGGTGCATTGCATATTTATTTGCATATGTATATGTCTGATTGTATGTTACTACTAAGATTCGCTCAAATCTCACCTTTTTTTCAACAGTGAAAAATATTATAGTAGAAGGTAGCGGTTTGTTTGGAACCACTTTACAAAGCAAGTTCCCTCTCAGGATACTTTGCTTCCCCTTACAATATGTAAGATGATACCCAACTTAAGGTCCTACCACCTTAAGTTATCTCTCAATAAAGAGTACTGAGTTTAATGTAAATCTCTCTCATAGAATAGATAAAATAATCACTGAAGTACAATAATATCAAATGAATAATAAACAGAGCACTTGATACAAAAATGAATGTTTGTCAGTTTTGGTAGTTCGGTGGGTGCTCTATTTTGAATGTACTCGTATTTATAGTTGTAGTAGATTTAATAAACTTTGAGAGACATTCTATTTGTTTGTTACTCAGTAAATGCTTCTTAGGATATTTTTTATGATATTTGGATATAACCGTTATAGTAGAAGCAGCAAAGAGAATGTGTTGGTTGGAGTTCAGCATAGCATTTAATGCTTCTGACACACTATATACTTTTCGTGGATTTCAAATAACTGAAGCATAAACTACTTGAAACTTTCTTTAAACAAATATTGATCATGAAAGAGAATAATAATAAGCAAGATTATCACATATAACAAAAGTTTCATTGATTTCACAAATCTTGGTATAATGCTTTGTTTTCTGGAAATATATAGTATTCAGATACTAGCATTACTATCATGATAAAATGCTTTTTTCTTAGTTAAGGACTATTCGGATAGTTTCCTTATTATTCAAATAGTGTTGAATATTTTGGAATTGGGACTATTCGAATAGTTTGTGCTACTATTTGAATAGTACATTTGAAAAATGAGTAAGTTTATCCTGATAAAACTACTAACTATTAGAATATCTTTTTATCGTTTCAATTGAAAACAATTGTATTTGAAAACTTAATACTATTCGAATAGTTGCCTCACTATTCAAATAGTCTTATACACTGATGACTAAAAATTATCCTTATATACTCTGTAGCTATTCGAATAGTATTAAGTTTTGAGAATTTATTCACAGGATAAAAACCCTATTAAAATAGTTGATTGACTATCAAATAGTCTTGTAGTATTTTGATAATGGCCACAATATCCGGATAGCCTTGAGGTTTTAGTTATCAAATGCTATTTGGATAATCAGCTTACTATTCGAATAGTAACCTTACTATTTGAATAATTATTCTATCATTTGGATAACATTAACCTTGAAAGCATACATACTATTCAGATAATACCTTTGTTATTCAAATACTTATTTTCTTTAAATAATTTTTGGAAATATTGGTTTAACATACTATTCAAATACTATTGAATTACAACAGTATATTAGTATTTGAATAACCTAGGCACTATTCTTATAACACTCTTACTATTCAAATAGTTTGAGAACTATCATGATAGTTGCTAACTGAGAATTGTCTATACTATTCGAATAGTCGCATGACTATTCAAATAGTCCACCGTAAAAAATCTTATAAGCATGTATTTAAAGCCTTATTTGAATAATCTAAGTTTGTTATCATCAAAGCCTTGAATCTAACACTCTCCTCTTCCATTTTCTCATTAAATTTCACTAGTTTCTCCATGCTGGCCAAAATTATGAAAAGGGAAGGGTGGTGTTGGATTTTTGACAAGTGTCTTATGCTTTGATCTCATGGTGCCATATGTCTTGATCTTGAATTACAAGGTGACAAATGTCCTCCTCCCTACTCTAGGCATCCTTTCATATTTCAAGGGAAGGGAAGACTGATGAATTCCTTTGACTCCTGAGTTTGGTGTTCGAGAAAGTCAAGTACTTGACTAGACCGGAGAACAGTAGATTCCTCAGACTATTGTGCTAGGTGGCGTCCCTAGGGAAAGCCAACACAAAAGTCAAAAGGTGATTGTAATGATGAGGGACACGTGTCCTCTTCTCATTTGTCCAACAAAAAAATTAAATAGTACATTGTCATGATGAAAGGACATGTGTAATCTTCTTATTTGTTCAACAAAAAAGTTGCTTCATCATTACTCATCATTACTTACTTTATTAAAGCTACTTTAATAAATTATTTTATCAGTGTTTACTCGAGATCCTACTCCAGTTTTTACTTGAGATTGTACTGTAAAATCTTTATTTTTATTTCTAGGATATAATTATAATTTTGAAATAATTATTTATATAAAAAAATGAATTTAGTAGGTAATTTTTCAAATAAAAAGAAAAGGGGGATCTAGTTAAAATATGTTTTAAAAAATTATAAAAAAATTTAGGAATAAAAAATTATTAAATTATTATAAATAATAATAATTGAAAAAAACATTTGTTGGTGGCACCTTACTAAAGATTAAAAGTGCCCCAATTAAAACAATATTTAAATAAGGTGGAGCGGGTATTATAAATACCCCTCTCCATACTCTATGCAAGTGATTTACGTGAAGTGTTTCACAGAAGAGCGTACGGCGAGGTTTGGTAGGAGTATTTTCATAACTTTGGAATCAATAAGGTACTCAAAATCACTTCTAACCATAAAACTTACTTCATGAAAAATGTTCTAAAAAATTTTCTTTTTCTTATGATAGTAATTTATTGCTGATTAAAGAATATTTTTGAATTAAAATTTTGGGCAAGTTTAAGTTTTGTCAATATACGACTATAGGAATGTAGAGGATGATTAATAGTGAATTTTATAATGAATTTTCTATATAATCAATCTATAGATAATTATATTTTTTATTTTTTAACCGATTAAATTTGAGATAAATAATTTATTTAGATTATTGGAAGTATTATTATAATTTTAATTGGCTTAGATCTTTTATTAAAGTGAAGATTTATAATATTTTTAAAATTTGAGGATTTTTTATAAAGAAATTAAATTGATAATAATCAATGACTTGAATGGGTTATTTGAGTTAAGAAAAATATTTGAATTAATAATTGGGATTTTAGTGTGAAATTAGAATTTTTGGGAGTAATTAATTCAAGACCTTAAAATTATAGAATTAAGTTAAGTTAATTTTCTAATAACTCAAAGAGCTATTAATGAATAATAAATTGATTGTTGTAGATTGATTTTTGGTGTGTATTTTAGCTTTTAGATTAGGAGCTTATGGTTATAATTTGCTTTCTCAAGAGGTAAGTACTTTCCACTTGTTATGTGTATTGGTATGTGTTTATGAGTATTTTATAAAATGATTATGAGATTGAACATTGTATGCTGATATTTATTAATTATTACAATGAGTAAAAATTTATTGTGATTGAGAAAGTTATCATAATATTAAGGAGTATTTTGATATAAACATACCTTGTGGAACCTTGTGATTTGAATTGTAAAATATATTAATATGATTTGACTATTCTTATTTGAATGTGGAAATTTGGAGAAATTCCCATTGAGCTATTTATTGATACATATTAGGATGATTGGTTTAGGTTGAGATGGAGAAAATTATTTTACTATGTGGTATAACTTCCATTGGTGCATGATGGTTAGCTTTCTATTATCCCACTAGTTCAATGAGGGATTGCCCTACCAGTTTAATGAGGGGCTACGACACCATACTAGTTCAATGAGGGGAAAGACCCATAGTTCGGGCACGTATTCTATGGATTTTAGCCAATCTTCATCATGATACTGGAGAGATTTTTGAGTGGCCAGTGACATTGATAGTACCTTAGCCTATGGGTCTAGTCGGCAGAAATAAGGCGGTTTGGTTGGATTAATGGGAGGCACTTAGGGATTGTGATATGAGGTTTGTGTATAAAATTTTGTCAATTATATCTCTAATACTTTGTTATATAAACTGTTCTACTTGGCACCTCATGAACACATGTCAGTATATGTAATGAGTTGGATAGGTAGTTACTGAAGCTTTTGTCTTACCTCATCGATTTAACATTTTTCAGGTGATAGTTTCCATGTTGGGATGTCAGGAGGAGCTCTTAACACATAGATATATCTCTATATATATATCTGTATATCCTCTTGTGGTTTATTATGTGTTAAATTGATGAATATTGCCACTCATAGGGCTCACACTTTGTAAACTCTGATTTGACTGTATGCTTTTGATTATCATATTATGATTTGGATATTATATAGAGCTGGATGAATTTAGTTTTGGAATAGGGAATTTTGTACAATCACGGTAGAATATTTAATAGATTGTGAAATTTTAACCTTACCGTGATTTGTATTTGAAAGTATAGTTAATATTATGAAATTAAGGAAAGGATTTTACATGCGCCATATATACATAGGCCTGCAAAATGACACCAGGTAGGAGTGTGTGTGGGCCCCATATGGCTCAACATATCACCATACGCACTAACAAAATATGGTGACAAGTGTACCTCTTGTACACATACATCGATATATTTTATCTGACTAACTACAACCTCTAAGCCTTTATATCATCTGGAGAACCATTATCTTCCCAGAAAACTAAATCATATCGTTCCTAAGAGTTTTTCTATCTCTCGTCATGCTTGGGACTCTCCCAAACTAGGCTTAGTAGTCTTCCTGATATAGGCTTATCCTCAAATCTCTAGACTTAAAATTTGGGATATTACAGTATGTACGTTAAGCAATTTATGGATAATAATTCTCCTTGTATGTAGATAATATACTATTGTCTAGAAACAATATAAATTTAGTAGTAGCTATTAAAGAATGGCTTTCTTCAAATTTTAAGATGAAAGACATTAGTGAAGCAAAGTACATTCTTGGAGTTAAGATCCAAAGGGATCATTCAAGAAGAATCCTCTCTTTATCGTAAAAGAATCACATTAGGAAAATTCTTAAGCTATTCAATATGAAAGAGTGTAATCCCATAGATATCCTAGTGGCTTTCAAAGTAGGCTTGAGCCCTAATATATGTCCTAAAATCTAGTCAAATAAAATGAAAAAGGAATGAGTTCCCTATGCTAGTATAGTTGTAAATCAAATGTAAGCAAAGATGTGCAAGGCCATATATGTGCTATATAGTAGGACTGGTAAGTAGGTTCCAATTAAATCCTAGTGTATAACATTGGAAAGTAGTAAAGAGGATATTGATATACTTAAGAGGCACATCTAATTATGTTTTGTTTATGAAGGAAGTGACCATCCCTTTGTTAGATACTTTGATGCTAATTTAGCTAGAGATAAAGATGAGCGAAGATTGACTTAAGGATATACCTTCTTGCTAAATAATGGTGCCATATGTTGGAGTAGTAAGAAGCACACATTTATTTCCTTACATTCCATGAAAGATGAGTTTGTGGCATATACTACAGTTGTGAAAGAGGTTATATGGCTGAAGAGATTAATTGAACACCTTAGATTTGGAAACGAGAGCACAAATTCGATATTAGTGCACTGTGATCATATTGCAACCATAGCCTACATGAAGACCCCGATTATTATAGCAAGACCAAACATATAGAAATTAAGTACAATTTTGTAAGAGATTATACAACATAAAAATTTGTTACTATACAATATTTTTCAATCATGAAAATGGTCAGAGATCCCTTGACTAAGCCAATTGCAAAATAAATGTTTGAAAAACATGTAAAGGCACTTGGCATGAGCAGAATATAAAGTTGTAGGCCCTTTTTTGTGATTAATGATAGTACCTATTTGTCATTATTGATATGTGTGTCTACATAAAAGTAAATAATGTCTAGTATGTTGCATAGGTTGTTGAGGTTGGCTCTCTCACATGAGCAATTGCCTTTGATACTCAGGAGGCGTATATATAGATGACACATTTGTTTTCACCAATAATGCAATAAGAATGCTGATATGGTAGAGAGGAAACACAAACCAAGTCACCTAAACAAAAGTATAGCATGTTGAGAAGAAACACAAACAAAGTCTAAATTAATGATTAAATGGATTGGTTTCAAGGTTTAACATGAAAAGTGAATATTGAAAATTTTTGTTCAAAGTTCAAGCATTCAAAATTAAGTATTTTTAAATAAATTGAGAAGGCAATTATAAATGAATGATTCTATTAAGTGAGAAAGAATTGATAGAAGAGAGAAATTTGGTTGTAGTGATGATATAAGAAATAGTTGAATTATAGGTATTTTTTCCCTAAGGATTAAAATGATCAAATTTTGGGGATTTTATGATGATTGGAGGGAAATAATTTTAATGAGGGGAATAAAGTCATTGGATGATATACTTATCATTAGGATAAAGAAATTGAGATGTAGTAGTAAGTTGCGAATTTCCCAAGAAACTAAAGTTTAAAGATGATATAAGTTTTTATTTGAACTTATAGTTTATTATGTTAGTTAGCATTTCATTAATATATAATTTTTGTCAAACCCCGCATAATTTAGACATTTAATAAAGTACCAACACACAGTTCAGTAGGCATATAGAAATAGTATAAACATACTGATATAAAATTCTTGATTATATTACAAGAATCTCGACAGGGTTTGTACATAGTATAATACATAACCCAAAAAATACATAAAAGTACAAGATAACCAACGCAAAATTCCCTTAAAGACCAGTCCCTTCAATTTCCAGATTCTATTTCTTTACCTTTTGAGACGCTATTCCTTGCTGAATAAATTTTTATCTAAGGAAAGGGATGAGATTCAAGTAAATCTCAATAGTAACAGAAAATCAATTATATAAAATGCGAAAAGTAAACATGCAATGCAGCATATATGATGCAGCAAATTAATATGCTGAGCACATGTCTACCAAACAATGTTCAAGATCTAAGCGATGATTTTTTCTGGATCAAAATGATTTCCTGATGCCTACTTGTCACATTTTGTCACATCGTGATCACATAAATGTTATAGATGAGCAAAAAGTTTGCATAATATATTTATCTCCTACTTTGACTAACTACTATATGTAAAGTGAAATATCTTATAGATTAGTTAAGCAAATAAAGAGGAAGATTGAAGATAGTCAAGAAAATAATGAAGCTATCTAATTGGGTTATAGAGAATGATCATCAAGAGGAAAATCAAGAAGAAAGAGATTGAAGAAAGAAGAACTTGTAAGAACTAATGGGAATATGAAGATTCAAGATCTTAGAAGTGATACTGGAGGTTGGAATGGGTCAATATGAGCTAAAATGACTTATACATAAGTTATGACACCTCCAAAGGTGATCACTTGAGTGATATGCCACTGCTACATTTTGGAGGTGATCACTTGAGTGATGACCAAGGATTACTCGAGTGACTACTTGAGTGATACATTACTTTGTTGTGCTCTATTTTTTGTTAGCATGATAGAGGTTTGATATTTTAGACATATCTCTCTAACCACAAGTCCGATTGAGCCTAAGCCTATAGCATATAAAACTAGATTCCTAATACATCAAATTAAAAATAAAAGAAACATCAAAGGAGCTCAGATGAAAGAGATATGAGTTTTAGAAGATGTCATTCAAATCACTATCATTTTCCATAATAGGTTCAGTATTTTGGACATATCTCTCAAACTACACATCCAATTGAGTTGAAACTATTAGCATATTAAACTAGACTTGAAGAAATTTCTATGGACATATAATATGTCAAATTTGGAGTTATATTCAAAGTGGTATGACTTTTAGAATTTGATGCTAAAAATATATACACTGTCTACACTCTTTGGATCATAACTTGCAGAATACAATGAGTTTGGAGTTGATTCTTTTTGCATTGGATTATAGAAAATAAGAGCATATTAATGATAAGTTATTTTCCATATTTAGAGTCAAAATGAGTAGATTACTTGAGCAACCACTTGAGTAATAAATTAAGATCACTCAAGTGACCACTCGAGTGATGCAGTTGAAAAACCTTCAAATACTATCTGCCAAGTTTTAGAAGGTATTAGTCCAGTGACCACTCGAGTGATGGCAATGAATCACTTGAGTAATAAAGTCACAAATACTGTACAAGCTCTCTACCATATATTAAAGGGGATCACTCAAGTGATGATCAAGTATCACTCGAGTGACGACTCAAGTGATGTGTTAAGAAAAGAGGTATGAACTCTCTACCAATTTTTAAAAGGGATCACTCAAGTGATAGCCCTCAATCACTCGAGTGATGAATTTCATATTTCATCATAATCATCTGTTATTTATAAATTTGTTATCTATATGATAAACCCTTTATTGTATTAGTATTCTTAGTATATTTTTAGGGAAACAATAAAGAGTTCATGCAATAAGAAGAAAAGTCATTTTACGGAGCTTAAGGAGCGTGCGGCGTAACGACTATTTTTTCAATTATGAAGAATGGTCAAACGAAGCAACGAGACTCTAACGGATGAATGTTTACAATGGTTATCTACTACAATTCAACTATAAATATGGAATCATTCAAAGAAATGAAGTGACGAGAACACAACAATATAAACATTGTTATATCATAAGTCATCCTCTTTAGTCTAACCATTCGCTGCTCTTCTATGTTTTCTATATCATTAATTATTAATAGTGAGATTATTCGTATTGTACTTAAGTGAGTATCACATCTACTTTGTGAGAGAGTCTATAACCATTTTCAACTATACTTTTGAATTGTTCTCAAGGTAGAAAGACCTTGAGAGGGTTGATTTCCTTATGGCAGAAGCTGTAGAGAGAATTGCCAGTAAGACTTTTTGCTCAAAAGACTCACAAAGTGTAATCAGTAGATAACATTGCTACTCGTAAAACTTACAGGGGTATAATCAGGAGAGAACATTGCTGCTTGTAAGAATTACATGGGTAAGCAGGAGATAAAGGTCATCGAGATTGCTCCGCTCGTAAGACTTACCGTAAGGAGGAGTGAGCCTTACAGTATATGTAAGGGGGAGTAACTCTGTAGTAGGCTTCATAAGTGCCAAGATGAACTTGTGGTTTATAGAGGCTTTTTTTGTGCCTGGTTAAACATAGAGATAATGGATTGGAAATCTTAGGAGGAGCCTTGGGATTGAACCGAACCAGGATGAATCACAGTTTTCATCTTCTTTTCCTTAAGCTCTTACATTTCCAGTATATATGATTTAGATAATTAATTGTGATTTTATACTTCCATACTTATTGATTTAATAAGTTGTAAAAAATTTTAAAAGATCATATTTTTTATTGTACACCTAATTCACCGCCTTCTTAGGTGTTAGTCGGTTCTAATATTTGGTATCAAAGCTAGACTCTTGTTTAAAGGGCTTAACCATCTTAAGAGTTATCAATGGCTGATTTTGGGTGTTACTCTCAGAAGGTTTCGACTATACAATTCCACTTATTTTAAAAGATGTTGATTTTTGCTTTTAGAAAGCTAGAATGACTAGTTTTATTAAAGCATCTGATTTTGACATGTGGAATGTTTTTATAAATGTTTTTGATTTCAAACCGAAAAAGGATTAGACTGAAAAAAAAGGAAAATGTTTTCATTGAACATTAGAGCAATAAAGTTTCTCTATAGTGCCGTGACAGAAAATGATTTTGAGAAAATTAGATTTTGCTCTAATGCTAAACATATATGGGATACTCTTGCTTCTATATATACTTTTAACAAGTGTTTTTGAAGTTGAAACTGTTGACAGTTCATGTGAAACTATAATTTGCGCATCTATGATTCATGAACAATTGGAAGTTGAAGATGAAGAAGGAGAAATCATAGAACACTTCCATGATACAGTTAACACAGACAGACAAGAATAAGAGGATTCTTGAACATAGCTCATTATATACAACCATGAAAAATCACTCTCTAGAGCTCAAGATGAACTTAAGGTAAAAAGTTCCAATTCCTCTTGTGATTTTCAAAAAATTGATTTTCAGAGTCTACATAGGATTGTTTTTCAACCAATTGTTAAGTCTATTAAGAAAAGTAAAAATGTTTTCAAATATGCTAGAAAGTTTATTGTGAAGAAAGAACATAGGCAACTAAATATTTGAGATTGTTGTCCCTCAGACAACACAATACTTGCATAAAAACTCATAATACATATCTTCATACAATTTGCAATCATTGTGGTAAATCGGGTCATATTTCTCACACATGCTATATTAGAAAAAAATCTAATTTGAGAACTAAATATGTTTGGGTTCCAAAAGTTCATATGAAGTCTAATACTAACAATCAAAGACCCAAGTATATGTGGGTACCAAAATGTTCATCTGGTGTTTCATGTGTGTAGGAAGATTTGAAAAGAACTGGACATAAAAGTACAGAGAAGATGAAGAAGAATCCAAGAGGCTCTCATGCTTATATAAAGAAGTTCATATCATCAAAAAAGAGAACTCTTGGATCATCCATTGCTGGAACTATAAAGTATAATCATGAAAAGAAGCAATAGACACAAGAAGTACGTTCCACCTTAAAACTCAACCGTCGTACTCATTCTTCCTAACTAAATTTGAGTGATACTTGCTCATTATTGCATATCATTAGCAATCAATCATTTATGGTTTTCAAAGTATTTTAGATTGCTAAATGGATTGAAAGTAAAATTGTGCATAATCATTCTATACATTTTGAATTTTAAATGCACATTTTAAAACTTTGCTTAGATTTCAATCCATTATGTTTATAAAAGTGCATACACATAGTTTGAAAATTATTTATATCACATCTATATTCAAATCAGTTTCAAAATTGGAAGTTAATATATTTGTACTAAAATGTTAGAAATGCTTCAAATCCATCCACTAGAGTTCTTCCTCATCATTTACATAATATTTCTTGATTATAAACTTGTTACTGCTTGAACTCCTTAATCTTTATTCTCTAACATGTTAGACCTCATATCTAATAAGTTAAGCATCTATATGAGTTTCAAGTATATTCCCCAAAGAAGAATTCAATTTGTAAGTCTTGTGACTAATGCATAAATCCTTATTGGTTAAGTTATTTCAAGCATAATGAATGTCCATTAATGCATTGAATGTTAATGAATTATCCATTATTGTGGAATAACTTATTAGGATAATATTTTGGAACTCTAGTCATTTGGACAAATGAGTATGTTCTTCATCATTGATCAATCAATATACTCATTTTGTTGCTCAAATGCATTAACATTTTTCTTCATCCATTTCCGAGTAATTAGAGTCTTGTATTTAAATTCTTGCCTTGAATGCTCATATATTTCATGACACAACTTTAAGAGGCAAGATTATCTCTTGCTCAATAGCAAAGTCATTGTGCTTATGTATGTCTATCAAGTTAATCCCTTTTTGGCTAATTCATTTTCAATATGACATTTGCTCTTGAAAAATTCTCAAACATGTTAACTCCAATGTCTAACATGTTATCTTAGTTAAGAGAAGCTTTCTAATATATGTATATATATTTTTAACTATTAACTTTCACCAATTTCAATATGAACATCGATTGTAAACATGTTTCAAAGATAAGTTTTGCATATATTCAAAATCTCAATTTTACAATACTTTGTCATGATTTGAAATAACATTTGAGATTTATAATAATTTTCATATTTCATTCTTGAAAAAATGGTTTCATTCATGATTCATCATTTCATAAAAGTTGGTCATTATTGATAGATTCTCTACTCTCTTTGATCCAACTTTTGTGCATTGCATAAAAAACTTATCAACGACATATTTTCTATATAAATTGTATTTACAAATTGTCATTGATAATTGAAAATCATCATTCTTGATATCATTTGTTTGTTACCCTTTATGAGTCAATGGCTTAAATTTATTGAATAAAATTATATTTTGGACTTTGTTGGTTTATTATACTTTTTGCTCAAATATCATATGGTTTAATTGTATAAGAGCATAAGAGTTGTTATGTTTAATATTGTGGACCTAAGAGAAGTTGGGTACCAAAGATCATATATTTATACTTTTGTAGTAGTTTACCAAAATGATCTGCTTTCGGATACAAAGATCATAGGCTAATAGAGGAGGCATGACTAGCAGTGTTGCAGTATAAGTAAAAGCAGAATCTGTGATATAAGATGCATCAAATTTGATAAGATGAGGTAGTTGTGAACTGGAACTTCAATGTTCTATTTGAACAACAAGAGACAGAGTAAAGGTTAGGGCATCCAAAGATGATAAATCCAAATCCTCAGTAGGAGCTAGATCACCTAGACTCTCATTCATTGAATTCACCTTTCACATAGACTGAGCTTAGAAGATCTCATTTAAGATTACCAATACCAACGAGAAGCTCATTGAGATAGTGGATGATAGAGTAAGGGAGCTATATGCAAACCAAAATTTCCTGATAGTGCTTGACAAAAGGCACATACTAAGAAGATGAATGAATATGAAGTCTTTCTCCAAGCTTATCTTATTGTCCTTGCTCTTAAGTGATCTACAGAGATTACATATCATCAGATAATGACTAAAACTATAGAGGACTATGGCTCGAGTAATTACGACATTACTCGAGTAAGGTATTGTATTCTTTCTTAATTCAAAGTCTCTGAGTTGTATCACTCGAGTAAGCACTCAAGTTATGGTCGAGTATATTGGGGTATAAATGTTAAACCCTTAAATCGCATCATCATTTTCAAAACTTGATTTCTCACTAAATCTTCTGATTTTCATACTCAATTTCTCTCTAAAGTTTTTCACTAGTTTTTCAAATCCATGACAATTTTTAACTCTATTCCTCCTAATGATTTTTTTAAGCCATGCATTCATTAAAGGGGAGCTTCACATTCACATGTGTTATGTATCTTCAAAGCCTATCTCCTTTATTTAAAGAAAATCATTATAGCATACTCATATGCATTTACTCTCAAATCATTAGTTTTGATGATGAATTACTCATATATTTTCTTTTCATGATCTTAATTTGCATATACTTTATACAATGAAATTATTTTTACTTGATTGTACTAACCATTCTCCTTACAATATTTTTTTTTACTTATGACAAGAGAGTTTGTTTTATACATGATCACTCCTCAACATACTAAAAAGAGAATATATTAACTTTGAGGACATATGCTTTAATGATCAATCAAGGGAAATATATTGGCTACAACATTCAGAGAAACAAATACCTATGCCAATACAAAGGAGCATTAAGCATATTGTGATAATATGGAACATGAGCTCAACTCAATGAGAGCATCCTGGAGACAACATGAATATACATCACAGTTGCACAGCGAAAGTGTGGAGAACTGGACTTCACGGATCTATCATCATATTGTCAAATCCAAATGAGCATTTCTAAACCCTCTCTCTTTATATTTTGGCAATACTTTGCATAGCTTTGATTATGAAAGTTTTATTGAAAGCATCTTCAAACTGTTTCCAATTTGAAAAATGAAAACCATTTTTCATATTAGATTAAAAATGAAATTACTTTTAAATAGAGGAGAGAAAAATATTGTATTGACACATTCAATTTGATTAATGGAGAAGAAAGGTATTTTTAATTTGCTTTCATATTTACTTCTCCATAAACATTACTTCCTTATAGTTCAAACGTTTTTCTAAAGTTAAATAGGGGGAGAGAAAGGCAAGAAAAATATGTTGCATACATGTTCACACATATTTTTCCTTAGGGAATTGCCATAATAACAAAGGGGGAGAATGCTAGATACGATTAGTTTTGATGATGTCAAACATAGATGAGCAAAAAGTATGCATAATATATTTATCTCCTACTTTAACTAACTACTATATCTAATGTGAAATATCTTGTAGATTAGTCAAGAAAATAAAGAGGAAGATTGAAGACAGTCAAGAAAATAAAGAAGCTATCTAATTGGGTTATGGAGAATGATCATCAAGAGGAAAATCAAGAAGAAAGAGATTGAAGAAAGAAGAACTTATAAGAACTAATAGGAATATCTAGACTCAAGCTCTTAGAAGTGATACCGAAGGTTGGAATGGGTCAATATGAAGCTAAAATGACTTATACAGAAGTTATGGCACTCCAAAGGTGATAACTCAAGTGATGTACCACTCCCACATTTTATAGGTGATCACTCGAGTGATCATACGAATAATGACCCAAGATCACTCGAGTGACCACTCAAGTGATGCATCACTCTGTTGCCCTCAGTTTTTGGTTAGCATGACAAAGGTTTGTTATTTTGGACATATCTCTGTAACTACATGTCTGATTGAGTTGAAACTAGTTCTATATGAAACTAGACTCCTAATACGTCAAATTGACACCAAAATCAACATCAAAGGAGCTTATATGAAAGATATATGAGTTTTATAAGATGACATTCAAATCACAATCATTTTCCATAATAGGTTCAGTATTTTGGACATATCTCTCAAACTACACGTCTAATTGAGTTGAAACTAGAGGCATATGAAACTAGAATTAAAGAGATTTATATGGATTTACCATATGTAAAATTTAGAGTTATATTCAAAGTAGTATGGCTTTTGGAAGTTGATACTAAAAAATGCATACACTGTCTACACTCTTTAGATCATAACTTGCATAATACAATGAGTTTGAAGCTGATTCTTTATGTAATAGAATGTACACGAAAAGAGCTTATCAATTATAGGTCATTTACTATATTTGGAGTAAAAAATGAGTAGATTTCTCAAGCAACTACTTGAGTAATGAATTGAGATCACTCAAGTGATACAGTTGGAAAAGCCTTAAATACTCTCTTCCATGTTTGGGAAGGTATCACTCGAGTGATGGCAATGAATCACTGGAGTGACTACTTGAGTGATGAAGTTAATAATATTGTCCAAGTTCTCTACCAGATATTGAAGGAGATCACTCGAGTGATTACCAAGTATCACTTGAGTGACCACTTGAGTGATGTATTAAGAAAAGAGATATAAACTCTACTATTTTTTAGAAGGGATCACTGGAGTGATCACTTGAGTGATAGCCCTTGATCACTCCAGTGATAAAGTTTAGATTGCATAATAATCATTTGTTGTTTATTGATTTGTTATCTATATGATTAACCCTTCATTTATTAGTATTTTAAGTATATTTTCAGGGAAACAATGAAGAAATCATGCAATGAGAAGAAAAGTCATTTTATGGAGAGTAAGAAGTGTCCGACATAACGGCTAGTTTTTTAAATACGAAGAATGGTCAAATGAAGCAATGGGACTCTAACGAACGAATGCTTACAACGGTTATCTACTACAATTTAACTATAAATATAGAAGCATTCAGAGAAATGAAGTGACGAGAACATAACAACACAAACATTCTTATATCATAAATCATCCTCTTTAGTCCAACCATTCTCTACTCTTCTTTGTTTTCTGTATCATTTATTATTGAGAGTGAGATTATTTGTATTGTACTTAAGTGAGTATCATATCTACTCTATGAAAAAGTATGTAACCATTCTCAACCATACTTCTGAATTGTTCTCAAGGTAGAAAGACCTTGAGAGGGTTGATTTCCTTACGGGGGAAGTTGTAGAGAGAATTTCTAGTAAGATTTTCTGCTCGTAAGACTTACAAGGTGCAAACAGTAGAGAATATTACTGCTTGTAAGACTTACAGGGGTGTAAGCAGGAGAAAACATTGCTGCTCATAATACTTGCATGGATAAGTAGGAGAGAAAGGTCTTTTGGATTGCTCTACTCATAAGACTTGTTGTAAGGAGGAGTGAACCTTACATTATGTAAGGGGGAGTAACTCTGTAGTAGGCTTCACAACTGTCCTGCATAACTTGTGATTCGTAGAGGCTTTTCTTGTGCTCGATTAAACAAGAAGATAGTAGATTGGAAATCTCAGGAGGAGCCTGGGGATGGGATGTAGGCCATCGTGGATTGGACCAAACCAGGATAAATCATAGTTTGCATCTTTTCTTCTCTAAGCTTTTACATTTCCAGCATATACGATTTAGATAATTACTTGTGATTTTATACTTCTATACTTATTGATTTAATAAGTTACAAAAAGATTTTAAAAGATCATATTTTCTTATCATACACCCAATTCACCCCTCTATTTGGTGTTAGCCAGTTCTAATAGGTGGTACTAGTGCTTTTCCCATACCATAGTGAGGAATTATCATCAATCACATTGGCTGACCTAGACTTGATACCATTAGGCCAAAAGGTACTTATGCTTTTTTCTCAAGGTGGCACTTGTGCTTTTCCCACACCCAATACTAGGAATAACTGCCATTCATATTCATTACACAAAACATGGAAAACAATGCATATTAACAATCACATAGTATATAAGAGATAGAATTACTACCTTAACACATTTACTTGCCTAGCTAGTGTCAATCCTTACCTTTTCCGGTTAAGCTTGGCAAATATTAGACCCTAAAATTCTCAAATTGATCACAAATGAGTTATTACTCATTCATATTCCCATTTTGAACTCATATAGTTGGTTATCTTTACCCTTAGAGTTTAAGGTAATTACATTTTGCCATTATCTTTTTAATTTCGCACATTGATTAAAAGCTGCTAGAATTTTCATCAAAATTTGAAAATTCATATCTTTATGTACACATATCTAATTACAGTGATTATAATAGCTAGTGACCCTTATTAAGTATATTTTCAAGGAAAAATATTTCTCTCAGCCAATTGGGTGCAAGTCAATCCAAAATTACCAACAATTAGACATTGTCCAAAAACGTGCCAGTTTTCACGTGACTAACTTCAAAAATGCATAACTTCTAGTGCACAACTCTAAATGACCTCTACAACCTATCAAATTAAAGCTTAATAAGTATACTTCCATTTTGGAAAATATCATAAGTATTGGATACCATTCAGTTACTTAAAACACAATGTAAAAATCTATGACGCAAGGAAAACCCTAACTGGATAGCAGCATTATAAGTGTTGGAATTCAAATCCATTATTTCCAAAATTGTGCCAAGTAGGATTTCCTACACAATTTTGCCCAAGGAATCCATTGGAGACCTTAAATTGAAAAAATCATGCTCCTACTACTTTCCCTATTTTGACAAGAAATTAGTGTTTCATATAAACAATTAAACAATTCACAATTTAATCAACAAAACACCTTCATTTCACTTCTAATCACTTGTTTAACCACTTAAACACCTCTTGAACATGATTAATGAAAAATTGGACAGTATCTCCCTTTAGGGTTCATGCATCCCAAATCACAAATTCAACCAATACAACCAACAAATTCAATTATAACAACAACAAGCAACCTTGAATTGTCCAGAAAGCAAGGTTTTTTTAGATTACCTTTGCTTCTCTCTCTCTACCTTTCAAAACCGTCCCTCTTCTCCTTATTTTTCTTGACTTTAAGCTTGCCATATGGATGATTCAAGAAGGAATAGAGATTAGAGAGGCTCTTCCATGAACTTGAAGGCAAAAGGAAGTGGAAATTATAACCAAACTTACCCTTGTTGCTTCTTCAATTCTTGAGCTCTCTCTCTTTTTCTTGTGTTCGAAAAAAATGAGGAAATAATGGGTAGAAATAGTACCCTAAATAGATCATGTCCACCTCCTTTCATTTATCATTATTTTATTCTAAATTTGTAACACTTGCAAGTTTTTATGTAATCTTTTCCAAATGCACTTTTTATTCTTCCACATGTCCATACATGCGGAAAATTCTTGTTACTTCTTACTTCTCCTTTCATGATTGACCTTTCCTTAATATTTATGGGGAATTATTATATTATATTTTATTTAGCCAAATAACCATTTTGCTTTCATATTCTCTTGAATTTTTGAAACAATTGCAATTTTCTTCTTGGTCGAATTTTTGCAATATATTGGGCCCAAAAATTGTGCACTTTTATACTTAATTTTAGGCCACAATATTAGGCTTTTACCAAAAAAAAATTAGGTTTTAGGTATTTCTTGGCCAAAAATTTCACATAATTACTAGGGCGATGAATCAAAATTACCCATGATGATTTGCAAAAGGAGCATCTAGTACCATGAAAAGTTTTTTGGTTCAAAAATACCTTTGTACATTACAAAAGGGTTAAAAAATACCACCACTGTTAAATCTTGTAACGCTGTTAACTATTTTTCATGGGCAATGGAGCAAAAATGCCCATAATCATTTGCAAAAGGCTCAACAGGCACCATGAAATTTTTTTTTGTTTAAAAATACCTATGTACATTATTGTCCATCCAGTTCGGGCTACCAATATATCTTAAAATTCTAAATTGATGATTCCATTGATTTATTATTCATTCTAAACTCATTTTGCTAGTTATCTCAACTTAAAATTGCTAATTGACCAAAATGCTTATGAGGACCTGGTTTAATTGTACTTTACCAAAATTGTGACTTGGGCTAATCCTATACAATTTCACGTGTAGAATTCAATTTTGATCTTAGATTTGTCAAAATCATGCTCAAATTATAAAAATACCTCTAGCTGCCATTATGTTAGGGTTTTAGGGGTAAAATTGTCATTTCATTCCCTTAAGTCTTTACACTTCATAATTCACATATTCCCTACACAATTTTCCATTATAAACTCAATGGAATCATAAAAAAAACACTAAAATCAAGTTCAATTTTACCCTTAAAACCCTAACATAATGGCTACTAGGGGTAATTTTATAATTTTAGCATGATTTTGACAAATCTGAGGTCAAAATTGGATTTGACACGTGAAATTGTGTAGGATTAGCCCAAGTTACAATTTTTGGTACAGTACAGTTAGACTGGGTCGTCAAGGGCATTTTGGTCAATTAGCAATTTTAAGGTGAGATAACTAACAAAAAGAGTTTAGAACGAATTTTGAATGAGTGATAAATCAATGGAATCATCAATTTGGAATTTTAGGATATATCAATAGCCCGAGCTTGATGGACAGTAATGTACATAGGCATTTTTAAACAAAAAAACATTTTCATGGTGCCTGTTGATCCTTTTGCAAATGATCATAGGCATTTTTACTCCATTGCCTATGAAAAATATTTAACGACGTTACAAGATTTAACGGTAGTGGTGGTATTTTTGAACATTTTTGTAATGTACATAAGCATTTTTGAACCAAAATTTTTTCATGGTGCTGGATGCTTCTTTTTCAAATCATCATGGGTATTTTTACTCCTTCGCCCTAATTACTATTTCCACTATTTTAGCTACTTCAAGTATACCAAAATGCACTATTTTATTCCCTTGAATATAATTAAATGTATAAGGAATTTTGGCAATTAGATTTGGGATATTACAATTATATTTACGGTTCACATGCAATTTTGTCTCAAAAGTAACCGCTTAGAAGTTGTAAAACCCCTACTCCTAATGTGATCTAATGAGTCTTACACAATGATTACAAAACTATAATTCCGGGTTCCCATTATAGGACACAGATTTATCTGAAATATTTTGAACTTTCAAATTGATCAAGTGGTTTTTTCTTTATTATGGCTCATCATTCTAAAATCTTAGTTCATTTTCCATATAATAAATCTACCATTTTAATATGTGTAATCAATACACATAAAGTCACTTCAGGTTATACGCATTATATTATCTCTACAAGTACTAACTTTACATATATATGTAGCACTTCAAGGCTAACTAAACATCCCATGTTCCAGTGACAATTAGAAACAGGTAACTAATAGAAGCCTAAGTCCTTCATCTGCATTAAGCACTTATCAATGTTTACCTTATTGCACTTCAAGCCACTAGCCTTCACCGTATGGTAATTTTGGAAAGGGTGAGATTCACAAGAATCTCAATAGTAACAATTTTCAATCACATAAAATGCAAGTTCACAAAGCATGCTAAACAATTCATTATTAAGCAATAATCATCACAACATTATTTAGCATTTCAAATACAACACAATATCAAACACGGGACATACTGGTCCAATACCACAACACTAGATAACTCAGGTCTTACGGCCCAGGACCTCTTCCCCATACAAGTTATACATCGGCTTTTATAACCTCGGGCCACTACCCAGCTTAGGTCTTATTACCCAGGGTCATTGCCTTATGCAAACTTGTACTATTAGGTCATACTATCTTATTGTATCGCTCGGTCTTACGACTCTATCCAAAGTCTTATTACCCCGGTGAACACAATCTGAATGCATCTGTTGGCCTAAAGACATATTGATCCAACAGAACTTAGGGTCTCTGGACATACTGGTCCATATCACATACTTGATGGCAAAAACATACATGCAAAATAATACATAGTATGAGAGAAATAGTTACTACTTGAACCCCTTTTTGGTCCTTTACCCTTGCTAGCAAACTTCTTCTCTGGCTTGGGCAAATATCAAATCCTATAAGATAGAATTCATGGATAATGGGTTATTAATCATTCCAAATATTTAGACACAATAAAGGTTATGTTGTTCTTGACCCATCTCTTGCTCTTTGCATAACTTTATTGGTTATCTTTCGAGTCACTTAGGGATACAAGTCAATGTAGTCTTGGCTGCAGCCAAGACATCTTTTGGCCTTAGCCAAAAGGTGTCTATAAACTTTTGGGCTATAACTGATAAATCATCTGGCCATAGCCAGTAGGAAATCTAAGGTGCTTGACCACAGCCAAAACCTGTACTTCCAGATTTTCCCTAATCTACCATATTTCATTAGTCAAATTTGAAAATTCATAATTTAATATAGAAAATTCCAAATGAGATGGTTCCAGTGCCTATGCGAAGCTCTTTAAGTCCTACGCAATGAGAAAATATTAGTCGCTGCTAATTTTGGGTTCAACATTCAAAAATCCTTGACAAACAGATCTGCTTAGGATTCATTCTAGATTCAATAACTAAACTTCAACAAATCATAACTTACAAACTACAACTCTAAATAACACATACTATACCTCATTTTAAAGCTTAGGATTTCTAATAATAATTTGAAAAATATCATTGTCATTGAACAGGTTTGATCCACCAAAATCAACCAACAAGCAACTTGACTTGAATATGGCAGCAACTATCATCATCAACCTTAAGTTCCAAATTTAGGGTTTTTAATCCAGTTCATTCAAAGTCATAACCATAATGTCAAACCCCTCAAAAAGTACCAAAGCATAGTTCAATAGGCATAGAAAAATAGCATAAACATACTGATATAAAATTATTAATTACATTACAGGAACCCCCACAGGGTTTGTACATAGTATATTACATAATCCAGAAAGTACATAGAAAGGAACAAAGATAACCAACACCAAAATTTTCTTCAAAACCAG
This sequence comes from Albizia julibrissin, assembly GCA_037074505.1. Taxonomy (NCBI): domain Eukaryota; kingdom Viridiplantae; phylum Streptophyta; class Magnoliopsida; order Fabales; family Fabaceae; genus Albizia; species Albizia julibrissin. The sequence continues at coordinate 45,301,576 of CM073484.1, read as the reverse complement.
AACCTTAAGTTGCTGGTGTCCACCTCCTTACCTTTTGAGCCACTACATCTTGTTGAATCAATTTTTATTTAAGGAAATGGGAGATATTCGAGCGAATCTCGGTAGTAACATACAATCACTCATATAAAATGTGAAAAGTAAACATGTAAAGCAGCATGATGCAGCAGATATTAATGTTATGCACATGTTTGTCAAACAATGTTCAGGATCAAAGTGATGATTTTGTCCTGATCAAAATGATCACTTTGTCCCTACTTGCCACGCCATGATCTAAATAATGTTCTAGAGCAAGAACCAACTTGTCCGTACTTGCCACATTAATGTTCCGAAGTAGGCAACAATTGGTCCGTACATGTCTTAACTGGGTCCCACTAGCCTCATAGTACTTGTGATATTCCTATGGGGTGGTACTTGTGCTTTTCCCACACCACAATGAGGAAATCTCATCAATCATATTGGCCTACCTAGACCGGATACCAATGGTCCAAGAGCTACTTGTGCTATTCCCTAGGGTGGTACTTGTGCTTTTCCCACACCTAGCTCTAGGATTTACCACTATTCATATTTCATTGCATAGATCTGGCAACCAATGCATATAAACAACCATATAGAATATAAGAGATATAGTTACTACCTTAACACATTTCCTTGCCAAGCTAATGTTAACCTTTAATTTCCGGTCCAGCTCGGCAAATATCAAATCCTCAAATTCCCAAATTGATAAAAAATGAGTTATTACTCATTCATACCTTCTTTTAAGACTTATAAGTTGGTTATCTTTACTCAAAATAGTGTGATTACTAAAATGCCCCTAGGAAATACGGTCTAATAATTCCCTTTATACCCGGTATACTTGTACTTTTCCAAAAATTATGACATGGGCTATGCCTATACAATTTCACATGTAGAATCCAATTTTTACCTCATTTTTGACAAAATCACACTGCATTTCCAATTTTACTCTTGACAGCTACCAATTCAGGTTTTAGGAGAAAAATTATCACTTTACAACCTAGAGCCTTTACACTTCATAATTCACATGTTTCCTACACAATTTTTCATTCTAAACACAATGAAATCATCAAATCCGTCAAATTCCAGCCCTAACCCCACTGTTTCAGCTATAGTTAAAAGTTAAGGATTTTTAGGGAAATTGAAGTTTCTCAATTTCTAACCAACCAAACATCTTCTTTTCACTTCTAATCTCTTATTTAACCTCTCAAGCACCAATTGCACAAGATTAATTAAATTTTGACAGCATCTCCCCTTAGGGTTCATGCATCCAAAATCACAAAACCAAGACAATACAAGCCAAACATCTAACCACAACAACAACAACAACCTTAAATATAACCAAGATAGCATGGTTTATGATTTTACCTTTGTTTCTCTCTCTTCCTCCTTCAATTAGTCACCTTCTTCCCCTCCTTACTCTTGATTTCGCTCTTGCTGCATGTGGTTTTGTGAAGGCATAAGGATTAGGAGGGTGTTTCCAAGAATTTTGAAGGCAAAAGCCAAGTGAAATTGCTTGATTCTTACCTTTATTTTAGTCTTGATTCCTCTTACTCTCTTCTTACTCTTGTTCTTGCCCTAACTATTTCTCTCTCTTTCCCTCTTGTTTCTGGTCAAAAATGAAGACCAAATAGGTAGAAATAACACTTATAAAATATCACTTCTACCTCCTTAATTTTATTATATTTTATTTCCATCTATTTACGCATGGCAATTTATTATTTCTTTGTTTTTTCCATATATATTTTTAAGCTTCCACATGTTCATTTAGGTGGAAAAACCTCATGCTCTCTTATACTTCTCTTCCTTGGTAGACTTTCCTTATTAATTTAGGGGAATTATTGGCTTTTTATTTTATTTTTCAAAATTACCACTTTGCCCTTACATTTTCTTGAATTTTTGGAACCAATTTCCATTTCCTTTTCCCCCCTTTATTTTCGCCAAAATTTTCAATGCTTGTTGGGCCAAAAATTGTGCTCTTCCATACTTAATTTTAGGTGACAATGTTAGGCTTTTATGAAGACAAAAATTAGAATTTATGTCTTTCTTAGCTAAAAATTTCATATAATCACTATTTTTACTATCTTGGCTACTTCAAGTGCACCAAAATCTACATTTTATTCTATTGAATATAATTAAATGTGCAAGGAATTTTGGTAATTAAATTTAGGATGTTACACATAAGCTATTCCTATATAATTTTTCTTGTAGAATTCATTTCTAACCTCAAATTTACCAAAATCCAATTCCTTCCCTAAGAACTCACTTGGGCTGAAACTTAGGGTTTTCAGACCCAAAATCCTATTTTTGATTTCGATGCCTTTGAAATCGGTTTCTCACCTTTATCCTACACAATTTTTCATTCTAAACCCATTGGAAAACTCAAAATCACATTCTTTCCCTTTCCTTGTCTTGGAAAAAATCAACCCTAGGGTCACCACAAAGTGATTTTGCAATCACAATTCACAAGACTTGTCAAATTTCATTTCTATCATGTTAAACCTCAATTAACATCATGTCCATATTCATAACATCATCAAAACCATAAGATTACATCTTAACCAAAAATTAAGGCAGCATAACAACCTCAAGAAAACTCAAAAAGACCTCAAAATATTATACTCAAATCAAAGCTCATACTTACCTCTATCCGATACTACAACCTATTTGTGATTCTCTTAACCCCTATACCTTTTTTACAGCACCAAACTGTTAGAGCAAGCTTTTCACCCAAGAGGGAGGTGAATTGGGTGATTATAGAATAACAAGATACTTACTAAAAATTATGAAACTTTAAAGCACAGTTATAAGTAAGAAGAGATATCACCAAAGTGGACACATGAGTTTATACTGGTTCAGTCACAATCACTTGACCAACGTCCAGTCCTTAGAAATCCTTATGAGCCTTTAACTATATCTTCCAAGATTCAGTGGATTCTTAACACCTTAGTACAACATCAAGTTCCTTTTTCAACACTCGCTCCCCCTTACACAAGGTAATTTCAAATTCCAACTTAAGGCTCCTCAACCTTAAGTAATCACTATCGCAAATAAAGGTTTTTTGACTAATAAATATTTCTGACAGAGTATATGGATGAAAAATGAAGTACAGGTGAAGAAATAATAAAAGACAAAACACTTATAAGTATATTGTTTGTAGTGTGTTCAAGCGTTGTCTGTATCTCTTGATTTTTGAATGGCTGGGCTTATATATCAAAAGCTTTGAGGGCCGTTGGAGTTTGTCCGTTGATCGATTGTGCTTCTGATAGATGCAACAATATTGATTTTCACTTTTCACGTTGATAGTTATTTTTAAATATTGCTGCTACCCATGATTAATTGTCGTTGAGTGTTGTTCAGTTGCTTATCATACTGGTGGTACTGGAGTACACCTGTAATACACTCAGGAAAATAACCATTAGAAAATATTTTGAATATCACTGGAATGATTGTGATTCACTGGGAGTGATTTCTAAAAATCAAAAAATCATTTGAAGTGAACTTGTTTTCCCTGGAGATGATTCTCAGAGAATGTTATTCTACTAGCAGTGATTTTGATGAAATAATATTCCATTTGATATTAAAAGTAATTTGGGTTAACTAGCAATGATTATCACTACCAATATCTTACTGATAAAACTTGTTAATTTCCGTGGAAGTGATTGCAAGAGGATCACAAAAACTGACTGGAAGTGAAACTGATAGAATTACATATCACTGGAGTGAATTTGATATCACTGGAAGTGATTTGGAAAATAGTGAAATTTTCTGCAAGTGATTACAAATCCACTGGAAGTGATTTTGAGAGTTCATATATCACTCGAGTGAATTTGGCATCACTGGAAGTGAATTTGCAAACAGTGAATTTTTCTTGCAGTTATTTTCAATCCATTAGAAGTGAATCTAAAAATTTCAGACATCACTCGAGTGATTTGAGATCACTAGCAGTGAAATTGCAAACAGTGAATTTTTTTGCAATGATTATGGCTTGCAGTGGGAGTGATATGTGAAATTACTAAAATTGCTCGAGTGATTTCATGGATCACTCGAGTGATCTGTTAATTCTTCATATCATTCGAGTGATTTTTAATAATCACTCGAGTAATCTTAATAATCACTTGAGTGATTACACAATTCATTAGAGTGATCTTACTCATATCAATTTTCTTTCTTCCTTTGCTGATGTATTCCTTTTAATCAAATCCAAGAATATCCAAATCATGATTTGTTATCATCAAAACATGATATCTAACATTCTCCCCCTTTTTGATGATGACAAAACATACTGTATGATCATTCCCAAAATTCAGTTTTCCAAAAAAAAATTACTTGATCTTTTTAAAAAGTTTTGCAATAACTTAACCACAGCAAATGACTAAAATTTTTGATTCATATATTGAAATTTTTTGACTTCAAATAGTAAAATAAAAAATATCAGTTCAAAGTTCAAAAACCATTACTTGTAAAGAATTATCAAAGAATTAGAATTAAAATGCAAAAGCACGAGATAAACTATTTACTAAGATTAACTTGAACATGCATATTTAAAACGTAAAGTGTAACACCCTACTTTTATATCATACAAAGCAGTTGAAAACGTGACTTGATGCCAGATTAGAGATCATAAGCAGTTCTTAATCCATTTATGATCCCAACTTGACTACAGAGTCCGATCCTATAGTTAAGTGGGTTTTCAAAAGGTATTTCAAAATATTTTAGTTGTGGTTTCATTTTCATTTTCTTCAAATTAGTTTAATTCATTCGGGTCTATTTCCATTTCTTAATATCAGAGTACTTACTGAAGTTCTTAGCAGATAATCAGAATAATTTCGCTACTAAAGGGTCCACCTAGTACTGTTACCAGTTTATTGGTCATCCCGGGAAGATATCAAATCCTATATGTATGGAAATTCATGAATTGGAAGGGTTATTACTTATTCCAATAATTTTGTATAAGGTAAACTAACTATCCTTGACTCATTCCTATATTTACCTTTGGTTTTAACTTGTTGGTTATCATTTGAGTCATTTACATAGCCCTTGGAAGCTTAAATAAAGGCCTATAAGGTTGGGAAAGGCCATACCAATCATCACCTCTTAGAAAATATGAAATATAGAAAATTTTGGGTTTTGGCCGCGGCCAAGAATCCCTTGATTCTTAACCGAAATTCAAAAAATCATAACTAATTTTAGAAAAATTGAAATGAGGTAGTTCTAATTTCTACGTGACCCTCATTAAGTATAATATCAAGGAAAAATATAGACATTAGCTATTTGTGCACCAATTAATATAGAATTTCCCCTTTCTACTCATTGTACTAGAAAGTTCCAGTTTTACATGACCCAACTTTAAAAATGCAGAACTCTCAGTATACAAATCTAATTGACCATTATGACATATCAAATAAAATCTTTACAAGTCTACTTTTAGACTAGAAAGTTTCATAAAAGTTGGACATCATTTGACTAACGAAATACCCATTGTAACAAAACTGTTTCCCGAAGGCAGATTACACAACATTGATTCTTTACTTCCAAAAATCCCTAATTCATATACAAGTATCCAAAAATGATGAGCACCTTCATACCTACACAATTTTGCTTTCTAAAGCCAATGGAAACATAAAAATTTCCAAATTCCAATTCCTTGTAGGCATCCTATTTTGGAAAAAATTTGAAATATATTCCAACAATTACCAAACTTCTAATTTAAGCCTCATACTAGTTTCATGTGCCTTTTAAACATCATAAAACACCATGAACACAATCAAAATACCATGAATCTTCACAACCCTAGTTTGACCAAAAATAGGGTAGAAATTCACATGGGAAAATCCTCAACCAACCAACACAATCTATAGATCAAAATGAAGCTAAAGCTCACCTCTTGCTCCTCCTTAGGTTCTTTCTTTGTTTCTTGAACTTGTACTTTTGCAAGATGGCTCAAAATACCTCCTCTTGAAATTCTAAAACCGTTGAATTGAAGCTCTCATCAGGAGGAATAACGTTTATGAGAGGTGTTTGAGCTATAGAAGAGATCTACTAGGTGAAAATCAAGATGGAAAGTCTCACCTTGTTCTTGTCTTCTCCAACTCTTATTTTCTCTTTCCTTGGTTGTGTTAGCCGACTTGCTTAATGAATGGAAGAGGGAGTATATGGTTTCATATTTAATCCTCACTTCTTCAATTGGCTTGGCCGTGAATCACCAAGACAAAAAGGAAAAAGCCATGTGTCACATTTTGTGGAGTCTTAATAAAGTTGTAAGGTTAATTAACTAACCTTAGTTAGCTTCATTGGTTAAGCTTTCTCTTTCCTCTTCTCTTGTGCAACTAATGACTGTGAATGAGAATGAGAAGAAGATGAAGAATGGAGACTTAATGAATTAAAGCCTCTCCCTTTTACTTTTCAAGTGTCCAAGCCATTTTTGTTGACTTTTCTTGTATAAAAGATGAAGATATTAATTTATTCATCTCTCCCCCTAGTCTTGTATGTTTTGGTTATTCCAAAAGGAGGATATTACATTGACCAAGTTGCTCTTGTGATCTAGCCTTTTGGTCAATTTTTCAACTTAATCAAATGAAGACCATTTGACTAAGCTTCTTCTTTCTTCTTTACCCTTGATCTTGGCAATTATAATTCACATGCCATTAATCTCTTTTTTTTCTTTGATTTCTCTTTTATTCTTGTGTTTCTATTATGTTTCTAACTATTCCCAATTTTAGGCAAAACTTAGGTCATTTACGGATAACTAATCAGGCTAAAGTTATTGTACAATTTCTTAGGATAATTCTTTCATTAATTTCACTATCTATTTATACACATAGCCCTTGAGTATATTTTGGGATATTACAGACCTGCTCTATGCCCCTTTGTACCCAGTCAAACTATACCTTACTAAAAATTATGACCTTGGATAATCCTAAAAATTTCATGTGCAGAATCAATTTTTGACCTTAGATTGGTCAAATTCAGGCCCAAATTATAGTTTGACCCTTGACAACTCCTAACTTAGGGTTTTAAAGGTAGTTTAGTCATTTTACATTTTAGGGCTTTTTTCACTTCGCAGCCTACATTAATCCTATACAATTTTCCTTTATAAAATCAATGGAACCATCAAATTGATAAAATTCTAGCTCCTTCCCTAAGTTTTAGCCTTGTCCGAAAATATTGAGAAATTAAGAGAAAATGTGTTTTCTTGTTTTCAATCCATAACTTTCCTTCTTTTCACCTCTAATCACTTGATTAACCCATTAAACACCTTTCCCCCATGATTATTAGAAAATTGGGTAGCATAACCCCTTAGGGTTTGTGCTTCCTAAAATCACAAACTAAGCTAAAACAACCACAACAACAACAACAACTACCAATAACCATCAAGAATCAATAAAAGAAATTAGGTTCTTGAGTTTACCTTGGATTCCTCTTCCTTCCCTCTCTTGGCCGTCCACCTCCCTCTCTCCTCCTCTTAATTTTGCTCTTGCTAAACATAGTATCTAAGATGGAGAAGAGATTAGGAGAGGTTCTACATGCCTTATAAGGCAAGAATAAGTGGAAATCACTTGTGACTCACCTTGGTTTGGCTTCTTGATCATTGCTCTTTCTCTTGCTCTAATATGTTTTCTCCAACTCCTTCTCTATCTTGCTCTCTTTGTTCAGCCAAAAATGATGAAGAATGAAGGGATATTAGCTTTTTGAAATATCTCCTTTGCTTTATCATGTACTTGTTTCTCATTGGTCAAGAGTTTTTTTTCTTGAATTAATATTACCAAATAAATTATTCCCCTTTTTTACTCCCTACTTCAGCCAATATTTATCCCAATTAAACAAAAAATAAATGGATGCTTTCTTTATTGGTCAAATGACCATTTTATCCATACATTTATTTCGATTTTTGCACTAGCTGAAAAACTAGGCAGAATTTTCATCAAATTTTGAAAATTCATATCTAATTGTATAGATTCCTAATTAGGGTGGTTCCAAAGGATATTTGACCCTTATTAAGTCTAGTTTTAAGGAAAAATATAACATTTGGCCAAATGGAAGCTAACACTGAAAATCACCATTTTCATTGGGCTAATTTTAAAAATACATATCTCTTTGTGTATGGCTCCAAATGATTATATGACATATCAAATTAACGCTTGATAAGTATAATTTCATTCTAGAAATTTTCAGAATATTTGGACATCATTTTCCCATTAAAAAATCTCCCACAAACATGACTTCCATACAGGGAAATTCACTAGTAGCAACACTACTTTGTGTTCCAATTTACTATGTTGTGTATAAGCTATAATTGCCTTGTTTTTCCATTCCCTATGCTCTTTAATACCCCTAAGGGTAGAAAGGAATTGTAGGGAATAAAATCATCCCTTACTAGGATACTTGCTAAACCGGGGCTTAGCAGTCTACTTGAGTCAGGCTTATTCTCAATTCCCTTGTCCCAAAATTTGGGGTGTTACAGTTTTACTTGATCCTTTTTGGTCTTTTTCAGATCTTCAAGGTAGAGTTTACAATTCCTCTTCCAATGAATGGGTTCATTGTAGAAGAAGCATACTCTTTTCTTTGGAGGCTTTGCCTTCTTAGTTACAAGCTTAGTTTTGGGCTTGTTTGACTCTTTGGTCTTACCACTTGAGCTATTACCCTTCCCCTTGCTCTTGCCTTTCCTTTTCTTACCATTTCCTTTATGAACTATCAAAATAGTAGTGGGCTTTTTCTTAATATTATGCTCAACAGTTTTAAGCATCCCATGCAGTTCAGAAATTGATTTCTCCATGTTGTTTATGTTATAGTTCATAACAAATTGGTTATAACTTTCTGGGAATGAGTTGAAGATTAAATTTGTAGCTAACTCTTAGCTCATGGGAAATCTAAGTCTCTCAAGGTGATCAATATAGCCTTTCATCTTTAACACGTGAGCACTAACTGATGCACATTCAACCATCTTGCTGTAATGTAAGGCCTTTATGGTCTCATACCTTTCTTGCCTTGCCTGTTGCTGGAACATTTCCTTGAGATGCACAATCATCTCATGAGCCTCCATAAGTTCTAGATCTCTTTGGAGTTCTGGAATCATGGTGGCAAGCATCAGGCAACCTACTGTTGGGATTGGTAGGCATACAACGAAAGAATTAAAAATTTAAAATTGCAAAAGCTTACCAATCCTAATTATAGATCTATCAACGGCATTTAAATCGAGTTAGAAAGAGTCGTACCTTTTGAGTTTTGCCTTTTTTGATCTTGAGGAGCCAACTACTTGAATAAGCTCCCTCTACTGGTATCCACACGAACAGGACCTAACACCAGCAGCGTGCTACCGTCTCCAATGCCCCTCTAGGGTTTTCTTACGGCTCTCTATTTTTTCATCATCAATAGAAAACCTTAGCTCTCACCTTTTATAACTAGTCTGGGCTATCTATTTTATGATGGATATTTGATTTTTAAAATTAATCTTAATTAATTTTGAAAATCCTTATCATATCAATTAATACTTAATTGTTTTGATAAGCTAATTAACTAAATCTGGTTTAATTAAATTTGTCCAACATTTTTAATTTAACATATTTATTTAATTAGAATAAAGAGCCAATGGAATTAGATTTAATTTATTTTTATAAATTAAATGTGAGATATTATCAAATAATACACACACACAGACACACACACAATATAATAAGATTATCATATAATATAATATTATCATATATAATATATATTATCAAATAATATACATGATATATATGTATTTATGTATTTCAAAAATACATATATGTATATTATTAATTTTCTTTACCAAATTCACACATACACACACACATAAACATTTATCAAGTAAATATTCACACAACATGTGTGTGTGTATAAAATTCGTCCACCCTAGATTAAACATTATATTGATCGAATCTTAAACGCATCTTGATTCAATAAATTTGGACATTATAGCTCGTGTTGGGCTATTCTTGTGTGCGACCCTGTAAGCCCATACGAAGTTGGAAATGGGCCAATAATTGTACTAACCCATAAGTCGCAAGTGGCCTCTAGCAAGACATTACGACTACCCAATTCATATGAGGATTAATAATATGATACAACCTATCAAACAACCATATCACATCCCTTTTGTCACACGATACTTTGGCCAATGAGGAGGCATGAATATTGTCACCCTCCTTTTCTTTACCATTACTTCCTCGATCCCTGAGTAGTCTGACTATAAAAATGGAAACTCCTTTCCATCGTAGTATGCCCATACATTTATCAGACTTGCTCATCGACGGGCCCAGTAATATCTCTCTACTAATGTAAGGGACAAATTTCATCTTGACTATTCATATTCCTCTGCATGAAAACCAATAAGCCCGATTGTAGCCTTTATCATCACCCAGTCAAAGGTGACTTTTGACTAGGTCAAAGTTTAATGACTCTTATATAGGAATCCATGATGATCTCAGGTTAAAGGGCATAGTGACGTGGTTATACATGAGATAAACTTATGACTTGATCCATACAGCTTTCTCATAGCGGGTCAGTCCAGCACCTTGTACTCCTACAAGTGCCTAAGACTTTGATTCGTATCCCCATACCTTATCAAATTCATACTGGTCTCATTTCATCTTTGCTCCCACATAGATGACCGATCAGGGATATTTAGGACAATCATTATGATTTATCCAAGGAAACAGTTATCACAGTGAACATGCGAATAATGTGATAATTAAATGGAGAAATTCATTAAATCACAATATTTAAAGTACAATGATTGGCCCTTAGGGCATAATTTCTAACTTCCTCCCACTTACACTAGGTACAATTATTAATTGCATAATTCATGTTGTCCTAATATGACATCAAATTTTTCCTATACACGCGGCTTAGTAAGAGGATCAACAACATTGTCTTCTCTGCTACCTTGCATAGTTTTTATATCACATCTATCATTGATTTTTCTAATAAGGTAAAATCGGCTGAGTATATGTTTGGTCCTTTGATGTGACCTAGGTTCCTTAGAGCTCTTCCAGCTTACTGTACTGCTGTTTAAAATGAATATATATCCAGAATGTGATCTAAGATCATCTTGGTCAGTTTGGAAACTTGCATCCGTGTAACCAGTTACACAAAGCTTATCATCTAATCCACCATATACAAAGAATAAGTCCTTAGTTCTTCTCAGGTACTTTAGGATATTCTTGATAGCAGTCCAACGACCCTCACTAGGATCTTGTTGATATTTTCTGGTCATACGTAAGGTGAATGAGACATCCAGTCGAGTACATAACATGGGATATATGATGGATCCAATGGCTGAGGTATATGGAACCTTGCTCATGCGATCTCGCTGATAAGGTATACTAGGAACAGATCCTTCCTAAGATGGATGCCATGAGACATGGGCATGGAACCCTTTTTTGAATCCAACATACTAAACCTATGTAGTATCTTGTCTATATATGTGCTTGACTTTGCCTAAGTCTGTCATTGTGAAAGACTTCCCTAATTAAGATTTGACATTCTACAAGGTAGGAATGTCATTCCCAATGAGTAGGATGTCATCTACATAAAGTACTAGAAATACAAGTATGCTCCCACTAACCTTCTTGTAAACAAAAGGTTCATCGATGAATTGAATGAAGCAAAACTCCTTGACTACTTCATGAAAATGATGATTCCAGCTTTGAGATGCTTGCTTTAATCCATAAATGGATCTTTGAAGCTTGCATACCTTATCAGAGTCCTCTGGACATTCAAAACTTTGAGGTTGTGTCATGTACACATCCTCAAGAAGCATTCCATTAAGGAAGGCTGTTTTGATGTCTATCTACCATATTTCATAGTCATAATATGATACAATGACAAGAAGAATTGTGATTGATTTGGCTATGGCAACTGGAGAAAAGGTTTCATCATAATCTATACCATGAGTTTGAGTAAATCCTCTTGCAACTAGTCGTGCCTTGAAGACATTTACTTTGCTATCCATGTCGGTTTTGTCCTTAAAAACCTACTTGCACTCAATGGTTTTTACACCTTTAGGTGGATCGATTAAGGTCATTACCTGATTGTCGTATATGGATTGCATTTCAGACTTCATGGTGTTTAGCCATTTCTCAGAGTTTGGTCCCACTATGGCTTCTCGATAGGTGGTTGGCTCATTTTGCTCAATGAGCAACATATTATGACTTTCAATATTCAGTAATCCATATCTCTGAGGCTGATGCCGTATCCTATCAAACCTTCGTGGGCCTTGTGTTATAAGAGGACGCTGAGCAACTTGTTGTGAGTCTTCTCCATTTTCCATCTGTGGTTCTGTGCTATCTTATAATTCTTGAACTTTTTCAAGATGTACCTTGCTTCTAATGGTTCTTTTAGAAATAAACTCTCTTTCTAGAAAGACATTGTTCTGGATAACAAACACTTTGTTATCGGTGGGATTATAGGCACAGTATCCCTTTATTTTCTTAGGATACCCTACAAAAGGGCACTTTGAGGATTTGGATGCTAATTTATTATAGGCTTGTTGTTTAACATAAACCTCGCATCCCCAAATTTTGGGAAAATACAAACTAGGTTTCTTCCTTATCCATATCTCATATGGTGTCTTTTCAACTGCCTTAGATGGAACACGATTCAGTGTAACCACTGCTGTCTCTAGGGCATACCCCCAAAAGGACAGTAGAAGATCTATTTAACTCATCATAGATCGAACCAAATCTAATAGTGTTTGATTCCTCTGCTCAGAAATGCCATTCCATTTTGGCGTTCATGGAGAAGTCAATTGTGAGATTATCCAATAGCTCCTAAGACGGTAAATAAACTCTTGGCTTAAATATTCACCACCTTGATCAAATTGAAGTGCTTTAATTGCTTTTCCAAGTTGGTTTTGTACTTTATTTTGGAATATTTTAAACATTTCAAAAGATTCAATTTATATTTCATTAGATAGATATATCTATATCTACTAAAGTTATTTATAAATGTAATAAAGTACATTTAACCTCCTTTGGCAGCAGTATTCAGTAGTCTACATTCATCTGTATGTATGAGGCCCAATAAATCAGTGGCCCTCTTACTATGCTCAGTAAAAGGTGCCTTTGTTGTTATCTTTCCTAATAAGCAAGATTCACATGTATCGTATGATTCAAAATCAAATGAGTTAAGAAATATATCTTGATGGAGTTTAGAAATGTGTTTCTCATTTACATGGCTTAGACGATAATGCCATAGGTATTCGAATTCATATAGTTTGACTTGATCCTTTTGGTCTTTTTCAGATCTGTGAGGTAGAGTTTGCAATTCCTCTTCCAATGAATAGGTTCATTGTAGAAGAAGCATACTCCTTCCTTTGAATGTTTTGCCTTCTTGGCTGCAGGCTTAGTTTTGAGCTTGTTTGACTATTTGGTCTTACCACCTGAGCCATTACCCTTGCCCGTACCCTTGACCTTCCTATTCCTTTTCATACCCTTTCCTTTATGTACCATCAAAATAGTGATGAGCCTTTTCTTAATGCTCTGCTCAGTAGTTTTAAGCATCCTATGTAGTTTAAAAATTGATTTCTCCATGTTGTTCATATTATAGTTCATAACAAACTGGTTATAACTTTCTGAGAGTGAGTTCAAGATCAAATTTATAGCTAACTCCTAGCTCCAAGGAAATCCAAGCCTCTCAAGGTGATCAATATAGGCTTTCATCTTTAACACATGAGTACTAAACGATGCACCTTCAGCCATCTTGCTGAAATGTAAGGCCTTTATGGTCTTATACTTTTCTTTCCTTTCCTGTTGCTAGAACATTTCATTGAGATGCACAATCATCTCATAATCTTCCATAAGTTCCAGATCTCTTTGGAGCTCTAGAACCATGGTGGCAAGAAATAGGCAACCTACATCTACAGAGTCGTCTTTATACTTCGTGTAAGCATCTTTCTGAGCTCTTGCAGCATTTGCTGTAGGCTTCTCAGGAATAGGCTAATATAGGACATATGCTTTTCTTTCCTTCTTGAGAACAATTCTCAAGTTCTTGAACCAATCAAGAAAGTTTGTCCTATTAAGTTTGTCCTTCTCAAGGATTGATTGCAATAATTGTATAGCAGTGTTACTAGTCAACATGATTCTACAACTAAAATATGCAAAGTTAGTTAGTAATGTCCCACTTAATTAACAACCCTCAATGTAATAATTAGTGGGCTAAGATATATATTTCACTTAAATTTAAGTCCGCTTTGGCAGACCGCTTAAATTCAAGTTATTTAGGTAGGTAACCTCCTTATCAATTACATCACATGTAACTCTTAGATCTTTATGTGATTTGATCATCATATGATCTGGTATGTTTAATCCCATCTAATTCCTTAAGATCTAAAACCGTTTTGTTAATCTCAATTAAGTCAAAACAATAATGAATTTTATGAGTAGCACCATTACGCATGCTTGTCTCACCAAGATAACTCAAATGCACCCACTTTTGTGGATCATACAATTAAGCGATCTAGGTTTTAACAAGTATTTATTAATCGACGGTATTATGACTTAAGATTTTATTTGGAGGGCTTAATCAATTAGTTTTTGTTTATATGAATGCAATCTTGGTTGTATCTCATACAAATAAAAACATATAAATGTAAAAGTATGCATGCAATGATCTAATCAAAAGTATAATTTAAACGTGACACGACATAGCTCACCTAACCTAAAATCCTCCCAAGCCAATGAGAAGACTTCTCTAAATAAGAAAAGGAAATAAATTAAGAGAAACCTCGTTTAAACATACAAGCGGAGTGAGATGAGAAGAGAATTACATCGAGACTATTTAAAGGAAGGCACGGCACGCAAGCCGCATTTAAATATTACAACCCTTGTTAAACTAAAGCCATGTTCACCATACCTGAACAATTTTTAGAAATAAACCACAACAACCAATAGTTCATACAATATGAAAAGTAATAAATGTCATGATTAGGTTATATCGAGCTACGAATAGTTAGCTATGGCGGTCCCACTAAACTATCAGATTTTTCACCTTAATTTGAAAAATCATAATTAAATCTAGAAAATGCAATTGTAGTGGTTCAAAGTTCTATGTGACCCTAATTAAGTCTATTTTTGACAAAAAATATCATTATGAAAACTATACACCCACTATTCCCAAAACTCCAATTAATCTATACTGCCACAGAAAACGTTCCAGATTCAAAGCCTAACTTAAAAAATTCATATCTCTTAATATACTGATCCAAATGGCACATATTATATATCAAATTAAAGATAAGGTGTATAGTTTCATTCTAAAAAGTTTCATGATTATTGGACAAGATTTGATCATTCCAAAATTCATCACAATCATACTGCCTCAAGAAAATAAAAGCTTGCAGCACTACTACTTTAACTTCAATCTTTAGGTTTTCAATCCAACCCTTCTAAAATCATGTTCAACTTACATATCACATATATAAGCACACAATAATCACTCAACCTCAATTTAAATGTGTTAGACATGATTAGTTTTGATGATGAAAAATATAGATATCAAATATTAAGAGCAAGAAGTTTGCATAATATACTTATCTCTTACATAGACTAACTATTATATTTAGTGTTGCATATCTTGTAAATTAGTCAAGCAAAGAAACAAAGAGATTGAAGAATGAAGAACTTGCAAGAATTAATGAAAATATCAAGATTCAAGTTCTACGGGTACAATAGCAATGGTACCATAGCATATGGGTACTGTAACACTATAGCAACTGAGTGATTTTAACAATCATTCGAGTGATTTTTCAGAATCACTCGAGTGATTTTAGAAATAGTGAAAATCACTTGAAGTGATTTACTATTCACTCGAGTGATGTTCAGTTTTTCATGCCCTATTTTTCATCCAGTAGAGTGACGTTTGGTAATTCAATCATATCTCTTAAACCACAACTCTGATTCAAGTGAAACCATTGCATATGAAAATAGACTCCTATGCATTATTTTGAAACCAGAAAAAACATCAAAGGAGTTCAGATGAAGGAGATATGAGTGTTGTATGATGTAACTCAAATCAGCGTCACCTTATGGAACAGGTTGGGTATTTTGGACATTACTCTCAAACTACAGATCCAATTGAGCTTAAACTGGTGCCATATGAAACTAGACTTAAATATATTTTCATTGATATATAATATGGAAATTTTATTTAAAGATTTGTTTCATCAAGAAGTTAACCTATGTTTATTGTCAGATTGGAAGTGCAATTATGAGTTAAAATTATATGTAGAATGATCACCCGAGTGATTTATATAATCACTTGAGTGATCGGGAAGATCATTGGAATGATCATTAATTATCACTTGAGTGAAATGCCTTAGATAACAGATCACTCGAGTGACATCAGAAATCACTGTAAGAAAATTTCACTATTCTGAAAATAACTCCCAATGCAGCCCTATTCACTCAAGTGATTAGCTATTTTGGCAGATTACTTCCAATGGCCTATCAGATCACTTCTAGAAATTTTCACTGTGCTCAAAATCACTTTCAGTGTTGCCCAATTTACTTGAGTGATATCTAAATTTCTGAATATCACTTTCAGGGGATGCTGAATCACTTCTGGTAAATTTCATACTTTCTCAAATCACTTCCAGTGAACCTGAATACACCTCCAGTGAAAGCCAATATTCCTCAAGTGATATGTTTATTTTAGTACATCACTCCCAGTGATCAGTCAATGCATTTTTAGTGAATCAAATACGTTCCAGTGATTACTCAGTGTACTCTTCACTATGTCAGAATGAGTTCAGTGACAGTAAATCATAATCACTCATAATAAGTTCCAGTGATCATGTAATACACTGCCAATAAAATATTGTGTTTGTTAAAATCATTGCTAGTGAATCAGAACCACCTCCAGAAACAATGATCTATACCAGTGAATTCCAACAGAATCAGAATTGCTTTCGGTGAATAAGGATCACTTCCAAATCAATTGGAATATTATTTTGTCAAGATCATTGGTAGTGTAATATTGTTTTATGAAAATCACTTCTAGTGAAATCAAGTCCACTTCCGGTGGTTCTCCAGTTTTCAGAAATCACTGCCAGTGAAGTTGAAATTCACTCGAGAGAAAAGATGTTGTATGAAAACTACTTCCAGCGGATTGTATTATCACTCGAGTGATATTTAAAAGATTCTCTAACGGCTATTTCTCTGAGTGCATTACAGGTATTCCACTCCCATACATATGGCAAGAAAGTAAATGACATTCAAACGATAATAAATTATGGGCAATATAATATTCAACAATAAATCGTAGGCAACGATATGTAACCATTGAATCATCTGTCAAAGCACATGATCATCTTACGACAAAAAATATTCAAATACACTTAACGGTCAAATAAAGCAACAGACTCTAATAAATAAATTCTCACAAAGGTCTTTTTTATAACTTGCTATAAATAGAAGAGGATTCAAACATAGACGAGAGCAAACAATACTATAACGAACAGACACACGAGTGACCAGACCCCAACTATATCAATATGCTGATATCATAAGTCATTCTCAACCCAAACACTTTCTTTGCTTATCTATTTTCTATATCATGTATATGTGAGAGTGAAATTATTTGTATTATACTTTAGTGAGCAATTTACCACTCTGTGAGAGAGCTTGTAAACACTTAATCTATATTTTAGAAGTGATCTCAAGGTAAAGGGACCTTGAGAGGATTCATCACCTTAAGGGGGAAGTTGTAGAGTGAATTGTCAGTAAGACTTTTGCTCATAAGACTTACAAGGTACAAGCAGTAGAGAACGTTACTGCTCGTAAGACTTACAGTGGTGTAAGCAGGAGAGAATGTTGTTGATCATAAGGCTTGCACGGCTAAGTAGGAGAGAAAGGTCTTTGGGATTGCTTTGCTCGACTTATCGTAAGAGGGAGTAACCTTATAGTGTGTAAGGGGGAGTACTTCGTAAGAGCTTTGTAGAGGCTTTTCTTGTGCTCGGTTAAACAAGAAGATAGTAGATTGAAAATCTCAGGAGGAGCCTGGGGACTGGACATAAGTCATAATGGATTGGGTCGAACCAGGATAAAACACAATTTGCATATTTTCTTTCCTAAGCTTTTATATTTCCAGCGTAGAGATTTACATAATTGCTACTTCGATATATACCAAGTGAACAATCTGCAAAAAGAGTTTAAAATACACCCAATTCACCCCCTATTGGGTGTTAGCTAGTTCTAATATTTGGTATCAGAGTTGGACTCTTGTTTAAAGGACTTAACCGTCTCAAGAGTTATAATGGCTGATTTTAGGTTTTTTGTGCTTTCTGAAAGTTTTGATTATATAATCACTTTTCTTTTGAAAGATATTGATTTTTCGTTTTGGAAAGCTAGAATGACAAGTTTTAATAAAGCTTCTGATTATGATATGTGGAATGTTGTTACAAATGTTTTTGATTTCAAACCAATAAGGATTGGATAGAATAAGAGAAGAAAATATTTTTTTAAAATATCAGGGCAATGAAGTTTTTGTACAGTGCTGTGACAGGAAAAGATTATGAGAAAATCAAATTTTGCTCTAGTGCTAAAAATATATGGGATACTCTTGACTCTATTTATGCTTCTAACAATTATGTTGAAATTGAAAGCGTTGACAGTTCACTTGAAACTATAAGCTACATATCTACGATTGATGAACAAATAGAAGTTGAGATTAAAGAAGGAGTCATAAAACACTTCCATGATCCATTGAACACAAATGAGAAAGAAGAAGAGGATTCCAAAATGGAGCTCATTACATATGACCATGAAAATTCACTCTCTAGAGCTCAAGATGAACTAAAGGTAAAAAGTTGCAATTCTTTTGATGGTTTATGTAAAACTAATTTTCAAAGTTTACATAAAGCTATTTTCCAACCAATTATTGATTTTATTATGAAAAGAAAAAATGACTTCAAATATGTTGGAAACCTATATGCGAAGAAAGAACATAGGCAAACTAGTTTGTTGTCCCTCAAACAACACAATACTTGCATAAAACCTCATAATGCATATATTCATAGAATCTGCAATTATTTTGGTAAGTCTAGCCATTTCTCTCACACATGCTATATTAGAAGAAATTCTAATATAAGAAATAAATATGTTTGGGTTCCGAAAGGATATATAAAGTCTAATACTAACAATCAAGGACCCAAGTACATGTGGGTAGTAAAATGTCCATCTAGTATTTTATATATACAGGATGATCCAAAAGGAAATGGACATCAAGGTATAGAGAAGATAAAGAAGAAGCCAAGAGTTTCTCATGCACTAATTAAGAGATTTATATCATCACAAAAGAGAACTCTCGAAGCATCCATTATTGGCGCTACAAAACATAACCACCGAAACAAGAATAGACAAAAAGAGTACCCTCCACCTCAACGAAAAGCTACCATAGAGTACCATTCAACTATATTAAAGAGAACAAAAGAAGGAGGATCTCTCGTAAAAAAACAGTACTGAATCTACAACATGTGAGAGAACTTTGCATAATTCCAAAGCCAAATATGCAATGGGCATGCAAAGGCAATCCTCTAAGCACCTAAGGTACAAGTAAACAATGGTAAAACCTCTTATACTATCATCTTTAATATTTACTGAGGTTTATATCTTGTTACCTTAGGAATGAGCATTGCACATATGTATTCACAATCTTCAAAAAATTCATTCATAAAGAATTGCAATGCTCAATAGCTTAATACTTTATGCATATACGCATACTTTAAAAGAAATAATTTTTATGCATAAAGCCATGTTAATTTATTATGCTCAATTTCTTCAAATTAACTATATATTTTTTAGAGCATGAGAATTACGGTTTCTACAAGCTAACCATAAATAGATCCAAGTAAAAATAGATATCAGATCAAGAAATTCGTAGTAAAGCTTGATTCAAAGGCATGGATTACTCAAGTGATCTTGGAGAACTTGAGTACAAAGATACAAGGATATGGAAACTAACTTGCGTGTCTACGAGTTATGCTCAAGCTAGGTATGCTGTATCAGTATGTGAACTTTTTTACAGAACTTAAGTGTCATGACTTTTTGTCAGAAAGTTCAAAAACTCAACCCTCGCACTCACTGGTTCTTCCTAACTCAATTTGAGTGGTAAATACTTGTTCATTACTGTATACCATTAGCAATTAATCATTTATGGTTTTTCAAAATATTTCGGATTGCTTAATGGACCAAAAGTGAAATTGCACATAATCTTTTTGTGCATTGGAGTTTTTGAAATGCACATCTCTAAAACTTGTTTAGATTTCAATCATAGTGCATTCACGTGACTTGAAAAATATTCACATTGCATTCAATTCAATTTCAAAAATTGGAAGTTAATATATTTGTATTAATACGTTAGAAATGCTTCAAATCCATTTACTTGAGATTTCCCCATCATTCACATATTATTTCTTGATCAAAAACACGTAATTGCTTGAACTCTTCAATCTTTATTTTCTAACATGTTAGACCTTATGTCTAACTAATTAACTTTCTATATGAGTTTTCAAGTGTATTTCCCATAAAAGAATTTAATATGTGAAAACCTTATAACTAATGCTTAAGAATCTTATTCGGTTAAGTATTTCAAAAACAGATTAATGTATTACAGTGGAATAACTTAGCAAGACATTATTTTATAACTCTAGCCATTTGGATTATCGAGCTTGTGTGTCATACTTTATAAATCTACAAATTTGCTCGAATACCCTAATCGTTGATGCTATCTATCTCTGAGCAACTAGCACACAAATCCTTGACTTAATAGTCAAGACTGTCTCTTGATTAATAGCAAAGTCATATATGTCTATTTAGCTAATCATTTTTGTTATCCATATGACTTTAGCACTTGAGAAAACTCTTCAACATGTTAACTCTGATGATCAACATGTTATTTTCTAAAGTGATGCTTTCTGGTACATTTTTTATATTTATTGATTTCCACCATTTTTAACATAAGCATCGATTGTAAACATGTTTCGAAAGAACATTTGAGATTTTGAAACAATTTTCATATATCATTCTTGGAAAACTATTTTATCCTTGATTTATCATTTCATAAAAGTTGGTCACAGATAGATTTTCTAGTCTCTTGATCCGACTTACATAAATTGCATGAAAATCTTATTAGTGACTTATTTTCTATATTAAATGTATTTACAAATTTTCATTGATCATTGACAATCATTATTCTTGGTATCATTTATTTGTTACCCCCTTTCAATTCAATAGCTTAAATTTATTCAATAGGGTGAGATTATATCTTAGCCTTTGTTATACTTTTTGCTCAAATATCATGTGGTTTAATTGTTTAAGAGTATAAGAGTTGTTATATCTAATAATGTAGACCCAAGAGAAAATTTGGGTACCAAAAGAGCATATATATATTTATACTTTTGCAGGAGTTGATCAAGATGATCTACTTTCGAGTACAAAGAAAAGAATCTAATAGAGTAGGTGTGACTGGCAGTATAAGTAGAAGCAGAGATTAAAAATTCACCATCTTAGCCTTTATGATCAATAAATAGCTAAGACCTCTACTAGACGTTTCATGGAATACAATGAGCCTAAGATGTACAAAATTATCAAGCTTGATGAACAAAATCTAAAACTTGAAGCAAAATGTGGTAGCTATAAACCAAAACTTTAAAGTTCTATTTGACATGATGGATGACACAATAAGGAGCCATGTTCAATTATGAAATCAAAATTTTTTTCCCGATAGTGTTTTCTTAAGCAAGGGGAACATACAAAGCTAATGGATATACATAAGGTCTTATTATGTGATCATCTTAGTATCTTGAGTATCCTATAAATATCACATCCTCAGATTCCTTCAGTATTGATCAAGTCACCAGACAATGATTGGCCAACAGTGCGTCATTAGATAGAGGATTATAACTCGAGTAATTATGACATTACTTAAGTGAGGTATTGTATTCTTCTAGAAATCAAATTCTCTGAGTATAGTCTTTAAGGGCATATTCTTACTAACTAGATAGTAGTTGAAGTAGACATGCCCTTTAAATTCTCTGACTCAAATGATATTATGGTATACCAATTAAAATACCTAAATAACATCATTTTCAAAACTTGATTTATTATTAAATCTTTAGATTTTTGTACTCAATTTCTCTACAAAGTCTTTCCAGTGGTTTTTCAAATCTATGAGAGTCTGTAACTCTATTTCTAATAATGATTCTTAAAGCCATGCACTCATTAAGGGGGAGCTTCACATTCACGTGTTTTCTATCTTAAATGCTTATCTTCTTTATTTGAAGAAAATGATTATAGTATACTTATCTGTATTCACTTTAAATTGATTAGTTTTGATTGAGTTACTCATATGCTTTGAGGTTCAATCAAGGAAAATATATTGGCTGCAATATTCAAAGTAAAAAATTTATATATGCCAATACAAAGCGACATTAAGCATGTTATGAGAAAAATATGGAACAGAAGCTCAATTTAGTAAGAGTTTCTAGATACAACATGAACATACATCAGAGTTGCACGGCGAAAGTGTGGTGGACTGGATTTCATGAATCTATCATCAGCTTGCTAAATCCAAATGAGCCTTTCTAAACCTAATCTCTTTATATTTTAAGAACATTGTGCATGTTCTTTTTTCTCTCCAATTTACTTTGATCATGAAAACATCTCTAAATGTGCATATTTTTAGTCTATCAAAAAATGAGAAAACTATCTTTCATTTGCATCACATCAAAACAAAAAGAGGGAGAGAGAAAATTGTTTATCTTGATTAATGGAGAAAATAACATTTCTAATGTATTTTCATATTTACTTCTCCATGAACATTTTTTCTTCATACTTCAAACTTTTTGCTAATGTCAAATAGGGGGAGAGAAATGGAAAAATATGTTGCATTCAATTTGTCTATTCACATTCAAAGCATATTTTTCTTTAAGGATTTTCTATCATAAAAAGGGGGAGAATGTTAGACATGATTAGTTTTGATGATGAAAAATATAGATATCAAATATTAAGAGCAAGAAGTTTTCATAATATACTTATCTCTTACATTGACTAACTATTATATTCAATGTTGCATATCTTGTAGATTAGTCAAGCAAAGAAACAAAGCGATTGAAGAATGAAGAACTTGCAAGAATTAATGAAAATATCAAGATTCAAGTTCTATGGGTACAGTAGTAGTTGTACTATAGCTAGAGCCGGGAAAACGGGCCGAGCCCGTCGAGCTGGCCCTTTTAGACCCCAAATTTACAAGGGCTGGGCTTATGATTTTTGCTTTAAAAGTGAAAACATGCCTAAAAAGGCCAGCCTTGTAGGACCAAGGGCCAGCTCTTTTAGGACCGTATATTCTTTTTTTATTTAAAATTATTTATATGATAATAATATTATTTATTTTTTATATTGTGTTAATGATGTCGCAAATATTTAGTTATTATTATCTTTTTTAGAATTAAGTTTCATTAGAATATCTTGTATTAAAAATCCTAAAAATAAAAAAATCTATAAAAGATATTTCTTATTTTATAAGAAAAATACGTTAGATATTTCTTATTTACTCCAAAGTTTCACATGGTAATTTACTAATTTATTTGTATTTTGTATTTGTTATAGAGTTATTTATCATTTTGGTTTATTATTTGTTGCATATAAAGATTATGGATGTATTCATGATGCGGGAGAAGAAATTCTTGATATTTTTACTCTTTAAGCAGATCCTACCACTCAAAGTGAAGTATAATCAAATTTTCTTAAAATTGATGATAGTGGCGAAGAAGAAGAAATTGATAGTCATCATACTCATGTTGTTTAGAGTATTTAGTTTCTTGCCTTCTTATGCTTTTGTGTGAGACTGTGAGTTATTTGTGGACACTATTTTTTACCTTTGATTATGAATTAGTAACTGTATTTGTTTTATTGTATGAGGCGTATAAACATGTAGTTAAAATTTATGAAGTGGCTTTCGGCCCTGCAGGCTGGCCTTGGCCTGCATATTATTGGGCTGGGCTTTGAAAAATTACAATTTAACTTACTTCGAGCCCTGTAGGGCCGACCCTTTTAGGCCCTGACCCGTCAAGGGCCAACCGGCCCTGATTCCCAGCTTTATAGCATACGGTTACTGTAGCATATGGACTGTAGCACTGTAGCAACTGAGTGATTTTAACAATCGCTCGAGTGATTTTTCATAATCACTCGAGTGATTCTAGAAATAGTGAAAATCACTTTAAGTGATTTACTATTCAATTGAGTGATGTTTAGCTTTTCATGCTCTATTTTTCATCCAGTTGAGCGAGGTCTGGTAATTCAATCATATCTCTCAAACCACAACTCCGATTGAAGTGAAACCAGTTCCATATGAAAATAGACTCCTAATACATCATTTTAAGACCAGAAAAAGACATCAAAGGAGTTCAGATGAAGGAGACATGAGTGTTACAAGATGAAACTCAAATCAGCGTTACCTTCTAGAACAGGTTTGGTATTTTGGACATAACTCTCAAACTACTGATCCAATTGAGATAAAAATGTAACTCCCCTTTTTAATCCATAAATAATCACGGGCGATAAGCATATTATGCCACATAAAGTATATAACACAACTGAAACATATAAACACATCGTATTAGTTTACATTACCAGAGATTACCCTCAAAGGGTCTGATAATACATATAGATACATGTTCAAATAGTACCAAAACAATAATAGCTAAGTATATGCGGAAGCGCTATAATCTCAACGAAACTCCGGGACTCTAATCACTGGTAGCTGCCGCTTTGCCTTTTAAGCTACCTGCTTCAGCTGAAATAGTTTTGTTATTTGGAAAGAATGAGATTCGAGAGAATCTCAGTAGCAACATGCTTACATACAAATAAAATGCGAAAATAGATATGCAATGTCATGAAATGTAAGATGATCGAACATAAGTGTGTACACTAGCTCAAGGTCATACTTTACGTCTGCCCTTAGTCGATTTGATGCCCCTGTTGGGTCCTTAACCATAACATGACGAATGGGTGTGTCTAGGATCCTAGCTCATGTTACAAGTATGACATTCATAGTAGGTATCACATAGTAAATGTAAGAAGGACGTTACTACCTTATTGCGTTCCTTGTGTCTTTTTCTCGTGGTTCAGAGCTCAGGCAAGCTTAATCTTTGAATTGTTCCCAATTCCTACAATATCCAAATGGCATAGATGAGTCATTACTCATTCGCTCACTACCTCAAACTCCAGATATTGGTTAACTTAGCTTGACGATGCTAAATTACCAAAATGCCCTTGTAGACCCCCAGTCTATTGGAACTTATCAAAATTTATGACTTAGGTTGTTCCTATAGAATTTCATGTGTAGAATCCATTTTTGACCTCAAATTGGTCAAATTCATGACCCAATGACAAAAATACCCCTGGTAGCTTTTCTTTTGAGTTTTAAAGTATATTTTGTCATTTCTCATTCTGGGGCTTTTCTCACTTAGTCTTCAACATATACCCTATACAATTTCATCATCTAAACCCAATGGAATTGTCAAAATTATCAAATTCCATCCCCTTAATCAATTTTTGTACAGGGTTTAGATTTTAAGTTCTTAGAAAAATTATGTCGGTTTCTCGTTCTGTTTTGCTTAATCACCTTATTTCTACTTATAGTCAAACTATTAGCTATTTAAATGATCATTAGATAAGGTTTAGAGAAGCTTGAATTTCAGAGTTCTTGGAGTTTCTTCATCTTTCATTCACAATAACAACCAAACCAATCTAAAAATAACACTAATAGCATCCACTTAAGCAATAGAATCATGTTTGGAGAGTTACCTTTGAGTTTCTCAAATTTCTCTCTCCTTAATGTTCGACCGTCTCTCTCCCCCCTCTTAGAAGTTCTTCAAAAACCATGGTTGAAAGATGAAGAGATGAGCAAGAGAGACCATAGTAAGTTTAGGAAGCATGAATCACAAGTTCCTAGCTTCTTACCTTGAGTTTAAACAATTCCCTAGCTTCTTCTTGCTTCTTGTTCTGCACCGCCTCAGCTCTCTCTCTCATTCTCATTCTGATCGGTTTGGATGATAGAATGAAGAAATGGATGAATGAAGGGAATACTAATAATATAGGTTAAGTTAATATAATAACTTAACATGGGTGGCACTATTCGATTGGTCCACAAATCCATTTTTTGTTTGATTATTTCATGTCCCTTCTTGGTACTTTATTCAACCATGTTGCATGAGAGTTGAGGGAAAAATATTGATCTCAACTATCCTATTATCATATTGTAAGTAGTTGACTTTTATCCTTTAACTTTGACTAGTTGGCCTTGTTTGATAATAATTCACCAAAATGGGCTTATTTATTATCAAGTAGCCATTTCCCCCTTTTTAATACTCATATAATTCATATCATTAGGAAAATTAGGGAAAAATAATCGATTACCATATTTTGGTAAAATTATGTTTTTGCCCCTATAATTTATGATTTATCCCGGCAAATCATTTCTTGTTTCTTTTCCTTTGGTTTGTCCAATTTTTGACCTATATAATTGAAAATTCACCATTTTATTCCATTAGGTGTTTCAATTACATACAAGGAATATTGGTGATTGAAAATTGGGGGGTTACATTTCTCCCCTCTTTAAATAAATTTCGTCCCCAAAATTTGTTACAAGTACTGACTCATAAACTCCGGGAAACGCTTTTGCATGTCTTCCTCAGACTCCCAAGTAGCTTCTCTAGGAGATAATCCCTTCTATACTACTTTGATGAATGTGATGCTTCGGTATCTCAATTGTTTATCCTGCCGATCGATAATTCGGTCAGGTGTGACCTCATATGTCAAGTCATCTTGTAGATCAACTTCTTCGTATTCGATCACATGCTCAGGATCAAGTTGATATTTCTTTAATTGTGACACATGGAAGATGTCATGCAGCTTGCTTAAACTTGGAGGTAAAGCTATCTGGTATGCCACTTGCCCAATTGTCGCCAAAATTTTGAAAGGAGCAATATATATTGGGTTCAACTTCTTTACCTTCATCGCTCTGCCAATGCCAGTAGTAGGTAAAACTTTCATAAATACATAGTTGCTAACCTCAAATTCAAGAGGTTTCCGCCTCTTATCAGCATAACTCTTTTTTCGACTCTGTACAGCTAGTACTCTTTGCTTGATTAACTTAATTTGCTCCGATATTTTATCAACAATGTTTGGCCCATAGATCTGTCTCTTAGATAACTCTGTCTAGCACAAGGGTGATTGACACTTTCTTCCATACAACGCTTCATAAGGAGCCATCTAAATGCTCGAATGATAGCTGTTGTTGTATGCGAATTCCACTAAAGGAAGGAATTGGTCCCAACTACCTTTAAAATCAATCACACATTCTATAAGCATATCTTCTAGTGTATGGATTGTTCTTTCAGTTTGTCCATCTGTTTGAGGATGATAGGCCGTACTAAATGAAAGCTTAGTACCTAAAGCCTCATATATTACTTTCTATAACTTGGAAGTCAATCATGGATCTCTATCTGATATGATGTTCTTCGGTGTACCATGAAGAAACACAATCTCTTTAATATAGATATCTGTAACCTTGTCGGGAGAATAGTGTACACTGATCAGAAGAAAATAGGTTGTCTTTGTGAACCGATCAACTATTACCCATATGGCATCACGGTTCTGAATCTTTGGTAGTCCTGTCACAAAGTTCATAGTGATGCTCTCCCATTTCTCTTCAGGAATTGTAGGATTCTGTAGCAGTCCTGAAGGTCATTGATGCTCAGCTTTGACTTTCTAGCGCATAAATAAGCGAGCAACAAACTTTGTCAAGTCCATTTTCATGTCTGGCCACCAATATGTGGACTTCAAGTTATGATACATTTTGGTTGCTCCTAGATGTAGAGTATATTTACTCTTATGTGCTTCTTCTAGAATCTGTCACTTCAATTTTGTTTGTGGTGGTACGTATATTCTCTTGTGATACCGGACTAGTTCACTCGGTGATAAATCATACTCTTGAGTTTCTCCCTTTGTGATCATGCTTCTGATAGACTGAGCATGTCTATCTTGCTTCTGAGCTTCTTCTATTTCTACTCTCAGATCACCCTCTATCTGACTAATATTGTTGTTGCTAATCAATATCTGATTTGAGAGGTTGAGATCACGAAAGTTCTCAATTAACTTCTGTTCATGGATCATAAGGACTGCTACCTGCACTATTTTACAGCTCAAAGCATCATCCACAACATTGGCCTTACCTGGATGATACTTGATCTCCAGATTATATTCTTTGAGCAACTCCATCCATCTGCATTGTTGCATATTGAGTTCTTTTTTATCATATAGGTATTTCAAACTTTTGTGGTTGTAGTACAGCTTTACGGTTGCTCCATAAAGATAGTTCCTACATATCTTTAGTGCGAATACAATCCCTGCCAACTCATGATCATACATGGGATATCGTTGTTCGTGAGACTTCAATTATCGAGATGCGTATGCCATAACATGGCCTTGCTGCATTAGGACACATCCCAATCTATGCCTACTGGCATCTGTGTAAACCACGAAGGTTAATTGTGGATCTAGAATTATCAATATTGGTGCAGTTGTTAGCTTTCGTTTCAACTCAGTGAAGCTCTATTCGCAATGGTTGCCCCATACAAAATGTTGAGTCTTTCGTGTTAGCTTAGTTAATGGTAATGCTATTCTGGAGAAATTTGGTATAAACTATCGATAATAGCCTGCGAGACCCAGAAAACTGTGTATCTCAAATACTGTCCCTGGCCTCTTCCAATTTAGTACTGCTTCCACCTTCTTAGGATCCACTGAGACCCGTTGTTGTGAGACCACATGACCCAGAAATTTAACTTTTGAAAGTCAAAACTCACATTTGCTTAGCTTGGCAAAGAGTTTCTTACTCCCCAATGTGTCCAGTATAGTTCTCAAGTGGCGTTCATGCTCTGCTTGTCTCTGGGAATATACCAGAATATCATCGATGAAAACTACTACAAATTAGTCCAAGTACAGACAAAAATTTTGATTCATATAATCCATGAATACTACAAGTGCATTAGTTAGTCCAAATGGCATTACAAGAAACTCATAATGACCATATCGTGTTCTAAAAGCAGTCTTTAAAACATCATCTGTCTTTACTCTGAGTTAATGATAACCTGACCTCAGGTCAATCTTTGAAAATACACAGGCTCCTAATAGTTGATCGACAAAATTGTCAATTCTAGGAAGTGGATACTTGTTTTTAACTGTTACTTTGTTCAGTTCTCTGTAATCAATACAGAGTCGTAAACTCCCATCTTTCTTTTTCACAAATAGCACTGGAGCTCCCTATGGCGAAACACTAGGTCTAATAAACCCTTTTTCTAGTAGCTCTTCAATTTGCTTTTTCAGTTCTCACATCTCACTTGGCGCTATTCTATACAGGGCTTTTGATATCGGCTCTGCTCCAGACTTAGTTTCAATAGTAAACTCCACTTCTCTATTCGGGTATAGTCCACTGATATCTTCCGGAAATACATCAAGAAATTCATTTACAACAGGGATATTCTCCTACATAAATTCACGTGGAGAATCCATTTTTGACCTCAAGTTAGTCAAATTCAAGACCAAATGATGAAAATACCCCTAGTAGCTCTTTCTTTTGAGTTTTAAAGCATATTTTATCATTTCTCATTTTGGGACTTTTCTCACTTAGTCTTTAACATATACCCTACACAATTTCATCATCTAAACCCAATTGAATCATTGGAATTATCAAATTCCATCCCCTTAATCACGTTCTGCACAAGGTTCAGATTTTAAGTTCTCAGAAAAATTGTGTCGATTTCTTGTTCTGTCTTGCTTAATCACCTCCTTTCTACTTATAGTGAAACTATTAGTTGTTTGAATGATAATTGGATAAGGTTTGGAGAAACTTGAATTTCAGAGTTCTTGGAGTTTCTTCATCTTTCATTCACAATAACAACCAACCAATCTAAAAATAACACTAATAGCATCCACTTAAACAATAGAATAATGTTTGGAGAGTTACCTTTGAGTTTCTCAACTTTCTCTCTCTACAACGTTCGACCGTCTCTCTCTCTTCACAACCAGTGATCACGCAATACTCTACCAATAAAATATTGTGTTCGTTAAAATCATTGCTAGTGAATCTAAATAACCTCAGGAAATAAAGATCAATGCCGGTGAATTCCAACAAAATCAGAATTGCTTTCGGTGAATAAGGATCACTTCCAAATCAATTGGAATATTATTTTGTCAAGATCATTAGCAGTATAATTGTTTTATGAAAATCACTTCTAGTGAAATCAAGTCCACTTCTGGTGGTTCTGCAGTTTTCAGGAATCACTGCCAGTGAAGATGAAATTCACTCAAGAGAAATGTTACTGTATGAAAACCACTTCCAGTGGATTGTATAATCACTCGAGTGATATTTAAAAGATTCTCTAATGGCTATTTCTCTGAGTGCATTACAGGTATTCCACTACCACATACATGGCAACCAACCGAATGACATTCAAATGACAACGAATCATAGGTAATATCAATATTCAACAACGAATCATGGGCAACGATATGTAATCGTTGAATCATCTATCAAAGCACATGATCATCATACAACAGAAAATATTCAAATGCACTCAACAGTCAAATGAAGTGACAGACTCTAACGAATAAATTCTCACAACAGTCTGCTTCTATAACTTAGCTATAAATAGAAGATAATTCATATACAGACTAGAACGAACGATACTATAGCGAACATACACACGAGCAACCAGAACCCAACTACATCAATATGCTGATATCATAAGTTGTAATGTTCCAAAATATACTTAAGGGCTGTGTGTATAAATAGATAGTTAAAATAATGAAAGAATTATCTTAAGAAATTGTACAATGACTTTAGCCTGATTAGTTATCGGTAAATAACCTAATGTCCGCCTAGAGTCGGGAATGACTAAAAACTTAAGTAGAACGTAAAATGACACAATTAATGGCCTTATGTAAGTGTCAAAAATTAGGTCAAACCAAAGGAAATGAGTAAGAAATGATTTATTTCATTAAATCATAAAATGCAAGGGTAAAATCATAATTTTCCAATTATGCAAGAAGTAATTAATAATTCCCATTTTCTTGCCATTTTCGGTCAAGTAAGGGAAACATTGAATAAATTAAATGCATGGCTTAAATGAATCAAAAAGGAGTTAATTTTGATCAATTAAAAGTTAGAGTTGAAAGCCAAAAGGTTAACATGTGGAAACTTGTAACTTAGAAATTTTGACCAAGACACAAATGAATTGCAAGAGGGCTTGGGTAATTAAATTCACACTTTTTGGGGCAGCAATTTCAGTCAAAAGAAGCAAATGGAAGACAAAAGAACTGACCAAAGTGACTTGACCATAGTTGGCCATTTAGCTCTTCACCTTTTATACAAGAAAAGTCAACAAAAATGGCTTGGACACTTGTAAAGTAAAAGGGAGAGGCTTTAATTCATGAAGTCTCCATTCTTCATCTTCTTCTAATCCTCATTCACAGTCATCATCAGTTGCACAAGAGAAGAGGAAAGAGAAAGCTTGATCAATGAAACTAACTAAGGTTAGTTAATTAACCTTAACTTTATTAAGACTCCACAAAATGTGACATATGGCATATTTCCTTTCTCTTCTTGGTGATTCATGGCCAAGCAATTAGGCACAATGGAAATATAAATGAAAACTTATCATATCATTTGCTTTCTCATTCTCCAAGTTGGCTAAGTGCTCAAGGAAAGAGAAAACAAGAAGACAAGAAGAAAAGGTAACATTCTAGCTTGATTTTCACCTAGTAGATCTCTTCTATAGCTCAAACACCCTTTATAAACATTATTCCTCTTAATGAGAGCTTCAATTCTATGGTTTTAGAATTTCAAGAGGAGGTGT
This sequence comes from Albizia julibrissin, assembly GCA_037074505.1. NCBI lineage: Eukaryota > Viridiplantae > Streptophyta > Magnoliopsida > Fabales > Fabaceae > Albizia > Albizia julibrissin. The sequence continues at coordinate 45,269,628 of CM073484.1, read as the reverse complement.
TTTGAGCTATCTTGCAAAAGCACAAGTTCAAGAAACAGAGAAAGAACCTAAGGAGGAGCAAGAGGTGAGCTTTAGCTTCATTTTGATCTATAGATTGTGTTAGTTGGTTGAGGATTTTCCCATATGAATTTCTACCCTATTTTTGGTGAAGCTAGGTTTATAAATATTCATGGTATTTTGATTGTGTTCATGGTGTTTTATGATGTTTAGAAGGCATATGAAACTAGTTTGAGGCTTAAATTGGAGGTTTGGTAATTGTTGGTTTATATGTCAAACTTCTGCCCTATTCATGATATGGTGAAGGAATTGGAATTTGATAATTTTGATGTTTCCATTGGTTTTATAAGGCAAAATTGTGTAGGTATGCAAGTGTTCATGATTTTTGGATACTTGTATATGAATTGGGAATTTTTAGAAGTAAAGAATTAATGTTGTGTAATCTGCCTTCTGGAAACAGTTTTGTTTCAATGGGTATGTCGTTGGCCAAATTATGTCTAGATTTTATGAAAATTTTTAGTCTAAAAGTATACCTATCAAGTTTTAATTTGATAGGTCATAATGGTCAATTGGATTTGTGTACCAAGAGTTCTACATTTTTAAAGTTGAGTCATGTAAAACTGGAACTTTCTGGTACAGTGAGTAGAAAGGGAAATTATGTATTAATGAGTGCATAAATAGCTAATGGCTATATTTTTCCTTAAAATTAGACTTAATGAGAGTTACGTAGAACTTAGAACCACCTCATTTCTATTTTTCTATAATTAGTTATGAATTTTTGAAGGTTAGTCAAGAATCAGGGGATTCTTGGCTGCAGCCAAAGGATTTCTTAGTCGCGGCTAAAATGTTTTTGACCTTTTTTTGGCTGCAGCCAGTACTTTTGGCCATGGCCAAAACCCAAAATTTTCCATATTTTATATTTTCTAAGAGGTGATAATTGGTATGGCCTTTCCCAACCTTATAGGCTTTTATTTAAGCTTCCAAGGGCTATGTAAATGACTCAAATGATAACCAACAAGTTAAAATCAAGGGTAAACATAGGAATGAGTCAATGATAGTGAGTTTACCTTATACAAAATTGTTGGAATAAGTAATAACCCATCCAATTCATGAATTCCCATACATATAGGATTTGATATATGCCCGGGACGACCAAGGAACTGGTAACACATCGCAAAACATTGCCATTATACATACTTGAACTGTGAACATGAATCGGGACGAATTACCCTTTAAGCATTTAGATGAGAAGGGCTTTGGCCCAATAGAATACCCAGTGCTGTAGGAAGGGATGGTACGTCCTTGAATAGAATTATTTATTGAATGAACATATCTCTGAATGTTGAATGCATATTGAGCTGTCTGGTATGTAGTGGTTGTTATGGCATGTTTCTTCGTATGCATTTTATATGAGCGCTATTTGTTACTACTAGGATTCTTTTGAATCTCACCCTTTTTCCAATAACTAACCTGCAACACGGGCAAGTAGTTCTCATGGGAAGAAGATAGGCACAGATGGGTAGAAGTGAAGACTTAGAATTTATTTTCTATTGGTTATCTTACTTTCGGAATTGTATATGAACTGAATGGTATTTTGGTAAACTTAGTACTCATGGTGGAAAAGTACACCAACTGTAAACTTAGAAGGTTGTATGTAACTGATGTAAATTATCTAGAACCTGGTGACAGTACCAGGTGGACCCTTAGTAGCGAACTTATTCTGATTATCCGCTAAGAACTTCAGTAAGTACTCTGATATTAAGAAATGGAAATAGACTCGAATGAATTAAACCAATTTGAAAAAAATGAAAAAGAGACCACAACTAAAATGTTTTGAAATACCTTTTGAAAACCCACTTAACTATATGATCGGACCCTGTAGTCAAGTTGGGATCATAAATGGATTAAGAACTACTTCTAGTCTCTAATATGGTATCAAGTCACATTTTCAACTGCTTCGTACGGTATAAAAGTAGGGTGTTACATAAGTCATTCTCAACCTAGACACTCTCTGTGCTTATGTATTTTCTGTATCATGTATATGTGAGAGTGAAATTATTTGTATTGTACTTCAGTGAACAGTTAACTACTCTGTGAGACAGCTTGTAAACACTTTATCTATATTTTAGAAGTGATCTCAAGGTAGATGGACCTTGAGAGGATTGATTACCTTACGGGGAAAGTTGTAGAGTAAATTGTCAGTAAGATTTTCTGCTCGTAAGACTTACAAGGTACAAGTAGTAGAGAACGTTGCTGCTCATAAGACTTACAGTGGTATAAGCAGGAGAGAACATTGCTACTCATAAGACTTGCACGGTTAAGTAGGAGAGAAAGGTCTTTGGGATTGCTTTTCTTGACTTGTCGTAAGAGGAAGTAACCTTACAGTGTATAAGGGGGAGTACTTCGTAACAGCTTTGTAAAGGCTTTTCTTTTGGCTGGTTAAACAAGAAGATTGTAGATTGGAAATCTCAAGAGGAGCCTGGGGTTTGGACGTAGGTCATCGTGGATTGGGTTGAACTAGGATAAAACACAGTTTGCATCTTTTCTTTTCTAAGCTTTTACATTTCAAGCATTTACGATTTACATCATTGCTATTCCCATATATACAAAGTGAACAATCTGCAAAAACATTTTAAAATAAACCCAATTCACTGCCCTCTTGGGTGTCAGCCAGTTTTAACAAAATGCACAATTGACCTGGCTTTGATATCACTGTTGGGATTGGTAGGCACACAGGAAAAGAATTAAAAATTTAAAATTGTAAAAGTTTACCAAACCTAATTGTGGATCTGCCAAAGGCATTGAAATCGAGTTAGAAAGAGTCGTACCTTTTGAGTTATTCCTTTTTCGATCTTGAGGAGCCAACTACTAATATCAGCTCCCTTTACTGGTATCCACACGAATAGAACCCAACATCCACAGCGTGCTAGCATCTCCAATGCCCTTCTAGGGTTTTCTAGCGACTCTCTATTTTTCATTATCTGTAGAAAACCCTAGCTCTCACCTTTTATAACTAGTCAGGGTTACCTATTTGATAATGGATATTGGATTTTTAAAATTAATCTTAATTAATTTTGAAAATTCTTATCATATCAATTAATACTTAATTGTTTTGATAAGCTAATTAAATAAATATGATTTAATTAAATATGTCCAACAGTTTTAATTTAACCTATTTATTTAATTAGAATAAAGAGCCAATAAAATTAAATTAAATTTATCTTTATAAATTAAATCTGAGATACTATCATATAATATCTATATATATACACAATATAATAATATTACCATATAATATAATATTATCATATATATTATATATTATCAAATAATATATATATACATATATATTATTAATTTTCTTTTCCAAATATAAACACACACACACATATAAATATTCATCAAGTAAATATTCACATAACATGTGTGTGTGTGTTTGTAAAATTCGTCCACCCTAGATTAAACATTGTATTGATTGAATCTTAGATGCATCTTAGATTCAATGAATTTAGATTAAACAAGAATATCTCGTGTTAGACTATTCTTGTGTGTGAACCTGTAGGCCTATACGAAGTATGTAGTAGGTCAATAACTATACTAACCCACAAGTCGCAAGTGGCCTTTAGCAAGAAATTACGACTACCCAATTAATATGAGGATCTATAATACGATACAACCTGATATACAACCATATCACGCCCCTTTCGTCACACGATACTTCAACCAAGGATGAGGAATGAATAATGTCATCCTCATTTTCTTGAAAAATACCTTATCGATCCCTGAGTAGTCTGATTATAGAAATAGAAAATCCTTTGCATCGTAATATGACCATACATTTATCAAACTTACTCATCGATGGGCCCAATAATATCTCTCTACTAATGTGAGGGACCAATTCCATTTTGACTATTCACATTCCTTTGTATGAAAACCACCAAGCCCGATTTTAGCCTTTATCATCACCCGGTCAAAGGTGACTTTTGACTAAATCAAAGCTTAGTGACTCTCACATGGAGATCCATGATGATCTTAGGTTAAAGGGCATAGTGACGTGGTTATACAATAGATAAACTTATGATTTGATCCATACAGCTTTGTCATAGAGGGTCGGTTCAGCACCTTGAACTCCTACAAGTGCCTAAAACTTTAATTCATATCCTCATACATTATCAAACTCATACTGTCTCATTTCATCTTTGGTCCCACACAGATGACCGACCAGGGACATTTAAGACATTCATTATAATTTATCCAAGGATACAGTTATCATACTGAACAAGAAAATAATGTGATAACTAAATGGAAATGAAAATATTTAAAGTATATTGATTAGCCCCTAGGGCACAATTTCCAACACCTACATCTACAGAGTCTTCTTTATGCTTCATGTAAGCATCTTTCTGAGCTCTAAGAACATTGGTTGCAGGCTCCTCAGGAATAGGCTGATCTAGGACATATGCTTTTCTATCCTTCTTGAGAACAATTCTCAAGTTCCTCAATCAATCAAGAAAGTTTATCCCATTGAGTTTTTCCTTCTCAAGAACTGATCGCAATGATAGTGTAGCAGTGTTACTAGTCGACATGATTCTACAACTAAAATATACAAAGTTAGTTAGCAATGTCCCACTTAATTAACAACCCTTAATGTAACAATTAGTGGCTAAGATTCATATTTCACTTAAATTTAAGTCGACTTTGGCAGAGCGCTTAAATTCAAGTTATTTAGGTAGGTAACCTCCTTACCAATTACATCACATGTAACTCTTAGATCTTTATGGGATTCGATCATCATATGATCCGGTATGTTTAATCCCATATAATTCCTTGAGATCCAAAACCATTTGTTAATCTCAATTAAGTCAAGACAATAATGAATTTTGTGAGTAGCACCATTACGCATGCTTGTCTCACCAAGATAACTCAAATGCACCTACTTTGGTGAATCATACAATTAAGCGATCTAGTTTTAACAAGTATTCAATAATCGACGGTATTATGACTTAATGTTTTATTTGGAGGGCTTAATCAATTAGTTTTGTTTATATGAATGCAATCTTGGTTATATCTCATATAAATAAATACATATAAACGCAAAAGTATACATGCAATGATCTAATTAAAAGCATAATTTAAATGAGACACGACATGGCTCACCTAATCTAAAATCCTACCAAGCCAATAAGAAGACTTCACTAAATAAGAAGAAGAAATAAATCAAGAGAAACCTTGTTTAAACATACGAGGGGAGTGAGTTGAGAAGAGAATGTACATTGAGACTATTTAGAGGAAGGCACGGCACGAAGGCCGAATTTAAATATTACAACCCTTGTTAAACTAAAGCCATGTTGTTCTTTATACCCAAATAATTTTTAGAAATAAACCACAACAAGCAATAGTTCATACAATTTAAAAGGTAATAAATGTCGTGATTTGGTTATATCGCGCTACGAATAGTTAGCTACAACGGTCCTGCTAAACTGCCATATTTTTTACCTAATTTTAAAAAATCATAATTAAATCTAGAATACACCAATTATAGTGCTTCAATGTTCTATTTAACCCTCATTGAGCCTATTTTTGAAGATAAATATATCCTTTAAAAAATTATACAGACACTATTCTAAAAACTCTAATTAATCCTCACTGCTATAGAAAATGTTCCAGATTCAATGCCTAATTTAAAAAATTCATATCTATTAATGCAATGACCCAAATTACACATATTATATGTCAAATTAAAGCTTATGATGTCTACTTTCATTCAGAAAAGTTTCATAATTTTTGGACAAAATTTAATTGTTTAACAACTCATCAAAATCAGGCTGCCTTCAAAAAATGAAATCTAGCAGCACTACTACTTTAACTTCAATGTTTGGATTTTCAATGCAACCTTTCTAAAATTGTTGACTTTGAAAGGCACATCGGAAGAAATTAAACCTTTAAAATTTTTCCCAATCCAGAACATGGATCTATCAACGGCGTTAATATAAAGTTAGAAAGAGTAATACCTTCTGAGTTTTTCCTTTTTTGATATTGAGGAGCCAACTACTCAAATCAGCTCCCTCTATTAGTATCCACACGAACAGTACTCCACCATGGTCAGTGTGCTAGCACCTTCAATGTCTCTCAAGTGTTTTTGTTGTAACCCTCAATTTCTCATCATCTGTAGAAAACCCTAGTTGCTCTTACATATAAACAATAAGGGCTTTTCTATTTTATGATGGATATTATATTATCAAAATTAATATTAATTAATTTCAAAAATCCTTATCATATCAATTAAAACTTAAATGTTTGGATAAACTAATTAAATAAATTTGGTTTAATTAAATATGTTCAACAGTTTCAATTTAACCTATTTATTTAATTAGAATAAAAAGCCAATGCAATTAGATTTAATTTATCTTTATAAATTAAATATGAGATATTATATCTTTATCATGTTAGTTATTAAATTTATTTATTGGATAAAACTAAATTTAAAACTCACACAATATAATAATGTTATCATATATAAATATTTTTAGAATATAAATATATAAGTATTTCAAAAATACATACATACATACATATATATATATATATATATATATATATATATATATGTAATATTATTATTATTTTTCTTTTCCAACATTTATAAAATTCGTCTACCATAGACTACATTAATTTAATCTTGACTTGTCTTAGATTCAATGAATCTGGACATTATTGCTCGTGTTGGGCTTTTCTTGTAAGCAACATTGTATGCCCATATGAAGTTGGCAGTGGGCCAATAACTATACTAACTAACAAGTCGCAAGCGGCCTCTAACAAGATATTACAACTATCCAATTCATATGAGGATCTGTAATATGATACAACATGTCATACTACCATATCACGTCCCTTTTGTCACATGTTACTTTGGCCAAGGATGAGGCATACATAATGTCATCCTCTTATTCCTGACCATAACTTTCTCGATCCCTGAGTTGTCTGGCTATAGAAATGGAAACTCTTTCCTAACGTAGTATGGCTATATATTTCTCAAACTCACTCATCGAGGGGCCAAATAATATCTTTCTACTAATGTGAGGGACAAATTTCATCTTGAACATTCATACTCCTCTGCATGAAAACCACCAAGCCTGATTGTAGCCCTTATCATCACCCAGTCAAATGTGACTTTTGACTCGGTCAAAGCTTAGTGACTCTCATGTAGGAATCGATGATAATCTCAGGTCAACGGGCATAGTAACGTGGTTATACATAAGATAATCTTATGACTTAATCCATGCAGCTTTCTCATAGCAGTTTGGTCCAGCACCTTGTACTCTTACAAGTGCCTACGACTTTGATTCGTATCTCCGTACCTTATCAAAGTCATACTGGTCTTTTTTCATCTTTGCTTGCGCATAGATGGCGGACTAGGGTCATTTAGGACAATCTTTATGATTTGTCCAAGGATAAAGTCATCACAATAAACATGCAAATAATATGATAACAAAATAAATAAATTCATTAAATAATAATGTTCAAAGTACAATGATTGGCCCCTAAGGCACAATTTCCAATTAAAATCATGTACAACTTATATATCACATATATAAGCACACAATAAGCGCTCAAACTCAATTTAAATGCACAACTGACCTAGCTCTGATGCCATTGTTGGGATTAGGAGGCACATCATAAGAATTTAAAATTGTAAAAGTTTACCAATCTCAATTGTGGATCTATCAACTGCATTTTAATCAAGTTAGAAAGAGTTGTACCTTTTTGAGTTTTGCCTTTTTCGATCTTAAGGAGTCAACTTCTCAGATTAGCTCCATCTATTGGTATCTACACGAGCAATACCTAACACCGGCAGCATGCTAGCACCTCCAATGTCTCTCTAATGTTTCCTTTTTCTCATGGATCTCTACCTATTTTTAATCATATGTAGAAAACCCTAGCTGTTATATATATATATATATAATTAGGGTTTTTCTATTTTATGATGGTTATTAGATTTTCAAAATTAAATATAAGTAATTTAAAAAATCCTTATCATATCAATTAACACTTAATTGTTTTGATAAGCTAATTAAATAAATTTGGTTTAATTAAATATGTTTAACAGTTTCAATTTAACCTATTTATTGAATTAGAATAAAGGGCTAATGGAATTAAATTAAATTTATCTTTATAAATTAAATCTGAGATATTATATCTTTATCATGTTAGTTATTAAATTTAATTTATTAGAGAAAACTAAATTTAAAAATAACACAATATAATAATGTTATCATATATAAATATATTCAGATTATATATGTATAAGTATTTCGAAAATACACACATACACACAGATATATATATATATATATATATATATATATATATATATATAGTATTATTATCATTTTTCTTTTCCAACTTTTATAAAAATTGTCCACCCTAGATTACATCAATTTAATATTAGCATGGCTTAGATTCAATGAATTTGGACAATATTGCTTGTGTTAGGTTATTCTTGTGTGCGACTCTGTATGCTCATATGAAGTTGGCAGTGGGCCAATAACTACACTAATCCACAAGCCGCAAGCGGCCTCTAGCAAGACATTACCACTACCTAATTCATATGAGGATCGATAATATGATACAACTTGTCATACAACAATATCACTTCCCTTTTGTCACATGATACTTCGTCCAAAGGTGAGGCATAGATAATGTCATCCTTCTATTCCTGACCATTACTTTCTTGATCCCTAAGTTGTTTGACTATAGAAATGAAAACTCTTTTCCATCATAGTTTGGCCATACATTTCTCAAACTCACTCATCGAGGGGCCAAATAACATCTCTCTACTAATATGAGGGACAAATTCTATCTTGAACATTCACATTCCTCTGCATGAAAACCACCAAGTCCAATTGTAGCTTTTTTTCTCACCCGGTCAAAGGTGACTTTTGACTAGGTCAAAGCTTAGCGACTCTCATGTAGGAATCCATGACGATCTAGGTCAAAGGGCATAGTAACGTGGTCATATATAAGATAATCTTATGACTTAGTCCATACAGCTTTCTCATAGCCGGTCAGTCCAGCACATTGTACTCTTATAAGTGCCTATGACTTTAATTTGTATCTCTATAGCATATGAAAGTCATACTGGTATTTTTTCATCTTTGCTTGTGCATAGATGACCGACCAGGAACATTTAGGACAATCTTTATGATTTATCCAAGGATAAAGTCATCAAAATAAACATGCAAATAATATGACAACAAAATGAAAAAATGCAGTAAATAATAATGTTCAAAGTACAATGATTGACCCATAAGGCACAATTTCCAAAATAAATCATGTACAACTTATATATCACATACATAAGCACACAACAAACTCAATTTAAATGCACAATTGACCTTGCTCTCATGCCATTGTTGGAATTAGGAGGCACAGCATAAGAATTTAAAATTGCAAAAGTTTACCAATCCCAATTGAGGATCTACCAACTGCGTTTAAATCGAGTTAGAAAGAGTCGTACCTTTTTTAGTGTTTCCTTTTTTGATCTTGAGGAGCCAACTTCTCAATCAGCTCCCTGTATTGGTATCTACTCGAACAGAACTAAACACCAGCAGTATGCTAGCTCCTCCAATGTCTCTCTAGGGTTTCCTTTTTCTCATGGATCTCTATCTATTATTTTTATCATCTGTAGAAAATCCTAGTTGTTATAATATATATATATATATATATATATATAATCAGGGTTTTTCTATTTTATTATGGACATTAGATTTTCAAAATTAACCTTAATTAATTTCAAAAATGCTTATCATATCAATTAACACTTAATTGTTTTGATAAACTAATTAAATAAATATGGTTTAAGTAAATCTGTCTAACTGTTTCAATTTAACCTATTTATTTAATTAGAATAAAGGGCCAATAGAATTAGATTTAATTTATCTTTATAAATTAAATATAATATATTATATCTTTATAATGTTAGTTATTAAATTTAATTTATTAGAGAAAACTAAATTTAAAACTAACACGATATAATAATGTTATCATATATAAATATATTTTAAATATAAATATATAAGTATTTCAAAAATACACACACACACACACACACACACACATATATATATATATATGTATGTATCTATGTATTTTCTTTTCCAACTTTTATTAACGCCGTCCACCCTAGATTACTCCAATTTAATCTTGACATGTCTTAGATTCAATAAACCTTGATATTATTGCTCGTGTTGGGCTATTCCTGTGTGCGACCCTGTATGCCCATATAAAGTTGGCAATGGGCCAATAACTCTACTAACCCACAAGTCGCAAGCGGCCTCTAGCAAGACATTACAACTACCCAATTCACATGAGGATCGATAATACAATACAACCTATCATACAACCATATCACATCCCTTTTGTCACATGATACTTCGGCCAAGGATGAGGCATAGATAATGTCATCCTCCTATTTCTGACCTTTACTTTCTTGATCCTTGAGTTGTCTGACTATAGAAATGGAAACTCTTTTCCATCGTAGTATGGCCATACATTTCTCAAACTCACTCATCGAGGGGCTAAATAATATCTTTCTACTAATGTGAGGGATAAATTCCATCTTGAACATTTACATTCCTCTGCATGAAAACCACCAAGCCTGATTGTAGCCTTTATGAATACCTGGTCAAAGGTGACTTTTGACTTGGTCAAAGCTTAGCAACTCTCATGTAGGAATCCATGATGATCTCAGGTTAAAGGGCATATTTACGTGGTTATACATGAAATAAGCTTATGACTTTATTGATGCAACTTTCTCATAGTGGGTCGGTTCAACACCTTGTACTCTTACAAGTGCCTAAGACTTTGATTTATATCCCCACACCTCATCAAAGTTATATTGGTCTTATTTCATCTTTATTCCCATATAGGTGACCGACCAGAGAAATTTACAACAATCTTTATGATTTGTCCAAGGAGATAGTTATCACAGTGAACATGCGAATAATATGATAACTAAATGGAGAAGTTCATTAAATAACAATGTTCAAAGTACAATGATTGGCTCCTAGTGCATAATTTTCAATAGTTTGTACATAGTATATTACATAACCCATAAAGTACATGGAAAGGTACAAAGATAACCAATAAAAAAATTTCTTCAAAACCGGAACCCTCAGTTACCGATGTCCACCTCCTTGCCTTTTGAGCCGCTACTTGCTGAATAAATTTTTATTTAAGGAAAGGGGTGAGATTTGAGTGAATGTCAGAAGTAACATACAATCTATCATATAAAATATAAAAGGTAAACATGCAAAGCAGCATATGATGCAGTAGATATTAATGTCATGTACATATCTGTCAAACAATGTTCAGGATCAAAGTAATGATTTTATCTGGATCAAAAAGATCGCCTTGTCCCTACTTGCCACACCGTGATCACAACAATGTTCTGGAGCTGGCACCAACTTGTCCATACTTGTTATATTAATGTTTCAGAGCAGGCAACAACTTGTCCGTACTCACCTCAGTTAGGTCCCACTGGAATCATGGTACTTGTGTTGTTCTCATGGGGTGGTACTTATGCTTTTCCTATACTACAGTGAGGAAATCTCATCAATCACATTGGTCTACCTAGACTAGATACCAATGGGCTAAGAGGTACTCTTGCTTTTCTATCAAGGTGCTACTTCCTTTCCCATACCTAGCTCTAGGATTTACCACCATTCACAAATCATTGCACAGAACATGATAACCAATGCATATAAACAATCACATATAATATGAGAGATAAAGTTACTACCTTAACATATTTCCTTCCATAGCTAATGTCAGTTTTTAATTTCTAGTCTAGTGCAGAAAATATCAAATCGTAAAATTTCCAAATTGATAACAAATGAGTTATTACTCATTCATTCCTTATTTTAAGAATCGTAATTACCAAAATGCAGCTAGGGAATTCGGTTTAATTCCCTTTATAGCCAGTATAATTGTACTTTTCAAAAAATTATGACCCAGGATATTCCTACACAATTTCACGTGTAGAATCCATTTTTGATCTTAGTTTTGACAAAATCACATTGTATTTCCAATTTTACCCTTGATAGCCACCAATTAGGGTTTTAAGGGAAAAATTGTCATTTCACACCCTAAAGCCTTTACACTTCATAATTCACATGTTTGCGATACAATTTTTCATTCTAAACATAATGGAATTATTAGATCTATCAAATTCCATCCCTAAGCCCCTGTTCCAAATCTGGCCGAAAGTTAAGGAATTTAGGGAAATTGAAGTTTTTCAATTTCTAACCAACCAAACATCTTTTCACTTCTAATCTCTTATTTAACCTCTTAAACAACAATTGCACATGATTAATCAAAGTTTGGTAGCATCTTCCCTTAGGTTTCATACATCCCAAATCACAAAACCAAGCCAATACAAGCCAAACATCCAACCATAACAACAACAACAACCTTAAATTTAACTAAGAAAGCAAGGTTTATGAGTTGACCTTTGGTTCTTTCTCTTCCTCCTTGAATCCGTCACCTTCCTCCCCTCCTTACTCTTGATTTTACTCTTGCTACATGTGTTTCATAAAGGAAAAAAGGATAAGGAGGGTGTTTCCGTGAATTTTGAATTCAAAAACAAGTGAAATTATTTGATTCTTACTTTTATTTTGGTCTTGATTCCTCTTGCTCTCTTTTTACTCTTATTCTTGCCTTAACTCTTTCTCTCTCTTTCCCTCTTGTTTCTAGTTGAAAATGAAGACCAAATGGGCAGAAATAACACTTATAAAATATCACTTCCACCTCCTTAATTTTATTATATTTTATTGCCATTTATTTACACATGCCAATTTCTTGTTTCTTCCTTTTTTCATATGTATTTTTAAGCTTCCACATATCCATATAGGTGGCAAAACCTCATGCTTTCTTATACTTCTCTTCCTTGGCCAACTTTCCTTATTAATTAAGGGGAATTATTAGCTTTTTATTTTATTTAGCCAAATGACCAGTTTGCCCTTACATTTTCTTGAATTTTTGGAACCAATTGCCATTTCCTTCTTCCCCCTTTCTTTTGGCCAAAATTTTCAATGCTTGTTGGGCTAAAAAATTGTGCTCTTCTATACTCAATTTTAGGCCACAATGTTAGGCTTTTATGAAGACAAAAATTGGAATTTATGTCTTTCTTAGCAAAAAAATTTCATATAATTACTATTTCCACTATCTTGGCTACTTGAAGTGCACCAAAATCTACCATTTTATTCCATTGAATATAATTAAATGTACAAGGAATTTTGGTGATTAAATTTGGGATATTTCACATAAGCTATTCCCACATTATTTTGCTTGTACAATTCATTTCTAACCTTAAATTTACCAAAATCCAATTCCTTCCCTAAAAACGTACGAGGGATGAAACTTAGGGTTTTCAAGTCAGAAATCTTGTTTTCAATTTTGATGCTTTCAAAATTGATTTCTCACCTTTATCCCATACAATTTTTCATTCTAAACCCTTTAGAAAACTCAAAATCAACAAAATCACATTCCTTCCCTTTACCCTATTCTCGCCAAAATCAACCTTAAGGTCACCACAAAGTGATTTTGCAATCACAATCCACAAGACTTGTCAAATTTCATTTCTAGCATGCTAAAACCTCAATTAACATCATGTTCATGTTCATAGCATTATCAAAACCATAAGATTACATCTTGACCAAAAATTAGGGCAACATGACTACCTCAAAAAAACTCAACAAACCTTAAAATATCATACTCAAATCAATGTTCATACTTACCTCTATCGGTTCTACAACCCATTTATGATTCTCCCAAGCCCCAGACCTTTTGGACAGCACCAAACTTCTCTTTTCAATAATATAAAACCATAAAAATGTTCTCTTTATGAGAGGAAAAAGTTTGTTGAAGATTATGGGAGCTAAAAATGTGATTTTAGGGGTAAAATTGGCTCAAGAACACTTTACCCCTCTTGTGTTCCTCAAGATTTCATCCTCCTTCTCTTCTCTCTTTTTTTTCTCTTACTATTTTTCTCTTAATTTTCTACCCCAAGATGAAATTTAAAGAGTGGATAGGTCTTAGGGTTAGTTGCTACATGTACGTTTAAGTGTTCTGGTCATAAGGTGACACATGTCTAAGTGTTTAAGTCTTAGGGTGCCCGGCACTCCTTAAAAATTTGACCTTTATTCTCTCTCCCTCTTAGCAGACCTAATACTCCCTCTCTTAGGCCTTTGACTGACTTAATAGGTCAGGGGAATAGAGGATTGATGATTTCCACCGACTTCCATGTTTGTTGTTCCGAAAAGTTGGACATGTAGTTGGACTAGAGACTAATGAGTTGTCCTGACTTTTTGACATGTGTAACACAGGGTGGCTAGGTGGCATCTGAGCCAACCAAAAAGCTAAAGCTACTTTATAAAGCTACTTTAGGTGTGTATGGCCATAATTGCGCTATATCTGTCTGTGTCTTCTATACTGCACCACATATGTACAGATATGGCATAAGATGGTGCCACGCTCCTTAAGGAATTGCCAAGTATTTGTATATGTTTCCCTAATGGTGCCATTGTCTCTGAGGGTCATAAGAATGGTGTTAAGCTGGTGTCCCTTAAAAAATACAGGGTGTATGTGTTAGCCCTGAAAATGCCATGTGCACACCTAAACCGATATATTTCACTCGATTAATTAATCACATATTTTATATGAAAGCTTGGTAGGGTTTTTCTGTAGCTCTAACTAAAAGCCACTTTATGTATGTTTATTAAAGTAATGCCAAGTGTTCACATACACAAGTATGTTTCATCAGACTAGTTACACACCCTAGGAAGCACAAGTATCCGACTAGTTACACACACTAAGTTGCACTGGTTACTAAATTTTTGGGATGTTACAGAAGTAATAGGTATCTAGAATTTTTTTAAGGAGTAATTTTACTCTAAAAGTAACTAAAATATAGCAATTTTTCCCCTTGCTATTAAAAATGTTAACGGCCAACGTTAGTTTTTAACAGCAAGGGCAATTTTGCTCACTATTAACACTTTTAAGGTGACATTGCTCCTCAAAAACTTCTAGATAGCCATCAATCCCAAGTGGTTAATTCCAGGCTAAAATTGCAACTTAATCCTTATATTTATTATGTAGAGTGAACTTGAATTTGGCTTATTGCCTTTACATCTTATCAACTTTATGCCACTTTTGGTAGTAAGAAAGTGGAGGTTGAGTTATATGAGCAAGGAGGGAATGACTAGAAAACAAGTGTAAGGACTGTCTTTTACAACTCTAGCTATAAAGACACTATAAAGATGATAAGCCCTTAATACATTCAAAGTATTCAGATAAGCATACAAGTATACAAGAAATGCTATCACAAGAGAAATAAATTTCTCTAAGTATTGTAACATCCAAAATTTTGGGACTAGAGACTTGAGAATAAGCTTGAATCAAGCGGACTACTAAGCCCCGGTTTAGCAAATGTCCCAAGAAGGCATAATTTTATTCCCTAAAATTTCTTATACCTTTGTGGCATTCAAGGGAATAAAAATGGTGAATTAAACAGAACAGTAAATGAAAAAATAAGGCAATTAGTGGTCACACATAAATAATTATATTTAGAACACAAATTAGATTTGCTGCCAGTGTGTTTTACTTTGTGACAGTCTGGTTGTATGACATTTTTAAATAGGCACGTGATATCTAATGCCTATGAAATTTCCAAAATAAAATTAGACCTATCAATCTTTAATTTAATAGGTTATATAACTCATTTGGAGCTGTACACAAAGACTAATGTATCATTGAAGTTAGCCTAGTAGCACTGACAAGTTTCTGTGACAATATCCAATAAATGATATTATGGGAATTTTGAGATTCTAGTTAGCTAAAATCTATATTTTTTTCTTAAAAGTATACTTAATAAGGGTTACATAGCCTTTGGAACTACACCAATTGGAAATCTATAAATAAAGATATGAATTTGCAAAATTTGATAAAAATTCTGCCAAATTTCTTGCAAAGTGCAAAAATAGAAAAAAATGTATAGGAAAAATGGTCATTTAACCAATAAAGCAAGAGAAATTATTTTCTCCACATTAGGGAGATATTTTCGGTCAACAAGGGATAAAGCAAGAGAAAATGAATTTACTTGGCTTACATTAATTCGAGAAAAATAATCTTGGCCAAGTAAAAAGATGCATATGTTAATTTGCATTAAACAATATTAAACCAAAAAGCAAGAGGAGATATTTCAAGACATATTTTCCTCTTTCCTTCATCATTATTTTGGTTGAGCTAGAGAAATAGAAAGAGGAGTGTCTTCTAAAAACAAAAGAACAAAGAGAAAGAGCAAGGTGCAAGGAGCAAGATCAAGGTGAGTTGGTTGTAGAATTCATTTGTTCTTGGCTCAATCTCTTATACATCTATTCTAATCTCTTCTTCATCTTAGAGATCATGTTTAGAAAGCAAAATCCAAGAAGGAAGAGAGAGAAAAAGAGGTGCCTAGAGAGAAAATGTGGAAGAATCAAGAGGTAATCTCAAGAACCTTGATTATCTTGTTGATTATGTTGTTGTTGGCTTGATTTGTGGTGGTTTTGGTTGGTTTTATAAATTTCAGATGATGAAACCCTAAGGGGTTATGCTTCCCGATTTTCCATTAAACATGTAGGAAGTGTGTTTAAGTGATTAAACATGGGATTAAAAGTGAAAATAAGGTGGTTTATAGATTGAAATCATAAAACAACATTTTTCCTTAAATTCCCTCAAGTTTCGGCTAGTGTTGGAACACAGGAAAGGAGCTATAATTTCATCAATTTGATGGTTCCATTAAGTTTATAAGGGAAAATTGTGTAGGGTTCACATATAATATGGAGTATAAAGGCTTTAGAATGTGAAATGACAAAACTACCCTTAAAACCTAAAGTTAGGGGCTGTTAAGGGTAAATATGTAATTTGGGTTGGAATTTGACTAATCTAAGGTCAAAAATGGATTCTACACATGAAATTGTGTAGGATTATGCTGGTCATAATTTTTGGTAAAGTACAGTTTGACCGGGTACAAAGGGACTTAGACCGGGTCACCATGGGCATTTTGGTAAATTTGTAGTTTTGAGTCAAGATAACCAACACAATAAGTTATGAATAAATAATAACTTATTTATCCTGAATTTAAAATTTTAGGATACAGCAGTAGCCCAAGCCGATAGACAGTGTTGGACAAATAGGCAGGCAAGGAAATGACATGTTCCACGTAGTAACTCTTTCTTTGATGCACTATATGATTATCTATATGCTTTGTGTATGTCATCTTCTGTAACATGACAGTGCCTATGGCACACATAACCTAGCAGTGATATGGGACCCATTAATCGTAGACACGGTTAAACCGGGGTTGTAAACATTCATTTGTGCTTGGATAATATGCACACAACATTATTTGAGTTCATAACTTACATAACATGGTGTGTGACATATTTATTTTCACATTGTATATGTATGATTTATGTTACTACTGCGATTCTTCGAATCTAACACTTTCCATAAATGTATAAAGTTTCTCGCAGCGGCTCAAGGGGCAGAACTATAAATTTTAGGCAACTGAAGGTTCTGGATTGATATAAGAGCAAAAGTAGTTGGTTATCTGAAGAAATTTTATTATTTTAAGGTTTGTAATCATTCTATATGAACCCCTATGGGGAATTCCTGTATATAAACAAGCATATTGTAACAATAATATCATTATTTGTGCTACCCTATGTGTCCACTGAACTATGCAATTACTATTTTGGTTAATATCAATAATGAAGCGGGGTCTTACAAGTACAAACTTTTTATTCATTCAAATCTTTTTTTTCTGAATAGAGTACATAATAAAGTATTTAAAAGCTAAGACTCTTGAAAAAAAACCTAATATAAAAGCCCTAGTTAATAACCTATGTATAGAAAGCGAATATAAGCTATTTTAACCTAAAATACTAGCTAAATAAAATACATAAAAAATATATGTTAAAATACAATAAAAATAGAAAAAAAGCCAATAGACCTTATAGAGTACTCTAATAACTTGCCAGTGAAGATATAATAATCAAGATAGCACACATTACCTAAATGATCCTATCATTAATAAGATAGATCTTATTTGACTCTCTGCTAATTTATTCAAAATAGAATAATAAGTCTTTAACTTCAAGAAGGAATCAAATACAAAATTGAAAATTAATTAAAGCAAATATAATCCTAATTTATGCCATATAAAACCATTCTCAGGTTATAATGTTCATAATTGCACGAGTTGTGCAATTATGTGAAGTGATCACCCGGGGCCTATCTTTACGTGGGTTGACACTTAGGTTATAATGTTCATAATTGCACGAGTAGTGCCTGGGGCCTATTTTGTGCTAGTACCCCTCGGGGCCAAGTAACTTGCCTAGCGCTACGATAGTTTATGAATTGCATTAAATACACTGAATGATGTTATGATAATTTTGTTGATTAATAAGTATGAAGCATGCTTTGTAATGTTATCTCTATATGTATGACATGTGTTAGTACTGAGATTCCTCTAAATCTCACCCTTTTTCTTCAAAGCCACCTTCAGTATAGGAAGAAAGCTCGAGGGGCAAGAAAAAGGTAAGCGGCGATGACTAGAGGCCAAGCTATTGAATAATTTAGTTACGGTTGTCTAGATCCTTATGTCTTTTGGATTTTGGGGTTGTATGTGATTATATGTGATGTAATTTGACAGGATATGTAAAGTTAAACAAGCATATAAATGATAGATTATTAGTAGTTTTTGCTTCCTATCGCTAATGAAACGTGTATATGAAATGGACTATATAAAGTCGGCAGAGGTTCGTTCACAAACTCTGATAAATAATAATAAAGGAAAAACTGGTAGGTTTTAACGAGTTAGTGAAGTTGGGTGTTCAAATCCTGGGTTGAGGTCGAGGATTTTATAAGTATTTTCGGAAGTTAGGTGTTCCGGGTTCAAATCTTGGTCTCCTGAGTTATTTCGCTACTCTTTTGTACTCTACAGTAGCTAAAAGGAATGAGGTATCACATTCTTTGTATTAGAGCATTGATTCTGGCAATAATAGGTATTTTCTAGAAGTCCTCTACTTGAGTTTAATAGATTTACACTTTCGCTAGCATTCTTGTGGTTTGAAGCATAGGGATAGGATAAGGTGTAAGAGTGATAGTAAGTGAAAAATATGGTTTGGATGACATATGAGGGTATTTTTAATGATTTTCTGAAGTGTTATCAGCTTGGGATATCTGATGAACTCGAGTGTAAGTTGGAGGACTCGAGTTCATAGACCATTTTATGATGAAAAAGTGGTCTCGGGCAAGAACTCTCAGGGGTGGAAAGCCCGAACTCGAGTGCATTTTGGGGTGAAAACTTGAGTTCATGATAGAGAACTCGAGTGCATCTTCTATTTTGTGGTTAGAAATCATTTTGGAACAAACTCTTATCTTGCCCTTCCAGAACTCGAGTGCAAAAGAACTCAAGTTCCTCATTAAGAACTTGAAGTACAGATGAACTTGAGTGCATTATTGAGAACTTGAAGTGTAGAGGAACTCGAGTGCGTTATTGAGAAGAGAACTCGAGTGCGTTTTGGAGAACTCGAGTACAGATGGTCAGACCTACGTTTTGTGGCAATAACAAGGAATTTGTGCAATATTTCCCTAAGGGTTTTTGATACATTGTGCCTTACTTATCTAGATCATTTCCTTCCAGAATATCTCATCACCATTTGATTATCATCAAAATATGGATTATGATACAATGGTATATAGAAAAGCAGGAACGTCAAGAGTGAGACGAACAGCTCAGAAAAGTATTCCAACTTTTGTTGATATCAAGAAAATAAGCAAGTTGGATAGTAAGGGACAAAGGAGCCAGTCACCTTCACTTCCTTTTGTTAATCAACCTCCACCAGAGGAGCAGATCCCAGAAGGCAGAATTTATGTAATCCTCAACAGAAAGGGATGTGGATCAAGAATGGCATGCACGTGTAGAAAGAGCATCAAGTGGGCACTGTTCTTTGGTCCTATTACTAGAGATGAAGCTACGGTGGTGGACACAATTGATGTAGAGTCAGAGAACAATGCACAACATCCAGACTCAGCTTTGGAGTCGAATGCATCGATAGAAGAGTTGGCTTTTGATCCACACCCAAATGATGAATAATGGGAGCAACTAAAGGATTTATATGTGACATCTTTTACAGATTTCTTCACTCCTATGACCCAGTATACATCATTCTTGGAGTCAGTACAAAAGTTGTATAAGTAAAGAGAGGAGCTAGAGCTAATTATGGACGATGATGTTTGGATCCAAACCATATTATCCTATCTTTCTGATTTCACTTCTTGGATCAAGAAAAAGAATGAAATTGTAGTTATGGGTCCTTTTGAATTTTTACATTTTATTGAGCATATGATTTTGTATGTAGTGTTTAATATGCACAAGGAATAGAAGGATAATGGTATGCTCAATAAGACAGCATAGGCTTACTTTTGATGTAAATGTTAAGCCACTTGTTGTACACATAAGTAGTTCTTGTAGTAGAACATACTTTTTTGATATAAATACCAAGTTACTTGAATGCAAATATGAATGCATATAATTGATGTATGTTCGTATTTGAAATTTGGATGTACGTATGAGTATATTGATATGGCATTAACGTGATGTTCCTTCTTAATAGTAAAAAGGAACAATGGTACGAGGTAGACCAGTGAGGAATGTGCCATAAAATCCTGAACCAGAGGATAATGCGGAGCCTAATCTAATGCAACAAGTTTTTACAATATTGGTTCAACAACAAACTATGATCCAGGACTTACGAGTAGAAGTCCGGGAATTAAGGGAAAGACGTAATGCGAATGAGGCGTAGCCTGAAGGTAACAATCCTGAAGGGAATAACCCAGAAGGAAATCCCTTTGGAGGAAACCATCTTGCGGGGAATCTAGATAGAGAACAATCATCTAGTGATAAGAAATCGCAGTCACAAGAGGTGAGCATAGAAATCCCCATTGTTTAAGAACCAGAAGAGAATGTTGTCTAATATTGGATGCCCAAATTTATTAAGTTTCATCCTGAGGCATTCCAGGGGAGATTTAACCCACAAGCTGCTAAGAATTGGATAAATCATCTAGAAAAGATCTTCGAGGTACTCGGATGCCTGACAGAGATGAAAGCCAAGATGGTAATTTATAAGCTAGTGGTGATGCTGACAATTGGTGGAAGAATGCAGTGATGCTACTATGTGCTCAGAATATCCCACTGACTTGGGATTTATTTCAAGATAAATTTTATGTGAAGTATTTCCCAAGGTCGGTGAGAATTGAAAAAGAAAAAGAATTCTTAGCAATCTAATAATGGGACACTGAGAGCTTTGATGCTTATCTATCTCGATTCATACGACTGTCTCGTTACTCTTCCTATCTAAAGCTTAAAGATGATGAGAAGTGGAGCTCATATATGCTTATTCATGGACTAAAGCTTGAGATGGAAGAGAAATTGGTAGCTTAACAGTTTAAACAGTTTAATAAGGCTGTAGAAGCATGCCGACTGATAGAAGGGAACTTGAGAAGAGTGCAGGCCAGTAAGAGTACTAGTCAGAGAGGTGGACCTAGTTAAGGGGATAACTCACAGAAGCGGAGGGAATAAGGATTTTCATAAAGGGGAAGTAATAAAAAGCCCTTTTGGTCTGGAAACCATGGCGGTCGGAAATCCCCAACGTCGCAAATATGTCTTCGATGTGGCAAGTCTCATATGGGATGCTGGTGCAATATTCCTACAAGCCAAGTGATTTGTTATGCTTGCTAGAAGCCAGGGCATTTGGCAGTGAATTGTCCTCAACGAGCAGCACCATAACGTGCTGAGCCTAAAAAGCAAAGTCAGGGTTGAGTATTTTCCTCGACTTAGGAAGAAGAAAAGAAGTCCCTAGAGCTAGTTCAAGGTAAAATCCTACTTAATGGTAGTGTATTGCAAGCATTGTATGATTCCAGTGCTAGTCATTCTTTTATTCCTTATGACTGTGCTAAGCACCTAGGATTGCATGTGCATCAATTGCCATTTGATTTGATTGTGTCGACGCCAATGGGTGTCAAAACCTTAACTACTGATTTTTGTCTGAATTGTCGGATAACTGTTGAGGGACATGAGTCTATAGTGGACTTGATTTGTTTGCCACTTCAAAAACTCGAGGTTATATTAGGTTTTTAATGGCTTACAAAAAATAACGTGCTAGTGGACTATGGAAACAAGAGGATAATACATCCTACTCAGCGGGAGTCTGATAATAGGGATGTTCGCTTAAACTTTCTCTAATTGGAAGAAGCTGAGAAATGCTTGACAAGAGGATGCCAGGGGTACATTGTATTCTTTTCCATGCAAGTAGATACGGAAATGGCCCTGAAAGACATTCCAGTTGTAAGAGAATTTCTTGAGGTATTTCCAGATGACCTTAGTGGTATGCCTACAGAAAGAGGGGTAGAATTTACGATCGAGATTATGCTCGGAGCGGGGTCTATATCAAAGTCTCCATATCAAATGGATCTAAATGAAATGGCTAAGTTAAAGATGTAAATTGGAGAACTACTTGAATAAGGGTTTATTTGACCCAGTGTGTCATCGTGGGGAGCTCCGGTATTGTTTGTTAAGAAGAAAGACAGAACCCTAAGGCTATGTATTGATTATAGAGAATTGAACAAGGTAACTATAAAAAATAAGTACCCACTTCCGCGGATTGACGACCTTTTAGATCAATTGTCTGGAGCAAGTGTATTCTCGAAAATTGATATAAGGTCAGGGTATCTCAGCTGCGAGTGAATGCATAACACATACTAAAACTGCTTTCCCAACTCGGTATGGACACTATGAATTTCTAGTAATGCCCTTTGGGGTGACCAAGCACCAGCTGTATTTATGGACTATATGAACCGTATCTTTCGTTAATATTTAGATCAGTTTGTGGTACTCTTTATTAACGACATTTTGATATACTCCAAGAGTAGAGAAGAGCACGATGAGCACCTGAGGATTATACTTGGTATTCTACAGGAAAGGTAACTCTATGCAAAGTTGAGCAAATGTGAGTTTTGGCTTGCAGAAGTCAAATTTCTGGACCATGTCATTTCACAAGAAGGGGTTTCAGTAGATCCAAGTAAAGTAGAAGTAGTGCTAGACTTGAAAATACCAGAAACGGTTACTGAGATTTACAGTTTTCTGGGTCTTACAGGCTATTATGAGAGATTTATTCAAGATTTCTCTTGGATTGCCTTTCCATTGACTAAGCTCACACAGAAAGATCAACCATTTGAGTAGGACAATCGTTATGAGAGGAGCTTTATGGAGCTGAAGGAAAGGTTGACAACTACACACATGTTAGTTATCCCTGATCCTGAGTTGACTTATGTAGTCTACAGTAATGCTAGTAAGTAGGGACTGGGATGTGTCCTAATGCAGCAGGGCAGAGTGGTGGCCTATGCCTCTCAACAGTTGAAGCCTTATGAGATGAGTTATCCCACACATGATATGGAGTTGGCGGTAATTGTGTTTGCGCTTAAAGTCTAGCTACACAACCTATATGGGCTGACTGTTGAATTATATTGTGACCACAAGAGTCTTAAGTTTCTGTATGATTAGAAAGAGCTCAACATGAGACAACGCAGGTGGATGGAGTTGCTAAAAGACTATAACTTGGAGATTAAGTATCACCCAAGTAAAGCTAATGTTGTCGTTGATGCTCTTAGTCAAAAGGTAGTGCAAGTAGTAGTTATGATGATACAAGAGAGAAAATTGATAAAAGATTTTAGAAACTTGAATCTAACAAATCAAATCCTCTATGTTGGTTATGGATTTAGCGAAATAGAGAATGATCTGAGGACTGAGATTGCAGAAGCTCAAATGCAAAATGAAAAAGCAAAGTCTATTAAGGCTATGATTAAATGAGGAGAGACTTGAGATTATGATCTTTCACCAAGTGGACTAGTTTGATACAAGCAAAGAACTTATGTTATACCAAGAGACGATCTGAGAAAGAAAATCCTCAATGATGCACATAAGAGTCGTTATACCGTTCACTCAGGGATGGTAAAGATGTACTGTGATTTGAAGGTGATGTACTGGTGGCCCAAATTGAAAAAGGATGTGACAGAATATGTGGCACGATGTCTTACCTGTCAGAAGGTAAAGATTGAGCACCAGAAACTACCAGGATTGCTTCAAAGTTCCTAGATTCCATAGTGGAAATGAGAGAGCGTAACCATGGATCTTATGGTTGGATTACCTATAATCTAGAATCATGATGCGATCTGGGTGATTGTTGATCATTTTATGAAATCAGCACATTTCCTACCGATCAACACTAGCTATTCTTATGATAAGCTGGCAGAAATCTATATTAAGGAGATAGTAAGACTCTATGGAACGTCGAAGAGTATAGTCTCTGACAGAGATCCTCAATTTACTTTAAAGCTTTAGAGATCTCTGCATGATGCTTTGGGTACTAAGTTAAGTTTCAGTATGGCCCATCATCCTCAAACAGATGGACAATCGGAGAGAACCATATAGACACTAGAAGATATGCTAAGAGAGTGTGTAATGGTCTTCAAAGGAAGTTGGGATCAGTACCTTTTACTTATGGAATTTGCTTACAATAATAACTATCATGCAAGCATTCAAATGCCTCCGTATGAAGCATTGTATGGGAGGAAGTATCAATCCCCTCTCTGGTTGACAGAATTATCAGAAAGAATGTTATATGGGCCAGATATAGTAGCCCATATGACATAACATTCATTGGGTGTTATTTGAAATCATCACAAAATCTTCATAATTGTACAAACGGTGCCCGGGGCCTATTTTACGCGGGTACCCCTCAGGGCCAAGTAACTTGCCTAGCGCTATGGTTGTTTATGAATTACATTAGATGCACTGAATGATGTTATGATAATTTTGTTGATTAATGAGTGTGAAGCATGCTTTGTAATGTTATCTCTATATGTATGGCATGTGTTACTACTGAGACTCCTCCGAATCTCACCCTTTTTCTTCAAAACCACCATTAGTACAGGGAGGGAGCTCGAGGGGCAAGGAAAAGGTAAGCGGCGATGACTAGAGGCGAAGCTGCTAAATAATTTAGTTACGGTTGTCTAGATCCTTATGTCTTTTGGATTTTGGAGTTGTATGTGATTTATATGTTATGTAAGCTTGACAGGACATGTAAAGAGAAACAAGCGATAAATGATAGATGATTAGTAGTTTTCGCTTCCTATCGCTATGAAACGTGTATATGAAATGGACTATATAAAGTCAGTAAAGGTTCGCTCACAAACTCTGATAAATAATAATAAAGGAAAAGTCAGTAGGTCTTAACGAGTTAGTGAAGTTTTATGAAAATGATTGTGGGAATTTTATCACCCTCTTAGCTTTAGGTTCAAATCCTGGGATAAGGTCGGGGATTTTATAAGTATTTTCAGAAGTTAGGTGTTCTGAGTTGAAATCATGGTCTCTCGAGTTATTTCGCTACTCTTTTGTAATGTACCATAGCTAAAGGGAATGAGGTATCACACCTTATGTAGTCCCTCAGTGTAACGGCCCCGCTCCTCAAAACCTGGCATAAGAGTGGTCCGGCACACACTACCCTCAACCTGGCCTGAGAGTGCGGCAAAACTCTCCTGGAGCCTACCCAGGATTGGTTAGCACTTGGTAATAGCCATATGCCTTATGTTCGACCCCTGGGGGGGTTCCCTTAGGGGATATCCTGGGTAGGCTCCAGGAGAGCTCTACCTACTCTCAGTCCAGGTTACGGGGAGTGTGTGCCAGACCGCTCTCAGGCCAGGTTGCGGGGAGCAGGGCTGTTACATAAAAAGGCACCCTTTTATGTAACGGCCCCCCATTAGGCCTATTGGATTGCTACCTTCACTGGGCGCCCTGTCCAACCGTACGAGAGTCCAGCCGCCATTGAGGCAAGCTTACCGAGAGCCTACCTTGGATATTCCCCCTTAAAGGAACCTCTACAGGTATCGAACCAAAGACATTAGGCTATTAAACCTTTGGTTGACCAACCTTGGTATGATTGAGCTAGCTAGCTCATTGATACCAGGATTGGTTAGCACTTGGTAATAGCCTCATGCCTCATGTTCAATCCCTGGGGGGTTCCCTTAGGGGATATCCTGGGTAGGCTCCAAGAGAGTTCTGCCGCACTCTCAGGCCAGGTTGCAGGGACTGTGTGTCAGACCCCTCTCAGGCAAAGTTGTGAGGAGCAAGGCCGTTACACTCGGAGAGGCTGACTAGTAATTAAGCTGTGTGAAGTTCTTAAACTCTACAACAATCATCAAAGTTGCGTTCAACACTTCGATATGTAGCACAACATCAAACACTAGACCCCTGGTCCTATACTATAGTGCTAGGCATCACGGTGCTAGGCAATACAGTGCTAACACAGTGCTAGAAAAAATAGGTTTTACGGCCTAGAGGCTCAGGCTCTTCCTGTCACAAACTGAATACATATTAATATACCAGTCTGAGTGCATACTAGTCCAATAGGTCTTATGGCCTCAGGACACATAGTATAACAGTTAAGCTGTGTGAAGTGCCTGAACTCTACTAAAATCATCACAGTTGCATTCAGCGCATCGATATACAACACAACATGAAACACTAGACCCCTGGTACTACAGTGCTAGGCAACACAGTGCTAGAAAACATGTCTTATGGCCTAGAGTCTCGTCCTCTGCTTGTCACAAACTGAATGCATATTAATATGCTAATCTGAGTACATACTAGTCAAATAGGTCTTATGGCCTCAGAACACAGTACAATAGTTACTTTGAATGCATTATAGCCTCCAATTCTTGCTACTCAATCTAGTTATGTACTTATGTAACGTTCTCGAAGCATGCAAAATAAACCACACAATCAGAAGCATTCAGCAATCATGGGACACACTGGTCTAATACAGCCCAAGGCCTTTACCCCGTACAAGTTGCGTATCAGGTCTTACAGCCTCTGGTCACTACCCAGTCAAGTTTTATAGCCTAGGGTCACTGCCTCATGCAAACTTGCACATCGAGTCTTACTATCACCAATTGCTCATTAGTCCTTACTGCCTAACGTCTCTGCCTTGTACAAGATGTGTAATACCTTATTCTCATAGCCCTAGATGAGTGCAAATGAGTAGTAAAATCATGCGTGAGACCAAAATTCAAACCCAGATTACTCAACTCTTGAAAATGTTCACAAATCCCAAATCTCAACTGAGAAGTTGAATCTAGGGTTGAGAGGGTTTTTCAGCAAGTAAAAAAAACATTTCAATTATTTTCACAAATTTCACTACGTCATAATGTCTCTTCAGCTCTTAATCTCATTACATCAAAGTATGCGAATGATTCTCTTTCCTTTTTAATGAAATTTGAGCTATTTTTTGCTTATACTGCATTCATACACTAACGTACATACATGAAATTCAAAGCCTTACAATGCTATCAATTGTAAATCAATTACATTGAATACAACTGCAATTCAACTTCATATCTCCTTCGTGCATCCTCCTGTATCTTCACCTATCTAAATGGTTGGTTGGGAGGAGTGAGATTCAAGAGAATCTCATTAGCAAATGTTACCACTATGTATGCCAGATATATATGAATGCATGACATGCTTGCCTACACTATTTCATGCCAACATAATTACATGCGACATGCTCGATGTTGTGACATACATATGGTAATTGCACAAATATAACAGAGCTTCAATCAAACATACATGTTCCACGCAAATAGGCAAAGCAGTCACATAATCAATGCAAAACATACATATCACATACATGCAGAAAAAGTAAGTTCACTACCTGGTGGACTTTATGTCCTTCTCTTCTTGTCCCTTGATCCTCCAACCATTGCTCATTCTTTATCACTTCATGGCCCTAGGCAAGTGATAACATCATTAGAGCCATGAAAAGTGAATACCTAATAGCCTACATTAGCCCTATAGGCTTACTTTCACCCTTGGAGTTCATTCCAATCATATTTGGCCAATTTCTTACTCAAATTCGCATGGTACTCAATCTACCAGCATTTTTGACCAAACTTTGAAAAATCATAATTAATTCTATAGAAATTCAATTGAGGTGGTTCAAAATTCTATTTGAATCCCTTTAAGTTTAAATTTACATAAAAATACTCGATTTTAAACGCCATCACCACAACATTCCCAAAAATTTTCCAAACACCGACTGTTTCAGATGTTCTTCCAGAAAACAGGGAAGACATTCAAAAATTCATATCTAAATACAAAAAACTCCAATTTATGATTATGACCTATAAAATTAAATCTTGATAAGTCTACTTTCATTCTGGAAAGTTTCATAGTTTTTCACCATCATTTACCTATCGAAAAATGTCACACAATCATCACTGCCATACCAGGAATTTTACTGGTGGCAAAATTACTTTGTGTTTCACTTTACTATATTGTGTGTGACTTCCAATCACTTATTTTTGTTATTCCCCAAGCTATTTAGCTCACCAATATAATTAATTTTAATATCTAATGATATAAAGAAATTTTAGGGAATTTAAACATCCTCATAAGGACATTTGTTAAACCGGGGTCTAGCAGTCCACTTAATCCAGGCTTAATCTTATGCCTCTAGTCCCAAAATTCGGGATATTACAGTCATAATATCTTACTAGACGCCGCTTACAACTTGTGGATTAGTATAATCATTGGCCCACTGCCAACTTTATATGGGCCTATAGGGTCACACACAACCTATCGTCCATGGGTTTAACTAGCAAAGGGGCCTGACCCTGTCACCAAAGGGAGATGGTTTGATCCTGGGGAGTACTACTTTGTTATGGCTCCAGTTGTAGCGCTTAGGGAGGCATCTCCACAACTTAGTGAAGCTGCGGTGAATCCTACCTATGGGCCAGATAAAAAAGGGCTTGCTCGTCATGCTCCCGTGCCATTAGGGCAGGCCCCAGTGGATCATGAGTTAGGTGCCTTGCCCTTGGATCGTGGGTAAGCCCAACCCCTTTCCTAAAATTTTTTCACAAAAAAAAAAGCCTAACACAAGCTATAATGTCCAGATTCATTGAATCTAAATGTGTCTAGATTCAATGAATGTAATGGTTAATCTAGGGTTGATGAATTATATATATATATATATATATATATATATATATCTTTGTGTGTGTGTGTACGTGTTCACATATATACATATGTGTGTGTGTGTGTACATACTGTTGGAAATTGTGCCCTAGGGGCCAATCATTGTACCTTAAACATTATTGTTATTTAAGAATTTCTCTATATTGTTATCATATTGTTTGCATGTTTATCATGATAATTGTATCCTTGGATGAACTATAAATATTATCCTAAATGTCCCTGGTCGGTTATCTATGTGTGAGCAAAGATGAAATAAGACCAGTATGACTTTGATGAGGTATAGAGATATAAATCAAAGTCTTAGGCACTTGTAGGAGTACAAGGTGCTGGACCGACCCGCTATGAGACAACTACATGGATTAAGTCATAAGCTTATCTCATACATATAATCATGTCGCAGTGCCCTCTGACCTGAGATCATCATAGATTTCTGCATGAGACTTGCTAAGTTTTAATCTAGTCAAAAGTCACCTTTGACCGGGTGATGATAAAGGCTACAATCGGGCTTAGAAGTTTTCAAGAAGAGGAATGTGAGTGGTCAAGATGGAATTTGTCCCTCACATTAGTGAGAGATATTACTGGGCCCCTCGATGAGTGAGTCTAAGAAATGTATGGCCATACTGTAATGGGAAGGAGTTTCCATTTCTAATTCCAGGCTACTCAGGAATCGAGAAAGTGATGGTCAGGAACAGGAGGATGACACTGTCCATGCCTCATCCTTGACCAAAATATCGTGTGACAAAAGGGACGTGACATAGTTGTATAATAGGTTGCATCGTATCATCGATCCTCATGTGAATTGGGTAGTCGCAATGTCTTGCTAGAGGCCGTTTGCAACTTATGGGCTAGAACAGTTTTGGCCCACTGCCAACTTCATGCGGGCCTACAGGGTTGCACACAAGAATAGCCCAACACGAGCTATGATGTCCAAATTCATTGAATCTAAGATGTGTCTAAGATTCAATGAATACAATATTTGACCTAGGGTGGATGAATTATGTATATATATATATATATATAAATTCAAAAAAAATAATGATAATTGTAGTAATATTATATACATATTATAGTATTATTATAAGGTGTTAGTTTTATATTTAATTTATTTGATAAATTAAATAATTAAAGCTAATACAGATATCATATCTTAGATTTAATTTATAAAGATAATTAAATCTATTGGCTCTTTATTTAGATTAAATAAATATGATAAATTAAAGGGAGAATGCCAAAAAAATACCATTTAAACTTCAAAATCCCGTTAACAAGTACGGTAATGGGATTAACAAGAATGGTAATGCAATTAACAAATCATTTTATTGTTAAATCACCTATATGAGATTTTGAAGTTTAAATGATATTTTTTTGGAATTCTCCCTAAATTAAATCTATTTGACAGATTTAATCAAATCAGATTTATTTGATTTAATTTGAATTTCAAATTAATTAAGATTAATTTTAAGATTCCAATATGGCCTACATCAATTATAAATTTCGAAGGACTAGATAACCCTAGGCTGTACGGACCTTTTGGAGAGCCGTAAGAAACCCTAGAGAGGCATCTTAGAGGCGCTAGCACGCTGCCGCGTTGAGGCTTGTTCGTGTGGATACCGGTAGAGGGAGGTGACCAGAGGTGTTGACTCCTAGAGATCGAAAGCATGAAAACCACAAAGGTACTATTCTAACTACTCGATTTAGACGTCTTTCATAGATCCACGATTGGGATTTGAGGATTTTAAACGGTTAATTTATGTGTCTATATATATATGTGATACCTCATTTCCCAATACTATGGTAGAATATCAATTAGCTAATACTTACCGAATATAAAACATCAGTGTGTCTACATGCTAGAACCTCATAAAATTTCTCTGCCGATTATACATAGTCACATACATGCATAATTCATTTTACAACACATACCATCATTCCACTTCACTTCATATACAACTCAAAATATTCATATAAGTCTTAAAATACATAACAGGAATTTGACAACCTAAACTAAGCTCTTCCGCCGCTCGGCCTCGTCTCTTCTTCATTTACCTTCTCTTTGCCTCGCGAGCTCACTCCCTGTACTGGAGATTTATTTTTGGGAAAAGAATGAGATTCACAGGAATCTCAGTAGTAACACAATCAAATATACAAGATAACACATAAAGCATGCTTTATACATAATCATCAATCAAATCATCATAACATCATTTAGTGCTTTTCATGCAAATCATAAACCATGCTAGCGCTAGAAAAGTTTTTTGGCCTCAAAGGGTACCCGCGCAAAGATAGGCCCTAGGCACCGCTCTTGCAATATGAATACTATCGCCTGAGTGTCAACCTGTACAAAGATAGGCCCCGAGTGATCACCCCGCATAATCTAAACATGTTAGACATTTTGTGATGATAACAAACAACACATATGCATGCTATGTCATATGAAGACGATTACTACCTGGTTGCTCCTCTATGCAACTGTCCCACTCTATTCAAGCTAGGACAACTAATAAGGCCAGATCGGTTGTTAAGTCCTGAAATCTTCAAATACCACAAATGTGTTATTACTCATCTATGCATCCTTCCAAACTCATAATATTGGTAAATTTAGCCTAATGGTGCCAAATTACCAAAATACCCCTTAGGTCCTGATTATTAGTATTTTTCTTAAAATCATGATTTAGGCCATTCCTACATATTTTAACGTGTAAAACCCATTTCAAGCCTCGAATTGGCCAAAATCAAACTCAAATGATGAAAATACCCTTGACAGCCCTCGAATAAGTCTTAATAGGGGAAATTTTGTCATTTCACTTTCCGTGGCTTTTCTTACTTCAGGGTCAATATAGACCCTACACAATTCTACCTCCTAAATCCAATGGAAGCATCAGAATTATTAAATTCCTATCCATTTGCCACGTCTAACACAAGGAAAGGGAAATAGATTCCTAGAAAAGTTATGGTGATTCTCATTTTCTTTAGCCTAATCACATCCTTTATACCTTATAACCAATATATTAACTAGTTAGATCTTCATTGGACATGATTGGAGACATTTACATATTATGGTCTCTTGAGTTTTCTTGGATTATCTTATACCAAATGAACCATAATCAAGCCCAAAACAACTCTACTAACAACAATCAAGCAAGAGGAACAAGTTTGTTAAGTTACCTCTTGATTTCTTCAACTTTCTCTCTTCTGCATGTTTTCTCTCTCTCCTTTCAGCGTGTGATTCAGCTGCTCATCAATGAATCTAAAGGTAAAGAGATGAAGAGGAGAGATCATAGAGGGATTAAGTGGCTTAAGACACAAGGTATAAGCTTCTTACCTAATTTCCAAGTAACCCTAGGCCTTCCTCCGTACTTCACGTCTTCAGCTCACTCTCACTCTTTCGATTTCAGTTTGATCGGGATAATAGAATGGGATAGATGAGAGAATGAAATAATATAATTAAAGAGATTAATCAAATGTGACATGTGGCATCCTATTATTGATCCAAAATGTAATTATTCTCAATTAATTCCATTTTCCTTCTACATGCCACATAACAGCCAAAAATCACATGAGAATAAGAGGGAAGTATTGATTATTCAATTATCATATTGTGCCAACTTGTAACTTGTTGACCAAGTCATTGACTTTTAACTATTTGACTATTTTTTACCATAATTGGTTTATTAATGATCAATTAGTCATTTTTCTCTATTTAATTCCCATTTAACTCAATTTGTTGGAAATTTGAGGAAAAATAATTATTTTCCACTTTTCAGCAAAATTACCGTTTTGCCCCTGCATTTTATGATTTAACGAAATAAATCATTTTTCGCTCATTTCTTCAGCTTAACCCCATTTTATCATTTAAACGAGGTCATTATTCCTGTCACTAAATTTTCTTGAATTTTGGTTATAATAATAGGCCTTTATCGGTATATTAATTATCTTTTTATATCCTTATTCGGCCAAATTACTTGTAACCGGTGATTGGAATATTTTCCATAAATTCACATAAATTTATACGCCATATTTTACTACTTTATTCCACTAAATATATGTCAAATATACATATAAAGAGTGTTTGTGAAAATGGGGCATTACATTTCTTCCCCCGATTAATAAATTTCATCCCCGAAATTTGCTACACTACCGGTGGCATGAATTATGGGTAACGTCTTTGCATATCTTCTTCTGTTTCCCAAGTCGGCTCCCTTGGCGATAATCCTTTCTAGACCAATTTCACAAATGGTATGCTTTGATGTCTGAGCCGCCTTTCTGGTCTATCAATGATTCGTTCTGGCTCAGCCTCATAACTGAGATCATCACGCATATCAAGATCTTCATATTCAATAATGTGCTGAGGGTCTGGTTGGTACTTCTTCAACTGGGAAACATGAAACACATCATGTAATCTGCTTAAATTTGTGGGGTAAAGTAATCTTGTACACTGCAGGCCCAACTCTTACTAATATCTCTAATGGCCCAATGTAGCGAGGATCTAGCTTCTTTCTTTTTATTGCTCTTCCGACACAAGTAACAGGTGATATCTTCAAAAATACATGATCACCAACTTGAAACTCCAACGGTCTTCTCCGTTTGTCAGCATAACTTTTATGCCTTCTCTGGATTGCACGCAATCTCTGCTTGATAATTTTGATCTACTCAATCGTCTGATCGACTATATTCGGCCCATAAAACCTTCTCTATAACAACTCTATCCAGCAGAGAGGGGATTGACACTTCCTCCCATATAAGCTTCATACGAAGCCATATGAATGCTATGATAGCTATTGTTATAAGCAAACTCTGCAAGAGGAAGGTATTGATCCCAACTTCTTTTGAAATCCATTACACACGCTCTCAACATATCCTCTAGCGTCTGTATGGTTCTCTCTGACTGTCCATCCGTTTGAGGATGATAGGCTATACTGAAACTCAACTGAGTGCCTAAAGCATCATACAAAGATCTCCAGAACTTTGATGTAAACCGAGGATCTCTGTCAGAGATTATACTCTTCGGCGTCCCATGGAGTCTTACTATCTCCTTCACATAAATTTCTACCAGTTTATCTGGAGAATAGTTAGCACTAATTAGTAGGAAGTATGCTAACTTCATAAATCGATCGACGATTACCCAGATTGCATCATGATTTCAAATTTTGGGTAATCCAACGACCAGGTCCATGGTCACGCTCTCTCATTCTCATTCTGGAATTACAGGATTTTGAAGCAATCTCGGCGGTCTCTGGTGGTCAATCTTTGCCTTCTGTTAGGTAAGATATCGTGCCATATATTTCGTCACATCTTTTTACATTCCAAGCCACCAGCACACCACTTTCAAATCATGGTACATCTTTACCATTCCTGGATGGAGAGTATAGCGACTCTTATGCTCATCATCAAGAATTTTCTTCCTTAGATCACCCCTCGGTGGAACATAAGTTCTCTACTTGTACCGAATTAATCCACCAGGCGATAGATCAAAATCTAGAGTCTCTCCTCGTACAATCATAGCTCTGATTGACTTTGCTCGCTCATCTTGCATCTAAGCTTCTGTAATTTCAGCTTTCAAGTCATTCTCAACTTGACTAATGCTATAGCCAGCACAGAGGATCTGATTTGACAGATTCAGATCTCTGAAATCTTCTATCAATTTCTTTTCTTGTATCATCATGGTTGCCACCAGTACCGCTTTACGACTTTGACATTAGCTTTACCTGGGTGATACTTAATCTCCAGGTTATAATCTTTCAGTAACTCTATCCACCGACGTTGTCCCATGTTGAGCTCTTTCTGATCATACAAATATCTCAGACTCTTGTGGTCGCAGTATAGTTAAACAGTCATTCCATATAGGTAGTGCTGCTAAATTTTCAATGCAAACACAATTTCCGTCAGCTCCAAATCATGTGTGGGATAATTCAATTCATGAGGCTTCAGCTGTCTTGAGGCATAGGCCACTACTCTGCCCTGTTGCATCAAGACACAACCCAGTCCCTACTTACTAACATCACTGTAGACTACATAAGTCTCCTCGGGATCAGGGATAATCAATATTGGTGCAGATGTCAACCTCTCCTTCAGCTTCATGAAGCTCTTCTCACAACATTCATCCCACTTAAATAACTGATCTTTTTGCATAAGCTTAGTCAACGGCAAAGTAATCCAGGAGAAATCTTGAATAAATCTCTGGTAATAGCTTGCAAGACCCAAAAAACTGTGTATCTCAGTAACAGTCTCTAGCCTTTTCCAATTCAATACTGCTTCCACTTTGCTGGAATTTATGGAAACCCCTTCTTGTGAGATCACATGGCCCAAAAATTTAACTTCTGAAAGCCAAAACTCACATTTGCTTAACTTCGCATAGAGTTGCTTCTCACGTCGAATATCAAGCACAATCCTCAAATGCTCCTCATGCTCTTCTCTACTTTTAGACTATATCAAAATGTCATCGATGAAGACTACCACGAACTGATCTAGGTATTGAAAAAAGATATGGTTTATGTAGTCCATAAACACTGCTGGTGCATTCGTCACCCCAAAAGGCATTACTAAAAACTCGTAGTGTCCATACCAAGTTCGAAAAGTAGTCTTCGGTATGTCCTCTACCTTTACTCGCAATTAATGATACCCTGACCTTAGATCAATCTTCGAGAATGAAGTAAGCTTTTCAGCCTTTATTTTAGAACTAGAACACTCCAACATTGATGAAGCCTTAACAGACAATGATTAGGTTATAGCAATGCAGGAGGAACATAATCAATTTAAGAGAAATCAAGTTTGGGACTTAGTACCTTGACTAAGGATCATCCGGTCATTGGCACTAAATGGGTATTTAAGAAAAAACTTGATGAATCTGCAATCATTATCAGAAACAAGGCAAGATTGGTGGCCAAAGGCTATAATCAGGAAGAAGGAATTGATTATGAGGAAATGTATGCTCCAGTAGGTAGATTGGAAGCCATACATGTACTCTTAGCATTTGTGTGCATCAAAGCATTCAAACTCTATCAAATGGATGTAAAAAGTGCTTTCCTTAAAGGTTACATAGTGGAGAAAGTTTAGGTTGAAAAATGTAATATCCCAAATTTAGTCACCAAAATTTCATGTAAATTTATTTGTATTTAATGGTATAGCAACATGAATTTTGGTGCACTTAAAGTAGCCAAAGTAGTGAAAAAGAAATTATATGTAATTTATTATCAATAAAGACCTAATGCCTAATTTAATTTGAGGTAAAAGCCTAATATTATGGCCTAAAATTTAATATGAAAGAGCACAATTTTAGAGCCAATGTGGCAAATTTCGGTTAAGAAGGAATAGGAAGAAGGAAGTAACAATTATTTTAAAATTCAAGGGAATGAAAGAGCAACATGGTCATTTTAGCTAAATAAATAAATTTAGAAATTTTTCTATAATTAATAGAGAGGTCAATTGGAAGGGAGAAGAAGAGGGATGAAATAATTGTCTAGAGAATACAAGAGAAATCACATAAGAAAAGAGAAATAATAAAAAATTATCACATATTAAAATAATTAATAAAATAATAATAATGAAAGATGAAACAAGAGAGTTCTAGAGCACTCCTCCCTCTCTTTAAAAGAGGCCTAGGCCGGCCAAAATGGGAAGAAGAAAGAGAGAAAGAGACTTGGAGGAAGAGAGGAGGAAGAAGAGAAGACCAAGTTCAAGAAGCAAGATCAATGTAAATAGGTAGAAATTTCTACTTGTTCTTGTTCTCTAATTCATGGAATCTCTTCTCAACCTCTGTGTCACCTTGGAATAGCCATCAAACAAGCAAAAACTCAAGGGAAAGAAGAAGGGAGAAGACAGTTTAGAGAAAAGGAAGAAGGAGAATCAAGGTAAGTCAAGAAAAAACCTTGAAATTTTTGTTGAAATTAAAGTTGTGCTTGTTGTCTGCCTGGATATTAGTTTGTTTGTGATTGTAATACCTACTTTTCCACCAATATTCCTTATATGTATATTTGTAATATTTAGTGGAATAAAATGGTGAATTGTGGTATGCATAAATTTACAAAAATATTCCAATCGCCAGTTATACATAATTCGACCAAGCAAGGATACAAAGAGGCAATTAGTGTCCACTTAAAGGCATACTATTGTAACCAAAATTGAAACATAAAATGATATAAGTAATGGCCTAATGTAAGTGTCCAAATTCGGCTAAACCAATGGAAAGGAGTAAGAAATGATTTATTTCAATAAATCATAAAACGTAAGGGCAAAACGATAATTTGCCATAAGTCAAGGAACACATATTTTTTCCCTAATTTTCCCTATATTTTTTGTCAAAAAAGGAATTAAGAAGAGGAAAATGGCTACTTGGTAATTAGTGAACACAAGTTGGAGTATTATTATCAAGGGGAAAATTGAGTTGCAAAAGTTAAAAAAAAAATTATATGACCAATTGTAATAATTTGGAATAAGCATTTGCAAGGTAATTCAAAAGGCAACATGTGGGACCCATTTATCTTGAATATTTCAATCATATGAGGAGAGAGCAAGGAAATGAATATATGTTACGAGTGTAGGATGGTGTATTTAGAAGTGCAAGTGCACACTGTCGTAAAAAAGTAATATAGAGGTGAGTAGAGTATCGTTCCCACTAGGATTGATCACTAAGTATCAAAATTGATAATTTTAATACTATTTAGCCGATCGATTAGTTGGTGGTTGTGAATACAAGATAAAAATAATTAAATGTGAATGCAATTGATGTGAAGACAAATATAATAAAAAGGCCTTAGGGATTATATTTCACTTGGCAAACTCTGGATTGAATCACATATCTATTATAGTCCAATTTATTCCACATGATTGATAGCATTAAGAACAATAATTAAAACTCAATCATGAAGGAAAAATTAAAACTAGATTTAATAAGTTAAGATTCAATCCGTCTTTAGTAAGCTACGTCATCGCCCTAGGAAAATGAAAATTTAGCTCATGATGAAATTAAAAACAAAACCAAAATAAATTGAAAAATTCATAAATATTGCAGAAAACATGATTATTAAATTCTAAAACATAAAGATAAAACTACATGATGCATGAAAATAGAAAAATCTAGCCTTCCATATTGGAGGTAAAAACTTCCATGTAGGAGGCAGCCTATACCATCTATAAAGGAGGACTACCTAAACCTTCCATATAGGAGGTATACAAGAACAACAAAAATGTATGAAATTAAACTCTAAGATGTTGTCCTCCCTTGTGCCTTCAACTCCTTTATTTATAGATGAATTGGGTGTAAGAATTTCCACATGTTAGGTAAGAATCTTGACTCTAAGCCACCAATATTGACTTTATGACCACCTTGCTCCTTGATTGTAGCTAACGTTTGGCAATTAAAACATTGGAATCTCACTATGTTGTCTTCATGAAAGTTATAGATCTAGATCTTAGCTTAAAAAAACATATAAGATCTCCTCATTTCAATATTTGTAGCTCTATTTATGGCCAAACTAATGGTCAAAGGTTAGACCTAGACAAAATCACGTGCTCAACATCTAAGAAAAATTCGGTGCTCTTAAGGATAGAACTAGGTTTTTTCCTCAACATGAAAGTTGTAGAAATTTTTCTCAGCTTTCTATCTATATAAAGAATGTCCCAATTCAAAATCTACAGCTCCAGATATTGCCTAAAAATTGAAATAGAGTCAAAATTTAGTATTTTCCAATGAATTCTATTTTATGTAAAATAATTATTTATTTATCAATTACACCCAAATTCATTATATTAAGCTCAAATGTCATCCAAAAATGCTTCACATAAGGGAAAATAAATGTGCAGATATTTTACTTATCAGTGAACACAAGTTGGAGTATTATTATTAAGGGAAAAATTGAGTTACAAAAGTTAAAAGAAATTATATGACCAATTGTAATAATTTGGAATAAGCAATTGCAAGGTAATTCCAGTGGCAACATGTGGGACCCATTTCTCTTGAATATTTTGGTCATATGAGGAGAGAGCAAGGAAATGAATATATGTAGTGAGAGTTAAAAGAAGAAGAAGCATTGAACAAGAAAATTCAAGATTTAAAGCAATTATGACAAATTCCATAATTATGTGATAAAATCAAAACACCTATTGTCTCCTCCTTCCATTCCTCATTTTGGTCAAAAAACATAACGAAAAGAGAGAGAGAGAGAGGCAGCTGGACAAAAGTGAAGAAACAAAGAGCAAGAGAAATGGAGCCTAGGGACCAAGGCAAAAATCAAGGTAAGTGATGAAATTCTAGTACTTTTGCCTTCCAAATCATGTAGAAAGTTCTTTTAATCCCTTCTCCTTCTTGAATAGCATGGTTAGGAAGCAAAATTTCA
Source organism: Albizia julibrissin (assembly GCA_037074505.1). Lineage (NCBI taxonomy): Eukaryota > Viridiplantae > Streptophyta > Magnoliopsida > Fabales > Fabaceae > Albizia > Albizia julibrissin. Next base: position 45,230,109 of record CM073484.1, on the reverse strand, counting down.
AGAGAAGAGAGAGAGAGAGAAGGTTGACATTTAGGAGAGAGAAGAACAAGAATAAAGAGATAAACTTCAAAACTTGCTTCTCTTACCTTGTTGGATGTTGTTGGTGTTGTTGTTGGTGGAGATTACCTTATTTTCTCTTATTTTCAAATTAAGACCTGAAGCTAAATTAGGAGAAATGCTGCTCAAATTTCCTCTAAACATTTCCATTTAGTGTTTAAATAGCTAATCATGTGATTAGAAGTGGAAAGGAAGTGATTAAGTAAAAGAAAGCAAGAAACCAACATAATCCTCTTAAGAACCCTAACTTTATATCATGTGCATGACATGATGAAGGAGTGAGAATTTGGTAATTTTGATGATTCAATTGGCTTTATAAGGAAAAATTGTGTAGGTGTGCAAGTATTCATGATTTTTGGATGTTTGTATACCAAATTAGATATTTATGAAGTATGTATGTGATGCTGTTTGTTTTGCTATGTGTGGCAGTCATTTTGTAAGGTATTTTTGAATGATTGAATAATTTCTAATTCTTATGAAACTTTCTAGTTTAAAAGTAGACTTATCAAGATTTAATTTGATAGGTTATAATGTTCAATTGAATTTGTGTGTTTTGTTAAAGTTTAGGCATGAAAAAATGGTATTTCTAGAGCAATGTATAATAAAAGGGAATTCTGTACTTATGTGAGTGCATTTATGGTGTGAACCCACAAGAAAGATCCCACAAACCTACAACCAATTCTAAGATATGCTCATCCCAAGAAAGATAAATAAAGATCTATGATCCACTTGAACCCTTGAACACAAAAGAACAAGGACCCGAAGTGTTGGAAGATGCCATAAGGTTGATCAAGCCTTGATAAGTCTGTTAGTTCTAAGAAGAACCCTAGAGTGAATCCACTCTCAAGAAACAAAGTGAAGAAATGCAACTTTCATTCATATATCAAATCTCAAGTGTCTCTTACAAATGAAGAAGCACAAGGTATTTATAGAGAAATACTGCCTAATTGTAATAATTGCAACTTAGAAAATTGCAACTATAAAGTCTAATACCATGTGCTAAGAAATCCAAAACCATGTGCTAGGAAACCTAAAAGTCTAATACAATGTTCTAGAAAACACAAAAGTCTAATATAGTGTGCTAGAGAACCCAAAAGTCAAATATGGTAACTTATTTAATAATTTCGTACAAATAAAATCTATAAAATATAATATGAATTTAAAGCCAAAAATGTGCTTATTTAGGCCCAAATGAGTCCTCCCATGTATAGTACTAGGTCCAAGCTCTTCAATTTCAAGACTCCAAGCCCAAAACTTGATCAATATCTCCATTTGCATCCTAAATGAAGTTAGTGACGTTTTCAGCATTTTCGTCCAGCTTTGATCCGATTGCTAATTGCTTCATCCAAGTCTCTTGCACAAGCCCATTGAATGCTTCCTTAATTTGTTTGGCTCTTCCTCTTGTGATTGGTCTACTTGGAATTTGTAAAGGATTACTTGAATTTGAATGCACAACTTGCTGATTCGCATCAATTTAGCTTATGGATATATTTGTCCTTAAACGTAGACTTAAAGGAGGTCTTGTAGCACTTAGAACAACCACATTTGGATTTCTTTAGATTTAGTTATGAGTTTTACAAGTTCGGCCAAGAATCATGAAAGGGAAATCTGGACGGCCAGGTTCTTTGCAACGGCCAAAAAGTTTCTGACCTTTTTTTGGCCATGGCTAGACATTTTTGGCTGTGGCCAAGACCCAAATTTTTTCATATTTCATATTTTCTAATAGGTGTTAATTGGTATGGTGCTTCCTAACCCCATAGGCCTTTGTTAAGACTTCCAAGGGCTACCTAAGTGACTCAAATGACAATTAACAAGCTAAACAAAGAATAATTTAGTTTACATTATACCCAAAAGGATTGGATTGAGCAATAACTCATCATCCGTAATTCTAATTATAGGGCCTAATAGCTATCCAAAGCTTAGAACTTGCCCGGGCTTAGACAAACGGGTAGAAATGACTCGAGGGAAGTAGCCAAGTAGTAACTTGTCTTTCATATGTTTATAATATACATTGTATATTGTGTGAAATCAACATGAATTGTCTGGCATATTTTGATTATACGGGTGGTCGCCTGGGGCTTTTCTGCGTCGGTGGACACTAGGCCAAAATAATATTTATTAATACACGAGTGGATGCCCAGGGCCTATTTGCGTGGGTATCCTTTCGGGGCCTTGTAATATACCTAGCGCTATGGTGATATATGAACTACATGTGATGTATTGAATGCTATTGTGATGATTCTGTTGTATGATGACTGTGTAGCATGCTTTGTAATGTTATACTGTATGATTGGCTATTTGTTGCTATTGTGATTTTTTCAAATCTCACTCTTTTTCCATAAACCCATCATAGTACAGGGAGGTAGCTCAAGGGGCAAGAAAAAGGTAAATGTGAACAGCTAAAGGCTGGAACGTGAAAGACCTTAGTTTCTGTTGGTTGTCTGTCCCAATATATTTTGGATATTTTTGGATTTGTAAATAATGTAAATAGCCTGTAACTTTGACAATGCTACCATAGTGAAACGGGTAATACCGGTAGGCTAGTAAGCGAACAGTAATTAATCTAAAAGGATTGTTCAGCTAGATTACACTTTCGAACACTAACGAAACATCACTAACGTATGGAATTTAATAACTAAGGAGAGAATTGCTTGCAAACTCTAATAAAATGAAAATAAGAGCCAATGAAACTTAGTGAGATAAGTGAATGTTGGTGAAATTAGTTGAGAAAAGTTTTATTACCCTCAAAAATCCTTTCAAATTCCAGGTTCAAATCTTGAGATAGGTTTGGAATTTATGAACATTTTCCAAAGTGTGCTTGAACCGGGGTCGGATCCTAGTCTCACGAACGATTTCAATACTCCTTTGCACTCATCTGGGGCTATTGGAAATCAGGTGTCAAGGTGATGAATTCTATAATTTAGGATGTATGAATTTGAAGGGGAGATGCTACCAAAATTTGTATTGATTATGTATAATTTATGTTTGGATGATTAAACGAGTGAGTACAAGTGAAAAGAAGGTGTTTTAAGGGTTAAAATCATGAACATCTAATTTTTCCCAAAGGTTGTAACCATTCAAACATTTCTGGAAAATAGGGGTTAGAGCTAAAATATTGTATCTTTTATGGTTCCATGATGCTTAGAATGGAAAATTATGTAGGTATTATGTGGATTGTGAAGCATGAAAAGCCCTATAATGTGTAACAACAATTTTGCCCCTAAAACCCTAAGTTGGTGGTTGCCAAGGGCAATTTGGCCATTTGAGTGTGAATTTTTCTAAACTAAGGTAAAAAATAGATTCTACAAGTGAAATTATGTAGGATTAGCCCATGCATAATTTTTGGAAAAGTAAAAATATACCGGGTAAAAAGGGAAACAGACCGAGTTCCCTAGGGGCATTTTGGTAATTACGTGATTTTGAGATAGGATAATCAACTTATAAATTTTAGAGTAAGTATGAATGAGTGATAACTCATTTATAATTTATTTGGAATTTCTAGGGTTTGATATTTGCCGAGCAAGGCCGAAGAAGTAAAGGTTAACATTAGCTAGACAAGGAAAGATGACAAGTTAGTAACTCTATCTGTCATATTATATGTGAATGTTAATATGTGATGTTTGTCATATTCTGTATAATGTGTTGCATGTGGTATGAGTACTCATTGGGTCTGGAACAAGTAAGGTACCACCCCATGGGACAAGCAATGTACCATGTGGCCAAGTGGACCCAGTTGAGTGGTTTGATAAGTACGGACAGGTAGATTCTTGCTCCAAGTTATTGGTGTGATCACATTACATAGGTGGATTCCTATATATGAGGTTATGACTTGTGCAAGTAGGAAACGGATGATCATTTTGATCCAGAAAAATCATCGTTTTAGTCCTGAATTTTGTTAGACATGTGCTTGGTATTTTGATTATTGCATCATGATAAATGCTGCATTGCATGTTTACTTTTCATATTTTATATGATTGATTATCTGTTACTACTGAAATTTGTTTGAATCACATCCCTTTCCTATAAATAAAATGTATACAACAAGACAAAACGGCTCGAAAGGCAAAGAAGTAGTAGATCCTAGGAACTGAGAAGACTGGCTTTTGAAGGAACTCTTGTGTTGATTAGTTGATTATCTTGAATTGCGGTTATATTTTGGATTATGTATTATGTAATTTTATAGACCCTTTGGGATTTCTTTAACAAGGATATTATATCAGTATGTTTATACAATTTCTATATGCCCTCTGAATAATGCATTGATACTGTATTGATGTCTAAATTATGTGGGGATTGACATTTTTGGTATCAAAGCATGCGATTCTGGTAGTAACATAATGATATAATAATATAAACTTGATTATGTTATGACAGGAATCATGAACGTGGAACAATATCCTAGGTGTGAGTCACCGCCATCGGTGAATTGGCCTTCTAACAAACCCTAAAAAAGGCAGGCCCCTAGGAAGAAATGAGCTACATGGAAGTAGGTGTCATTAAGACGGATTAATAGACCTCAGTGTATTGAACCAATGACTTATTCACAAGTAGGGGACTCTAGACAACCAATATCTAATAGGTTAGAATCGGACCCATATGAGGTGTCAAGTTCTAAGGCGGATAATGATTATGAAAAACATGATTTGCAACTAGATAGGCAATTATGGCACCACGTTCATGATATTTTCAAATAAGCCCTTCGCATATGAAAGTCCCTAATAGATTAACACAGACAGTTGTTGCATGACGTGGATACTATGTATTGTGATCAAAAGTACCTTGGTATGAATTTGCCTAATGAATATTGGGTTCAGACCACGTTGTATTTCTTTCTGAAAACAACGTTTGGGGTCGACAAGGTTAATGATATTTTTGAGAAAGGATTGAAGGACAATTATCCAAAGTTTAAAGCTTACATATAGAATCTTGTAATATTATATATGCATTTTGATTAGGACTAATATATGATATGTACATAGTTTTTGTCAAACCCCTTAATATTTTGACATTTATCAGAGTGTCCACTCGCAGTTCAATGGGCATACAGAAATAGTATAATACAGTGATATAAACTTTGTGATTATATTAAAGAAAATCCCCCACAAGTTTTGTGTAGGATATAAAATAAGTTCTAAATACGACTAACGATAGACAAATGTCTATTAGAAAATTTTCTGATCAGCATCAGACCCTCAGTTGCTAGCCATTGTAGCTTTGCCCTATGAGTCGTTTCCACTAGCTGAATAAATTTTTAAATTATGGAAAAGGTAAGATTCATACGAATCTTAGTAGCAACATACTAAGACTTGTATAAAATGTTAAAAGTAAACATACATAGCAGCATTTATCATGATGCAGTAATAAAAATGACAAGCACATGTCTAACTATGTTTAGGATTACAGAGATGATTTTGTCCAAGATCAAAATGATCACCTAATCCCTACGTGCACACAACAAATCATATCATGATCATCCTGAACATAGCATATTTATGATCACATCTACTATATTGTAATTACCACGCACACAACATATTATTGTGATTACACCTAATGAGTAACAAAGCCACATAGGCTCATAATACCACACTTGCAACACATTGTATAGAACATGACAAACAATGCATACTAACATCCACATAGAATATGAGAGATAGAGTTACTACTTAGACTCCTTTCCAAAGACTAGCTACTACTGGTCCTTTAACTCTTTGTCAGGCTCGGGCAATTATCAAATCCTAAAATTCCCAAAGTAATTGCAAATGAGTTATTACTCATTCATATTTCTTCCTAGAATTTATAAGTTGGTTATCTTAGGGACAAAATTTTCATTCTATGGCTTTTCATGCTTCACAATTTTCCCTTATAAGCATCATGGAACCATCAAAATCACAAAATTCCAACTCTAACCCTTATCTTTGGGAAAGATTGGATTTTCATGATTTTAATTCTTAAAGCACATTCTTTCCACTTGTTTCATCAATTAAACACAGTCAATATAAATTTGGGCAGCATCTCCCCTTAAGATTTGAACATCCCAAGTTTACAATATTTACCAAACAAACCAATATCCAGCCAGACAACAATTACAACTTCAATTTCAACAAGTATTTCAAGGTTTTCTTGACTTACCTTGATTTTTCTTCTTCTTCCTTCTTAGACCATCACCTTCTTCCTCCTTTTACTATGTTCTTTCTTGTTGGATAGCTAATCCAAGATTATATAAAGATTAAGAAGGGATTTCATGAACTAGAGAATAAAAACAAGTAGAAATTTCTACCTACTTATCTCGTTCTTACTCCTTGAGCTTTGCCTTCTCTTCTTGGCCTTTCTTTCCTCCTAGCTTCTTTCTCTCTTTCTTCTTTCCCTTCTTGGCTAACTTAAGCCATATATAGAGGAGGGGGAAGATGTTCTAGAGTTCTCTTGGTTTATCCTTAGAAGTTATTATTTAATTAGGTATTTTGGCATGTGAAGTTTTTTTATTATTTTCCTTCTTCCATGATTTCTCTAGAATTCTCTTCCTTGTTACCATGTGTCCACCTTTCAAAAATATCTTATCCTTCTGATCCATTCTCCAAATTTGTCCCCTCACTTAATTATTAAGGAATATTTTCTTAATTTAGCCAAAATGACCATTTTTCCCTTACATTTTTCCATTTTTGCACTTGCTGGAAAAATTGGTAGAATTTCATCAAACTCTTAAAATTCATATCTAATTGTATAGATGTCCAATTGGTGTGGTTCTAAAGGCTATGTGACCCTTATTAAGAATATGTTTAAGAAACAATATATTCTTTAGCCAAATAGAAGCTTAGCATTTTCAAAATTTCCATTTTTGGATGCTGCCCCAAAAAATAGCTAGTTTTACTGGGCTAATTTCAAAAAAGCATACTTCCTTGTGTACAACTCCAAATGGATTATATGACCTATCAAATTGAATCTTGATAATTCTAATTTCATTATGGAAATTTTCACAATTTTTTGACATCATTTTCCTATTTAAAAATGTCATACAACATAATTGCCTTAAAGGGAAACTAACTAGCAGCATCACTAACTTGTGTACCAAATAACTATATTGTGGATGATCTCTAATTACATTGTTTTGTCACTTAATGTGCTCTTTAATTGAACATTTTATCCCTTTTAATACCACCAAGGTATAAAGGAATTTTGGTGACTGAGATTTGGGATGTTACATGTGTCATGACTGGAGGTTGGCAAGTACCACGAGGTGTCCTGTTGACTCAGTGTCTTTAATTTTGTCAAGTGCGAGGTGTCTTGCTGATTCAACACCTTTAATTATGTCTAGGTCAAATGGCATTTTCTTATTAGTCCGTCAGAAAGCTACTTTTCAAAAAGCCACTTTAGTTGTCATCATTACTACTTTATGTTATCATTGCTTACTTTATTAAAGCTATTTTAATAAAGTTACCTTATTGGTGTTTAACCAAGATTCTACTCAAGACTGCAACATGCATATTGAAACCCACTAAATGACACTAAAATTCACCATTTTATTACATCGAATATAGTTGATTATTTAAGGAATTTTGGTATTTAAAATTTGGGATACTACAATTTTGGTCAAACTAAGGTGACTGACATATCAAGTTTGGGTGTGTACTATGGTATGATACCGAAGTTTAAGGTTAGATAAAGTTGGTATCAATGTTTTTGAGCCATTGTAACAAAAGTTAAGCATGCTCAACCTACTGAAATAAAAGGATGGTTGACTTCCTAGGAAGTTTTGGAAAATATAAAGTTATGTAATAAAACACGATATATAAAGACTTATGTGTTAAGTAATGTTGGGATCTTTCCCTAAATCGATATAGATGTTTGTGTATGTTGTGTTAGGAATACTTGTGCATCTAAACTTTATGAAATGAAGGAAATACCCCTATGATTATATATTGAACTAATTTTTTCCCTATTTGAAATATAGTGGATTGTAAAAGATGGTTTAACGAGGAGGAAAAAGAGCGGGTCAGGGGCAAGACGCAAGGCCCGACCCGATGGAGCAAATATTAGGTATGCTTATAGAGCAAGGAACCATGATACATAAATTGAGGGATGAACTAAGAGAAGTATGACAGAAGCAGGAAGTAGACAGGGAAAGATTAAATAATCTGGAAAGGTCAGTGAATGAACTTGTTCAACCCAAAAATCATGTCCTTGAGCAACCACCAAATAGACCTATTGCTGAGGTAAAGAGCTTACCATTATTGTTGATAAAATTTAGTCAACAGGGGCCACCAATTTTTACAAGGAAATTTAGCCCTCATATAGCATAAATTTGGTTTTCACGATTGGAGAAAATCTTCTGGATTCTTGAGTTCCTCGATGATGTAAAAGTTGAATTAACAATTTACAAACTAGAGGGAGATGCTGATAGATGGTGGAAGAATATCGAAATGATTATGCAACCTCAAAATATTCCTCTTAGGAATATTTCCTAGCATAATTCCATGAAAATTATTTCCACCTATCAATTTGGATTGCTTAAGAAACTGAGTTTATAACAATCAAGGAAGGGGAAAGAAGGCTTTGATGAATATCTTGCTTGTTATATCTGACTATCTAGATATTCCTTTTATTTGAGATTCTGAGATGATAAGGAATGGAGTTCAGATATGCTAATCTGGGGATTGAGACCTAAATTGAAAGAAAAGCTAGTTTCAAAGCAATTTACTGAGTTTAGTAAGGCAGTAAAGGAATGTTGAATTACTAAAAGCAACATGTTGAGCCTCTATACTAGCAGGAATGCCAATAATAAAGGGGTGTCAAGCAGTGGAAGTTCCAATTAGAAACATAGAATTTGGGAGGACCATCTCGAGGAAATGATAAGAAGCCTTATCAACCCGAGAATCGTAATAATCAACAATCTTCCAGGAACCAAATATGTTAGAGGTGCGGCAAGTCTCCCCATCCTAATAGACCATGTGGGCTGATCTGTTATAACTGCTATCAGTTAAGGCATATAGCTATCAATTATCTATAATAGCAATAAAGAGCAAAACAGCCGAGGCAGAGAACCCAAGGTATAGTTTTTTCCATGACAAAGGAAGAAGCTAGAAAATCTCTTGAATTAATCCAAGGTACCATTTTACTTAATGGTAATTGTGTGCAAGCATTATATGATTCGGGTACTAGTCATTCATTTATTGCATATGATTATGTGAATCAACTAGGCCTAATGGTACACCAATTACCAAATGATTTAGTAATATCAATACCCAAAGGTACTCAATCTATTACCACTGAAGTCTGTTTAAATTACATTAAAAAGGTTAGACGAAATGAGTCAATGGTAGATTTAATTTGTTTACCCTTGCATAAATTAGAAGTAATTCTTGGAATTAACTAGCTAACCACTAATAATGTGCTACTGGATTGTGGAAATAAACGAGTTGTTTATCCTAATCCACCATCATGTACCAACTCAAGGGGCAATCTTAATTTTCTTTCGGCAGCTAAGGCTAAAAGACACTTGCATAAAGGTTGTCATGGGTATATAGTGATCTTCTCTATGCAAATAGAAACTGGGTTAGCCCTTGAAAAATCCTTGTGGTAAGTGAATTTCCTAAAGTATTTCTGGAAGACATTAGAGGACTACCTTCGGAAAGGGAAGTAAAGTTCACGATTGAAACTAATCCTGGAGTAAAACCAATAACAAAGGCTCTATACAGAATGGCTCTGAACAAGATAGTATAGCTAAATAAGAAGATTGAGGAATTGTTAGAAAAAGGGTTTATTAGACCCAATGTGTTACCATGGGGAGCTCTAGTGCTTTTTTTCAAAAAGAAAGAAGGAAGCTTGCGACTGTATATTGATTACGAGAGTTGAATAAAGTAACCGTAAAGAACAAGTATCCACTTCCCAGAATTGATGACCTACTCGATCAGTTATCTGGTTCATGCATATTTTTAAAAATTGATCTAAGGTCTGGGTATCATCAGCTACGTGTAAAGGCAGAGGATGTACTTAAGACCTCATTTAGAACTAGATATGGGCATTACAAATTCTAAGTGATGCCATTTATGCTTACCAACGCACCTGTAGTATTTATAGACTATATGAATCATATTTTACGTCCATATTTAGACCAATTCATGGTAGTCTTTATTGATGACCTTCTTGTATATTCAAGAAGTAAGGATGAGCATGAAGAACATCTGAGAACTGCAGTGGGCACACTGAAAAACAAGCAACTCTATGCTAAGCTAAGTAAATGTGAGTTTTGGCTTATAGAAGTAAAATTCCTAGGCTATGTAGTCTTACAAGAGGGGGTCTCGGTAGATCTTAGTAAAGTGGAAGCAATACTAAATTGGAAAAGACTAGAAAATATGGCTGAAATACATAGTTTTCTATGATTTATAGAGAATTTCTCCAAAATTGCATTACCTTTGATGAGATCAACTCTAAAAGCTCAACAATTTATGTGGGATGAAAATTGTGAGAGGAGCTTCACAGAGCTAAAGGAGAGATTGATGGCAGCGCCAATATTGATAATTCATGATCCACAATTGACCTATGTGGTCTATAGTAATACGAGTAAGCTTGGATTGGGATGTGTCCTTATGCAGAAGGGAAGAGTAGTAGCATATGCCTCCCATCAATTGAAGCCCTATGAAATGAATTATCCCACTCATGATCTTGAGCTGGTAGCAGTTGTGTTTGCATTGAAAATCTGGAGACATTATCTCTACAGTGTGACCATAGAATTATACTACGACCATAAAAGTTTGAAATATTTATATGATCAGAAAGAATTAAACATGAGATAGTGCCAATGGATTGAATTGCTTAATGACTATAACCTGGAAATTAAATACCATATAGGAAAGGCCAATGTTGTTACAGATGCATTAAGTAGAAAAACAGCACAGGTGGCGGCCTTGATAATGCAAGAGCAAAAACTAATCGAGAACTTTAGAGACCTTAATCTATCTAATCATATTTTGATCAATGACAGCAATGTTATTCAAGCATAAAATGACTTACGAACTGCAATTGAGGAAGCTAAGTTACAGGATGAATAACCATAAAGTATGAGAAGTGTGATAGAAAAAGGAGAGGCTCAGGAATATAATCTATCACCTAGTAGACTGGTTAAATACAAGAAACGAATATATGCTCCACCCCAAACTGGCATTTCTTGAATTTTTAAGAGCATCGGTTCTTTTTATTTTTTATTTTATTTTCAATATACCTTCTACGACGCTTACTTGGGCAAGCGTTATAGGACGCATTGACCTCCAATGGCTCTTCCCCACGGAAGCGCCATAGGAGGTCAATACCTCCTATGACACTTCTAATGAAAGCGTTTTAGGAGGTATTAACCTCCTATGCCCCTTCCCAGGGAAGTGGCATAAGAGGTAATAACTTTTTTTATTTATTTAACATAATTGTATCATTTTTCTGGACCACGCCAATTCAAATCCATAGCAATTTACAATATCAATTGACAATGAAAAACAAACTAAATCGGAATTAAATACACACATAATTAGGTCATAAAAAGACAAAAAAAACGTGGACCAAATGTTATTAAATACCATTCGCAAGAACTCTAACATTTAAGTTGCTCAAACTAGAGCCATACAAGTTTTACACATATAAGATTCAGATCCAGGATAAATTTTAAATAAAAAAAGAATTTAGACTAAATGTTGAGCAAAAAAATTACTTACAGGCAAGGATGCTTCTGTAGGAGGAGACATAAGCAGAAAACAACACTTGGGGCAGGAAGCTTTTCATACTGCAACCGAAGTGGTGACCAAATGTTGAAAACAATTATAGAGGATGAGACAAGGGACCAAGGAAGCGTCAGCTTGCCGAGACAATAGATAAGAAAAGGTGGTAGACCAACTGAAGGGACCAAAAGAGAGCTCTGTGAAATAAGAAGATGGAAGGCGTGGGAGAAGATGAAAGAATAGCTCTCCCATATCTTTCAAATGAATTTATAATGCCTTTTGAAATAAGGAGATAGAAGGAGATAGAAACATGGCTCTCCCATGTCTTTCAAATTTCATTTATAATGCCTTGTGACCATGCTTTAAAAAAATAAAAAGACAGTATATGATTGTAATTAGGGGAAAATACCACTTTTTAAAAAATGAAAAGGCATTTTGGATTTTAGAGAGAAGAAGCATTAAAAAAAGTATACTCAATTTTTTTTCAAAAAAAATAAACCTTGAATGCCGCTTTGACATAAAGCGTCGCCTAAGGTTAACCTTAGTCGACGCGTTACATTAAAGCACTGGCTAAGGTGGAGAAACTTTGGGCAGCGCTTTATGTAAAGCGTCAGCCAAGGTTTCTCCTTTAAACCTTGGGCAGTGCTTTATGTAAAGTGTCGGCCAAGGTTTCTCCAATAAACCTTGGTCGGTGCTTTACTTTAAAGCGCCATCCAAGGTCAATTATTTACTTTTTTTTATTTTTTTAAAGTAACTTAACATGCTTTTTTACAATATTCATACATCTGGCCTTTATCTCTCATGCTTTATATATACTTAATATACTTTTTGAGTTTTTACTTTGTTTAATTTTATATCATAATTAAAAGTCAATTTTAAATTATATCTTCGAAGACAATTATCATATATATCCAGCCCAATTTTAAATATTATGGATAAAAAAATTTATATTTATAATATATATATATATATAATTGCCTTTGTAGTACGGCCAAGGAAATTATATAGTCGTGCCTTAGCTTTAAGCAATTGCATAAACCAGTGCTTTTGATAAGCGCCGATTAAGGCAATAAAGTGTTATTTCCTTAACCGACGCTTTTCTAAAAACACTGGTTAAGGCACTAAATTTTTTTTGAGGCAATTTCTATTTTTTTCAAATTTTAAAGATCTTATTAAGCGTTTTTCAAGAAAGTATCGACTAAGGGGCATAGTTTTTTTTTTTGCTGATAACTATTTTTTTTACAGATTATTCCTATTACTAAGGTGTAAATTTCATTTAAGAATTTTTGTTATGGATAAAGTGTTTGTATAGCTTTTGTTAATTAATTTTTTAAATATTTACTTCATTTATTTTAATTCATAATTAAAGCATTAGAAATAAATAAGTTGGGGAAAATTTATTTGATGACTACATGTATATAATTTGAGTAGCATCTAAACGTTTAGAATAATTTTAAATCATTACACTAGTTATGATGCTTTGCTGTAAAAGGCCAAAGCTGATATACTTGGTAAAAAAAAGAAAAAAAGGCCTTGTATCGTGTTTCTTAAAGAAGTTTCATAGAATCCTAACACTAAGTTATTACGCTTATAATAAAAAGCGTCATAGGTTATAATTTTTTTTAAAAAAAAGAAACAATTACCTACCACGTTTCTTTGAGAAACTTCATTAAATGTGCGCTATTAAAAGCCTCTTTTGTAGTAGTGTAACCATTGTATTCGAATACTTATATATGTTTTTTCATAAGACGTTATTCGAATACAAGACTTTTATTCAAATATGAATATTACTGCATCATGATGTCTATTTAGAACTATTCAAATAATTGGTTTACTATTCGAATACAAAATAAATATTTTGCAAAAGGGTTATTCGAATAATCAATAATGTGTTCGAATAAAAGCAAGTTTTCATAAAACTATTTAAATAACCGATTCAGTATTTGAATACAAAAGACATATTTTACAAGAACATTATTTGAATAAACCAAAGTCTATTCGAATATACTCAAAATTTCACAAAGTATGTAAAAGTTTATTCGAATACCAAAGATACTATTTGAATACTAAAGCATGGTTTTGCACAAATACTATTTGAATGATAGACAAAGTATTGGAATAGCAAAATGATTTTACAAAGCATTCAAAAAAGTATTTGAATAACCAAGTCTCTATTTGAATACCAAAAATAAGCTTTACAGCGAAAGCATTCAAATAGAAAGTAATTTTTCAAGAAAACTATTCCGATAACACAATGTTATTCGAATAACAGAAAGCTACAAAGTTTCAAATTTTAAAATTCTATTTGAATACAATACTAGTTATGAGAATAGAAATAACACCCTTCTAAGAAAAACTATTCGAATGCATTAATAACTATTCGAATAATAATGGTTTCAAAAAGGATTGTGTTCGAATAAAGAAATAACTATTCGAATAACTTAAGTTGTTTTGACTTATGTATACAAGAAAGAAAGTCTATTCAAATACTAGACCAACTATTTGAATAGAATGGAAAGCTTGAGACAGAAGACTATTTGAATAATCGTATCACTATTTGAATAGAACAAACAACTATTCAAGGAAACTAAAGAAACTATTCGAATACATGAACTTGTATTCGAATAACAAAGTCATCAAATCAAAGAAGATCATTCGAATATACTATCAACTATTCGAATACATGAGGTAACAAGGGAAAAAACTATTCGAATACACTAAAGCCTATTCGAATACATGTACGCATACTTTCTCATTATCTATTCGAATACGTTCATCACTATTTGAATAATCCCCCCTCTATTCGAATACTCATGAAACTATTTAAGTAGTCCTAGGGCTTAATATTCACCCACTACTCATTATTCGAATACCACTATGTTTTTACTCCATATACAAATATCTCCCATTAGTTTTGCCTTCATCTTACATCAAGACCTAGTAAAAAACATTCCATTTCATCATCTAAAACTTCTAAATCTTCCAAATCCTCAAGAAAACCTAACTTTTGTCCGTTCCCTGAAACTCTCAAATGAAGACCAAGTGAGCCAATATTGAGAAAAGGGATGCTCCTACACCATCCAAATAGCTATCTACGAAATCTCCAAGCTAGAAAACTCAAAACAAGTTCAATCCAAAGGTAGCTGATGCCTTCTTTAAAGAGTCTTCTCAGTCTAAGGGCATTATGATCAGAGAACTAATGGAGACTAGATCTGTTTCCAAGCCTACTGCAACTATATCAAAAACCAAAGACAAGCATACTGCAAGTATATCTTCTCATGATATTTCTACGGAGAGTGACAATCTAGACAGGACTGTGAGGAGTGCGATCAAGGGCATGGTACAAAATATTAAAGCAGGGCCTAGCAAAACATCTCAGGGTCAATCCTAAAGAAGTGTATTAGAACCATAAAGGAACTTGATAAAAGAAGAAGTAATTGGACCTTTTACTGATGTTAACCCCAGACCACTTCTTCAACCAGATGAAAAGAAGAAGTACAAGGATTTGTTTTCCTCTAGGCCTATATGCCCTACAGTTTATGTAGATCTGCCATATTTGAGGGATAGTTAGCATTCAATCTCCATGGCTATTTGGAGCACTATCATATGTGGCTCTAAGTTGATTTATCATATAGACCCTCTCCAGTTAAAGCCTTTTTGATAAGTAAAATATTTGCATATTCATTTTCCCTTATATGATGATTTTGTGGATTATATTTGAGCTGAATGTAATCAATTTGGGTGTAATAAATAAATAAATAATGATTTTCTTGCAGCCATGGATAGTACCGGATTAAAAAGAATTAAAGAAGGCATTTAAGGAAAAGTACAATTCACTGTACACAGTTCATGCGGGTACTGTTCACTGTTCACTGTTCATGCGGTACTGTTCACTGTAGAAGACGGTGTGGTCGGTACTGTAGCAGTGCGGGTTACTGTAGCGGACGGTGTGGTCGGTTCACTGTAGCAAAATCACTGTAGCAGTCCAAAAATGAAGCCTATAAATAGAGCTTCTTGGCACCCTAAAATGGAGGAGAGAAGGAGGAAGGAAGAGAGAGAGAGAGTTTCTATTTTAGAGAGAGATTTTTTTATTTTTAGAATTTATTTCTTGCATTTTTTTACTTCTTGCATGCCTCCTACATGGATGGTTTTACCTCCTATATGGAAGGCCTAGGTAGTCCTCCTTTATGGATGGTATAGGTTGCTACCTACATGGATGGTTTTACCTCCTATATGGTAGGCTAGATTTTCCATTTTCATGCATCTTGTAGTAGTATTTTTATGTTTTTGTAATTAATTTTTATGCAATATTTATGATGTTTGGAATATATTTTGGTTTTGTTTTTAATTTTATCATGAGCTAAATTTTCCTTTTCCTAGGGTGATGACGTAGCTTATTAATGACGGATTGAATCTTACCTTATTAAATCTAGTTTTAATTTTTCCTTCATGATTGAGTTTTAATTATTGCTCTTAATGCTTACAATTGATTGGCCACCTTTTGGATGATTTTAATATGCATGTTGAGACCGGAAGGAGATACATGTGTGTGGATCCTATAATTAAAAACATAATTTGCATATGAAATATGAATATATTCATATGGGTTGTGTAGTCTTAATTGAGTTCCATAAATCTTAATGCATGATTGATTGTTTAAATTCATATCGGAATATATTGGGTTAGCAATTAATTATAGAATTACTTGACCTTGGAAGAGGCTAGTAATTAAAATAGGGAAACTCGACTATCAATCATGTGGAATAAATTGGACTAGAATAGATAAGTGATTCAATCCGGAATTTATTAAGTGAAATCTAATCCCTAGGGCTTTTACTCATATTTGTCTTTATATCACTTGTATTCATATTTCATCATTTTTATCTTGCAATCTCAATCACAACTAATCAACCGACTAAATAGAATTAAAATTACCAATTTTGGTACTTGTTGATCAATCCTCATGGGAACGATACTCTACTCACTTCTATATTACTTGATTACGACAGTGTACACTTGTACTTCTAAATACACCATCCTACACTCGTAACAAGTTTTTGGCGCCGTTGCCGGGGATTGTCATTAATATCAATACCAAGTAATTTTAATACTAATTTGGTCTTCATATTACATTTTCTTTGTGTCTTTTTTTTCTTTTCAGGTTTTTACTTAGTATATGACCAGATCGAAGAAGACTGAATTACAACCTTGTGATTCTGAGATCGAGAGAACTTGTCGAAGAAATCGGAGAGTTCGAAAGCAGTCTACTTCAATCAATTTAATGGAAAATCTGGAAGGAGAAGCAGTAGATACCAAAACACTTCGTGATTATGCAACACCAACAGTCATGGAGACAACTTCTGGAATCAGAAAACCACCAGTAGCAGCCAACAATTTTGAAATCAAGCCTGCAATTATCCAGATGGTGCAAGCCAATCAATTTGGTGGTTTATCAACAGAAGATCCCAACACACATATAGCCAGCTTCCTAGAAATATGCGACACATTCAAGCATAATGGTGTTACTGATGATGCCATTAGACTTAGACTTTTCCCTTTCTCACTCAAGGATAAGGCTAAGAGCTGGTTACATTCTCTACCGGTGGGAAGCATAACTACATGGGATGCCTTGGCACAGAAATTTTTGGCGAAATACTTTCCATTAGGAAAAACTGCAAAATTGAGGAATGAAATTACCTCATTTTCCCAGCATGAACTAGAAAGCCTTTATGAAGCCTGGGAAAGATACAAGGAGTTTCTAAGGAGATGTCCTCATCATGGGTTACCAGATTGGTGGACACTGCAAACATTCTACAATGGGATGACACATACCACCATAATTCTTGTAGATGCTACAGCTGGAGGATCTTTAATGGGAAAAAATCTAGATGATGCCTACAATTTACTTGAGGAGATGGCAGCAAATGCATATCAATGGCCTTCTGAACGTCATAATTCAAAGAAGGTACTTGGAGTGCACGAGCTGGATATCCTTACAACTTTATCTTCTCAAGTTGCATCTATATCCAAGCAAGTGAGCTCATTGACTAGTCAAGCAAATGCAATCAGTACTCCTCATAACACATGTGACCGATATGGAGGACCTCATATGAGTACACAAAGTCAAGATGAACAGTCATCCATACCTTCTCAGTCAGAGCAAGCTCATTATATCGGAAATCAAAGAAATGACCCATTCTCAAACACTTATAATCCAGGTTGGCGGAATCATCCAAACTTTGGCTGGAGGAATAATTAAAATGTGTTCAAACTGCAAGGGAACTACCAGCAACAAGCTCTTCAACCACCAAATCCACCACAGCAAAAAGTAAATGTGGAAGATGCACTAGCTCAACTAACTATGAATACATCTCAATTCATGGCTAGGACTAATGCAACACTCAGAAGCCACGAAGCCTTAATAAAGAACTTGGAAATCCAAATGGGCCAAATTGCAAATATGATAAATTCCAGACAACCAGGTACTCTTCCAAGTGACACTGAGAAAAACCCAAGAGAGCATGTGAAGGCTATTGCATTAAGGAGTGGGAAAGAATTGAAAGATCCTGTAATTCTACATAAGACTGACGGAGAAAAGAAAGAAAGTGAACAAGAAAAGAAGGAGGAAGCACAGAAACCTCAAGAAGATGATGTGGTACCAGGAAGAATCACCTTTCCAGATAACCCTCCTCCATATGTACCACAAGCTCCATACCCTCAGAGACTTGTGAAGGCAAAGCTAGACAAGCAGTTTAAAAAGTTTTTGGAGGTTTTCAAAAAGTTACATATCAACATCCCTTTTGCAGACGCTCTTGCCCAAATGCCCAGTTATGCAAAATTCATGAAGGGCATTCTCTCAAATAAGCGTAAGCTGGAGGAATTTGAGACAGTTGCACTTACTGAGGAGTGCAGTGCCATTCTGCAAAAGAAACTACCACCAAAGCTGAAAGATCCAGGAAGCTTTTGCATACCTTGCACCATAGGTCAATGTAACTTTGAAAGAGCACTTTGTGACCTAGGAGCAAGTGTAAATCTTATGTCCTTATCTGTCTACAGAAAACTTGGTCTTGGAGAGGTGAAGCCTATCACAGTTTCACTTCTTCTTGCTGATCGATCAATTAAACATCCGAGGGGTGTCTTAGAAGATGTTCTGGTGAAGGTGGACAAACTCATATTTCCAGCTGATTTCATCATACTCGACATGGAAGAAGACCAAGAAATTCCTATCATTCTTGGGAGCCATTCCTAGCAACTGGGAGAACTTTAATAGATGTGCAACAGGGAAAGTTGACTTTACGAGCTCGAGATGACCAAGTGTCTTTTAACATTTTTAAGGCTTGGTCATGTCCAAATGAAGGTGACACCTGTTACAGAGTAGATATATTAACTAGGTGCACAAAAGACGTGGTGAACAAAAGCTGCATGAATCAACCACTCGCAATGGGAATAGTAGATGTTTCAAAATCAACTAATCCTGAAGTGCACAAAGAATATTGGGCAATAAAAGCTTTCAATTTTGACTCAAAGGCAGCTAGTAAAAAAAGACTTCTCCAACTCAATGAGCTTGAAAAATCCAGACAACAAGTTCATAAGAATGCAAAGTTATACAAGGAGAAGATAAAAATGTGGCAGAAAAAAAGAATTTTGAGGAGAGAGTTCACGCCGGGACAAAAAGTTCTGATATGCAACTCAAGGTTAAAGCTATTTCTGGGAAACCTGAAATCAAGGTAGTCAGGACCTTTTACTGTGGTTCAAACATGGCCATATGGAGCAGTGGAGAATCAAGATGGTGATCGAAAATTTAAAGTGAACGAGCAAAGGCTGAAAGAGTATAATGACGGTGCACTCAACACTTTGAAAACTGTCATCACTTTGGAGTAAACAACAGGTAAGTCCTAATTTTTTTTAAAAAAATAAAAATAAAAATAAAAAAAATTTATTGCTTGGGTCTTTGTCTAGCTAAAGACGTTAAAGAAGGGCGGCTATTTGGGAGGTAACCCAAAAACTTCTTTTCCTTAATCTTTCATTTTTCTTTCTTACTTACTGAAGCACACAGAACTGCATCTTTAAATTTTAGTCTCATCATGGAGGAAATTATTGTAAAGCTTAAGAACAGGTTCCCTACTCTTCCCAAAGATGTGCTTAGGAAGATCTATAGATGTCGACTTGAAAGAATGAAGACATTCAAGCGTTTGGGCCTTCCTGAGGATGTCCGCTGGATTATTGAAGCTAAGGTACGTTTAATAGGTGAGATTCATGATTCATTTATTAAACCTATGCCAGGTATGGGAAGAAGCTCTTATTCCAAAAAGAGAAGAGCTAAAAGAATGAAGGTTTGTCCTAAATGTGCAAGGTGGAATTGTGATCAGCGCTGTAAGAGCAAAGGTATGGTTTCTATAAATCGAGAAGATAAAATCCAATTTATAAAGGATGGATTGAGTAAGGAGTCATTGGATGATATCATTCAGACTCTTGAGACGCATCCTAGTGGCGATGTTCATCATGTTCTTCTTGATTTATTAGACATATTCAACAAAGAAAAAGAGCGCTACCGTCTTGGGAATCTGACGTTAAAAGACCCTGTTTGCCAGTTTATAAGAAAACTGGATGGGAAGCAAATCCTCGATTCATAGAAAGCGTTTAAGCCGTTACTGGACGTAAAACCAGAGGAAGATGTGAGCCACAATCACAACTACTGTACATAATCTTACTTTTGTCAATCTGTCTTATCTTGTTCAGTAACTTTTGACTTTCTTTACAGACTTTACTTAATTTCTTGGCACAGTGGCCCACTGGTCATTCGTGTCAGAAATTTTTTTCAAATTTTTTTGAAAAATGTGTGATTTGCATGATTTTGTTGTCGCAGTTTTTGTAATATAAATATGTAATCTTCCATTTGTAAAAAAACACAAAATGTCTGAGAGAGAAAAAGAGAGGAGTGGTATCACTCTAAAATGCAGTTTTAAATCTATATGCATTTTTGGTGAAACTGACTCAGGAAAGGATGGAGAGTTTATACTTGCAGCACAGGAACTGGGACGTGCACTAGCCGCTAGGAAAATCAACTTTGTCTACGGGAGAGGTCTCGGGGGCCTGAAGTTAAGTATGGCTATTCCTGCAACCATTAATGGTAGCACGGGTTTGTGTGTAAGGATAAAGGAGTTAGAACATCAATTCTTCTTCTTAGGCCAAGAGTTAGAGGTTTCAAGTCTGCCTGAACGAATGGGACGTATGTTTTACCGTGCTGATGCTTTTATCGCTCTACCCGGTGGTTTTGAAACGTTGGATGGGATCTCTAGCATTGCATATTGGGCTAAACTGAACTTTCATAAAAAACCATTAGGATTGTTAAATGTTAATGGTTTTTACGATAACCTGTTGTCTTTTCTTGATCATGCTGTGAAAACAGGATTCATACCCCAAGCGACTCGTCATTCCATCATTTCTGCACCAACTGCTGATCAACTACTAGATAAACTGCAAACCTATGAACCTCAACCAGATCTATTAGTAAAAGAAAAAGGTGGGCAATCTTCAGATAGCAGTCAGAAGCAGAATCCAGATACCACTCTCCGGTTGTAACTTTCTTTTATCTTATGGTTTTACTCTCAGCATTTTGGTTTAATTTATTGTGTGTTTAGGTTGTTAAAAAAAAGACCTTTCTTTAATCTTTAGAAGACATTGAGGACAATGTCTGATTTAGGTTGGGGGAGGATTATAAAAAAAAGCATAGTTTCTCCATTAGATAGTTAGTTAGTAAAACCATTAGATGCATGAGGTATGCATAGATGGCAGAGTAAAGAGTTATTCTTAACTCTTGAGACGCATCTTATTAGTTGTATTTTTTTTTGTTATTTCATCTTTAAAAAAAAAAAAGAGGTTCAACCTAAAAAAAAAATTTATTTAAGTGCTTTTCAATGATTTTAAGAAGTATATAAGTTTGAAGCATGGATCAATTGAGTTTAGAGATTTTATAGCATGATTGAATAACTGATTGTTGAATTTGGTGATGAATTTTGAGATTGAATGAGCTGAATTTGAAAGTCCCTAACCGTGAGCTTTTGAGCCTATATGATCAATAGTTATTATCTTTCCTGTACGTGATATTCACCTATTAAGTTGTCACTCTAGAACTTGCTTTAAATCTAGTTGAAATTACATGTCACATGCACATTCAAAAATGATAAAGGCATTCATTTTGTTTAGCCAGAGCCAAATAGCCAACCTTGCAATTATACCATTGATAAGCCCCTTTGAGCCTAATTGATTATTTATTCTTAATCCATTAATATGTGTTTTAATGATTTATCAAGTGCTTTCACTGAATTCGAAAGATTAACAGAGCATTTGAAATTTTTGTGAAATGGGCTTTTGACAAGTGTGGGGGTCTATATATCATCAACTACAAAAGTGCAGAAGTTGTTAAAAAAAGTGCAGAAGTGAAATGGGCTTTTGACAAATGTAAATTATGGGTTGTTGGGATGAGATAAGCCAGGTTTATTCATAAGATGGCCCATTTTTCAATTGTTCTATTTACTTAGTAAAAATAGCCCTTCATATCACTTTTTACATTCCTTTCACCTTAACCCCATTACAACCTTTAATAAGTCCTTTTGATTTGAATTATGCATGTCAATTAGGTAGTGGAGATTGAGATTTTTGGCAAGCTTATGTGGTAGTGCAATTTTTTCAGGTGAATTTGAGCGAAACACTTACCCTAAAACACTTGAGAGATTGAGAGAATGAGCGACAATTATGAATTCGGTTCATTTATTTTCAAATGAAGTTACCAGTTTATACTTTTATTGATTCAAGAATACTATGATCTCTTTATTCTTTAATTGTGTCCTTGTTTATGACTTGACACTTCTGATTTTGTTGGAAGCACTTATTAGTTACTCTTTCTTGTCCGAGGACGTCCAAGAGCTAAGTGTGGGGGAATTTGATAAGTAAAATATTTGCATATTCATTTTCCCTTATATGATGATTTTGTGGACTATATTTGAGCTGAATATAATCAATTTGGGTGTAATTAATAAATAAATAATGATTTTCTTGCAGCCATGGATAGTACCGGATTAAAAAGAATTAAAGAAGGCATTTAAGGAAAAGTACTATTCACATGTACTATTCACTGTATACTGTTCATGCGGTACTGTTTCACTGTGCACTGCTCATGCGGTACTGTTCACTGTAGCAAAATCACTGTAGCAGTCCGAAAATGAAGCCTATAAATAGAGCTTCTTGGCACCCTAAAATAGAGGAGAGAAGGAGGAAGGAAGAGAGAGAGAGAGTTTCTATTTTAGAGAGAGTTTTTATTTTTAGAATTTATTTCTTGCATTTTTTTTACTTCTTGCATGCCTCCTACATGGATGGTTTTACCTCCTATATGGAAGGCCTAGGTAGTCCTCCTTTATGGATGGTATAGGTTGCCACCTACATGGATGGTTTTACCTCCTATATGGTAGGCTAGATTTTCCATTTTCATGCATCTTGTAGTAGTATTTTTATGTTTTTGTAATTAATTTTTATGCAATATTTATGATGTTTGGAATATATTTTGGTTTTGTTTTTAATTTTATCATGAGCTAAATTTTCCTTTTCCTAGGGTGATGATGTAGCTTATTAATGACGGATTGAATCTTACCTTATTAAATCTAGTTTTAATTTTTCCTTCATGATTGAGTTTTAATTATTGCTCTTAATGCTTACAATTGATTGGCCACCTTTTGGATGATTTTAATATGCATGTTGAGACCGGAAGGAGATACATGTGTGTGGATCCTATAATTAAAAACATAATTTGCATATGAAATATGAATATATTCATATGGGTTGTGTAGTCTTAATTGAGTTCCATAAATCTTAATGCATGATTGATTGCTTAAATTCATATAGGAATATATTGGGTTAGCAATTAATTATAGAATTACTTGACCTTGGAAGAGGCTAGTAATTAAAATAGGGAAACTCGACTATCAATCATGTGGAATAAATTGGACTAGAATAGATAAGTGATTCAATCCGGAATTTATTAAGTGAAATCTAATCCCTAGGGCTTTTACTCATATTTGTCTTTATATCACTTGTATTCATATTTCATCATTTTTATCTTGCAATCTCAATCACAACTAATCAACCGACTAAATAGAATTAAAATTACCAATTTTGGTACTTAGTGGTCAATTCTCGTGGGAACGATACTCTACTCACTTCTATATTACTTGATTACGACAGTGTACACTTGCACTTCTAAATACACCATCCTACACTCGTAACACTTTTGTTGCAATTTATACTCTATCAAAATCAAATGCAATAAAAAGGAATTAGTTGAAGCAAGGCTAGAGACCATTGTAAGAGGGCAGAAGATTCAATTATCACCCTCCATCATCAATACCTACCTTGGATATGATGAAGAAGAGTTTGATGAAGCTGTAGAATATACTGAATATGACACCATGAAGATCATCAAACTAGTGAGAAAGACTAAGAAGTTTTCTTCAAAGACCAAGAAGTTTTCTTCCATGTCCCTTAGTGATGATCAAAGGATCTTGTGGTATATCTACACTAGATCCTTTGTAAATAAGTTTCAAAATTTCAATTTCTTCACTAGCCGGGACTACAACTTACTGGCCTACCTCATTTCTGGAGTTAAACTGAATGTGGGTGAATTTATATACCAAGAGATCAATAGGTACAAATTGGTCTCTAACTAGACAACTCCTACACCATTTCCTTAACTCATCTCCCTTATTCTCAAAATGAATAACATTTGTTATTTAGAGGGTTAACAACGAAGACTAGACAGATTTAGAAAAACATGGATCAATAAAATGAAAATTCCCATTCTACTGAACCTACATTAGGAACCTCAATCCAACAGAGTCAGAGTGGAGCTAGAGACTTCAAAAGTAGATGAAGCTCATTCTTTAAGAGTTGTTTCTCCCTCTCCCTCTCAATTTGGTGCCTCAATTCAATTGCAAATTCAAGAAGCTTTTAAACAAGTAGTAGAGCAAATCATGAGGTCTAATCAGTTTCTGCTAGAAGATATCAAGAATCAAGTTAGAGCGATAATTAGTGGAGTCAATGATAACTTCAAGTCCCTGTACAACCTTCAAGCCAATTACCTCCAACAAATAAGAGAGATCAGACACAAGCTTGATTGCCTAGAAACTTACATTAATGGGTCTCCTCTCACTAGAGCTCTTGTTCTTGAAGCTCCCATTTACATAGACTTGCCCACTACTGTTCTAACTAAACCACTGCAGACCACCTCTGCCATACCTTCTGTCCTTCCAATGTCTTATTCACAATACAAGAAACCATCACTGATTCCCTAATCCACATTACTCTTGAACCAGTTCTTCAACCTATCACTTTACCTTCTTAGACCATTCATCTACTAGCCTCCAGTTCCTCTGGGGATACTCAAGAAGTTCCTAATCCATAAATCACTGAGGAACCCCAATCTTCAGGACCTCCTCTCACTATCTCTCGTCAATCTATCTCAGTAGCTATACCTAAAGATACTCCTCAACCATCCTCTCCTATACTTACCACTGGACTCACTTATACTATCTCTCCTTCTGATCTCTTTCATACTCCTTCTGACTCTCACCTAGCTTCTTTCTCCACTCCTCCTCTAGCTTCTCTTAGAGAACCTCCTCCTTCCTCCATTAACTTCTCTCCCCCTACTCCCCCTAACCTTTCTAATGATGTCAACAAGGGGGAGAAGTCATCTTGATCTCATGAGCATTAAGTAGTTTTGAATTCTATAGATACTGAGATCATGGTTCTTTTCTAGACTTTAGCTTATATTACTGTTCATGCTCATATTTATTGCACTTTCTTTAAGTTTCTATTGACTAATGATGAATCTTAATTTGAATTATCTTGATCCATGAATGTTTGTTCTGATCTTACCTACTTACTGGTTTTTAATTGATAATACCAAGTTTTTTCATCATCAAAAAGAGGGAGAATGTTAGATTCAGAGTTTTGATGAAAACAAACTTTGGATTACTCAAATAGGATTGTCTTATCATGTTCATATTGCTTGACACTGTGGATTATTCGTATAGTCAATGTATTATTTGAATGGTAAAACCTACCTCCAGTCAAGAACTATTCGAATAATGAATAATCTAAGAGTTATTCTTATACTGATTGATCTATTCGAATAAAGGTATTCTATTAAATATTGAGAGTATTGGAATAGTAAGCCTAACCAATTTTTATGAAAATAACATAAGATAAAAACTATTATAATAGTCAAGTTACTATTCAAACAACATATTTTCTTTACAACTTAGTTTCTAAAAAGGTTATTCAAATGATAGGTTAACTATTCAAATAAGGCTAAGATAGATTTAACAATTAAAGGAATGACTATTTGATTAGTGAGATGACTATTTGAATAGTGAGAGTGCTATTTGAATAGGGAGAGGACTATTCGAATAGTATTTGAACATGAATTTCAAAATCCAATATCAAAAGATTATCCGAATATTTAGGGGACTATTTGAATAATATTTGAATATGAAACTCAACTATCTCAAAATACAACATCAAAAGCTTATTCAAATAGTCAAATGTTGTATCAGAATAAAATCATTTGGTCTTCAAAAGGGATTATTCGAATAGAAGATTAAACTATTCAAATAGTCTTAGTATAAAATGACTAATTACTATTTGAATATTAAAGAGACTATTCGAATAGCCTATAACTGAAAAAGAGTCATTCTATTATGATAGTAAGAAGAGTATTCGAATACTTCATTCTTCCAAAAAACAAAGCATGAAACCAAAGATTTATGAAATCAAAGGAACTTTTATTATAAGCCGTAATCTTGCTTGTTATCTTCTTTTTACATGATTAACATCTTTTAAGCAAGTTTCAAGATATCTCTTCATCAAATATTTGAATATCAAGAAAAGCATATTTTGTGTTAAAAGCATTAAATGCTAAGTAGAACTTCAACTAACACATTCTCTGCATTGTAACGGCTATATTCTTACAACACAAAGAATGTTCAGAGAAGCATTAACTAAGTAACGGACAAATGGAATGCTCACAATGGTCATTACGTTCACTCTAACTATAAATACAAGAGTATTCAAAGTGGAGCAACCACCAAACTAACGAATATTCAATTCTTCATTAAAGTGCTCTGTTTTTCATTGTTCCTTTTATATTTTGTACTTCAGTGATCATTTTATTCACTCTTTTAGAGAGATTTATTGTAAACTCAATACATTTCATTGAGAGATAACTTAATGTGGTGGAATCTTAAGTATGGTATCTGTTTACATTGTGTAAAGGGGAGTGAGTGTCCGGAGTAGGAACTTACTTTGTACTGACGTGCCAAGAACCCACTGAATATTGGAAGTGAAAGTGAAAAGCTCAGAGGCAATTTGAAGACTGAACGTAGATTGTAATACTCTGAATTTTATGATTAAAGGCTTGAGGTTAAGCCTGCATTAAGTGGACTATGTAATATCCCAAATTTTAGGACAAGAGGCTTGAGATTAAGCCTAGATTAAGTGGACTACTAAACCCCAGTTTAGTAAATGTCCTAGTAAGGCAAATGACTAAGCCCAGTTTGAGACGAGTCCTAAGAATGATGAGATATAGAAAAACTCTTTGGGACTATGCGACTTGGCCTTATCGAGCAGAAGGCTTAATATTTGCAGGCGGTATGATTAAAGTGTTGGTACATATGTGCACAGGATGCATATACGGTGCCATTGGGTTGGCAGAAAGATGCTACCCAACTATGTCATGAAGTATGGGACAAGTTAAACAAGTATGATGTATGTGTGGACATATGGTGTTTTCAGGGTGGATCAATATGCCCTGCGCTTTTAAGAATACACCGGTGTTTTGGGAAAAGACACTGGCTTATGGTGCCATATGCGGCCCATAAGCAGACAGCCGGTAATTCCCTGAGCCAGAGATCATGTGGCACTATCTGAGGGCTTACACGGACACTTGGCACGGTCTTGAGGCTACAGGGACACGTGGCATAAAATCGAGGGACTCCGTATAATAAAGTAATATTTTTGAAAAGTGACTTTTGAGGTAGACCAATAAGAAATTGCCATCTAGCCAGTTGTTACCATCAGAAGGGGACATATGTTCCATCATCATGGCCCTCACTTTTTGACTTTTTTGTTGGCCAAATAAGTGCATGATACGTGTCCCCTCTTTATGATAAATTTACTTTATCTTTTGATTTGTCATCACCTGAAGGTGACACCTAGCCTCAAGCTAGGGAAAACCACCGGTTTTCGGTGCAGTCACCTGACTAACTTTCCTGAACACTAAACCCAGGAGCTGGGGAAATATCAGGCCCCAACTTTCCCTGAAAATTTGGATGGCCAAAGGCCCAGGAAAAGAGGCGGGACCCACTTTATTAAAAGAAGTGACACGTGTCACCCAATCAGTGAAATACTGAACAAATGGCACCGTAACATCGCGACACGTGGCATAAATTTTCAAGACTCTTGCTAAACCTTATAATTTCATCCAACTGCCCCAATTATTCAGAAAAATCATGAAAAAATGTTGGAAAATGGAAGAGGAAAGAGAAAACATGAATAGTGAATGTTCTTGACTTCCAGAGCCGATTTACCTCCGAATCGGTGTTTTCTCTCAAAGTACCCTCACAAACCTTCTTCAACTCATCTTAAGCTTCATTTTTATGGTTTTAGATTTTCATTTAGAGGTGTTTGACTCTGTCTCCCTTGCCAGAGTACTACCGGATTTTCAAACCGATTGCAGAAACGCGTAGAGGTAAGCGTAAGCTTTCTTTTTCACTGATTGGTTTGTTGTTTAGATGAATTTTGTAGGAGTTGGGTACTGTTAATTTTCAACCAAGGGTTGTTTTTAGAGGCTTAATCATGATTTAATCATGTATTATGGTTAGATTATGATTTCTGATGATATTGGACCTAGTTGTTGGATAAAATTCTGAATTGGTGAATTGTTGTAGAAAACTCTAGTTTCTGGTCTGAACAGAACAGGATGAAGGAAAGGGAATTTTTCAAATTTTAGGTTCCCAAAGGATTCCTAGGGAAAAATTGTGTAAGTATGCACGTGTTCATAATTTTTGGATGCTTGTATATGAATTGGGAATTTTTTGAAGTTCAAGAGTAGATGCTGTGAAATTCGTTTTCTAGAGGAAGGTCAGTTGTGACGTGTTTTTAAGTAATCAAAGGTTATCCAATGACTATTAAAATTTCTATAATTAAAGTATAGACATAGAGCTTTACTTTAATGTGTATTTTGTAATTTGTGGATAAGTTTACTAGGAGATATGATTTTCTAAAGTTATGCCCTGTTTCTGGAAGGTAATCTGGAACAGTTCAGGTTCGGTCAATTTTTCAAAAAATATGACAATAATAGACAACAAAATATTTTTATATAAAATTACACTTAAATATCTTCACATAGGATTTTAAACCACCCCAATTGGAGTTTAATAGAATTAATTATAATTTTTCAAAATTTGGTCAAATTGCTGGCAGCTTTTGTCTACCATGCGAATTTAAGAAAGAAAGGGCAAAATGTAATTAGTATGAACACCAAGGGTGAAAGTAGGCCTTTAAGGCTAATGTAGCCCATTGGGCATTCACTTTTCATGGCTCTAATGATGTCGTTACTTATCTAGGGCCATGAAGTGATAAAGAAGAAGCAGTGGTTGGAAGATCAAGGTACAAGAGGAGGACACAAAGTCCAAACGGTAGTGAACTTTCCTAACTTGCATGACTTGATTTGTATGCTTGTGTATTGATGTGTTAATTGCTTTGATGAATTGTATGAAGCATATGTGAATGAGTGAAGCTCTATCTCTGTTTATACTATGGCCATAAGTATGTTATATGAAACATTGAGCATGCATATATGTCATTATGTTGGCATGAATTCATGTAAGCAAGCATGTCATGCACAAAGCATTTCTTGTATGCAATGGTTAGTATTGTTTGCTACTGAGATTCCTCGAATCTCACCCTCCCCAACCAACCATTCAAACAAGTGAATACTGGAATTGTGCTAAGAACAAAGAAGAGGAATGTACGAAGAGGAATGTTGTTGACTGTTTGAAGACCTTTCAGTTATTTTAAGGTCTATAAATATTATGTATACCCCTTGTGGGGGGAAACTGTTGTAGTATATTCAAGCAATATTGTGTGAATATTATCAGTATATTCATGTTATTCCTATGTGCCCACTGAACTGCGCTTTGCTACTCTGAGCAATGTCATTACATAAGAGGTATGTAAGGCGGGATTTTTACATGTATGTCTTGCATTGATTATGTGACTACTATGCCTGTTTATGTTGAACATTTTTGATTGATTGAAGCTCTGTTATATTTGTGCAATGGCCATATGTATGTCATAACATTGAGCATGCAGCATGTCATTATGTTGGCATGAAATAGTGTAAGCAAGCATGTCATGCATTCATATGTATCTGCCATACATAGTGGTACTGTTCGCTACTGAAATTCTCTCGAATCTCACTCCTCCCAAACAACCATTTTAGACAGGTTGAAGGATGCATAAGAGTATGCACGGA
Source organism: Albizia julibrissin (assembly GCA_037074505.1). Lineage (NCBI taxonomy): Eukaryota > Viridiplantae > Streptophyta > Magnoliopsida > Fabales > Fabaceae > Albizia > Albizia julibrissin. Next base: position 45,199,767 of record CM073484.1, on the reverse strand, counting down.
AGAGATATGGAGACGTGAAGTGAAGAGAAGATCGTAGTACGGGGCACTACGTTGTGTTAAATGTAATTGATTTACATTTGCTTATGTATATGATGTGTGTATGTATGAGAATGAATGAATGACTGTTGTTAAAGTAGAGAATCGCTCTAGTGTAAATAAAGAGAACGGCTTTTAGTTTATTAAAATAATCGCTTGCTTACTCTGATCTAATGGAACTAAGCGCCGGTGAGTTATTGTAAGGAAGGGTGTTCCATAGGTCAAAATAATTGTGACCGAACTAGTATAATCTCTGGTATACACTTCAGTGATATTTTTCTAACTCTTGATCTTGATTTCATTGCTTTAAATTTCTATTATTTATTAATCTTAGTTAAAATTATATTATCACCCGATTCACCCCCTCTTGGGTGAAACGCTTGCATTAACAAAATAAAAATCTAGAAGTTTTGCAACATACATGTTATAGCTTTACCTTGTAACATAGAAGAAAAGGCTTTGAAATCCATTGGCTTGTTTATGTTATATGATGATACCTTTATGTTTATTCTCAATAGCATTAAGCAATCCATTGCCAAGAAAATGGTAACTATTGATGTCCCTAAGCTAATTAATGGATGTAATGTCTTCAATTAACTATCAATATTAATATTATTGGTTAATGCACATGAAACTATGTCCTAAGAAGTTACTTCATAGAACAAGCTTCTTACAAATGAGGAATTATTAGACAAGGCATTGGGGCCTGACCATCCCGATTGTCTTAGGGATGTTGGCTTTGGATTGACCAAGAAAGCCTATTATGTTCATCGCCAATCTCATAGAAAAACCAGGAAATTGACGAGCTAAAGACATTGACTGCTAAAATGGCCACACAGATAGAATTTCTAACACAACAGCTTTTTAGGGAGCGAGTGGCGAGGTAGGAAGGGACAAATGGCAGCCCAAGTAATAAAGACAGCTACACATCCCCCCTTAATCCTACCTCAAGGAAAGGCTGAAGTTAAATGTTTGGCATAATGCCTTGAATGCCATATAGTTGCAACTAGCTACATGTACAACCGTCCAGAGGATACCATGATCCATAACTTGGCTATGCCTCCAAAGCATGTAAATGTGGAGCTGAAAATCCACATGGACCCCCACTATCATCTTCTTGTGCCTACAGGAGATGCGGAAACAATAGGAGAGGCTGTGGGTAGCATTGTTGCATGGTCTAGCCCTCTACTTCGATTATGCAAGCAGCAGAAGAAGCCCGCCACTTAGAATATATTTGCTGCAATTTGAGATATGGATTTGATATATGATTTGAAATTCTTCATAATTTTGTTATCTTAAATTTGTTTTTTAGACCGAATCTTGAGTAACTAGTCTACATAATGGTTTTTCTAGAAAATTCCTTACTTTATAATATGATACAATAATTTTTATTTATTTATATCATCAATTTTATATTTATAGAAGACCTTTTAATATAAAATAATCTTAGATCCATAAATTAATTATCCTTAGAGTTAGTCACATAAAAATTCTCTGACTAAAAGTTTCAGCCGCAATACATTTTACGACAAAATTGTTCTGTCATTAACTCCATCACAAAATGTTTTGCGATAGAAATTAACGACAAATTAGGGTAGGATTATAGATGCTATCTTATATCAAGTGTTTAATTTAATATGTCACAGTCTCAAGTTATACACACATACGCGCGCGCGCGCATATATATATAAAAGAAGCATAAACCATGCAGAACCAAAAAAGCTACAAGGAAGATACATATCGAATCAACTTGTGGCAGCTCTAAAGCTGCAAATAATGAATGAATAATAGATGGATCATACAATAAAATAGTGCATTACTGACAGAATTTAGTGAGAGACTTGTACGATTCTATCATCAAATAATAAGCTGTCACTAATTAATTAACATGAAATTTTGTCGCTGAGTCAATTTACTAACAAAATTCCATCGCTAATTAGCGGTTTTGTTGTATATCGACCCCAATCTTAATTATCTTACAAAAACAATGACCTATCCAAGTTAAACAATTAAACAAATAAAAAATACCGTGTTAATACTGCTGACTCTTGAGTGAGCAACACCAACTTATTTTGCATTTGAAAAACTTGAAGCTATCCCAAAAAAAAAATATATATATATATTTGACACACATGATCAATCTCCTCTAGCAGTTCCACGGTTGATCTGAAGATCGATAATGAGCATTAAAGTAGAGAAAAGTCTGTTTGCCAGAACAAGAAGTAGTGAGTTGAGAAGAGAAGCCATTGTAGGAACCATCCAACTTTGCTAAACAAACTTTTGTAATCAAATCGAACAGTTCATTTCCTCCCACAAGAGGTTGGGCCGCATATTCCTCAATTGGCATCCACTGGCCAAACCAAAACCAAATTAGCCACTTAAGCATTTTAATTTTTTCAAATTAATATTAATTTATTTTTTGTACTCTAATTTGAAAATGATTTTAAATCAAAATTTTGGTAGATGGATACCTGAGCTGCGTCAATTTCAGAAGCTTGCCTCTGGATGTCAAAGGTACGCGGTTGCAACATGCAAATAAAGAACAAATCTGATTTTTGAAAGAAGGACTTGTGACCTTGCCTGAATCATAAACACACGTTGTTTGAAAAAGTCCAAGTAAAATATTCATTTTTGTTGCTTTTGTGTGTGATGGCGCGCGCGCGAATCATTTAATAACTAGTGTCCCAATAATATGCTATTGAAATATATTTTGACCTTTAGTATATCATACCATGTAATAGTTTGTGTTTAATGCAGTCCAGTCATATTAATATGAATAGTTTTTAGTCATAAACAGAAATTCAATTTTTTGTAATTCGCATGGAGCGTTTTAAAAGTAAAATAAAATAATTAAACTGACCTTTTAATTCCACATATTTAATATTTCCAAAGTATATATATAGACCTCTCCCTTATAACAAAAATTCAATTATATTGAATTATCTATATTTCGTTCAAATTGTAAAGATATTACTTCAGCTTTAGGATGAAGTTTGTGTATATTAATATTATAAAATTAAACAAATATCTTTGTGATTTCAACTACATTTAAGGGAGTTCTTCATGAGAAAAGTCTGTGCAATTTTATAAACAATGGTAGTATTTATGCTGTCTAAGCAGTGAATTTTAAAAGAAATTTATGTTGATTTCAGAAATTTCTTAAAAAAATTAGACATGATTTTAATTAATTTTCAACTAAATTTATATACCTTCAGCATCAATAGTTTTTAGAAGTAAATAGTTAATTGACAGTGAACCAAAACAAAATTTACTTCAAAGATATATATACCTGAATGCTAGAACCTCAACGAAATCTGTGTCTATCTGAAAATAAATAAATAAATAAGAATAATCGGTTTTAGACTATGAAAAATGAAAGCCTTCAAAAGCTAGAGGAATAGAAGAGGCAATGCATATATTGTATGCATGCTCCTTAATTACCCCTGTTTCTTCTTTGACTTCTCTGGTTGCGGCAGTACATATGTCCTCACCCTGTCAAAGGATTTATATATAAAATCAGATTCAGTGTCAGAATTTGCATTATTAATCAATATATATATATTCTTAGAAGTGCTTACCGCATTAACGGCTCCAGTGGGCAACTTCCATAGTCCTATTCCGCTGAATCTGCCATATCTCTCTTGAACCACAAGCACCTATAGAATGAAAAAAAAAAAAGGAAAAATTTTTGCACACAAATTATCAGTACTGTAGAAGAAGATTATTAATTCAAATCCAAATTTTTCAGTAACCATCTGAAAATACCCCCTCCACTTTTAAGTATAGGAATAAGAGCAAGGAATTTGTTTTAATTCAAAATATAATATCTCAATTAACTATTCTTCTCCTCAATTTATAACTTTTTTCAATCTATCAATATTAATAAAACATATATCAAATAATAATTTCTATCAACAAGATAGTTTTCAATGCAAATGATTAAAGTGAGTATATAAGAAAGGCCAATATATATTTTTTTTATAAATCATTAACTTAACTAATTTTATTAGAGGGGAATTACTACAAAGTTTTAAGGAAGAGATTTAATCACTCAAAAGCCCGATAATAACTATAGAAGGACATACTGACTTGCAGTTGAGATTTTTTGATGATTAAATCTTTATTTATTTATTTTTTTCTTGCCAGCGTAAATCATTTTCATGAGACCTCATAATAATTCTCTTTTTTATTAATTCCTGTCAATTATTTATTTAGCTCGCACGTTTAAGATTGAAAGAGGGTATTTCCTAGAGTGATGTACCAACCTCTCTTTTGGAGTTCACAACAAAAGCACCAATGCTGACACGATGGGAAGCATTAGCTGGAAGACTGTCAAGCATATCATTGGGAATCCAACGTACAAGCATCAGATAATCAGGCTCTGCATGGTGATACCTAAATCCTGCCTGCATTTTATATATATTCTCCATTTGTGTTAAATATATGGTATACGTTTAAATTAAACATAAAAGTAAAATAACAAAATATAACAATTAATTAAGGCTGATGTATATAATTTCGCTCTTAAATAATATTATCACCTTGGTAGCAGCCTCAACAAGATTTGAGAATTCTATAGGCAACTTGATCCACACGCCTTTCTTTCCCTGCAAAATCACATTTAGATTAATAAATGAATTAATTATATATATAGTTGAGAGAGGACCTATAAAGGGAAAACAATGTGAACAAAGTTAAATTATTAGATAGTACTACCTCTTATCCTTAATATTATATAATTAATTTGGGTAAAATAAGAAAATTAGTTAAATTAGTTAATTGTTAAAAATGTGTGTTAATTTCTCTAAAATACCCTCTGAAATTGTTTGCATTGAAAGTACCCCTTGATACAAATTCCTTTAACATCTGTAATTGATAGGGATAGTTTGTTACAACCAAATTGAACCCCCAACTAACTCTCATGTTAAAGACCATATGTAGTAGTTACTTATGCTATAACATGTTATTAATTATATTAAATTTTTATCATGAATGTAATGAACCATATCATAGAGACCCACTCCTCAGCGGTTGACTTCTTTTCTCACTTCATGTAATGGTGTAAGAATATTTTTGCTCAGAGAATCTATAACGCTTCTTTATTTCACAATTTGAAACCGTTCAATATGGGCAAAAATAACCATCATGTATAAACAATTCTATAGTAGAGCACATATTTTCCGATTATCCATTATTTTTGTATAATTTATTCCTCCTTATTTTATATATTTTGGGAATGATTTTAGGCTGTTTTGGATTTTTTAGGAAATCTTTAGATTAGTAGCCGATTTTAGGAAACAATATAAATCTAAATTAAGTATGAGATTATTGGACATAAGTTGTTAATATTTTAGTTTCCTATTTTATGATGGATTAATATTTCTAAATATATGTAAAATCACAGTCTCATTTAATTCTTCCAAGTTAAGGAAGAGAAGATTATTAAATCATGTGGTGCAGAATTATTTTTAAAAGTTTAAAGAGAATCTAATGACTAGATTTTAATAGATCAATTCAATTCTAATAGGCTCAAATTTTATACCCAGAGTTCTCTCACTCTCCTATAAAAATTAACCTAGCCACACATGATTATTCACGCTTTCATTGAGAGGAAGCTCACTTTCTCTCGCCTCTCTTCTTGCCTTTTGGACGTCACCCAGATCCTCCACATAATCATTCATCATTCCTTCCAATTAATAGATTTGGTCATCCCCTTCATCACTCTCCATTCCACATATAGAGACCCACAGCGACGTATTCATCAATCATTTGGCTATCTCATTCTTCACTCAACTAATTGAATTCATTACTCATCAATGGCCGTGACTTGTTGCTTGGGTTTGAAGAGGAGAATTTGATAAAAGCTTGAGCTTGCTTTGGAGACAACTTTGGAGGAGCATAGAGGAAGTTAGAGCCTCGAGCTCATACTTGAAAACCATAAGGGAGTGACTTTCCATTTATTATTTTGAGTAAAGACTTGAGATTATTTACTTTTAGATAATTTTAAATTATATTACTTGAGAACAATATATTTTTAAATTGTAGACATATTTCTTTTGGATATGATTGATATTTGGATTTATTTTGTTCTTGAAACACTTGCTAAAATTTTTGTTTGCAAACCTTTAGGTTGTCAATTGAATTATTAATAGATTTTTCATTATTAATTTAATTATTAATTTGATTTATCCTCTTGATTGTTCAATTGAGTTGGTTAAATGTATAATTTTTCAATTAGACAATTACAAACATAATTTCCTAAATTATTTTGAAATTAATTGCGATTGGTTTTTAATAGATTTAATTAGTCAGCTCTTATTTCATTCTAAGTTTTTTTAGTGGATTAAGTGTTATTAAACATGAAAGTTTTTCATTTTTCAATTAGGTGATTAAATTTGTTGATTTCATTCTTTTATCAGTCTCCCTTTAGTCTAATAAATTAATTGGGCAAAGAAAGTTAATTCTATGTGAATCCTAAGTTATTCCATTTACCTTACTTAAAATAAACCTTCATTACCTTTTTTTTTTCTTAGCTTTTCGTTTATTATTTTCATAACCCCCCCCAAAAAAAATTATATTTGCATTCATTTAGGTTAGTTTTATTTTCATATATGTTTCGAGTCACTTGCATATTGCAATTAGTTAGTTCATTGCATTTAAAAGCAGATAGTTGTGTTTTCCATCCTAATCTAGTTTCATTCCACTCCATCTTTCATCACCTAAATTCAATTCTAAAGAAAACTCACAGATTGTTTTTTTGGGAGAATGACCTAGGTTGACCCTAAACTACATAATTATTTGAAACCTAGTTTAATTGATTGCTTAAGTAACAAAGGTAACATCAGTTGCATATAGTTGAATATATATATATATATATGCATATAGTGTGAGAGAATTTGCACCTGTTGTCTCCAATGTGAGATTGAAGCTTGTAACATAGAAGAAAAGGCTTTGGAATCCATTGGCTTGTTCATGTTTACGATGATACCTCCATGTTGATCCTCAACAGCATTCAGCAACCCAGTAATTGGTTTTCTCTCATTCTTCACACATGACCTTGGCACTACAGTTTCACTCTGATCGTGGCCTAAACAAATATTTTCACAACCCATAACCTTAATTTAATAATTAGTACTTTAAAAAACAATATATCATATATAGAACAAGCGAACAATTAATTATTCTTCCGTCCCTAAAATGCATACCGTGAGGAATAATGGCACTGAGATAACTACGGAAGCACCTCTTTGGAATTACAGAAGAAGAAGGCGACGACGATGACGAAGACAAAGGCGACGAAGAAGAAAGGAAAAACTTGGAAGCTGATCTGAGACCGAACCTATGCATGTTATTGATGATTGAGTTTTTGAAAAACAGAGACAATATAATAATAATGATTGAAGATTTGAAGATGGTTTGAGAGAGTGGAGAGCAATAAAATTTATAAGTTTGGAGATTGGAAGTGTATATTATATATATATATATATATATATTTGGAGGGATGAGTGTTGACGAAGGGCAGTTTCCGTGGAATCTGAGGCGAGGCTGCGGACTTTGAATGAGTCCTAATTGATAAACGAGGAATTGCTTCGATACTGTGTTGATGGAACTTAGAGCCTATGGAATTAGAATACGTAAGATAATGCCAAAAAGTATATACTTTTAGCCTTCTGAATTTATATAAATTTTTAATTTGGTTGTTTAATTTTATAATATTATTTTAGTCTCAAATGACATATTTTATGCCAATCATAATTATTTTAAGAAGTTACACTTTATATATTAGAAACGGTTAACGTCAATATTAAAAATTTTAATATTAGTATTTTTGTTTTTTTAATAAAAATAATAATATTGAAATGAAAAGATTAAAAATATATTTTATACAATTATAAAGGATAAAAGTGAAACCATATAACAATTCAGCAGCATACAATAATAAATTGGTTACCATGTGGGAAATTATATATTCATGTTGCTCATTGGGATTCCTTGATGATTACATTCTTTCTTTAGGGTCTTATAATAATTAATATGAAATAGGGAGAAGCAGAAAGAAGCCTTTAATCTGGACGGGGGCCTTTAACCAACACGTTCATTTCTCTCCGAGTAAGCAACCTGTGGGCTCCAATCCTCGCGGAGTCTTGCTTTCGCAGGCCTCTTTTTTCCCCCTTTTACTATTATTGTTTGGTCAGAATCTTCTGAACAGTGAGCATTATATTATTATGAACCAAACTGAAAAAAATACATATTGAAAGTTTTAGACTACAGGAAAATAATTTTGAAACAGAAAAAGAACAATTTTTCTACCTCTACCTTTATAAAAATTTAAGTGTGATCATTTAATTTTATAAAGTATTTCTCAACTCTCCAAATTCTGACTTCGTTAGTCTTAAATTAATGATATTTTTTGTGTCAATCATGGTTATTTTTTAAAAAATAAATTCAATATATGTCTGTATTTGTGAATATTTTGTCAAAATTCAAAATTTCAATGTTGTCATTTTTTCGTTAATGAAACTACTGTGTGTTTTTTCTCCTTTTTGCCAATAACTAGGGTGTTAGTATTAGAGGAAAAAAAATGATATTTTATAAAATTTAAGGATCAAAATAAAAAATTACATAAATTTAAAAGACCAATGTATAATTTTGTCATTTGAATTTAAAACGGTTTTCAACACCTAGATTTTCTTTTCCAAAAAAAAAATAACGCTGTTCATTTTAAAAAAATTAAATACAAAACAAAAAAATCTTAATATTATGAAGTTGAATAAAATTAATTGTATTACTTGAAATAGAATCAAACTGATTAAAATTAAATAATTTTAAAAAATATAATTGAATTAAATAATTAAAAAATATTTCAATAAAAAGTTTGAATCAGTTTTAATAATTAGTTCTTTTGATGTATTAAATTTGTTATTTTATGTTTGGAAAGAGAGCCTTGACTCCTTCCAGAACGCTTTTGGTTTGCGTTGACTTTGAATCAATCAAGGGATCATATGGAATTTAAGAAATATAACTCTGAAGTTTATATCAATAACCGTGTCCGCAATAATGACTTTCCTTTTTTATTTCTTTTTCTGGGGGCCTGAATACTTTAATATAAAGACCACATGATTTAATTGATGTCCTTTTAGTGCCTTCAGCTTTAAATTGTTGGCGAAAGTCTATAATTTTATAAAGGTTTAGTCTGAGTATATAAATTGGTCACTACACTATTAAATTTTTTTGGTTTTATACCTTATAATTAAATACAGATAAAGTCTTTATAAAACTATAAAAATTAAAACTAACCATTTCAAACTTTAAGGATCAAAACAAAAATTAATCAAATTGTAAATATACCAACAATGATATTAACCATTTGTAAAACATGCATGTTAGTTTATCGACAATATATATCATCTTTAAATATTTGCATTGGAATTATCCTTAATGGAAACCTCTTTAATATGTACAATTAATAGATATAGTTTGATACTACTATAGAATCGTTGATACACGACAGTTATTATCTACTATAAATCACGATTTCAAACGGCCATATATTTAGGTGTTATCTATGCTTAGCATAGATACATTACGGTTGTGAACCATTATTTATTTTGGACCTATTACAATGGTTCTAATATAATATTTGTTATGTATTAAGGTTTAATGAGGCCATGATATGCACATTGCTATGATAATAATTAACAGGCATATGTAAACAACTATTATAATATATAGTAATGCTTTCATAAAACATAATAGTCTTGCTTTAACAAATGTTATATATTTAGCATCATATATAACAATTCTTTTAGAACAACTATTATATATTTATACTAATGCTAACGTCTTTATTAAACAACTGTTATATATGTATTTGACATAAATAACGGTTGTTAGTTAACAACCGTGATGTATTGAAGGTAACTTCTTTTTTTTTTTAAATGGGGGGAATTATGCTTTAGATATCCTCTTGCAAATACATTTATGCAAAACGAATCAGAATATATATTTACAATTATACATATACAGAATATACTAGTACAAAATATATATTTTACACATATTTTTTACACCTATCAAAACAGGCTACGTGTAGAAAGTTTGACCAGTGGCATTTTCATAAATATATGAAGATGCAAGAACTTTATACACGTGTTGAAAAGACAAAAAATGTAGAAAGTAAATTTCAAATATTTTTTCTTTAATAAATTAATATTTTTTAGATGTGTTTTTAGAATTAAATGTGATTAATGCCTTTAATTTTATTTTAAAATTTTTTAAAATAAAATACTTTCTACATCAGTTGGGATTCCTACAGGTGTAGAAAGTTACTTTTTACATCTATTGGAATCCAACGGGTGTAGAAAGTTGCAAGTTAAAAAAAAAATTAAAAAACTAGCCTGAAGCCAGCCATTCACATCGATCTTGCTGAACCAAATGTCTCAATGCCATCTCTTTCGCAAATCTGGTACTCCCACGGCATGCTAACAAGTCCTTCTCCTCAAAACGCAGTTCCATCGATCAACTTATCAATCGATCAGGTTAGATCAATCTAACTTGTTTCACTAAACCACCATGCAAGATTCGTAATAAGTTTTTTTTTAGTTATCCTGGTTTCTATAAAATTAGCCCTAATTGATTCTTAAATCCAATAATGGTATGTTGTTGTGGATTGGCGGCTGCGGTGGTCAAATTCGGTAGAATGGTATTTGTATCTATCACATCCCTCTTCTCTGTCTCACCTCATGTCTTCGGCTTCTCCTTCATCCTCTTCGCCGCTGCCTCCTAACGGCCTTCCTTCCTCCTCCACCTCGCATAACGGTGCCGTTTTGAAGAGGAAGAAGCCCGCGTCTTGCTATTCCTATCCCGGCTCTCACTTTTAGGGGTTGTTTGGTACGAGGGATTTGGAGGGAAAAGAAAAGGAGGGAAAATTCTTATGACTTGAAATTAAAAAAATTGAAGAAGTGGGGTTGGAAGTTTTTAATTAATTTTTATTACTTTTTTATTTTACATCTTATCTTTATTAAAATTTTATAATCCCACTTCTCCAATTTTTTAAAATCTAACTCCTAAAAATTTTCCCTCCCCTCCCCTCCCCTCCCCTCCATTTCCCTTCTGCCAAACAGACACTTAGGGTTCCGGCGATGTAAGAGATGCAGGCGAGAATAAATGGAAGATCATTATTCTTCTGTCATCAATCTTCGAGAATACATGGAAGATCATTAAAATCCAATGTATCATTTTATTAGGTTTATCGATTCCGTTATACATTGCAGGTTATTTTCTATTTTCTTCTCTTCTTCATTAATAAAATAAGGAGAAGAAAGCAGAGGTGAGAGAGGAAGCCGAAAAGCCTAAAAATCAGATTGTTGAAGGATGAGAAAAAGCAAATGGTTTTTTATGCATTTCGAAGGCAGTGCCCTTTTGATTAATTGTTAAAAGAGGTGTTCATTTGGTATTTCGTTAGTGACGAATTGAGATTTTTGCATAAAACTATTACTGGTCATTGTCTAGAAATTTGGATAATGTGGTTTATCTTCTTTTTGTTTCAAACAAGATTGGAGAATGAGAGAAACCTTGCATAAAATGGATATATATCATTGATTCTAACTTGCACATGAATGAATTTTATATTATTTTTGAGCTTCTACTACAATGACACAACTATGCATAACTCACAGCTCAACTCTTTATGCTATGAATACTAAGGATACATTGTTAAGGCTCTTTCTCATCAAATATATTTAGCACATTTCATATATTAATCCTACATTTTGACTGCAGAGCTAATATGAATCCCTTGTCTTCTTCCTGTTTAATGCCGGAGTTCAATAATTATGATATTGGAGCTCCGCCACTTGAAGCAGTGCAGTCGCCGGTGTCGGCACAGAGCATGCCGGTGAGGGAGAGGAGGAAGAAGATAGCAGAGAAGACAGGGGAGCTGGGGAAGATGGTGCCAGGAGGGATCGAGTAAGATGAACACAGCTGACATGCTTCTTGCTGTTTCCAAGTATGTCAAGTACTTGCAAGCCCAAGTTTCCATGCTTCAGCTTCTCAACAACACACCTACGGTATGTTAATATATATATATATATATATATATATATATATAAGATTCTCAATCTTCTACATTCTTCTCAAGTTTTCATACATCAGAGACTTATGTGAACATTGTTGTAAGGAAACTACTGTCATCGATTAGTTGATCAGTTCTTGTTATTATTGTATGTATATGTGATTGCTGTTTTTGATATATAATTAATTATTTGGAGTATTTACTTTAGAAATCTGATTTGTGGGCTTTTAATTTGATTGTTTGTTGAAAACCTGCCATGATTATAGGTCTGGTTATTAATTATAAGGTTGATAGGCCTACTTTGATTCCAAGAGTGTGTGTGTGAGACCAACGGTTTCACCATTTTTCTTTTTTTCAATGTTGATTTGCTTCACATCTTGCTCATGTCTTGCCTATGTTCTTTCGTTCTTCCCACTACTAGAAAAAACACTTTTAACGTCCCTTATTTGGGACTTTTAACGTCCTTTTAGGGGGGACGCGTATGTCAGCGACGTAATAAATTTGGACTTTATACGTCCTTTGTAAAGGGACGATTGAAGTCTGGGTTTAGGCGTCCCTTTTAGCAAAAGGGACACCTGTAATCCCCGTTTAGAATTTTTTTATTTAAAAATTAGGGACTTTAGGTGTCCCTTTTGGCCAAAGGGACGCCTAAAGGGTTTTTTTTCCATACAGTGCCATTTGTATTGTTTCTGGCCATATCATTCTGAAAGCAAACAGCAACGTATACACAAAAAGGAAACATACAACACGCAGTTTATAAGTAACAAAACACAACATCCACCTCTAATGAAACATTCATGCACTACGTTGTTGATAGAAATGTTGTCCACTAATATAATAAACAATTACTAAGTAAATGTACAGGAAACGATAAACTTCTACAAATCAATGTGTTGAAGAATCCTCCCAGCCAACAAGTCTCTGATCAAATTAATGTCTTCATATAAGTAAGCAGCATCATTATCAAAGATCTACAAATTAGAAAATATGATTATACGAAATCAATGAAATTAAAAGATTGTTTAGCAATTCAATTAAAATACAACCAAAATATTATCATTTGATTACCTGTTGAAAATTATTTGTAACGCCACTTTGAATGATATTATACATGTAAAGTAGAACATAATAGCCACATTCAGTACCACCTGGCTGTTGAGGGCACTATAAATCAAAATCAATTGGTTAAAATCAATAACATACATCATTTATAAAACAACCGTAAATAAAATAACTTAAATTATATTGGAACCACATACTTTGGGATAGAACCACTTTGGCTTGAGAACAACTCTACCCTCACGTAACCCACTAAGCATTCTATATGTTTGGGTCGCGCTACCATTAAAATGTAAAACATTTTAAGTTAGAACAATTTATTTAAATCAAGCATTTCTTTAATTAATAAAAAAGAAATAACTAACGTGTTGAAGACTGATTTTGTGTCCTTGTCGGGCTTTTTTGTCAAGGAATCAAACCAATAAATTTCATTAAGGCGTGGGCAAACAACACACAGGCTCCAATGGTAACTAAAATAATACACAGATTAAAATGAAGTTGAGATTAGAAGAAAATTATTTCTCAAACATCCAAAAATAAAATTTTTTACTACATACCCTTGAACAATTAGCGCTAGGTAACATCACAATTTGGTCGCTACCATTGTGAAGCCCACATAATGCGTCCTTTGTGTGACATCATTATTATCCGATGTCGTATTTGCCGGACACAAGAATCCGTATAAATTTGGTCTTTCCATATCAATGCACATGTGGTAGAAGGACCTAAAATAGAAATAAAATGACCAATGAATTATTGAACTTATGAAATCTTGAACTTAGAAAAGAAAAACTAACCAAATGGCAAGTTTGACCCATCCTGCATCTATCTCCTCCAAATGCATAAACTCCTTAAGATCTTTATTGTCGATCATGTAGGGATACGTCAATTGTGTACCCACAATCCCTGGAGGCATATTGAAGTCGACTTGGGGAATACCTTTGTACATCTGTTGGAGCCGTGCTAGAAAGGGCCATCTCAGCGCATGTTGCTCCTCCTATAAGCATAGAAAACAAAACCAATTATATTACAATGATGCCAATAAATGTCAAGTGATATGAATATAATTCCTACCACTGGTGGGGTTGCCAACGTGCCAATAAGATATTGAGGGATAGGGATAGGGATAGGGATAGGGATAGGGATAGGGTTGCCAACGTGCCAACAAAGGATGAAACCTCCAATTGCCTGACCCAGCGTGGTAATCTCAACGTCAGGGATAGGGATGGCTGCACCTTTTTCCCCCTCATGAACACGTGTCACTGTCACCCTACGTAAATACTGTGGAATTTGATTATGATAGTGGGTGGTAGCTTGTGTGTAAACGAGAGCATCGGCTACAACACAAATCATGGGGGCATCCAAATAGAGGATACACGATTCACCTGACTCTGGAGTGGCAGAAGGCTGGCCCAATGGTTCTGTTATGTGAGAAGGCTGGCCACATGGTTCTATACTATGGGAAGGCTGGACAAGACTATGGAAAGGAGCGGCAACAAGTTCTGAAGTGTGGGAAGGCTGGATAAGGGGTTCTGGATTGTGGAAAGCCTCGGCAACGAGTTGCGGAGTGTGGGAAGGATGTACATGGATTCGTCCAGCGGGTTGTGACTTCCTTTAGTGCTGGGGAAGGCCGGGGATTCCTCGTTTCTAACCCTAGTAGTCTCCATGTGATGAAAATCAAACCACGATTTCATTTCACCACGTAGTTGTGTCATTAGCTCATCTCGGAGCTCTTCTCGGATTTGATCGCGAAGCTTAGCCACAAACTCTTGACTGGGTTCAGCTTGTGAAGAATATAACGAGGCTTTACCAAAATACTTCAAAATACCAACTCTCCTCGGCTCCCTTCTAACACGGCCGGGGTATTCAGCCTTCCCAATCGCTGTTGCCAATATGTCCCTCCGTCCACTTGGAGTGAACGACCCTTGGCTACTATGCTGTTCGAGTTCGTCCTGTAGCATACAATTCATTATGAACGAAAATTAAATACTAGAAATGTGAAAGAATTTCACAATTAATTACTTATGCTATTACTGCTTACAATCCTCGAGGCAACCTCAGTAATAGTAGGATTTATATATTTGCCACCCTTAATCCTCCCTGCTTTCCATTTTTTGTGACGTGGAGGAGGAGCTGGCGCTTGCACAACAATGGAAGGATCCGATTTCACAGCTTCCTTAATTTTTTCCAGCTTTCTGCCATCATCATCCGCTCCAGCTTCCTGTAGCCACCCCGAGACATGCAATACTGGTACTGATTTGCTTCTTGCCTCTGTGTGTTCGCCGCACTTAATTCCTGTTTAAGGGAAAAAGGGAAAAATAAGTCATTAGTGCATTAACTATATTGAAATTATAAATTTTCATACTGAAGACAGAAAATTTACCAAAAATTCAGGAGTTTTTCGTTTAGCTACAAACAACCTCCAGTCCTCTGAAGATAGATATGAATATTCCTGACAAGGATCCAGATGACTCTTGTCACCTCTAAGGTACTTCCTGGAGAGCTTATTTTTAAAATCCTTCCAGCACAAATGAACCTCTCCCATCCAGTGGTTGTACATGTCTGTGGTGTCAGGAACATCGAACGTTTGCTGCAAAAACGGAGACAATTAAACTTGAATAGGAAGAAAGGTCTAAATACATAAAATTTATCGAAAGTTATGTACCAAAATTTGTTGCCATATCATGGCTTTCGTCTTTTTGGGAACCTGCCTCCAACTATCATAGATGATTCAGACTTTGCTTCAACCCAAAAAACCAAGATAACTAATGAAGTGGTCTTCCTCAGGACCCATTGGATTCATGTTGGCATCAAACTCTATGTGAACCCTCTCCTGTTCATTGTAGTGGCGCTTCGCCAATACAACCATCTTCGTGGCACCTCTTGTTCTTCTCGGAGCGGGTGGCTCTTCTTGCCTTTCATTATGCTGCTCGCTGTCGCTCCCTGAGTCACTAGAACTTGACATATTCCTAGACAGAAAAAAAATCATTGTCAGAGAGGTAAGTAGATTGTCAGAGAGGTAAGTAGATTGCAGGTATCTATATAAACTACATTAAGGGAAAAAAGTACATAGGACATAATATAGTTTTATATAGTTAAAGGTCTTACTTCATATTGTTTCCCATATTCCTTCACAATGATCATTTCTTGCAGAATAATCTTCATCATCTACCAACTCGACCTCACTTCCTATAGGTGGATTTGTTGTCAAAGGTGGTGTGTCGTCAAGGTTGAAGGTTGGATCACCATACTTTTGTTTTTTGCTTTGAAGTACAATGGACATATTTTTATTTGCAGGATCTGTGACATAAAACACTTGCTTCGCCTGGCTTGCTAGAATGAAGGGCTCATCTCTATAACCAACTCTTCGAAGATCGACTGAGACAAATCCAAATTGTGGATCTATTACCACAGCAGCATTGCTAACCCACTTACATTTGAACAAAGCAACTTTGAACTTGTTGTAGGTCATCTCCCATATTTCTTCTATAACTCCATAATAAGCCATTGATGCACATATGGGGTTTTTGTCTTTCGAACTGGAAAAGTGCATAGCTTCAGCTTCAACCATCACCCCACTATTTTGCATGGTACTTCTGTCATCTTGCTCTTTTGTGTAGAATGAATACCGATTTATGTCATAACTAGTCCAAGTAACAACCTGAAATGAAAGCCCCCAAGCTAGCCAGTTGATTGTCTCCGACACACCGATCTCATGAGAAACCTTCTCCTCAAACCACTTAACAAATGTCTTGTTTTGCTCAATAGTTATTTGCATGTCACTCTTCTTTGGATTCAAGTTCTTCAAAGTCTTTTTGTGCTCATCTATGTATGGCTGAACTTCTTCCATATTATTCAAGATATACAAGTGTGCTTGCAACACCTCTTCACGATCCGCAGTCTTCACTTTTAGTCCTCGTGTTCCCTTGCTTCTCCCCTCTTCATGCCGAGACTGTTCCTTTTTACCAGATAGATACTCTTTACAAAAGTCCATAGCCTCTTCTGTTGGGATTCGTACACGCAGCGGAAAAATTAACCGTTTAAAAACCTCGAATCCCAATCATGGATCTATCAAAGACGTCTAAATCGAGTGGTTAGAATAGTACCTTTATGTTTTTCGTGCTTTCGATCTCTAGGAGTCAACACCTCTGGTCGCCTCCCTCTACCAGTATCCACACAAACAAGACCCAATGCGGCAGCGTGCTAGCGCCTCCAAGATGCCTCTCTAGGGTTTCTCGTGGCTCTCCAAGTTCTCCGTACAGCCTAGGGTTCTCAAGCCCTTCGAATTTTCTATCTAATGTAGGCCGTATAGGAATCTCAAAATTAATCTTAATTAATTTGAAATTCGAATCAAATCAAATAAATCTGACTTGATTAAATCTGTCAAACAGATTTAATTTATCATATTCATTTAATCTAATTAAAGAGCCAATAGATTTAATTTATCTTTATAAATTAAATCTAAGATATGATATCTGTATTAGTTTTAATTATTTAATTTATCAAATAAATTAAATATAAAACTAACATCTTATAATAATATTATAATCTATATATATTATTATTATTATTATTTTTCGAATTTATATATATATATATAATTCATCCACCCTAGGTCAAATATTGTATTCATTGAATCTTAAACACATCTTAGATTCAATGAATCTGGACATCATAGCTCTTGTTGGGCTATTCTTGTGTGCGACCCTGTAGGCCCACATGAAGTTGGCAGTGGGCCAAAACTATTCTAGCCCACAAGTCGCAAGCGGCCTCTAGCAAGACATTGCGACTACCCAATTCACATGAGGATCGATGATACGATGCAACCTTTTATACAACCATGTCATGTCCCTTTTTGTCACACGATATTTTGGTCAAGGATGAGGCATGGACAACGTCATCCTCCTGTTCCTGACCATCACTTTCCCGATTCCTGAGTAGCCTGAAATTAGAAATGGAAACTCCTTCCCATTACAGTATGGCCATACATTTCTCAGACTCACTCATCGAGGGGCCCAGTAATATCTCTCACTAATGTGAGGGACAAATTCCATCTTGACCACTCATATTCCTCTTCATGAAAACTCCTAAGCCCGATTGTAGCCTTTATCATCACCCGGTCAAAGGTGACTTTTGACTAGGTCAAAACTTAGCAACTCTCATGCAGGAATCTATGATGATCTCAGGTCAGAGGGCACTGTGACATGATTATATGTATGAGATAAGCTTATGACTTAATCCATGCAACTTTATCATAGCGGGTCGGTCCAGCACCTTATACTCCTACAAGTGCCTAAGACTTTGATTTGTATCTCTATACCTCATCAAAGTCATACTGGTCTTATTTCATCTTTGCTCCCGCATAGATAATTGACCAGGGACATTTAGGATAATCTTTATAGTTCATCCAAGGATACAATTATCATAATAAACATGCAAATGATATGATAACAATAAGGAGAAATTATTAAATAACAATAATGTTTAAGGTACAATGATTGGCCCTTAGGGCACAATTTCCAACATCTTCAACTACATATCGCTCAACTATTAAGGCTTTAGGTCGATAAGGATTTTTAGAATACCCTTTTAAGATCTTCATGTATCGCTCAAAAGGGTACATCCACCTTAAATAAACTAGACCGCAAAGCCTTACCTCCCTTACTAAATGAACTACCAAATGCACCATTATATCAAAAAATGATGGAGGAAAATGCATCTCTAGTTGGGACAGAATTATATAACCCTCATTTTCTAGTTCATCCAACTTCTCAGTGTCGATGACTTTGTTACAGATAACATTAAAGAAAACACACAATCTAGTTATAGTAGTTCGCACTTCTTCTTTCATAATGCCTCTAATGGCTACTGGTAACAATTGTGGCATTAACACGTGATAGTCATGGGACTTCATTCCCACTAACTTCAAATCGTCCATTGACACACACCTGCTAACATTAGAAGAGTAGCCCTGTGGGACCTTAATTTCATGCAAACACCCACACAAACTTCTTTTCTTCGCTTTTAATAGCGTATACGCAGTTGGCTCCATATATGCCCTCCTACCATCATCTCTTAGTTGTGGATGCAACTGATCTCTTATTCCCATATCAACAAGGTTAAGTCTCGCGCTCATTCCATCCTTGGTCTTACCTGGGATGTGCAAAAGCGTACTTACAAGGCTGTCACACACATTTTTCTCCACATGCATCACATTAATACTGTGTCTTACATCAAGACAATGCCAATACGGAAGATCAAATAAAATTGACCTCTTCTTCCATATGTTCTTCTCACCCTTAGTCCTTTGATTTTTACCAAAGGTCACATTGACACGTTCTACCCGACTATAAACTTCCTCCCCGGTTAAGGCCCTTGGTGCAACTCCATGTTCTGGTAAGCCATCAAAACACTTTCTCAGCCTACGATATGGGTGGAATCGATGAAGAAACCTCCTGTGGCCAAGGTACACTGTTTTTTTGCAATGCTTAAGTTGTCGAAAGTGTGTTTCTCCTTCATAGATTGAGCATGCTTTATGACCCTTCACACTATACCCTGAAAAATTTTTGTATGCGGGGAAGTCGTTTATCGTGGTGAAAATCATTGCACATAACTTGAAAGACTCTTTCTTATAAGCATCGAACACATCCACACCTTCCTCCCATAACTTCTTCAAGTCCTCAATCAAAGGAGCCAAATGCACATCGATGTCATTCCCTGGCTGTTTTGGTCCAGAGATCATCATATAAAGCATAACGTACTTGTGCTTCATACATAACCAGGGAGGTAAGTTGTATATTACAAGGAGAACTGGCCACGAACTATGTGTACTAGTAAGAGTTCCATACGGATTTATTCCATCTGTACAAAGTCCAAGCCGAAGGTTTCTCGGCTCGCTGCCAAATTGAGGGAACATTTCATCTATCTTCTTCCACTGTGGAGAGTTGGCCGGGTGCCGAAGATATTTTCCGTCACAAATTCTCTCATCAGAATGCCATCTCAACTTCTTCACTTTTGTTGCGGTCGCAAACAAACGCTTAAACCGTGGTATTATTGGAAGATACCATAACATCTTCGAAGGTTGCCTTTTACTTGTTGTCCCTTCTCTACAACCACCGTCTTTCTTCACTTTATATCGTGATGTTTTACAGTTAGGACACTCACTAAGACCTGCATACTCCTTTCTATACAATACACAGTCATTAGGGCAAGCATGTATCTTTTTATACTCCATACCCATCGTAGACAAGATTTTCTTTGCCTCATACATACGGTTTGGAAGTACATTATCTTCTGGAAACATATCACACAATAATTCCAATAGTAATGTAAAACTACTATCGGTCCATCCACAAGTTGCCTTTAAGTTCACCAAATGCAATGTTCCCGTCAGTCGTGTGTACTTACTCCTACGGTATAATGGTGTCTCTGCATCACTCCGCAGGCTGTCAAATTCATGTGCCTGGGCGAAGGATTCAACCTCGGAATCGTGAACCATTTTCTCCATTCTATCTTACTCTATAACATCTACTCCTTCCTTCTTGTGCGACGGACAATCAGTTACTTCCTCACCATGCCATATCCACCTTGTGTATCGAAGATTTATTCCATCACAAAGTAGGTGATCCCTTATATCATCAACATCTCGTCGACTCTCGTTTAAACAATTCACACAAGGAAAAAAATACTTCCCATTTTTAGTTGGAGCATTCCTTCTATCAAATTCAATAAACTCTTCCACCCCATTCTCATATTCTTCACTAGTTCTCAAAGCATTCATCCAACTATGATCCATTGTTTTACCACCTAAACCATTCCCAATAACACTCAAGTTTATAACAATTGTTAACTATGAGATTGCATATTATCACTTTTTTCAAAAAACATTTCGGCAGCATTTCCCATTAAGTGTAAGATCCCACAATTTTAATAACAAACCATTTCACCTTAATTCAAACAAAACAAAACAAAAATAAAGTAACTGAGGCAATTAAGGACAATATCAACAATTTAAAATATCAATTTTTCTTTAGGGAACTAATATGTTTAAATTAGTACAAGTTAAAAGTTCTATGCACCTACACAATATTAAAAGTTCTATACATGTATTCATTATTTCAAACCAATGAAATCAAAATCAATTGGTTAATGTTGAAAATTACTTGTTGATAACTTGTTTTATAAAATAAAACAAGTTATATGTTTAGATTTTAGACTTAAATTGCATTTAGCACTCTAAAATGTGTCTTTTTATATAGCACTCAGCTTCCTAAACATGTTTTATTTTATAATTAAATAAATTATATAACTTATTTAATCTAATAAAATTAGTTAACTAGGTCTTACATTAAAGATATATATGATGAGTAACATTATTGATTAATTTATTTTAGTAAAACATATTGATGAGTGCAAATTTTCTAAATGTTTTATTTTCTAAAAAACTATTATTTTCTAAATTTTTTATAGCTTCCTGAACATGTTTTATTTTTATTTTTGAAAAGGTATATAGAATGCAATAAAGTCATTTCAATTTCAAAAAATAAAAATTAGTAATAAAATTACACAAACAAATATTATTTAGTGCGTAAAATGTCAAACCATATGAACAAATGAGTAAACATATTTAAAGAGAAAGTTGCTTAATTCACATAAATATATACATTTTCATTTATTCATAATTAATTTCAATCATGTATGTATGAAATTAATATAATCAATGTATAAACTCATCTTCCTCATTAAATTAGTAGAAACCAAGTCAACAGGTTTCTGGAATCTCTAGCATACATACATGTACTTATGGCATAATATGAGTGGCTTATAGTTTCTAGCAAAACTACTTTAAATTAAACGGTCATGACATTAACTAAAGTGAAAAAAATAAATCAAAAGCAAAAAAAAAAAACAAAAAAGCTTACAGCTAGCTAGCTTGGAAAATGGCGTGATGAAGAGGTTGGGAGGGAGGAGGCGCGCGCACCACCATGAGAGAGGGAGCGAGTCCGATGCTGGAACTGTGAGATGATAGAAGGAGGAGATGAGAGAAAATGAAGAAGGAGGGATATGGTGGAAGGGAGACGGTGGAAGGAGGCTACGTGTTTTTGAGAGAGGGAGGAAAAGTGAACGAAAGGAATGGAGGGAAATGAAGAAAAAAAGTGGAGGGAAATATGTTTAGGCATCCCTTCTTGCAGAAGGGACGCCTAAACATATAAATAGGTGTCCCTTCATAAAGAAGGGACGCCTAAACATATAAATAGGCGTCCCTTCATACAGAAGGGACGCCTAAAGATTAAAAAGTCTCTCTTTATTTACGTAAATGCCACTGCGTACAATTTTTACTTCCCTTTTCGAATAAGGGACGTCTTTATGTGACGCTAAATCCCTTTTTTGTAGTAGTGTCCTTTATGCTTTTTTAGAAATATATAGAAAGTGTTTGTAAAACATTAGAATACCATATATAATTATATATATAATAGATTGAAAATAATAATAATAATAATAATATTATATATGAGAGGTGAGGGGAGAGAAATATAGGGAGGCAGTTAAGTGGGTGTAAAGACATGGTCATCATAAGCGAGTCTTTAGGAACTAGCATTCTTATTTATTATTTTCTTTTTATTTTTTATCAATGTTAAGCGAATATTATAAGAAAAATTCAATATTCATTACTCCAAGGGTATGATAAGCTTTGGTGTATTGTTATACAATCTTCCTCTAAACTAATTCCATGTCATTCTGTTGACATTTATGATCAATGATCACTGAGACATGTTATCTTTAGTTACTTAATGTATCTTTTATCTTTGAATGTCTATAGTTCCACAATGCTTTATAGGAGATGCTAAGGGTTGTGAAAGAAGATTTATTTATTTTCTGTCTTCATATGTCCTTGGAGTTATGAATCCTCATACTAAAGTTGTACAACATTGGAACAAATTTCATTGTAAAAGTGAGGTCAAGTTTGTTTACTTGCATTGATATAACTTTGTTAATATTTTAGATTGGATTTTATAATAAATTTGATATTTTAGATTAGTTTTGTTGTAATTGTTTTTATTTGTCATGTTTGGTTGTTTATTATCATGTAAACGGGTTTGTAGCATAATAAACAAAATTTTTTTTTTCAAAAAATGAGTTTATATGTACACTTGACGAACAAGGAGAGGTGTAGAAAGTCCACTTTCTACACGTGATGTCTCACAACATGTGTAGAAAGTGAGAATTTCTACACCTGTTTTAGAACGGGTCTAGAAAGTCTCATTTTCTACATGTGTTGTGACACATCAGGTGTAGAAAGTAAGACTTTCTACACCTGTTCTTTCTACACATGTCATATGTCAAGTGTAAAAAGTATTTTCCGTCACATGTAAAAAGTTTTTCCTGCACTAGTGACAATACAACAAATTAGAATATATATATTAGTCATTCATGTCCATGTATACACTATTAAAACAAAAAGTTTATAACAAACCAATTAGTATCGGTAAATCTACTTTCATTCAAAGAAGGTTTCCTCCTCCTATTGATGTTACAGAGATGTCACCAACTCTTCAACCATTTCTTTTATTTGTGACTAGCTAAACCTTGTGGAGGAGGCATTAAAATATTGTGCACAAAATGAAACAATAGATGAAATTAGATATTATAACGTATAGCTGAACGAATGTATATATAAATAAATTGAGCATATAATATACCTTATTTGGATCAATATTCTTAAGATTGTTTATGATTATGTCTTTCATGAACTGCACCACGTAGTACCCACAATTGTTGTTATTGTCTGGTTGCTTTGGCCACTATAAAGAAATTAGAAGAAAAAATTGACAGTCAGTTATATATAAACTACATGTGTATTATAGTAATTGGTGTATAATATATATACCTTTGGACTCAGCCATTGGAAGGCGAGTCTTAAGCCGCCATTAGTGAAGTTTCATTTGGTGCAATCGAGGCCATTTTGCATGCAGTAATTGTGCACTGCTTTAAGAAGATACAATAATATATATATATATATATATATATATATATATATATATATATAGAAACATACAAGTTGAATTGAATTATAAGAGATGATTAAATGAATCTAGAACCTGACTAAGAGAGTCACAGTACCAAATCATTTTGTGTAATGGATTTAACACTATCAACATCTAGTGTCCCCTAAGTATAATAATAGATTACACCATGAGGACAATTACAAAATAAATAAAAACTAATTTAATTCAAGTTAATGAAGTACCCACGCTTGAATGAAAGGCACCATGAAATAAGTATCCGTTCTGTTTGTCGCCCTCCTAATGAATTCATCTTCGAGAAACCTCGCTTGAGATTGCTTCAAATCTTCCTTCATGCCCTCAACCTAGTGCCCGACATTGTCAAGGTAGATGAACTTGATCTTGTCTTAGATGTAAAACCTTATATCTAATAGACTCAGATGAGTGCAAAAGAGTAGTGAAATAAGTTTGTGAAACCAGCATTTGGTCCCGGATTAAACAGACTTTCAAAAACATTTACAAATACAAAACTTATCTCAGGAATTGAACCTGGAATTGAGAGGGTTTTTAGGTGGAATAAAAAAAATTTTCAAACATTTTCATAAAGTTCACTACCTCCCTAAGTCTCATTGGTAGTCGATTCCATTTTATTAAAGTATACGAGCGTATCTCTAATTAATTCTCACATTGCATTCGTTAGTTAATGTTTCTTTATCATTCAGAAGCATTATCTAACTAAGTTATCCCTTTATTATGTTACTGTCCATTTACTAGGCCACTGGTACTACTATTTCTACCACTGTACTATTTGTCAGTTGTACAGAGTTATATATATCATATACATAATCCAAAATATCCAAAATAAATAATCAACAAGGAAAATAAAAAATTCTTGCAATTTCATCCTCTAGTTGTCCGTGTTTAACTTCTTGTCCTTTGAACTGCTAGCTTGTACTGTAGATTTGTTTATAGGAAAAGAGTAAGATTCAAAAGAATCCCAGTAGTAACAGGCAGTCAATCATATAGATATAAAATCATAGAGCAAGCCACATAGTATCATACAAAAAGAATTATCACAACAACATTCAATACACAATATGCAGTTCAACATATCACCATAGTGTAACATCTCAAAAATTTAATGTAAGGATTAATTTATGAAAACTAGATAGTAAGCCAATTTATGGAACCTACAAAATTTAAAGAAACTTAAATTTGACAAAGGGAAAAATTAGGACCTAGTGTGTGTAATTAATAGGATAAAAATATACCTATATGTGTATAAAAACACACACACACACTTGACATCACACACACGTACAGCTCATCCATGCATTGTGACTCCTTCCCATCACAACAAACACACACATGTACCACACACATACCTACACATACACCTTCAAGACAATAACACTTACCTACTCTTTTCTATTCTTTCATTTGGCCAACACATACGTACAGCACACAAGCACACCTCACTATAAATATAATACTCTCTTCCCTCTCCATTCAACGTTCATGCAGCAACTGAAACATAAGAGAAGAAGCAGAAACATAAACACAGAAAACAGAAAACAGAGAGAGAAACGAAGGAAGAACAAGCTCCAAATCTCACACATAACATCATAAAAGTGTTTAGGTAAGTTTATTCTACTTTAACCTTGGATTTCCATTGGATTTGTGGCTATTTTCTGGGTTGTTTTGCTGCTGGAAGTGATGAAATTCGCTGAACAACTTCTGTCATAAACATCAGCAATTTTGTGTCCGTTTTGCATGAGATTTTTTATTCCTTTTCTTCTGTAAACACATCCCCAAACTCAAGGAACATGTTTAGGAGTATGTAGAGTCAAAATCTTTGAGATTGAAGTCCAAAATCATGGTTGCATGTGAGTTTTATCAACTCTGTTTTGGGCCGGAAAATAGAGTTTTTATCATAAACTTTCAGAAGCTCAAACGGAGGCTACAAATGGAGTTTTCATCTGGTTCTTTTTGATATGGAAATTTTAGGATGTTTAGTATAAAATAGAATCAAGAAGAGCTCAATTTGGTGTCAAAACGAATAAGTTATTAATTTTTGTAGTTAGACTGTCAAAAATGACATTTATCAGAGTCAGTCAGTTTCGTGTGGCTTTATGACCAACAAAATCAATCCATTATTTACGAAACTTTACAGGGTGGTAGTATACATAACAATATTTAAAATTAGTGATAGAATGTATCATTTGGATTTCTGTAGAGGAAGTTATGATTTTTGAAAATGGGTTTAGAAACAGGTGCAATCCTGGACGTCCAGATCCTAGTAGTTGATTTCGTGGTGTTTTTGAATTATGTAATCTTTCCCAATGGCCATGAAAATTTCCAGAATTGAAGCACATAGTCTTAGCTTTAATTTTATATATAGTCTGTATTAATTGGATTAGTATACTAAGAGATATGAATTTTTGAAGTCAGTTTCTCTTAAACTGTGTTTCTGGAAAGCAGTTTGTTTGTGTCGAACGTTTGGAAAATCAAACTTTGACAAAAACTTATGAAACTTTTCAAATTTAAAGTAGACATTTATATCTTTAATTTTACGGGTAGAACATAATTTTTGGACAATTATATTAGGAGATATAGATTTTCAAAATCATGCTATGTTTCTGGAGACTAATCTGGAATAGGGGTATTTCGAGAAATGCTGGGAGTAATATGGTAAACCTGGGTAGATTTTGATATTTTTCCATGAAAATATATTTCAATAGCTTTATGTAGGCTTTGGACCCAGTCAATTTATATTTTTCTAGAATTAGTTATGATTTTTGAAAGTTAACTGAAAAATCTGCTAATTTGCTGAACAATAGTAAAATTGCACTATGCAAAATTATATAGTGTATAAGCCACTGAAACTGAGATAATCAACAGAATATGATTAAAGATAGTAGTAATACAAGTAATAATCAATTACTTGTTAATTTTAATTTATAGGAACTGGTAAAAGCCCGAGCCGAAGAAAAAGTTTTGGATAAACAGTTGGACTGAAAAAGGACCCAGGTAGTAATTCTTTCTTTCATACACTATGTGATTATTTATATGTCGTGTATTCCATTTTCTGTAACATGACAGTGCCTGTGGCACAACACGCGAATAAGCCAGGGTCTAAACATATCGTTTGACCATGGACACGAGTTTAGCCGGGGTTGCAAACAGTCGTTTGGCCTTGGACAGTATGCATACGATACGAGTTAGCATTTTACATATCATGGTGCATTGCATATTTATTTATCTCATTTTATATGACTGATTGTATATTACTATTGAGATTCATTTGAATCTCACCCTTTTTCAACATATAAAAATATTTCAGCAGAAGGTAGCGGCTTTAAGGGTAAAACTGTAATTACCGGTGATTGAGGTCCGGTCCTAGCCAGGAGTTATATCTGATTATCTTTAGTTGTGGAATTTATTTCTTTTGTACTCCGTATATATTTTTCAAACTATATGAGGGTTTTCTGTAATATAAGTGAGTACTTATTATCAGTATAGTTTCACTATTTCTGTATGACATCTGAACTACGCATTGATTATATAGCGAATATCATAATATTAAGGGGTTTGACACATAGCACTAGGTATAACAAATTACATGGCCCCGAGCGTTACTCGTGTAAAAGGTCCCAGACATTCACTCGTGCATCACATAAAATTTCAACAGCTTAGTCGTCTACCCGTGCAAATAGGCCATGGGCGACCATTCTACATAATTAGAATGCGTCGGAAAAATTCATGATGAAACCACAAACATACAGCATATCTACGAAAGACAAAGTTACTACCTGGTCACTTTTCTTAAAAAATATCTAACTGTTTACCCAAGTTTAGGCAGGTCTTAGATCACGGATAGCTGTCAAGTCCTATAATTAGAATTACAGGCAACAAATTATTATTTGGTCAAATTCTCTTACAATCCAAGCACTCATGTTAGTTGTCATTAAGGTTAGCATACTAAGTTAAAAGTATGGTCAAAGTAGTCAAACTATCCCAAGTTGGTTAATTCCACCCTTAAAGTTCAATATAATTACATGGTGCCATTACATTTTCTATTTTCACACATTTATTCAAATATGCTAGAATTTTCATCAATATTTGAAAATTCATAACTCTATATACAGATCTCTAATTACAACTATTCCAAAGGCTATGTGACCCCTAATTAGTCTAATTTTAGGGAAAAATATAGCCGTTAGTCATCTGGATGCACATCAGTATAGAATTCTACTTTATTGGTCACTATTCCAAAACTTACCAATTTTACATGACCAATTTTAAAAATGCAAAACTTCCAATGTACACGTCCAATTGACATAAATAACATATCAAATTACATCTTGACATAAAATTTCAGACTATAAAGTTTCACAATATTTGGACATCATTTGCCTATTGAAAAATTTCACATAATCATACTGCCCTACACAGATTCACACTGGCAGAATTAAGTTTACAGTATTTATTTCCAGTGGTCCAGAATTTACAACCAGGGGCCATTCCCACACAGTTTTCCATTTTAAACACAATGGGAATATCAAAAACATGAAAATCACAATTCTTTAGCCCCTATCCCATCTGGACGAATAGAACCCTTTTTGCCAAAATCAACCAAAACATAATTCTAACCACCCAACTTAGTCCAATATCATCATGAATCATTATCTAACCACAAATACATGATTAAAACACCATTAACCCTTAAAAACATCTCCTGGCTAAAAACCCTCATGAAAACTTGTCAAAGTCACAAACCAATCGGTTCAAAATAAAGCCTACACTTACCGCTATGCGTTTCCGCAACTGGTTTGGAAATCTGGAAGTACTTTTTCTGGCAAGAAGTCACCAAACACCTCCAAAAACAATTCCAAAACCTTAGAAATGAAGCTTATGATGAGGAGAAGAAGGTTTGTGAAGGGTGTTTCAGGAGAAAACGCCGATTTGATAGTGTTTCAGTGGATTGAAGTCAATTACATTTACTATTCATACTCTCTCTCTCTTCTAACATGTTCTCTTTATTTTCTTTATTTTTTTCTAAATTTTGGGGATTTTTTGCCAAAATTATATGGCCCTTAATGGCCTTAAAAGTTGTCTGCCACGTGTCAAAATTTTGTGGTGCCATTTGTTCAGTGATCCAGTTATTCAGTGACACATGTTACTAGCTTTAATTAAGTGGGTCCCACCTCTTTTTCGAAGCCTTTGGTTTTCTATCTTGTTAGGGAAAGTAGGGGTCTGATGATTTTCCCTAGCTCCTGGGTTCGGTGTTCAGAAAAAGTTAGTCGGGTAACCGGTGTATTTGCTCGACTCGAGGGCTAGGTGCCACCCTTCGGTAGTGACAATTCAAAAGTAAAAAGAAACTTCATCATAAAGAGGACATGTGTCACCTTTTTGTTGGTCTAACATATAAAAGTCAAAAAGCACTTTTTCTCTTCTCCTTTAAGATGGCAACACATGTCCATTTTATGTGGAACCCGTGCTCTTCCTTTTTCTTCCACATGCCAGTCCATTTTATCGAGGAAAGAAAAGTTAGGGATTTTTTACAGGCCCACTTATGAGGTGTCATTTTCTGAGGTCCCCACATAGAGTAAGATTAATCAATTTAATTATTACTTTATGAATCAACAAGTAGAATCTTGCCAAGTGTCCTCTTTTACTTAAAATGATGCCATACACATATTGTTTGGCTTGGGTGAATTTTCTTCTGACTAATTATATTTACAAGGAATACTAGGCGCTCATATTTCAATATGTTACAACTCCCCCTACAATAAATTTCGTTCCCAAAATTTGTTACAAGTTCTAAAACATAAATTCCGGGTAATGCTTATGTAAGTAGTCCTCAACCTCCCAGGTTGCCTCTTTGGGTGATAACTATGATACCCATATCCAATAGCCTTAAATGAGTGCAGAAGAGTAGTGAAATAAGTTATGGAACCAGAATACGGTCCCCCAGACTAAACATACTTTGGAAAAGGTTCACAAACTCTAAACCCACCTCAGGAGTTGAACCAGGGATTGGAAGGGATTTTTAAGTGAAATAAAAATTTTTCAAACAATTTTACAAACTTCACTATCTCACTAAGTCTCATCAGTTCTTAAATCCATTTTAGCAGAGTATGCGAGCATGTCTCTACTTATGTTTCATACCTTAGTTATGTTTCTTTAGCGATTGGAAACATAATCTAGCTAAACTATCCTTTTAGTTTAATTACCGTATGCTTACTAATCTACCAGCATTATCAGTACTACTACTATACCATCGTCAAAGTAACACATTATTTACACTATATGAAATCTAAAATATATCAAAACAAACAACCAACAGAAAGTTTAAAGTCCTTTTCACTCTAGCCTCTACTGTCCGTATTTACCTTCTTGCCCCTCGAGCTACCTCCCTATACTGTAGATTAGTTTATGAAAAAGAGTGAGATTCGAAAGAATCTCAGTAGTAACAGATAGCTAATCATATAGATATAACATCACAAAGCATGTCACATAGTATCACATAATAGAATTATCACAACAACATTCAGTGTATAACAATGCAGTTCACATATCACCATAGCGCTAGGTATATTACAAGGCCCTGAGTAATACCCGTATAATAGGCCTTGGGCATCCACTTATGCATCACATAACATTATATTGGCCTAAGCTTCCACCCGTATAATGTGCTAGACAATTCATGATGAATCTACTAAACATATAGTGTATCTTATAAATATATGAAAGACAAGTTATTACCTGGTTGCTTCCCTTGAGCAATTTCCAACCGTTTGTCTGAGCTCGGGCAAGCTTTAAGCTCCAGACAGCTATTAAGTCATATAATTAGAATGTACGGACGATAGGTTATTATTTCATCTAATACTTGCATAATCCAATTAGTCAAGTTGGTTGTCACTAAAGTTAATATATTAAGCCAAAAGCGAAGCCAAAGTGGTCCAACTACCCCAAGTTAGTTAAATCCACCCTTAAAGTTCAATTTAATTACTTAATGCCATTACATTTTTCATTTTCACCCTTATACTTAAATTTGCTAGCATTTTGATCAACTTCAAAAATTCATCATTAATTCTAGGAAATTCTAAATTGATTGGTTCTAAATTCTATGTCAAGCTCTTTTAGTATACTTTCATGTATAAATACCCAAATCTAGCTATTACAACCACAAAATTCCCAAAATTGAACAAAACCTAACCTATTCAAGATTTTATCAAACCTAGCAGAATTTAGACATTTATAAAGTATTGTTGCACTGTTCAATGGACATACAGAAAATAGCATAACATATAATATAATATCCTTGATTATATTACATAAATTGTAATATCCCAAATTTTGGGATAAGAGGCTTGAGATTAAGCCTGGATTAAGTGGACTACTAAACCCCAGTTTAGCAATTGTCCTAGTAAGGCATACTTGTATTCTCTAAAATTTCTTTATACATTTGGGGTATTAAACAGAATATCATGGTGGATCAAAGAGCTTAGGGGAAATGACAAAGCAATGCAATGAGAAGTCACACATAACATAGTTAATTGGAATACAAAGTAGTGTTGTTACTGGTGAATTTGCCGATATGATAGTCATGTTTGTGTGACATTTTTCAAGGAGAAAAAATGTCCAAAAATTGTGAAAATTTCCAAAATTAAAGTATACTAATCAAATTTTAATTTGATAGGTCATATAAGTCATTTTGGAGCTGTACATAAAGAGTTATGTATTTTTGTACTTAGCCCAGTGAAACTGGTGATTTTCAGTGTTAGCTTCCAAAAATGAGAATTTGGGAATGATGAGATTTCAATTGGCCAACGATTATATTTTTCCTTAAAACTAGACTCGATAACGGTCAGATAACCTTTAGAACCACCCTAATTGGTCATTTGTACAATTAGTTATGAATTTTCAAAGTGATGAAAATTCTTCCTAGTTTTGCAATAGTACGAAAATTGGAAAAATATAAGGGTAAAATGGTCATTTGACCAATAAGAGTAAGCAGCCATTACTTCCCATTTAATTTCTGCCCAATTCAGTTAAATGAGGAGGGAAATAAAGTAAAGGAGCCATAAATGATTTATTTTGATAAATAATTAAACGTAAGGGAAAAATGGTAATTTTGTCATAAGATAAGAAATGATTATTTTTCTGTAATATTCTCAATAATTTCAGTTGAATTGATTTAAAAAGTTGGAATATGACTACTTGATAATTAATAAGCCGATTTTAGTGAATTATCATCAAGAAGGTCAAAAAGCCAAAAGCTTAAGGCTTTGGTCAACCATTTGCAAGATGACATTGGGATAATGCAAGAGTAATATATACTCTCATTTCTCATTGCATTTTCAGTAGAATGAAGAAGGGAAAAAGAATAAGAATTATTATGAAGGAAATACTATATAAAAAGTCAAAAGTTGGACCAAGGAAATGCTACCACTTGCAAAGCTTTTGGATGATTTATTAAAATCATTATTTATTCATCTTTCCTTCTCATTCTTACGTGTGAATTAGAAACAGGAGAGAGGGAGAGAGCTGGATGAGAGAACAAGAACGGGGGAGGGAGGGAGAAGTAAATAGTGTTTCAGGAGCTTCAATCTACCGAAAACTACCAAATCGGTGTCTTCTCTCAACGTGCCCTTCATAAACCTTCTTGTACTCTTCCCAAGCTTCATTTATACAATTTTGGATTTACATTTGGAGGTGGTTGGGACCATCTCACTGGCAGGAGTGCTGCTAGAATTCTGAACCGAATTTGGAAACGTGTAGAGGTAAGCGTAAGCTTCCTTTTGAACATATTGGTTTGTTGTTTGGATTAGTTTTGAGGGGGGTTGGGTATAATTCATTCTCATCTAAAAGGGTGTTTTTAAGGTCTAAATGATGTTCAATGATTGTCTAAGCGGTTAATCATGTGGTTAGAAGTGGAAAAGAAGTGATTAAGCAAGAGAAAGCAAGAATCCAACACAACTCTTATGAGAACTCTAATTTTCTTCCCTATATGTAATACGAGGAAAGAGTTGGAATTTCATCAATTTGATGATTACATTGAGTGTAGAAGGAAAAATTGTGTAGGATTCAAGTTGAGGGCGAGGTGAGAAAAGCCTTATATTGTGAAATGAACAAATTACCCTTAAAGTTATAAATAGGGGCTGTCAAGGGGTATTTTCATCATTTGGGCCTGATTTTAACTAATCTGAGGTCAGGAATGGATTATACATGTAAAATTACGTAGGATTAGCCTGGGTTATAATTTATAGTATGGTAAAGTTAGACTGGGTACGGAGGGGCGTAGGCCGGGTCTCTGGGGGCATTTTGGTAATTTACCATTATTGAACTAAGTTAGCCAATAATATGAGTTTGGAATAGTACATGGATGAGTAATGACTCATTTTTTGTATATTTGAGAATTTAGGACCCGACGGATTGTGCTGAGCTAGAGCAAAGACTGTGGTTCGAGGATGGATACAAAGTCCAAAAGGTAGTAAAGACATATAACTTGCATAACTTGATGTGTATGATTGTATATTGATATGTTATTTTCTTTGATTAATTGGATAAAGCATATGTGAAAGAGTGAAGCTCTGTTTGTTTATACTATAGCCATTAGTATAACATGTTAAGCATTGAGAATTCATATATGTCATTATGTTGGCATGAATTTATGAGAGCAAGCATGTCATGCACATAGCATTTCTTGTATGCATATTTTAGTATGTTTACTACTGAGATTCTCCCGAATCTCACTCTTCCTCCCCCAACCATATAGTTATGTTAAGTACAAGTGAATAATGCCTGGAGATATACGTAGAGGAATTGTGAAGGTGATGTGAAGATCGTAGTACAAGGCACTACTATTTTGTATTTGGTGTAATTATTTAGATAATCTTGTAGTTATACATTTTATGTATATAGAATTGTATGAATGTGTGAAGTTTAAGCAAAGAATAACTCTAATTTAATTACAAGAAAGTCACTCGCATACTCTGATATATTGAAACTAAGAGCAAATAAGGTATTAATAACATAGTGAAACTTATTGAAATAATTAAGAAGTTTTCTACCGTTTGAAAAATCCTCTCAACCCTAGGTTCAAATCCTATGTTGAGAGTACAAAATTATGAACGTTTTGTAAAGTTGGGTAAATCCTGATCCCATAATGGATTTTACTACTCATTTGTACTCATTTGAGGTTATCGGATATAGATATCACATTATTTGGTAGCAAAGCATTGGTTCTGGCAATAATGGAATTTGCTAGAGTTCTCTGCTACTGTTGATAGGTTATAATCCATGGTTAAATACCTTGTATTAAGAGGCATTGTGGTAGAACTATGTTTAAGAATGATAAAGTGGAGAAACATGGATTGGATAACCTGTGAGTGTATTTGAAATAATTTTGTAAAGTGTATTCAGCTTTAGATAGCTGATGAACTCGAGTTTAACTTGGAGAACTCGAGTTCATGGATCATTTTCCAGTGTATCAGGTGGTCTTGGTTAGAAACTCGCGAGAGTGAAAGCCTAAACTTAAACATAGTTTGTAGAGAGAACTCGCGTTCATGTTAGAGAACTCAAGTGCATAGGGTATTTCCTTGTGCATCATGTAGTTTCAGGCATAAACTCGCGAGAGTATGAAACTCAAACTTGAGTATGGACAGTTGAGAACTTGAGTTCATATAGATGAACTCGAGTATATCTTATATTCTTGCAGTTGGAAATCTCTCTTGTAGGAACTCTTATCTTCAAAACTCGAAGGACTCGAGTGCACTACTGTGAACTTGAGTGCAAGCCTTCATAACATGTGCAAAGATTGAAGTATCAGTTAAGTCTTAGTGGGAAACCATCTGAACTCGAGTGTCATTTGCCAAACTTGAGTTTGTAGGTCAAAACTCGAGTTCATGAGTTCAAACTCGAGTGTAAAGGCAATTGTATAAAATATGGAAATATGAATTTGTGCAATGCATTGTTGGAGACTTTCATGACATGTTATGATATGGTTGAGGTATGTATGAGCTACCGATACCCAGTAACATATGGTATAAGGCTAGTGCTGATGCCTCAAATCTCATCGGAACCTCGTGGTTAAGCGTGTTTAGGAGAGGGAATATTGTGGGTAGGCTCCACATATGCTTGTCCAGTTGTGGGTTGGATTCCCATGATGCTATAGTAGGGGCTCAGTGAGGGTAGCACTGCAGTTAGGCCTAGTGGGGGTCTGTTGTAAAGGTTTGGAACTTTGATTGAAGGTTCTTAGATGACCTAAGAAATGATTAGAGTCATGGAGATGATAAAGTAAGTATTGATCTTTAACCCGAACCATTTTTGTTGTAGTGATTACTGCTCGAGAAAGTTCATTTGATAGGGGTTATGGAAAAATTGAGGCATAGTAATTATTTTAAGGTTTCTTCGTACTAAGTGATGATCC
Organism: Albizia julibrissin; assembly: GCA_037074505.1. Taxonomy (NCBI): domain Eukaryota; kingdom Viridiplantae; phylum Streptophyta; class Magnoliopsida; order Fabales; family Fabaceae; genus Albizia; species Albizia julibrissin. Next base: position 45,164,159 of record CM073484.1, on the reverse strand, counting down.
TTAGTAACCGTGGGGTTAAAGGAATATGGGTATGATATACGGTGATGCATGATAAGTAGTGATATGCCATATATCAATCCCAGAGGATTTGATGTGATGAAATTGGGGGTTAAGAATATGCTTGGAACATATCTAAGATGAAAATAGTGCTTAGGTCACGAATAAGGTTGCACTATGGTTCTGTTTTATGAAGGAAGTTTGAACCTTCAGTAATATTTTAAGGATATTACCCGAAAACCGTGTAGGTTAGAATAGTTACTATTGATTTTGATTCTAGCATACTTATTGGGTATAATTGAGGAAACCTGATTTTTCTAACTCAGGTGATGTTGAGAATCCAAGAATAGAATCATAACCTGAGGATCAATTGTAATAGTTGAATTGGTTCTTAAGACTTTAAGATAACTTGAGTGGCTAAAGGTACTATAAGGTAGTACAGAAATATGTAAGAAACCTCATACATATTTTTGGAGGTTGTTAGTAGCTGATCTAGCATAGGGAAAAATCTAATTTATAGAATATTCCCTTAGCGTTGTGATTATTTCTTGGAGCGGGACCGATATTAAAAGTCCAAATAGTTTGACTCCAGACGAGATGGCAGAAAATAAAGAGGGTAGATTACAAAAATGCTAGAAAAGAAGGACCTTATGAGACTTGGATTTCCGTTATAATTATACTTCCATTCAGAGATGACCAACCAGACAAAGCTACCTATAGAGGATTTTGATCGGAAAGGGCTACTTATGGGGAGTTCTGATCAGAAAAGGCTACTTACGGGAAAAATTGATCAGAAAAGGCTACCTATAGAGGGTTTGACCGGGGGGTTGACCAGTCAGGTGACTGAGTAAAGCACTGAGTACAGTACCGTAGTATGGAGCTACCGTGATGTCGAACCATAGTATGCAGTCGCCATGATAACAAACTATGGAGTGAAGCCGCCATGATGTTGAAACCGTAGAGTAGAGGTACGGGAACATTGACTCTCGATATGGTGCATTGTAATAAGTCTTCCATAGAATAGGTCCTTGAGAGAAGGGTTTATATGACCCAGTGAATCGCCATGGGGTGATCCAGTGCCGATTGATGAAAGAGATTAAGGAAGAACATGCTCAATGGTATATGAAAAGTGATTGTTGCTCTTGTACCTTATTTAATAGTTTTGCTTGTATGTGTTTATCATAGACTATATTCATATTATGAATATACGGTAGGCGGTAAGACCTTTAGGGCCAATGTGCCCTTAGCTAATCAGACCTAATGAGCATTCAGAAGTTGTAGGGTGGTCGCCAGGGCCTATTTGAGCGGGTGGACACCATGGAGATTTCTATTATGCACGAGCAGTCACCTGAGGCCTATTTACGCGGGTGGACACTCGGGGCCATGGAAACTCCTGTTATGCACAAGTGGAATCCTGAGGCCTATTATGTGGGTGAACACTTAGGGCCATGCAACTTATAGACCAAAAGTCTAGTGGGTGTTGTTATGCTATATACTAACGTGCTGAATGCTCTTGTGATGATTATAGTGATGATGATTTACTTAGCATCCTTCATGAACATTACATTAAAGTAAGAATGGCTTGAGTAGCAAGAGATTAAGCCTATAATGAATTCAAAATACCTAATGGATAGTGTGTCCTAGGTAGCTAGACTCGATATGTATTCAACTAAAGTGATGGATTAAGTGTCTTAAGGCCATAAGACCTTATAGGCTAGTAAGTCCTTAAGCTGGTAGAATGTGATGTGTTGAGAATGGAGCCAAGTAGAGGCTCAAGCCATTAAGACCCGATGTGCAAGTCTACATAGGACAGTGTCGACGGGCCGTATGTGTCCAAAGTACACCTTGAGGCCAGCAGAACATTCAGATGGTACCAATTTGTAGTAGAGGCAGTAAGCTTAAGATGCCTATGGCATGGGGGGTGAATCCCCTAGTTGGTAAAGCTAGAATGTCCAGCGTTGTGGTAGTTGAATGAGCCATAAGGCTTGATATGCATATAGCAGGAACCGATAGAGTTTTGAAGAGGCTAAAAGGCCTGGTATGCATACAATGTGATCTGGGAGAGTCCCAAAGAGGCAGTGATGGCTAAGTAACCAATCGCTATGAGAATGGACTAGTGAGTCATGTGTCGAATGCTACATACTAGGTACAGGATGAATAAGAATGCTAAATGGTGATTGCTGAATACTATCTGAGCTTTTATCAATGATATAATTATAGAGTTGCATGCTCTATAAGCTTACAAATGTAAGAGATAGAATGGAAGAGATAGACTGAGTATATAAAGATGATTCCCTGAGGTACATATAGTACCATATGTTGTTCAAAATTTTAAGGACGAAATTTATTGAAAGGGGGGGAGAAGTGTAATATCATGAATTTTGGGACAAGAGACTTGAGATTAAGTTTAGATTAAGTAGACTACTAAACCCTGGTTTATCAATTGTCCTAGTAAGGCATACTTGTATTCCTTAAAATTCTTTTATACCTTTAGGGTTTTAAAAGGAATATTATGGTGGATCAAAGAGCTTGGGGGGAATGACATAGCAATGTAATGAGGAGTCACACACAACAAAGTTAATTGGAACACAAAGTATTGTTTCTACCGGTGAATTTCCCGGTGTAGCAGTCATGTTTGTGTGACAATTTCAAGGAGCAAACGATGTCCAAAAATTTTGAAACTTTCCATAATGAAAGTACACTTATCAGGATTTAATTTGATAGGTCATATGAGTCATTTAGAGCTGTACACATAGAGTTATGTATTTTTGCAGTTAGCCTAGTGAAACTGGTGATTTTTAGTGTCAACTTCCAAAATTGAGAATTTTAGGAATTATGAGATTCCAATTGGCTAAGTATTATATTTTTCCTTTAAGATGACTTGATAAGGGTCACATATCCTTTGGAACTACCCCAATTGGACATTTTTACAATTAGTTATGAATTTTCAAAGTTTGACGAAAATTCTGCCCTGTTTTGTAATAGTGAGAAAATGAGAAAAATGTAAGTGCCAAATGTTCATTTGACCAATAAGGGTAAGCTGCCATTATTTCCCCTTTAATTGATGCCCAATTCAGTTAAATGAGGAGGGAAATAAAGGAAATGAGCCATAAATGATTTATTTTGATAAATCATTAAACGTAAGGGCAAAATGGTAATTTTTCCATAAGATAAGAAATAATTATTTTTTTCCTAATATTCCCAATAATTTCAGTTGAATGGGAATTAAAAAAAACGAAGATGACTACTTGATAATTAATAAGCCTATTTTGGTGAATTCTTATCAAGGAAGGTCAAAGAGCCAAAAGCTTAAGGCTTTAGTCAACCATTTGTAAGATGGTATTCGGATAATGCAAGAGTAATATATACTCTCATTTCTCATTGTATTTTCAGTAGAATGAATAAGGGAAAAAAGAAATGAATTATTATGAAGGAAGTATTATGTAAAAAGTCAAAAGTTGGACCAAGGAAATGCTACCATTTGCAAAACCTTTGGATGATTTATTAAAATCATCATTTATTCATCTTTCCTTCTCATTCTTTTATGTAAATTAGAAACAGAAGACAGGGAGAGAGCTGTACGAGAGAATGAGAATGGGGGGGGAGAGAGAGAGGTGAATAGTGTTTCTGGAGCTTTAATCCGCTAAAACACTGCCGAATCGGTGTCTTCTCTCAAACGTGTGGAGGTAAGCGTAAGCTTCCTTTTGAACATATTAGTTTGTAGCTTGGACTAGTTTGAGGGTGGTTGAGTACTATTCATTCTCATATAAAAGGGTGTTTTTGAGGTCGAAATGATGTTCAATGATTGTCTAAGCAGCTAAATATGTGGTTAGAAGTGGAAAGGAAGTGATTAAGCAAGAAAAAGTAAGAATCCAACACAACTCTTCTGAGAACTCTAATTTGCTGCCTTGTATGTAACATGAGGAAAGAGTTGGAATTTCATCAATTTGATGATTCCATTGAGTTTATAAGGGAAAATTGTGTAGGGTTCAAGTTGAGGGCGAGGTGAGAAAAGCCTTATAGTGTGAAATGAACAAATTGCCTTTAAAGCTATAAGTAGGGGCTGTCAAGGGGTATGTTTATCATTTGGACCTGATTTTGACTAATCTGATGTCAGAAATGGATTATACATGTAAAATTGTATAGGATTAGCCTGGGTCATAATTTGTGGTATGATAAAGTTGGATTGGGTATGGAAGGGCGTAGGCTGGGTCTCTGAGGGCATTTTGGTAATTTAGTATTATTGAGCTAAGTTAGCCAATAATATGAGTTTGAAATAATACATGGATGAGTAATGACTCATTTATTGTATATTTGGGAATTTAGGACCCGACGGATTGTGCCAAGCCAGAGCAAAGACAGTTGTTCGAGGAAAGACATAAAGTCCAAAAGGTAGTGAACATTTCTAACTTGCATAACTTGATATGTGTGCTTATGTATTGATATGTTATTTGCTTTGATGAATTGATTGAAGCATATGTGAATGATTGAAGCTCTATTTGTTTATACTATGGCCATTAGTGTAAGATGTTAAGCATTGAGCATGTAAATATGTCATTATGTTGGCATGAATTTATGAGAGCAAGCATGTCAAGCACATGGCATTTCTTGTATGCATATATTAGTATGTTTACTACTGAGATTCTCCTGAATCTCACTCCTCCTCCCCCAACTATATAGGTATGTTGAGTGCAAGTGAAGAATGCTTGGAGATATGTAACAAAACGTTTAATGTAGCATTTATCATGATGCAGCAATCAAACTACCAAACACAAGTGTAACAATATTTAGTAACAACATGATGATTTTGTTTGGATAAAAATGATCGCTCGTTCCTTACATGCACAAATCATAACCATGTACATAGGAATTCACCTATGTAATGTGATCACACCAATAATCCAAGCAGGAATCCACCTGTTCGTACTTATCAAACTACTCAACTGGGTCCACTTGGCTAAATGGTACCTTGCTTGTCCCACACCCAATGAGTACTCATACCACATGCAACACATTATACAGAACATGGCAAACAATGCATATTAATATTCACATAGAATATGAGAAAGAGTTACTACCTTATTGCCTTTCCTTGTCTAATCTATCAGTCTTTACTGGTCCGACTTGGCAGATATCAAATCTTAAAAATTGTCTAAAATAATTGCGAATGAGTTACTACACATACCTATCTTACTTTAAAACTTGTAAGTTGGTTATCTTAATCCAAAATCGCATAATTATTAAAATGTCCTTGGGGAGCCCGGTCTGATTCCCTTTTTACCGGTATATTTTTACTTTTCCAAAAATTATGACCCAGCCTAATCCAACAGAATTTCATGTGTAGAATCCATTTTTGACCTTAGATTGGTCAAATTCTAGTCCAAATTACAGATTTACTTTAAAGGTATTTTTGTCATTTCACATTTTAAAGCTTTTCATACTTAACAACCCACCTAAACCCTACACAATTTCCCTTTATAGACATCATGGAAACCTCAAACACACAAGTTTCCAACTCTAACCACTATTTTCCAGATCTGGATGATTTGCTTCATATTGTAGGAAAAATTGGATTTTCATGGTTTTGACCCTTTAAACACCTTCATTTCACTTGTATTAACTTGTTTAACCATCCAAACATAAATTTGGGCAGCATCTCCCCTTAGAATTTGAACAACCAAAAATACAGAATTTATCACAAAAAAACCAAGATCCAGCCAGACAACAACCACAACTTTAATTTCAACAAGATTTCACTAGTGTAGGAAAGACTTTTTACACGTGACAGAAAGGAATTTTCACACTTGACGTACAACAAGTGTAGAAAGTCAGAATTTTTACAACTGTTCTACAACACGTGTAGAAAGTGGGACTTTCTACACGTGTTGTCTCACAACACATGTAGAAAGTCCCACTTTCTACACGTGATGTCTCACAACATGTAGAGAAAGTCCTACTTTCTACACTTGATGTCTCCCAACACGTGTAGAAAGTGATACTTTTTACAATGATAATAAAAAAACACATGTTTACATGATAATAAAAACACCTGTTTGTCAAGTGTAGAAACTCATTTTTTGAAAAAAAATATTTGTTTATTATGCTACAAACCTGTTTACATGATAATAAACAACCAAACACCTGTCAAATAAAAATAATTACAACAAAACTAATATAAAATATCAAATTTATTATAAATTTCAATCCAAAATATTAACAAAACTATATCAATACAGGTAAACAAACTTGGCCTAACTTTTACAATAAAATTTGTACAAAAAGTCAAGTCCAAATAAGGCTCGAGATGAAACAACTTCAGATGCTTGAACTGCAGGTACCATAACTAGCAAAATGGCATCATTGTGCTCCAAATATTCACCAACCTATTAAAGGACAATATAAAAGAACATTTGAATACAATTGATATTCAATTATAACCAACATAAATCAATAGATAATATATATCTTACAATAAATGATAGTTTGGCAAAGACAAGCCACCACTAACTATTGATTCATTCATGGTGCACTAATCCAGCCTAGGTAAGAGGTGATGATGGTAATATAACATGGTGAGAAAGAGGTGGTACTAGTAACATAATATGGTGAGAGAATGCTAGGAAATATGACTAGGAAAAGGGAGCCTAGTCATATTTTCAAATCATGTCCAGTTATGAACATTTTCAAATCATAACAGAGAAACACAATCAAATTGTAAATCACATCATATCAAAGGAAAAAATATATAAATCACACATAAAAAAATTCCACCAGGGAAAAATCAATGATGACCTAGTCGAATAAACAAAAAAAGAAGATCTTAATTAACTGCAAAATGAAATGTACAAGGAAATATATCATACCTTGATTACTTCAACACACTTTCCCCCACTTCCTTTTACTTCTATGTTTTGTTACAATTGGTGCAACTAAACGAATCTTAAGCTAGTGTAATAAGGTTTGTTGTTGTTGCTGCTGCACTTGTGTGTGATGCAATTGGGTAGTTCTGGTGGCTTTTGAAAATCTTCACAGAAGATAATCCCAATGCAATTAGTCATATTTCAATAACAAACAAAAGAAAATAGGGATGCTGCAAAACAAAGAGACAAGAATATGATTTGAGTCAAAAAATTACAGGAAAATCACAAGTGGGAACCTACTAATTCTATATAACTAAAGAAAAAATAAAATTTGTTGAATCAAAATAATTCAATGCAAGATATATTGACATATGAATGGAGAACATTTCAACCAGACAAAGCTTTTGGTATTTGATACCTTATGAACAAATTCTTATAAAAAACCTATAGCTGATAGGAAATTTGTGTCATATAATCCATGTGTACAAATTTTGGGTATCTAATGGTATGTCTAATGAGAACATGGTACAACTTTTTCCCTACTTAAAAATACCAACTAATCTCAATTAGATGCAATATAGGCCTCCCTGGATGAACATAAGTAAAAGAAATTTATGGTATTCATCTTTTCTTTCTTTCTTTATGAACCAACCTCATGAACTTCACCATATGTTGATGATTACATCAAAGAGCACACAGCAAAAAAATATAGTCGGAAACCAAAAGATGGATAAAAAGAGGTGCAACTAATATATATATATATATGTATATATATGTATATATATATATGTATATAGTTATATGTAGCATCAGATCCCATTAGTTGTAAAAGCAAAACTACTTACTAGTAGAGAGACTTGAGATATATATATAGATCGTGGAATTAAGAATAAAAAGCTTTTCATTCTGGTTTATATATATATATATATATATATATATATATATGCCATAATTAATTTATTAATTATATTACAAAGATCCAACGAGAGAGAAAAGAAAAATGGCATCATCATCAAGCTCTTACTCATCTCCATGCGCTGCCTGTAAATTCCTAAGAAGAAAATGCATGCCAGGTTGTATCTTCGCGCCTTATTTCCCACCAGAGGAGCCTAAAAAATTCACGCACATGCACAGAATCTTCGAAGCAAGCAACATGACCAAGCTCTTCAACAAGCTCCTTCCTCACTAAAGAGACGACGCCATAACACTCTCGCCTATAAAGTAAAGGCGAGTTTCAGAGACCCCATTTACGGCTGCGTCAGTGCCTTCTCCTTCCTTCAAAGATAGGTTTAGAGGCTTCAGAAGGAGCTCAATGCCGCTAACATTGATTTCCTCTGTTATTCCTGTGACGAGCTCCCTTCACCACCCGTTAATTCTCTCTCTATGGTCCCACCACCTGGTTTAGGAATCACACCTTCAATACTCCAAATCCAACAACTCCTTCAGAGGCAAAGGTTGACCACCATTGAAGGGGGATCTGGAAAGTGAGGGCTGAGATTTGGGTGGAGAAAGCCAAGGGAAGGACGAGGGGTTAGGCGGGGAATCGAGGAAGTTATCTGGGGATATAGCAATGATGAATTAGTATTACTTTCTACATGGGTTGGGCTCCCAACCCATGTAGAAAGTAATTATTAATTTTTAAAATAAAATTAAGATACTTTTTACACCGGTTAGAGCCTAACTGATGTAGAAAAGATTACTTTCTACACGTGGTTAGACTCCCAACCCGTGTAGAAAGTAATCATTTATTTTAAAAAAATTACAAAATAAAATTAAGAAACTTTCTACTCGGGTTGGGAGAAAGTAATCATTTATTTTTTAAAAAAATTAAAAAAATTTTAAAATAAAATTAAAAGCATTAATTACGCTTGATTCCAAAAACACATAAAAAATGTTAATTTATTAAAGAAAAAATATTTTAAATTTACTTTCGACACATGTTGTCTTTTCAACATGTGTAGAAAGTTCCTACATCTTCATATATTTATGAAAATGCCACCGATCACACTTTCTACATGTGTTTTGTTTTGACAGGTGTAAAAAATAGGTGTAAAATCTATATTTTGTACTAGTGTTTTCAAGGTTTTTCTTGACTTACCTTGACTCTTCTTCTTCTCCTCCTCTAGGCCGTCACCTTCCTTCTTCTTTCCCTTGAGTTTTTGCTTGTTTGATGGCTAATCCAAGATGACATGGAGATTAAGAAGATATTTCATGAATTAAAGAACAAGAATAAGTAGAAATTTTCACCTACTTACCTTGATCTTTCTTCTGGAACTTTGTCTTCTCTTCTTGCTATTCTCTTCTTCCAAGTCTCTTTCTCCCTTTCTTTCCATTTTGGCAGACCTAGGCCTCTTTTATAGAGAGCCAAGAAGCTTGTTCTAGAGTTCTCTACTCCCTTCCTTTTTATCATTATTTTATTAAAGTTTTTGCCATGTGATTTTTATCTTAATATTATATTACTTTTTCCTTTATTTATCTCTTTTCCTTGCTTTCTCTAGAATTCTCTTCCTCTTTCTTTCTCCTTCCCTTCTAGCTGACTTCTTTCCTTATTACTAAGGGAAAAATTGTTGTGTTTATTTATGTAGCCAAAATGACCATTTTGCCCTTACAATTTCCTTGAATTTTGAAATAATTGCTATTTCTTTCTTTCTATTTCTTATTGACCGAAATTTTGCTACATATTAGGCCTAAAAATTGTGCTCTTCTGTATTAAATTTTAGGCCACAATATTAGGCTTTACCTCTAATTAAATTGGGCATTAGGTCTTTCTTCATCATAAATTGCATATAATTTTCTTTTTCACTATTTTTGCTACTTCAAGTACATCAAAATTCACTATTCCATTCCATCAACTATGAATAAATATACATGGAATTTTGGTGACTAAACTTGAGATATTACAACTCTCCCCCCGTCAATAAAATTTCATCCTTGAAATTCGTTATACAAACATATTCATAAACTCCAGGTAACGCTTCTTCATATACTCTTCCATCTCCCAAGTAGCTTCTATAGGGGATAATCCTTTCCAAACTATCTTTAAAAAAGGGATATTTTTGTGCCTGAGTTGTTTCTCTTATCGATCAATAATCTGATCAGGCTCCACCTTAAATGTAAGATCTTCTCGCATATCAATATCTTCATATTCAATAATGTGCTCAGGATCAGGTTGATATTTCTTTAATTGAGAGACATAGAAGACATCATGCAATCGGCTCAAGTTCGGGGGTAAATCTATTTGATACACTACAAGCCTAACCCTTGATTGGGTTTCAAATGGACCGACATATCTAGGGCTTAATTTCTTTATTTTCAAAGTGCTCCTAATACTAGTAACTGGAGAGACCTTTAAGAATACGTGATCTCCCACTGTAAATTCTAAAGGCTTTCACCTTTTATCTGTATAACTCTTATGTCTGCTTTGAGTCATTAACAATATTTGTTTAATCAATTTAATCTGATCCGTCATTTGATCTACCATATCTAGCCCAAAGCTGAGTTTATGGATGATAAGTAGTGCTAAATCTGAGTTTTGTGCCCAAAGCTTTATGCAACGACTTCTAGAATTTTAAAGTAAATTGTGGGTCTCGATGAAAGATAATATTCTTTTATATACCATGTAACCTTACTATTTCTTCAATGTAAAGATTCACCAGCTTGTCTAGAGAGTAATTGATACTAATTTGGAAGAAATGGGTTGTCTTAGTGAACCAGTCAACAATTACCCAGATAGCATCATAATTTCTAACTTTGGGTAATCCTATCACAAAATCCATTGTGATGCTTTCCCATTTCCTTTCAGGAATTTTAGGATTTTGTAGTAATCTTGATGGCCGCTGATGTTCCATTTTTACCTTTTGGCGAGTGAGACAACGTGCTACAAATTTAGTCAAATCCCTCTTCATGCCTAGCCACCAATACATAGACTTTAAGTCATGATACAACTTAATGGCCCCTGGCTGCAAAGTGTACTTACTTTTGTGTGCTTCTTCTAAGATCTGCCATCTTAACTCAGCTTGAGGTGGAACATATATTTGTTTTTGGTATCTGACCAGTCCACTAGGCGATAGATCATATTCTTGAGTTTCTCCTCTTTCTATCATACTCCTCAAACTTTGTACTTGTTTATCCTGCAATTAAGCTTCTTCAATTACGGTTCATAAATCATTTTCTCCTTGACTAATACCACAACCTCTTATCAAAATTTGATTGGATAGATTGAGATCTCTAAAGTTCTCGATCATCTTTTTCTCTTATATCATCAGGGCTACCATATGCACTACTTTTCTACTCAATGCATCTGCAACAACATTGGCTTTTCCTGGATGATATTTGATTTCCAGGTTATAGTCTTTAAGAAACTCTATCCATCGACATTGTCTCATGTTCAATTCTTTTTTATCATAAAGATATTTCAAGCTCTTATGGTCGCAGTACAATTCCACAATCGCACTGTAGAGATAATATCTCTAGATCTTTATTGCAAACTTAACTGCTGCTAACTCAAGATCATGAGTGGGATAGTTCATCTAATAGGGCTTTAACTAATGGGAGGCATATGCTATAAATCTACCTTGCTTCATCAGGACAGAACCTAATCCATGCTTACTCGCATCGTTGTAGACTACATAGGTCAATTGTGCATTAAGAATTATTAGCACTAGCACTGTCATCAATCTCTCCTTTAACTTTATGAAGCTTCTCTCATACTCTTCATCCCACTCAAAATGTTAAGCTTTCCATGTTAACCTCGTCAAAGGTAATGCAATCCTAGAGAAATTATGTATAAACCATTGGTAGTATCTAGCTAGACCCATAAAATTGCGTATCTTAGCCATATTTTTCGGTATTTTCCAATTTAGTATTGCTTCCACTTTACTGGGTCTACTAAGACCCCTTCTTGTGAGACTACAAGGCCTAGGAATTTTACTTTTATAAGACAAAACTCACATTTACTCAACTTGGCATAGAGTTGCTTGTCTCTTAATGTGTTTAGCATATTTTTGAGATGCTCCTCCTATTCAACTTTACTCTGTGAGTATACAAGTATATTATCAATAATGACAACTACAAATTGGTCCAGATACAGATGGAAAATTCAGTTCATATAGTCCAAAAATAGTATAGGTGCATTAGTCAGCCCAAATGGCATTACTAGGTATTCATAATGCTCACATCTGGTTCTAAATTCGGTCTTAGGTACATCCTCTACCTTTACACATAGCTGATGATACCCAGACCTCAGATCGATTTTTGAAAATATGCATGAACCAGACAAATGATCAAGTAAGTCATCAATTCTGGGAAGCTGATACTTGTTTTTACAATTACTTTGTTCAGTTCTTGATAATCAATATACAAGCACAAGCTTTCATCTTTCTTCTTGACCAACAGTGTCAGAGCCCCCTATGGTGACACACTAGGTCTAATAAACCATTTTTCTAACAATTCCTCAATCTTCTTCTTTAGCTTTGCCATCTCATTCAGAGCCATTCCATATGGGGCTTTAGATATTGGTTCAATCCCAGGCTTGGTCTCAATAGTGAGTTCCACTTCATTTTCCATAGATAGTCCACTAATATTTTCCATAAATACCTCAGGAAATTCCCTTACTACAGGGATATTTTCAAGGGTTAATCCATTTTCCGTTTGCATAGAGAAAATGACCATATAACCCTGACAACCTTTATGCAAGTATATTTTTACCTTAGCTGCAGAGCGAAAATTAAGATTGCCCCTTAGGTTGGTACATGATTGTGGATTAGGATAAACAACTCGTTTATTTCCACAATCCTACAGTACATTATTACCAGTTAGCCAGTTAATGCCTAGAATTACTTCTAACTTATGCAGGGGTAAACAAATTAAATCTATCGTTGACTCATGCCCCCTAACGCTTACAACACAATTTAAGTAGACTTCAGCGGTAATAGTTCAAGCACCCGTAGGTGTTGATACTACTAAATTATATGGTAATCGATGCACTGTTAGGCTTAGCTGTCTCGGTAATAGTTCAAGCACCCGTAGGTGTTGATACAACACAATAAATGAATGACTAGCACCTAAACAAATAATGCTTGCACACAATTACCATTAAGTAGAATTGTACCTTGAATTAACTCAGGGGATTTTCTGGCTTCCTCATACGTCATAACAAAAACTCTACCTTGGGTTCTCTGCCTCAGCTATTATACTCTTTACTACTATTACGGACAATTAACAGCTATATGCCCCAGCTAATTATAGTTATAACAGATTAGCTCACATGGTTTACCAGGATACAGAGACTTACCGTAACTCCAACATATTCAGTTCCAGGGTTGATAAGGCTTCTTATTATTTCCTCAAAAGTGTCCTCCAGAATTTCTACGTTTCTGATTAGAACTACCACTGCCAGACGCCCCTTTGTTATTGGAATTTATGCTAGCATAGAGGCTCAACAAGTTGCTTTCAATAATTTGACACTTCTCTACTGCCATATTGAACTCAGTAAATTGCTTTGAAACTAGCTTCTCTTTTAGTTCAGGTCTTTATCCCCAGATCAGCATATCTGAACTCTATGCCCCATCATCTCAGAACCTCAGATAAGAGGAATATCTAGATAGCCATATATAACGAGCAAGGTATTCATGAAAGCTTTCTTTTTCCCCTGCTCGATTGTTAGGAACTCAGTTTCTTTAGTAATCCGAACTAATTGATGGAAGTACTTTTCATAGAATTGTGCTAGGAAATATTCCCAAGTAAGAGGAATATTTAAAGCTTACATAATCATCTCGACATTCTTCCACCATTAATCAGCATCCCCCTCTAGTAAATTGCTAGTTCAGCTTTCACATCCTCGGGACAGTCTAAAATCTGGAAGATTTTCTTCAGCTATGACAACCAGTTTTCTACTTCCTGAGGATCAAATTAACCTGTAAAGACTAGTGGTCCCTACTGACTAAATTTCGCTAACCACGATGGTAAGCCCTCGGCCTCGATAACAAGTCTATTTGGTGGTTGATCAGGAACATGATTCGCAGGTTGAACATGTTCATTCTTTGACCTTTCTAAATTGTTTAATCTTTCCCTGTCTACTTCCTATTTCTGTCATACTTCTCTCAATTCATGTATTATGTTCCCCTGCTCTATAAGCATTCCTAATATGCGCTCCATTGGGTTAGGCCTTGGTTCTAGTTCCTGTCTCGCTCCCTTTCTTGTGTGTGTAACCATCTTTATAGGTCGCTACATTTAGAGTAAAGAAGAAATTAATCCATTATATAATCTTAGTATTTTATAAAGTTTAGTTGCACAAGTAGTCTAAACATTAGCATGTATAGACATTAAGACTATTTAGGGAAAGATCACAAACATTACTTAACGTATAGGTCTTTATTCATTGAGTTTTATTACATAACCTTTACATTTTCCAAAATTTCCCAGCGGGTCACCTATCCTTTTATTTCTCTGGGCCAAGCATGCTTAACTTTTATTATGCTCGTTCAAAACACTGATACCTACTTTAACTAACCTTGAACTTCAATATCATACCACAATATATACCCTACCTTGACATAACAGTCACCTTAGTTTAACCAAAACTATGTACAGATCCTACATTAATCCTAGTCAAAATGCATATATAACAGTACGAGATCCTTTATGTAAGCTTTGAACTTTCTGTAATCATCCCTCGGTCCTTTCTCGAAAATATCATTGACCTTATAGACCCAAAATGCTGTTTTCGGGAAGAACTACAAGGTGTCCAAATCTAGTAATCATCATGGAAGTTCATTACGAGGTACCTTTCGTCCAAGTACATAGTATTTACGTCATGCAACAACTGTCTATATTGATTTACTAGGGACTTCCGGATGCAATGGGCTCATCTGAAAATATCATGGACGTAGTGCCATAATTGTCTATCTAGTTGTAAATCATGTCTTTCATAATCAATATTTTCCTTATAACTTGACACTTTGTATGGGTTTGACTCTAGCCCATTAGATATTGGTTGTCTAGAGTCCCCCACTTATGAATAAGTCCTTGGTTGAATACTACGTTGGGTCTATTAATCCGTCTTAATGACACCCACTTCCTTCCAGATTGTTTTGTCCTTGGGGCTTACCTTGGTTGAGGCCTATTAGAAGACCAATTCATCGATGGGGCCCACTTACTCCCAGGATATTGTTCCACGCTCATTATTCCTGTAATAACATAAATCTAGTTTATATCATTATACCATTATGTTATTGCCAGAATCATATGCTCTAATACCAAAAATGTCAAACCTCGCAGAATTTAGACATTTGCAAAGTATTATCGTGTAGTTCAGTGGATATACAGAAAATAGCATAACATACTCATATAATATCCTTGATTATATTACAGAAATCCCACAAGGTCATGTGCATAATATCTTACATAACCTAAATTAAGACAAAATACAAGATAACCAACACAAACACCCCTTCAGAAACCAGTCTTTTCAATTTCTGGAATCCACTGCTTCCTTGCCTTTTAAGCCACTTCGTCTTGCTGTATAAAGTTTCATTTATAGGAAAGGGATGAGATTCAAGGGAGTCCCAATAGTAACATACAATCACACATATAAAATGTGACAAGTAAACATGCAATGCAACATTTATCATGATATAACTATCAAAATGCCAAACACATGTCTAACAATGTTCAGGAGCAACACGATGATTTTGCTCGAATCAAAATAATTTCCTATTCCCGATATGCACAAATCATAACCTTGTATATAGGAATTCATCTATGTAATGTGATCACACCAATAATCTGAAGTATGAATCCATCTATCTGTACTTATTAAACCACTCAACTGGGTTTACTTAGGCACATGGTACCTTGCTTGTCCTATGGGGTGGTACCTTCCATGTCCCACACCCAGTGAGTACTCATACCACATGCAACACATTGTACAAAACATGACAAACAATGCATATTAACATTCACATAAAATATGAGAGAGTTACTACTTTATTACCTTTCCTTGCCTAATCTATCAGTCTTTACTGGTCCGGCTCGACAGATATCCAATTCTAAAAATTGTCCAAAATAATTGTGAATGAGTTACTACTTATACCTACCTTACTTTAAAACTTGCAAGTTGGTTATCCTTATCCAAAATCACGTAATTACCAAAATGTTCCTAGGGAACCCGGTCTGATCCCCTTTTTATCTGGTATATTTGTACTATTCCAACAATTAATACCCAACCTAATCCAACACATTTCATGTTTAGAATCCATTTTTTACCTCAGATTGATCAAATTCCAGTCTAAATTACAGATTTACCCTTGACCATAACTTATGGTTTTAAGGGTATTTTTGTCATTTCACATTTTAAGGCTTTTCATACTTAGCAATCTACCTAAACCCTACACAATTTCCCTTTCTAGACATCATGGAATCTTTAAAAACACAAGATTCCAGCTCTAACCTCTATTTTCCAGATCTAGATGATTTGCTTCATATTGTAGGAAAAATTAGATTTCCATGGTTTTGGCCCTTTAAATACCTTATTTTCACTTATATTAACTTGTTTAATCATCCAAACATCAATTATACATAATCAATATAAATTTGGGCAGTACTCCATTTAGAATTTGAACATTCAAAATACAGAATTTATCACAAAGAAACCAATATCCAGCCAGACAACAACCATAACTTTAATTTCAACAAGATTTTCAAGGTTTTGAGCTTCAGTTTGGGTGTCAGCATGATACCCCTCAATAGCGTTATGGACATCATGGGAATAAGGTTGAGGAGAGTCATCGTAGATAATGTGGACCTCAAATGGACCAGCGGTGTTGTGCCCATAACCATGGTCATTTTGAGGAACCCCCACGACAACATTAGCGAGCTCTTACAGCATGAACTCGTACCTTTCCATCCATGCATGAATGGCTATTTTGACCTTACTTAGCCACTCATCCCGCAGTCAAAGCGTCCATAATAGTATCATTGACTTTGAACGCTTCGGTCACAAGCACTTCCGTTTTCTTGAACAACTAGTCCTCAAATGCCGAAAACTACTGTACAAACATCTGCTATAGAGAAGCAGCCTGGGTGGCCTGAAAAGAAGCAAGCTCCTAGGCAAAGATATTCTTCACAGCATCCGCTAATATGGATGGGTCAACAGTAGGAGTAGGTTTAAAAGGCACCTCTACCTTACCTTTACCCTTTCCCTTCACCTTTTGAGATGGTTGTTGAGAAGATGAACTAGGCAACGTGATGTACAATCTGCTTAGATAGGACTTATTAAACTTAGGGATTGTGCATAAACTCTTTATATAAAAAAGACATGGTCAAATAAATATTTTAAATATTTTTAAAAGTATTTTGAATATGTTACTTTTAAGTATTCAAAAAGTACTCAAGATTATAAATGAAATGCCAAGTGTTATTTTTTTAAAATGACATGGTATATAATAAAAAGTATTAAAATTATGAGATGGAAAAAACTTAAAAATTGTTAACTTTAATGAGAATTTTAATGCCATGGGAGTTGGCTGGCAAAACATGAAACATTTAGGTTCTAATTTAAACTTCCAAAAATTATAGAGGCAATATACAACTGATCCAAGGGGTTTTGTGTATTTTAACCTTTATTTTTTAACCCTTACACTATCTTCGATGAGTCTCTTTTCTATTTCTATTTTTTGTATAACCGTGAAATAAGGTAATTTTATTTAAAGGTTTAAAACTTTCAAATATATACTCAACTAAAATGAGGCATGTATACATTGTTAGAACTGGCTGACACCCAAGAGGGGGGGTGAATTGGGTGTGTGATAAGAAAGTATGATCTTTTAAATTCTTTTCACAATTTATCAAATCAATACATTCGGAAGTATAGCAACATAAGATGATATGTAAATCATATATGCTGGAAATGTAAAAGCTTAGGGAAGAGAATATGCAAACTGTGATTTATCCTGGTTCGGTCTAATCCACGATGACCTACGTCCAGTCCCCAGGCTCCTCCTGAGATTTCCAATCCACTATCTTCTTGTTTAACCGGGCATAAGAAAAGCCTCTACAAATTCACAAGAGTAACTCCCCCTTACACACTGTAAGGTTTACTCCTTTTTACAGCAAGTCGAGCAAAGCAATCCCAAAGACCTTTCTCTCCTGCTTACCCGTGCAAGTCTTATGAGCAGCAACGTTCTCTCCTGCTTACACCACTGTAAGTCTTACGAGCAGCAACGTTCTCTACTGCTTGCACCTTATAAGTCTTATGGGCAGAAACTCTTAATGGCGATTCACTCTACAACTTCCACTGTAAGGTAATCAACCCTCTCAAGGTCCCTCTACCTTGAGTTCAATACAGAAATATATTTGTAAGAATTTACAAACTCTCTCACAGAGTAGATAGGATACTCACTGAAGTACAATACAAATATTCACTCTATCAAATATACATAATATAGAAGATGAAATAGAGCAAAGAGTGGTCGGAGGTAGAAGACTTAGAATATCAGCATGTTCATGTTCTCATCGTATTGCTTGCTTTTCTGTGTTTGAATCCTCTCCTATTTATAGCTGAGTTGTGGAAGATATCCGTTAGAGTCTGTTGATTCATTTGATCGTTGAACCCATTCGGATATTCTTCTATTATAATCCCATCTGATGCTTAGACAATCACTATATCATTTTCGGTTGGAGTCCCGTTGAGCGTATTTAAATATTTTCCCGTTGATCGTGCTCTGACACATGCTTCAGCGTTTCTTACAGTTTGCCCATTGGTCTGACAGATGCAATAGTATTTGTCTTCCGTTACTTATGAATTTTTCTTCCGCCCACGAATAGTTGTCGTTTGAATAGAGAGTTCAGTTACTTGTCATGTGCGTGTTGGTGGAGTACAGCTATAATACACTTTGAATATAACCTTTAGAAAATATTTGTATCTCAACAGATTAATATGGATCACTGGAAGTGTTTTATAAAAGAAATAGTAATAAGACCATCGGGAGTGATCTTGTTTTCGCAACTGAGTAGTAAAATGATATACCATATGATTTTGATAGCAATTTGGAGAAATCAGTAATAATAGAATTTCACTAGCAAAATCAGTTGTTGTTTATGAAGGTAATAGCAAATGGATCATAGTGTATGTAGGAAAGTGTATACTGGAACAATAGCTCATTATATGAGCAAGTGCAATATCACTGGAAGTGAATATAATGTCATTGAGAGTGATTTTGAAAACTTTGAAAACTTCTGAGAGTGATTGCTGGTTCATTGGAAGTGATATTGAAAATTCCATATTTCACTCGAGTGAATTTGGAATCACTGGAAGTGATTTTATAAATAGTGATTTCTTCTTGGAGTGATTTCCAATTCAATGGAAGTGATTTGCAACTTTTCAAATATCACTCGAGTGATTCAAGATCACTGGAAGTGATTTGGTAAACAGTGAAATATTCTTGCAGTGATTTTGAATCCACTGGAAGTGATTTGCAACTTTTCAAACTTCACTCGAGTGATTCAAGATCACTGGAAGTGATTTGGAAAACAGTGAAATATTCTTGCAGTGATTTTGAGTTCACTGGAAGTGATTCAGCGAAAATGCAACATCACTCGAGTGATTGAGGATCACTGGAAGTGATTTGAAAACTTTAGCGGATCACTCGAGTGATCTGAGCTTCACTGGAAGTGATTTGCAAAACAGTAAAATTTTCTTAAAGTGAATTTTCAATCACTGGAAGTGATTTGCCGTATCACCCGAGTGATTCAGAATCACTGGAAGTGATTTGGCGCATCACTCGAGTGATTCAGGATCACTGGAAGTGATTTGGAAAACTTCATGTATCACTCGAGTGATTTGGCATTCACTGGAAGTGAAATTGCAAAACTGAGATATCACTGGAAGTGATTTGGAGATCTTTGGAAGTGATTTGGAAAACTTCATGTATCACTCGAGTGATTTGGCATTCACTGAAAGTGAAATTGCAAAACTGAGATATCACTGGAAGTGATTTGGAGATCACTGGAAGTGAAATCTGAAACAGTGAATTTTTCTTGCAGTGATTTTTCGATCACTGGAAGTGAAATGCCATATCACTCGAGTGATTTGCCATATCACTCGAGTGATTTGCCAAATCACTCGAGTGATCCGTTTCCAGATCTTCAGTAAATAGAGGTCAACTTCCAGATGCCATAACTCTTCAAATATGACTCCAAAATTGCTGTATTATATATCAATGGAAATCCCTGGAAGTCTACTTTCATATGGAACTGGTTTCAGCTCAATAAGATCAGTGGTTTGAGAGTTATGGCCAAAATACTATGACTGTTCCAGAAAGTGACGCTGTCATGAAGGTCAAATTAGAACACTGATATCTCCCTCATATGAGCTTCTTTGATGTTGGTTCTGGTGTAAACATGACGCATTGGGAGTCTAGTTTCATATGCAATTCGTTTGGTCTCATTTGGAGTTGTATTGTGAGAGATATGAGTAAATAACCAGACCTCGCTCAGCTGAATGAAGAACAGACTCTGAAATGCTACACATCACTCGAGTGATTTGCTGAATCACTCGAGTGATTTCGTTTTTTGCTGAATCACTCGAGTGATTCCTCAAATCACTCGAGTGATTTGTTAAAAATCACTCTGCTATAGTTCCAAACAGTGCCAAACAGTGCCAATTGCTACAGTAACCGTATTGCTACAGTACCCACTGCTACAGTCCATAAAAACTTGAATCTTCATATTTTTCATTAATTTTTGCAAGTTCTTTATTCCTCAATCTCTTTCTTCCATTGCTTGACTAATCTACAATATATGCAACATCAAATAGTTAGTCAATGTATTAGAAAAGTATACTATGCAAGCTTCTTATGCTTAATATTTGACATCTATATTTGTCATCATCAAAACTAATCATATCTAACATACATGAAGGTTAATAACCATCAAACAAGACAAAAAATAAATATCAAGCTTTTTGTTTTTTTTTTTGCCAACAAAAGTGCATTAATCATAAGCAATAGGTAAAAAGTTTATACTAAGAAACAAAATGACAAACAAACAAACTAAAATAGCCAAAGACAGACACACAACAAGCTATTAAAGGAACTACAACAAGGGGGAGAAAATAAAGAAACAAAGATAAACTAAACAAACAACACATCATTAGGCATCATCCACTAATGCTGCTGTAAGGATGATCGCAACTCCTAATTTGAAGGGGAAGACCCATCCTCTGAAACTTTAGTACCACCAACTGTAATGGCCCCGCCTCCTGCCACCGCAGGCTGACGTGTCGACACCCCCACCTCCTGCCACTGCAGGGCCGACATGGTGCAGGTATTGTCCCTTCCTATAGGGGATTTATTCCTCTTCCTCTACCCTCACTGGGCACTAGGAAGAGGACGCTCCCTAAGGGCTCAAAGCCAAGATTTAAGAATAATTCCAGGCCTTAAGAGCCACTTGGTAACCACTTGCACCAACTATGTAATACCTTATTTCCAATAGCCCCAAATGAGTGCAAAGGAGTAGTGAATTCAGTTGTGAAACCAGGATTATCGAAACTTACAAAAAGGTTCACAAATCCCCTATCCCAACTCAGGATTTGAACCTCGGATTGGTAGGGGTTTTGAGAGTAATAAAAAAAATTTCAAATAATTTCACAAACATTCACTATCTCACTAAGTCTCATCGGCTTTTAATTTCATCATATCAGAGTATGTGAGCTATTCTTTGCTTAAGTCTCACATTTCATACTTTAGTCATAGTTTATTTTTGTACGAAAGCATCAACCCAGTATAGATTACTGTCTATTTACTAGGCTACCAGTATTATTAGTTCTTCCACTGTACTGTTGTCAAGGTTACAAAGTTATACACACCTTATACAGATCAAAATATCCAAAATACTAAAAATAGACAACCAACATAGAAAATACATTCTGCAACTTCATCCTCTAGCTGTCCACGCTTACCCTCATGCCCTTTGAGCTACTAACCTGTACTGTAAATTGGTTATAGAAAAAGTGTGAGATTTAAATGAATCTCAGTAGTAACAACTAGTCAATCATATAGATACAACATTACAGAGCATGCCACATATTCATCATATAACAAAATCATCACCATAACATTTCAGAGCATAATATGCAATTTACATACCATCGTAGCACTAGGTATATCACAAGGCCCCGAGTGTTACCCGTGCAATCGGCCTTGGGCATCCACTCAAGAAAATAGAATGTGCTAGACAATTCATGATAAATCTAAAAAACATGTAGTGTATCTTATAACATATGAAAGACAGAGTTACTGCCTGGTCGCTTCCCTTGAGCGATATTCAGTTGCTTCCCTGAGCTCAGGCAAGTCTTAGACTACGGACAGCCGTCAAGTCCTATAATTAGAATTATGGATAATGAGTCATTATTCAATCCAATCCTTTTTGGTATAATGTAAGCTAAACCATTGTAAGACCCTACCTTACATATCTCTTATTATGGACACTAACCAGAGTAGCAATATGTAATTCAGTGGGCACAAAAAAAACATAAATATACTGATAATATTGATACAATACTACTTGATTATATATAAGAATACCCTACAAGGAATGTACACAATGATTATAGATCTTACAATAAATAAAAGGTCTTCAAATATCAGCTGCATTCCTCCATATGCAGTTCTCTTCTCTGCTCCCAGCACACCTCCTATGTTCACATGTCTAAATGGTTGGTTGAGGAGGGTGAGATTTAGAGGAATCTCAATAGTAAACAAATATCATAATGCATGCAAGATAAATGCTAGTACATGATATGCTCACCTTACGTAGGCTCATGCTCATGCATAGATACCGATTCAAATCGCTGCCAACCACTGGTACCCTGTGACTGCCCTTGTCTCAAGAATTGTGCCCACTACCGCCGAGCATCAAAATATTATGCAGGGATTGCATATCACTGTCGGTAGATGCACAACATCAATTCTAATACCATTATCATAACTGATATTGTTGGTATCTTGATACCACCATTACATGTAGCAATACCACTATCAAATGAACTGGTACCACTAATTCCGCCAACCGGGTACTGGTACAGCCTCTGCGGGCATTGATACCACTATATTTTGATACCGCTGAAACCACCGTGATACTACTAGTACCATCTCGATACCAATATCATAAGTGTTGGTATCATTACTGTGTATACTAGTATCACCAATACTATCAACTAAGTATTGGTACTGTCTCGATGTGCACTAATACCATTTTGATACCACTACCATGAGTGTTAGTATCACTTCTATGTGTACTAGTACCATTGATACTACCAACTAGGTATTAGTACTGCCTTTCCGTCACTAATACTACTGTGGTCTGATACAACTAATGCCGCACTGATACCACGAGTCTGGGTACTGTTATAATATCCATGTGCATCGTTACCATTATCAGAGCTGATATTATTGGTGTCTTGATACCACCATTATGTGTATTGATACCTCTATCAAGTGCACTGATACCACTGATACCGCCAACCGGGTACTGGAACCACCTCTACTGGTATTGATACCACTATCTTATGATACTGCTGAAACCACCGTGATACTACTTGTACCATCTTGATACCACTATCACAAGTGATTGTATCATTACTGTGTGTACTGGTACCACTGATACTATCAACTAAGTACCGGTACTGTCTCGATGTGCACTAATACCATTTTGATACGACTACCATGAGTGCTAGTATCACTTCGGTTGGTATTGCCTTTGCATCACTAATACCGCTATGATTTGATACCACTGATACCGTACTGATACCACGAGTCTGGGTACTGGTATAATCTCCATATGCACCGATACCACCAATACCACCAACTGGGTAGTGGTATCACCTCTGAGTACACTGATACTTCAGCCTCTCTGATACTGTCCTCAAACCGGTATTGTACTACTGGCTTCCCTCCAGGTCTTAACTATTTCTTCGAGGTTTGACTATTCCTCACAAGGGCTTGTTTGTGAACCAACCGAAGTAATTAACTTTGTCGTTCTTATCACTTTATAATCAAGCATATCAGTACTCTATCCTGTTGCCAGAACCTCTTATTCTGATACCAACATTGTAAGACCCCGCCTTACATATATCTTATTTTGGACACTAACTAGAGTAGCAATACATACTTCAGTGAGCACATAAAAATAGCATAAATATACTGATAATAATAATATAATATTACTTGATTATATACAGGAATTCCCAACAAGGAATGTACACAATGATTATGGACCTTACAATAAATAAAAGGTCTTTAAATATCAAATGCATTCCTCCATGTGCAGTTCTCTTCTCTACTCCCAACACACCTCCTGTGTTCACCTGTTTAAATGGTTGGTTGGGGAGGGTGAGATTCAGAGCAATCTCAATAATAAAAAAAATACCATAATGCATGCAAGATAAATGTTAGTGCATGATATGCTCGCCTTACATAGGCTCGTGTTCACATAATGACATTTATGCATGCTTGATGTTTCATACAACATATCTATGGCCATAGTATGAACAGAAATAGAGCTTCATTCATTCAACTATGCTTTACATAATCAAATAAAGTAATACACAAGCATAAATATAAAATACATGCAAATAGGGTAAGTTTACTGCCTTAATTGCCCTTCCTTGATCCATCATCTTTAACCCGGATCGAGCACAACTGTTCGATCATAAAATTCCCAAATTTACAATAAATGAGTGATTACTCGTCCATGTATTATTCCAGACTCATGTTGTTGGTTTTCTTAGCTTAAAATTGCTAAATTATCAAAATGCCCCTAGGTAACCGGTCTACGCCCTTTTATACCAGGTCTATCTATACCTCACCAAAAATTATGACCCGAGCTAATCCTATACAATTTCATGTGTAGAATCCATTATTTACCTCAGATTGGTCCAATTCAGGCCAAAATGATGAAAATGCCCTTGGCAGCCCCTACTTAGATTTTTTAGGGTAGTTTTGTCATTTCACATTCTAGGGCTTTTCTTACTTCATAGTCTACATGAACCCTACACAATTTTCCTTTTCTTTTCCCAAGTTTTGGTCAGATACAGAACAAGGAGAAGGATCTAGAATTTCATCAATTTTATGGTTCCATTGAGTTTAGAAGGGAAAATTATGTAGGGTTCATGTAGACTGCAAAGTGAGCAAAGCCCTAGAATGTGAAATGACAAAACTAACCTTAAAACCCTGAGTTAAGGGCTGTCAAGGGTATTTTTATAATTTGGGACTGAATTTGACCAATTTGAGATCAAAAATGTATTCTACACGCAAAATTATATAGGATTAGCCTGGGTCATAATTTTTGGTGAGGTACAATTTGGCCGAGTACAAAAGGGGTGTAGACCGTATCCCCAAGGGTATTTTGGAAATTTTATAATTTTAATTCAAGATAACCAACATAATGAGTTTAGAATGAGTTATAAATAAATAATAACTCATTTATCCTAATTTTGTAATTTAAGGATATATCGATATCCCAAGTCGAAGACGGAGCTGGACCAATTGAGAGGCAAGGAAATGGCACATTCCAAGTAGTAACTTCTTCTTACATATATTATGTGATTCCTATTATGTTTGTATATGTTATTCACTATAACATGAGCTAGTATCTTAGACATACCAATCTGCCATGTTGTGGTTAGGACCCAACAGGGGCGTGAAGTAGACAAAGATGCAAACTTGTTTGGTCTTGGGCAAGTGCACGTATAGTTTCAATCATCTTACAAGACATGACATAACATATATATTTTCATATTCTATATGTTTTAAAGTATGTTACTATTGAGATTCTTTGAATCTCACCCTTTCCATAAATTAAAAATTCACATCTCCCAATATACTAACTCAAATGGCACAAATTATATATCAAATTAAAACTTAGGATGTCTACTTTCATTCTAGAAAGTTTCAAGGTCATTGGATAACATTTAACCACTCTGAAACATGTCACAAAACACCTTCCTCTAGAAAATGAAATCTGGCAGCATTGTTCATTTAACTTAAATTCTTTGGTTTTCAATTCAACCCTTCTAAAATCACAATCACACCTTAACCCCACATAATTTTGCCCAAGGAATCCTTTGGAAACCTTAAAATTATCAAATTCATATTATTTCTCTAAGATTCCAAGGTTGGTCGAAACTTAGTTGTTCTTGGCCAAAATTCTGTTTTTGATTCTAATGCTTCCAGGACCGGTTTCTCACTACCATCCCATACAGTTTTTGGGTCCTAAACCCATTGGAAGCATCAGAACTAACAAAATCCTACACTGGCCTTTTTCACCTAACTAATAGGTCCGTTACCTCACGACATAGTTGGGTGGCGTCTTTCTACTAACCCAATGTCATCGTATATATGTCATGTGCACATCTGCATAAATGCTTTAATCATATTGCCTACAAATACCAAGCCCTCTACCCGGTAAGGCCAAATCGCATAGTCCCTGCATGTCTTTCTATATCTCATCATTATTGGGACTCTTCCCAAACTAGGCTTTGTTGTTTGCTTGATGCAAGCTTATCCTCAAGTCTTTAGGGCCAAAATTTGGGATATTACAATTCTCCCTCTGTTTAATAAATTTCATCCTCAAAATTTCAAACATCTATACCTTAGGGAAATCATTCTAGACACTCAGTCTATCACTTTAGTATGCAAGCTCACATAGCATGCATCATAATTCATCATATTATCAACCAAGATCCCTAATAGTATTCAGTAATCGCCATACAATATTCTCATCCATTCTGTACACAGTGTGTAACATTTACATATAGGACCCACTGGTCCATTCCTATAGTGCTTAGTTTATCAGGCCTCATTGCCTCTTCGGGACTCTCCCATATCACACTGTATGCATATCAAGCCTTACGGCTTATTCTACTACCATAGCACTGGGTATTCTGATCTTACTGCCTAGGGACATAGCCCTGTGGCCCACGCACTTACAGGTCTTACTACCACATGCTACAACCAGGTATAGTCTAACTGTTCTGCCAGCCTTAAAATACACTCTGCACATCCTAGCCCAATGTCACCGCTTTAGGCAACAATCACAGCACTAGACAAACAAGTCTTACGGTTTAGGGACATAGCCCTATACAAACTTGCACATCAGAACTTACCACCTTGAGCCTTTGCTCGTCACAATTCTCAACAGGAAACATTGTACAAACCTAAGGACATACTAGTCACTTAGATTTTATAGCCTCAGGACATACAGTCCCTCATCTTTGCTGAATACATATCGAGTCTAGAAATCTAGGTCACACAGTCTACTAGGTATTCTAAATTCATTATAGTCTCCATTTCTTGCTACTCAAGCCATTCATACTCTTATGTAATATTCACGAAGCATGCTAAACGAACCATCATCACAACAATCATCACAAGAGAATTCATCATATTAGCATATAGTATAACGACAACTACTGAACCCTTGGTCCCATAAGTCACATGGATCTAAGTGTTCACCTGAGCAAAAGGGTCCTGAGATTCCACTTGTGTATAACAAGAGTTTTCATGGCCCCGAGTGTCCACCTACGCAGAAAGGCCCCAGGCAACTATTCATGCATAATAAGAATCTTCATGGCTTGGGCGTCACCTATGCAAATAGGCCCCGGGTGACTACCCTACAAATTCTGAATGCTCATCAAGTCTTACTACCTAGGGAATCACCCTTAAGCGATAGGCACCACGGGACTTACAGCCTCGGGCCTCCACCCATCAGGTCTGACTGCCTAAGGACACACTGGCCCAATAGGTCTTACAACTTACTGTATATTCATAACATGAATATACTCAATGGTAAACATATACATGCAGAACTATTACATAAGATACACGAGCAAGAGTTGTTGTCTCTTATACTGTCAAGCCTATTCTACCTTAATTTCTTCCATCAACTTGCACGGGAGCACCCTTTGGTGATTTGCTGCGTCCTATAAACCCTTCTCTCAAGGAAACCCATTCGATAGAAGACTCATTACAATGCTCCACTATTGAGAGTCAATGTTCCCAAAGCTCAACTCTACAGTTCATCATGACGGCAGCTTCACTCAACTGTTCAACGTCATGGCGGCTACACACTATGGTTTGATATCACGATGGTCCCATGTTATGGTACTACACTCGATGATTTACTCAATCACCTGACTAGTCAGCCCCTCCAGTCAGAACCCTCTATAGGTAGCCCTCTCCAATTAGATCTCCTATAGTTAGCCCTTTCCGATCAGAACTTCCCGTAGGTAGCCTTATCCGATCAAAATCCTCCGTAAGTAGCTCTTTCCGGCTGGTCATCTCTAAATAGAAGTACAATTGTAATGGGTACCCTCGATCTTATAAGGTCCTTCTTCTCTAGCAGTTAAGTCATATGCTTTCTCTTATTTCGCTATCTTATATAGGGCCAGTATATATGGACTTTCGATATCGTTCTCGCTCCAGGCATAATCACAACTCTAAGGGAATAATCTATGATTAAGATATTTCCTTGTGCTATATTAGCAACTAGCAACCTCCAAAAACCTCATACACATTTATGTACTACATTCTAGTACCTTAAGCCATTTAGGCTATTTCGACTTCCTGGAGAATCAATTCAACTATTGTATTTGATTTTCAGGTTATGGTTCAACTCTTAAAACCTTAACATTACCTGAATTGGAAATCAATTTCCTCAATTATACCCAATAGGCATGCTAGAAAAATCAAGATCACTAGCACCTATTCTAACCTTCACGGTATTCGAGTAATATCCTCAAAACATTACTGAAGATTCAACATTATCCGTAAGGTTCACAAGGTTCAAACTTCCTCCATGGAACAAAACCATAGTGCAATCATATTCACATTTTGACCTAAGCACTATTTCAGCTTATATATGTTTTAAACCTATCATCAACCTTCAGTATCATCAAAACAGATCCTCTAGAACAGATATACAACATAATTACCATTCACCATACATCATCGTATATCATACCCACATTCCTTTAAGCCCACGGGTTACTAAGGATCATTACATAACATGGAGAAATCTTAAAACAGTGATTATGTCTCAAGTTCCATAACCTCATTATATGAACTTTTCTGGCAGTACTTACTGTAATAGAAATGGTTCATATTAAAGAAAAATACTTATTTCATCATCTCTATGCCTGTAATCATTCTTTGTGTCATCTGGGAACTTCTAATCATAGTTCTAAACCTTTAGTCAAAATATTTCTAATTTCCTCATAACTTGAGGGTATATTGGTCATTTCATCATATGTTGGCCACATAAGCACTTTCGTAGTAACATATATAAGGGGTTTACAGTAGCCAAGAAAGACTTATAACTATATACAGCATTTTGGACTACTATACAACATATTCTTGCTCCGTTGCGTTACATAACATAACATGTTCATGCAACTTCCCAGGGGTTCACCTATCCCGATATTTCCCTGGGTTAAGCATGCTTAACTTCATGTACCCAAACAAATATATAGATATCGGCTCAAACTACTTCTGACCACTGGTACCCCATGCCTGCCCTTGTCTAAAACCTCATGCCCATTGCCTCTGGGCATCAAAATACTATGCAGGGATTGTATATCTACGACGGTAGATGCACAATACCAATTCTCATACTATTATCAGAATTGATACTATTGGTGTTCCGATTCCACCATTACATGTATCGATACCATAATAAAGTGTACTGGTACCACTAATACTGCCAATTGGGTACTGGTACCTCATCTACACATACTGATCCTACTGTCATCTACACCTTTGATGCCACTCTGATACTACTAGTATCATCTTGATACCAATATCACAAGTGCTGGTATCGTTACTATATCCATTGGTACCATTGATACCATTAACTAGGTATTGGTATTGTCTCGGTGTGTACTGATACTATTATGATACCACACTAATACCACCAGTATAGGTACGGGTATTGGTATCATCTCCATGTGCACCGATACCACCAGTACTACCAATTAGGTATTGGTATCATCTCTAAATGTACTGATACCGTTATCTATCTAATACCGTCGTCAGAATGGTATCGCACTACTGGCTGCCCTCTGAGTATTAATTATCTCATCCAGGCCTATCTATTCCTCTCAGGGGCTTGTCTTTGAACTAGCCGAAGTAATTCACTTCGATGTTCCTGTCACTGTACAATCAAGTATATCAGTATACTATCCTATTTCTAGAACCGCTTGCTCTGATACCAACATTGTAAACACCCCCTCTTTACATACCTTTTATTATTAACATTAACCAAAGTAGCAATGTGTAGTTCAATGGGCACATGGGAATAACATAAATATACTGATAATATTGATACAATATTACTTAATTATAATACAAAAGTTTCTCCACAAGGATTTACAGACCTTGAAATAACAAAAAGGTCTTAAAATAATCAACCACATCCCTCTGCATGCATTCCTTTTCTCTGTTCTCAGCACACTTTCGGTGCTCACCTATCTAAATGGTTGGTTGAGGGAGGGTGAGATTCAGGGAATCTTAGTAGCAAATATGCAAAAAATGCATATAAGATGAATGCTAGTGTATGATATGCTTGCCTTACATATGCTCATGTTCACATAATGATATTCTACATACTTTATGTTTCGTGCAACATACTTATGGCTATAGTAAAAATAGAAACAAAGCTTCATTCACTCATACATGCTTCACATAATCAAGCAAAGCAATACAGCAAATCAATACATAGTATAAACATCACATACATACAAGTAAGTTGACTACCTTTTGGACTTTGTGTCCTTCTCTTGTGTCTTGACCTTCCAACCATTGCTTCTTCTTTGTCACTTCACGGCCCTAGATAAGTAATGACATTATTAGAGTCATGAAAAGTGAATGCCCAATGGGCTACATTAGCCTTAAAGGCTTACTTCCACCCTTGGAGTTCTTACTAATTACATTTGGCCCCTTTTCTTTCTCAAATTCGCATGGTAGTCAAAACTGCTAGCATTTCAATCAAACTTTGAAAAATCATAATTAATTCTATAGGCCTCCAATTGGGGTGGTTAAGTCCTATGTGAAGATATTTAAGTCTAATATAAATGAAAAATATCACCTACTGCCTGTTATGAGCCCAAAATTCCAGAATCATCAATTAATATAAGGGTTAAGGTGCAAATTTACCAATGAAGTTTTACCGAAGGAGCGCCTGGCACATTTATCTTTTGTTGGGTGCAAAAATACCCACGAACAATTAAAAAGGGTGCAAATTTACCAATGCCGTTAAATTTGACCTAACGCCGTTGGGGTTTTCTTCTCTTATAATTTAACGTCGTTAGGTCAAATTTAACGGCATTGGTAAATTTGCACCCTCTTTAATTGTTCGTGGGTATTTTTGCACCCAACAAAAGATAAATGTGCCAGGCGCTCCTTCGGTAAAACTTCATTGGTAAATTTGCACCTTAACCCTTAATATAACTATGCTATGATTTGTTTCAGATTCAGTGCCTAAACTTTAAAAATTCACATCTCTCAATATACTTACTCAAATGACACATATTATATATCAAATTAAACCTTCGGATGTATACTTTCATTATAGAAATTTTATGATCATTGGATAACATTTGACCACTCAAAAACAAGTCACAACAGACCTGCCTCTAGAAAATGAAATCTGGTAGCATTGTTCCCTTAACTTAAATTCTTGGGTTTTCAATCCAACCCTTCTAAAATCAAAACCACACATTAACTCCACACAATTTTGCCCAAGGTATCCATTGGAAACCTCAAAATCATCAAATTCATATTCTTTCCCTAAAATTCCAAGTTTGGCCAAAACTTAGTTGTTCTTGAGCCAACATTCTATTTTTTATTCTAATGCTTCCGAGATTGGTTTCTTACCAATATCCCATACAGTTTTTCATCATGAACCCATTGGAAGCATCAGAACTAACAAAATCACACTCCTTCCCTATAAATTAGGGTCTTTCTAAAACAGGGCAACCACCCTAACTCCAAATTTAACCGATCAAAACTCAAGATTTACAGCTTAAATTGGAGCTTAGGCTTACCTTTACTCGATTTCATAATTGGTTTTTGATTCTGGAAGCACCTCTCCTGAGTAGATGGCACCAAATACCTCTGATTGAAAATCCAAAACTGTAGAAATGTTTCTCTCACTAAGAGGAAAAACATTAGAGAAGACTTCGGGAGCTAGAAATATGGAATCAGAGGTAAAATCGGTCCTGAAGCTCAAGAACTTTCACTATTCACATTTTCTCTCTCCTCTTTCAATTTCTCAACATTTTATATAGTTCTTTCATGAGTTTTTATGTGGTTGGCTTAACATATAAGGCTCTTAATGAGTCTTGGAATTTGTCCGCCACGTGTACAGTAACCCGATCAAACGGTGACATGTGTCTTTGCCTTTTGAAAAGTGGGTCCCCCTCTTCATTTAGGTCTCTTGGCCGACCCTAATGTAAGGGAAAAGAGGGGTCTAGTGATTTTTCCCAGCTCCCGGGTTTAGTGTTCAAAAAAGTTAATCCAGTGACTGGATCGGAGACTAGTGGATTTTTCTCGATGCGAGGGTTAGGTGCCAACTTCTTGTGGTGCCAACACAAAATTCAAAAAGGTGAGTGTCATCATGAGGGACACTTGTCACCTTCTCATTCAACCAACACAAAAATTGTGTCATCATTGCTACTTTATTAAAGCTACTTTAATAAAGTTACTTTAATAAAGCTAGTTTATCATTATTTACCCGGGATTCCACTCGAGTTTTACTTGGTACTGTTGCACACATATCGAGACCGACCAAATGACACCAAGTTGGAGTGTGTTCATGGGCCCCGCATGGAGCCACATACCGGTGTCTACTTTAAAAAAACGTAGGGTACACATGTATGCCTTAAAAATGGCATGTGCACACCTACACTGGCATATTTCACCTAACTAATCGGTTGCTTACCTCACAAGATAGTTGGGTGGCGTCATTCTACCAACTCAATAGCATCGTATGTGTCATGTGCACACCTGCACTGACACTTTAATCATACTGCCTGCAAATACCGAGGCCTCTACCTGGTAAGGCCAAATCACATAGTCCCTGCGAGTCTTGCTATATCTCGTCATTCTTGGAACTCTTCCCAAACTGAGCTTATTCATTTACTTGATACAGGCTTATCCTCAAGTCTCTAAGCCCAAAATTTAGGATATTACACGAACCGCTACTAAGTTTGCTTCACTCAGAATCTACAGATAAGAGTGGTTCCTAACAAATTTCCTTGAGTACTCAAGGAGAGAAACCCATTGATAAGAGTGATTCTTAACAAATTTCCTTGAGATAAGATTATACCCAAGGAGAGAATCACATCTCCCTCTTGAAAAACAAGCAATGTTGGCATACCTACTGAACAAGCAAATATTTTTCTGATTTAGAGTTGATTATCTTTAATTGACCATCTAATAAACAACAATAACAAACCAAAATAATAGAAGAAGCAGCCTCCCTCCAATTATAAGCCTTGTTATAAGCATTTTGATCATCCATCCTTGTTCTTTCCCACTCAAAATCCTTCCACAACAAGTCTAGCAAGAACTCAAGTAGGATGGCTACAGCCTGGGTAAAGTTTAATGGCTTATAGTATACTCTAACAAGAGGAGAAGTGTATTGAACCTCCCAAGTTTGCCATATTAACCAAGTCACAAAACCTTACAACTTTTCTAGGCATTTAATTTTACTCAGCAGAGTTAATCCAACAATCTGAGCCATATTAACATTCTTAAAGCTCAAACCTAAAATGCCATCAATAGAAAAGCAACAAAGGTTGAAGAATCCTCTAACCTTAAAAGTTATGGCTCTAAACTTTCCCACCTCTAAACTGCTCTGTCTCATATGCCTCTTCTTTGCTACTAAGTTGCTCATAGCAATTGGGAAGCTGCTACTCCCTCCCTTGGATGTATCCTGCAAGGCCTTGCTTTTAACTATGAGTAGGAAGTACTGTTGCCTTGAATTGTGCATTGACGCCGAGAACCCTAAAGGCACCTATCACAGATCTTTATCAGAGGTCTTCACATGAAATTGATGACTGTTAGATTTCATGTTTTGATGATAACAAATCATGTTTTGAAAGTCCATGGATTTTATATCAGCAAAGGAAGTGATAAAAGTGATCTGAGCAAGATCACTCGAGTGATTTGAATAATCACTCGAGTGATAATCAAGATCACTCGAGTGATCTTTAAAATCACTCAAGTGATATGGAAAATAACCAGATCACTTGAGTGATGCGCTAGATCACTTCCAGTGATTGAAAAATCACTGCAAGAAGATATCACTGTTCCAGATTTCACTTCCAGTGATCCTGAATCACTCGAGTGATACGTTATATCTTCCAAATCACTTCCAGTGAATCTGAAAACACCGGAAGAAAAAATCATTGTTTTGAAAATCACTTCCAGTTATTACCAGATCACTCGAGTGATGCCTGAAATTTTCCAAATCACTTCCAGTGAAATAAAAAACACTGCAAGAATATTTTACTGTTTTCCAAATCACTTCCAGTGATCTTGAATCACTCGAGTTATATAGTATTTTCGCTGAATCACTTCCAATGCATTGAAAATCACTGCAAGAAGAAATCACTATTTACAAAATCATTTCCAGTGATGCCAAATTCACTCGAGTGGCATATGAAATCTCATGTTCACTTCCAGTGAGTCTGTAATCACTCACAGAAGATTTTAACGTTTTCCAAATCACTTCCAATGACATCATATTCACTCCAGTAATGTTTAATGTTGCCAGTAACACTCTCAGACAATCACTGTGATCTACTTGCAACTACTCCCATGGAGATCAACATATTTTGTTAGTTAAATTTTGGTATTGATAATCATTACTAATTACTCCAAATTACTGTCAAAATCATATGGCATATTGTTTCGATACTCAGTTGCTGAAATCCATCTCTAGTAAAAGCAAGATCACTCTCGATGGTTTCCTTGATCTTCAGAAAATACTTCCAGTGAATCATATTACTCTGATGATATTCAAATATTTTCTAACGGTAATGTTCTCAAGTGTGTTACTGCTGTACTCTATCATCACGCACATGACAAGTAACTGAACTCTCCATTCAAACGACAACTATTAATGGGCGGCAGCAAAATTCATAAGTAACGGAAGACAAATACTGTTGCATTTGTCAGAAGCATCTTTGAAGCAACGGACAAATTTACAACGGTCTTCAAAGCCTCTAATATATATGTCCAGCCATTCAAAAATTACAAGTACGAAGAAAAACGCTTGAATACACTGCAAACAATACTTTTACAACAAGTGCTTCAAATCTTCATCTGTATTTCAGTTTTTATCTATATACTCTGTGAGAGAGATTTGTCAGTCATACGCATTTATTTCCAATAGTGTTAACTTAAGGTTGAGGAACCTTAAGTTGGGGTTTAAGATTACCTTGTGTAAGGGGGAGCGAGTGTCCAGAGGAACTTGCTGATTGTACTGTGGTGCCAAGAACCCACTGAATCTTGGAAAATATAGTGAAAGGCTCAGAAGGATTTCTGAGGACTGGACGTAGGTCAAGTGGTTGAGACCAAACCAGTATAAACCCCTGTGTGAACTTTGGTGATATCTCTTCCTTTCTATTACTGTGCATTAAAGTTTTATAAATTTCATTTAAATATCTGATTAATTTGTTATCACCCAATTCACCCCCCTCTTGGGTGAAAAGCTTGCTCTAACAATAACTGCACTCCTCCTTGCTTCCATTCACTCTACATCCCTGCCCGCCGCCCTTAGAGGATGCGTTACCAATCAACACAACCAAGGACCACACCATAGGGACACTAATAATAACCTCCACCAAAAGGGGAGAAGAAACCCTATAAAGATGAGGAAAGGTTGACGCCCTAGCAACACCATCGCTGCATTTTGATGGCGAAGGAAACCCTAACAGAGAGGGAGAAATAATTGTCAAGCTGTTTAAACAAATTTGTAGTATTGATCGGTCCTATGCTCATTATCTATTAATCTAGGTTAATATAGATGATGATCAAATGACATGTAAGTTAATACAAAATACAAATTAAAATGAAGTTTTTAAGAAACTAAAATTTTTTATTACCAGCATAAAAATAAAAATAATTAGGGAAAAATTAATTTTTCACAGCCTCTATAGTCTTGATACAGTTGTAACTTCCTTAAGTTTGACTCGCTACAATTCAATCGTTATAATTTTGACTCAGTTACACTTTAGTCCTTAAACTTTGATTCGTTATTTAATCCTTATAGTTTTAACAATTTCATAATTTAGTCCTTCTGTTTTAGAAATAAAAATAAAATTATTTTGTTTTTTTTATTCAATTTTATACTCATGTTCAAGTGCTTTTATATAATCTATTTCGCTATTCAACTTGATGATTTTGTGTTGATACAATCATATCAAGTGTTTCCATTTTAGTTTCAAAATATGGTTTTGAGAAAATTTCAGTCAACTCCCACTATAGTAAATTAATTTCGGTCAAACCCCAAAACTTTCTGAAACTTCACTGCACCCATGGTAAAATAAAATTAATTTTTGTGGGTGATTTCATCCCTAAGAATGTGCAAACATCATCCCTCGTGTGTAAAATATCATCCACCCGTGTGCATTTTATCACCCACCATGTGCAATGGTAGTAATTAGCAATTAATTTGCTTGCAAAGTAGTTTTTAGCAATTCTCCCTTTAATTTATTAGGGGTTAGATTTGGTCCTAAATATAATACATCAATAAACTTTATTTCTATATTTGTTGTTTTTTTCTAAATTATCCATATTGATTGCACATATTAAGAGAGTTTGCATTAAAAGATTTATTAAATGTGAAGTAAAATCAACACACATTTTTTATAAATAAATAATTTAATTAAATCTCTTAATCTATTTAAATTAGTTAAAATGATCTTATATGAAAGATTGATGTAGTAATAAATTGTAGCACTAACATTTAAGGTGGGAATGGACTGTACTATATCATGTTCTTTACATCTATTATGTCAAGTACTCTAATTAGATATGACCATGTGTCCTTTTTTTTCATGTGTATTCATATTTCAAAAAGGAGGACAAATGATTATATGGTTGGAGAATTTAATATAATGGATATAAGTCACTTGACCTAAATATTTTCTGGTGAGGACATAGGCTTGCATATATGAGTTGAGGCAGAAATATATTTGGAAAATTCATATGGGTTGAAGGAGCCAATTCACACGATTTGTTGTGTTGTTTTAATTTCAATACTTTTAACTAAAAATATTTTTTTGGGGATAGCTTTTGGCTCCATATCAATACAAAAAAAATGATGATTAGTAGCGGTTAATTTGAAGCGGTTGAAATTAACCATTACAAATATAAAAATTTGTAGCGGTTAAAGGTAAAACCGCTATCGATTTGAAACAGTAAGCCTCCACCTATTATAGAATGAAATTTGTAGCTCTTTTATGTACACTTTGTAGCGATTATATCATGAATAACTGTGACAAATATGGCACCAACTTCGTGCCAAATGGCGCAAAGCTGGCACGCCTATTGTCGTGGGTATTTTGTAGCGGTTATATCTACAATAACCATGACAAATATGGCACCAGTTTCGCGCCATTTGGCACGAAGGTGGCGCACCTATTGTCACGGGGTTTTTGAAGCAATCATATCTACAATAATCACGATAAATATGGCGCGAACTTCGCACCAAATGGCGCAAAGATGGCGTGCCTATTCTCGAGGGTATTTTACAGCGGTTATTGTTGACATAACCGCTACCCACATGGCACCAGAGTGGCGCCAAATGGCACAAAGCTGCCGCACATACTTTGGCCGTCACATAGTAGCGGTTACTTATCAACGAACAGCTACAGATTCGGCGTGCATTTTGTGGCGGTTAATTGGTAGAGGTTATTATTAAATTAACCGCTACAGATTTCAAATAGACATTTCTCTATTGCTGTTAAATAGTAAACTGCTACAAATGGGAAGTTTTGTCACAGTTATATCAAGAACCGCTACCAATTGTATGGCTATAAATAACCACGTACTGAATCAGAGATGTCAAGAAAAGAATTTGCAGCACAAAGCCAACAATTAGTTTCAAATGATCTGCCAACCCTGAAAGAAGGGAAATGGCTTGTGATTGGCATCATGTTACATAACATGATACCAAGCACATGATATTTGCGTTTTTTCAGGTGGGTGACAACTGCTTTCAAACTAATTGTTTGTTTCATGCAACAATTTCACTTCACTTGCCTAACATTTAGTAGCGGTTATTCCTAACTGCTACAGGATAAGAAAACTTGTAACTGTTAAGTAGATGAATCGCTACACTTAGTAGCGATTACTTATTTTAACCACTACAGAATATGAATGGACTACACATTTGTAACGGTTATAGTACTAAACCTTTACCAATATTTAACTGTATTTATTAACCACAATTCACAAAGTAAGAGTTTAATGGTGATTGTAGCGGTTTCTCTCGTAACCACAACAACTATTTGACTACATTTATTAACCACAATTCATGATGCAAGAGTTTTGCGGTGATTGTAGCGGTTTCTCTAATAACCGCTACAAATGTTTAACTGCATTTATTAACCACAATTTACAATGCGAGAGTTTAGCTGTTATTGTAGCAGTTTTTTCTAATAACCGCTACAAATGTTTCAATTTCTGTAGCAGTTTGTTATAAAATCACTACAAATTTCAACTCTATTAAAACTGTCGTCTCCTTCCTTTCTCTCATTATGCCATTTTGCTTTCTAACAAGGTTTCCTCAAAATTTTACATTTCTACATATGGTTTTAGGAAATAGGGGAAGGGGGAAGGACGTTGTACCACCCCCAAGATCATTTCTGCGAGGTAGCTGTAGAAGAGGAGGAAGGGGTCGTGGTAGGGGTCAACAAGAAAGAGCAGGGCTGCACAACTACAGATAGGCCCAGAGTAACTACAGGAGGGGCCCCCGTCACAACCACAGTAGACGGCCCCACTACAGCCGTAGCCGACCGCCCCATCGGAGGGGATAGCACCATAGGTCGATCATGAGGGAGAGGGAGGTGAGATCAGTATCAGGGATTTTGAGGATGAGAATGAGGATATGTTCAACTTCGACCAAATTCCTCTCAGTGACTTGGAGTGGTTCCTAAATGAGGAGGCCCCGCTAGACCAGGACCACCCATGACGGTCATCTTCCCAGTCGGCTGGGTTTAAGGTGCAAGTAAGAAGTAAACGTAATTTTGTTATTTAATTTTTCTTTAAATACAATTTAGTGAAATGTGAATTTAAATTTAAGTAACATATGGTAATTGTGTAGATGAGCAAGGGAACATTTCTACAAAGAGGCTAGATGTGATCGGTCTGAAAAGCATGGATCGGAGATTACGAGTTGTGGTTACATGGAATGAGCCAACGGACCAACTCATCAACAATAGGGGTCACCTGTTCAACCACTACCTGAATATCCTAGGCTCGAATTGGATGCGGTTCCCCTTTCATTTCAGGACGTGGAAGCAAGTTCTGAAGGGCCTGAAGGATTACACGTGGGAAGAGGCAGCAATTGAGGTAATTAATAATTGCATTTAATTATATTAAATGATTTGTAATTAACTATTTTTAATTATTATTTTTAAATTTTAAATTTTTGAAATAATCGTATTTAAATTTATTTATTTAATTATATTTCAGGATAGGTTTGCGGTAAAGGAGATGTAATACCCCAAATTTTGGAATTAAAGGCTTAAGATTAAGCCTAGATTTAGTGGACTGTTAGACCTCAGTGTAGCAGATGACCCAATGAGACATGGTTTATATCCCAAAATTCCTTAATATCTTTGGATCTTAAAATGGAAATAAAAGGCAAGGGCAAAATCATAATTTTGCCACAAGATGAGAAATGATGATTTTCCCTAATATTCCCAATGATTAGAGTTGAATGGGAATTGAAAGGAGGGAAATGACTACTTGGTAATTAATGAGGTCATATTGGTAAATAATTATCAAGTAAAGTCAATGAGAGGAAAAGCTTGAGGCTTTAGTGGACTACTTGAGGTGGTATAATGGGATAATTTGAGAGTGAATTATACTCTCTTATTTCCCATTAATATTAATGGAATGATAAAGGAAAAGAGAAGGAAAACTTGCTATGCAAGAAATGTGATAGGTTGACTAATTGAGTAAAGGCCACCGGATGATTTTAATTAATTATCATCCTTCATCAATTAATTCTCATTCTTTCCTGCGTATGAATCAAAAATAAAAGAGAAAGAAGGAAAGAGAAATCGGACGTATCAGAACGAGAACGAGAGAGAGAACAAAGAGAACGAGAACGAGAACGAGAACAGAAGAGAGAGAGAAGAGAGAGAAAGCTTGTATTAGCTGGAACTCATCCGAAACGGCGTTTTCTCTTGAAATGTCTAGTACAAATGTTGCTCTACTCATCCCAAGCTTCAATTTTATGGTTTCAGATTCTCGTTTTGGAGGCCGTTGGTATCGTCTCACCGGCCGGAGCATCACCGAAATTCTAAACCGGATTCAAAAGTAGGTAGAGGTAAGCGTGTGCTACCTTTCTACCATTTCGATTTATCATTTGGATGAGTATTTTGGAAGTAGTGTACTATTCATCTCTCATTCTATCAGTGTTTTGGGGGCTAAAATGATGTCCAATGGATGTCTAAACGGCTAATCTTGTAATAAGGAGTAGAAAGGAGGATATTAAGATAAAGAAAGGGAGGAACCGACACAACTCTTTTGAGAATCCTTTATGGGCTGCGTTGGGCGTGGCATAAGGATAGAGTCAAAATTTCATCTATTGGATGATTCTGTTGAGTTCAGAAGAGCAAATTGTGTAGGGTTCATGTTGAAAGAAGAAGTGAGGAAAGGCCTAGAGGGTGAAATGACCAATTTACCCTTTTAGCTCTACATAGAGGCTGTTAAAGGGGTATTTTTGTCATTCAGGCATGAATTTGACTAATCTGAAATCATAAATGGATTCTACACACGAAATTGTATAGAATTGGCCATGTTGTGATTTCTGTAAAAGTACAGTTAGGCCGGGCTTCCAGGGGCATTTTGGTAATTTAGCGTAATTGGGCTAAGTTATCAACTAATACGAGTCTAGAATGTTATATGGATGAGTAATGACTCATTACATGTATTTGGATGGAATTCTAGGACTTGACGAATGGACGTGCCTAAAACCGGAGCAAAGACGAAGGATCGAAGACGGACGTGAAGTCCGATGTAGTTGGTCGAGAATTGTCGAGTTCTCGCAAAATAACCAGTTTCAATAAGAATTTGCAGTATAGAGAACCTAGATCGTTTCCCACGGAATTCACATGTAGTCTAAAACATTCAAACAATGATCGATTGGGGGGTTTGATTATACTATTAACGAACAATAAACTCAGATTAAAGACATAATCGATAATGAACTACACCAAACAAACAGATTAAAAACGACTGACCTAGAATTGGGATTCATAATTTCCTACCATCATCGAACGAAGATTATAATGAACTCGTGATTGGTTTTGGATGAACCGAAATCTCTACATTCGTCCAGAGAATCCCTCGACTAGACGATCTTCTAGGTTCTGTTCGTATGCGTGGTGTGCTACTGTGCGATCGTACAGTAGCACTGTAACCCGATTCGAACTGTGTCCTTGGGATGTACCAATCCGAATATTAAAACAAACATTCGAACTATTCCAGAAATCAAATCCGATTAGAGTAAATAGGAACGAGTTACGTTACCGGTTTAAGTATGTCCTCTGATTGGAAACGTGAATCCTCAATCCATAGGTCAATCACAAAAACTTATCCCAACATGGCTGGAAAATCCGAAAAATGAATGAAGAACATTTTTCAGAGAATGAAGAACTTCTGATTTCAATCCAAAAACGTCTCCAAATCCGTTCTATCTATTGTTTCAGCTAACTAAGGTAAAAACCTAATTGTCAAATGGGTCAGAGCCCACCAGTTCAGCCCAAAACGGAAATTAATAATAAATGGTGCTTATTACAAAATTTGGGCCAAAGAAGAATATAAAAAAATACATATAATATTGACTATAGTTTTGACTATCCTCTTGTCCGAATCTGCCCTTCAAGTCTTCATATCAATTGTTTCCCTCTGAATCATCTAAAAAATGAGACAAGAATGAGATCATTCGGATATCTGGTTCAAGAGTTATGATCAAAATAGAGAAGGGTTAGAAATCTGAAATTTTTATTATTAAAATATGTTAAATCCAATAAAACACTCAAAGCCCAAATAAGCATAAAAGCCCATTATTTATTAACTGAACAATCTAAATTTATTAATCAAGAGATACAAATGAGTGTAATAAATATTCAATTATCAGTAGTGGACTTACCTTTCCTGTATGGGTGTTATATGTATGTTATATGCATTGATTATGTGACTTCTATACCTATTTGTGTTGAGCATATTTTATTGATTGAAGCTCTATTATATTTGTGCGATGGCCATTGGTATGTCATAATATCGAGCACGCAGCATGTCATTATGTTGGCATGAAATAGGGTAGGCAAGCATGTCATTCATTCATATATATCTATCATGCATAGTGGTACTATTCGCTACTGAGATTCTCTCAAATCTCACTCCTCCTAAACAATAATAGTGGCAGGTTGAAGAGTGCCTGGAGAAGTGCATGAAGGAGATATAGAGACGTGAAGTGAAGAGGAGGTCGTAGTGCGGGGCACTACTTCTTGTATTTCATATATGTGTGTATATATGGATATATGTGTATGTATGAATGTTGTATAAGCAAAGAATCACTCTAATGTATTTGAGAAATTTTCTAGCATGAATAAGAGAACGGCTTTTAGTTTAATAATTTATCGCTCCCTTACTCTGATATAATGGAACTAAGAGCCGGTAAGGTAAGTATATGGAAGGTGTTTACATTTTTGGTATTAAAGCTATTGAAAATGAGGTATTACACATTTGGTGGTATCAGAGCTATTAAAAATGAGGTGTTACAGGAGAACTATAAGAGGTACACGCTAATAAAGTTGGGAGACAGCTGGAAGAACAGGAGGAATTGTCTCTACCACATCAAGGATAAGGATAGGACGATTTCTCTGAAGCAGCTGATCAAGGATGTCCCGGACGGCGTCCCACCAAATGACTGGGTAGGTTTTATCTAGTACAGGAGGGGCAGGTAAGTTTCTTAATAACTATTATTTGACCATTTTTTGTTATTTTAATTTTTTTAATAATTATTATTTGAGCAATGTCTATAGCTTTTTCTCAGAGAAACACGACGATCCGCACCAATCAGTCAATCCACCACACGGCTAGATCTAAGACATTTGTTGTCACCTACACCGAATTTGTATAGTTTTACAATTTCAGTTAATTTTACATTAATATTAATAATTAAATTTCAATTAAATATTTATAATAGTAATTTTATGTTTCCATTGTTTCAAGAGTGCAAGGCTCAGGAGGAGAACTGCCAGACCGATTATGGAGAGTTATTCACAGTGACACACAAGTATCGGGACGGGACTCTGACGTCTCAGTAGGTAGAGGAGGCCATTGTAAGTATAATATTATTGTTAATTAATTGTTTAAAACAACTAATTTATTTTTGTTAATAATAATAATTATAATAATTTGTTGAATAAAATTGCAGGCGAGGATTCATAAGTCTTAGGTTAAATTGAGAGAGACACACCTAGAAATCTCAGGGGTCTGAGGACCCCAGTGCGCCATTGAAGGCTGGTTTGAGACCGATTGAGCACCCTAGCTGTGTGAGGGGGATGTGATTAGGCGCCAAACCCAATATGGTGTATAGGAGGAGTGACAGCTTTGAGGCGGGACCTTCTCGAGCACGGACGTCCAGAAGCAGATGTCCAAGGAAGCAGACCGTTCAGGAGATTCGGTTAGAGGTTGTGAGACAGATGCAGGAGCAAGCTGATTTCATCTACTCGCAGTAGATGTGGTGGTAAGATATCACAAACTTCGAGCTCGACAAGGTGTGGAGTCGCCTGTTCCCTGATGAGGCGTACCCAGAGGTCCCCCCATCCCGAGGTTCGTTGTACAACCCACTCGTCCTCCATCCATGATGATGTTGTTGACTCTACCCAGCCCTATCCTCCACCCGCCCCTAAGTTAGGACTTGATGGACAAACTGGTAATGGTACCCCCCTGAGAGAGGACCTGCCGATGACGCTCCAGATAATTATTTTTGTTTATTTAGGATTTTTTCTTTTTTTAAAAAAAAAATCATACAAAAATGTTTGAATAAATTTAATTTTT
This sequence comes from Albizia julibrissin, assembly GCA_037074505.1. Classification (NCBI taxonomy): domain Eukaryota; kingdom Viridiplantae; phylum Streptophyta; class Magnoliopsida; order Fabales; family Fabaceae; genus Albizia; species Albizia julibrissin. The sequence goes on along the minus strand of CM073484.1, from coordinate 45,119,938 downwards.
TTTGCAAATTTTTTTATGTTTTGTTAATTATGTTATTAAATGTCGTTTGAAAAAAAAAATTGGAAAAAAATATACTAGTAGCAGTTGTAACCGCTACAAAGTGATACAAAATTTGAATTTTTGAATCTAATAATCCTATCAACAGTTACATCAATTTGTAGCGGTTTATTACCAGTAACTGCTACAAATTTGGGTAAATTTGAATTTTGAACTTTTCATTCTTGCCTACGATCACATCAATTTTTAGCGGTTAAAGACTAATAATTGCTACCAATATTCACATTCGTTGTAGCGGTGTATGATTTTTAACCGCTAGAAAGTATGAAAATATTTGAACTTTGAATATGGAATTCCCACTGCTAGAAATTTCAATTTTGAATGTGTAGCGGTTAGAGAGTGGTAACCGCTACAAGTTCTCACACATTTGAATTTTGAATGTGTCATTCATGCCAACGGTCACATCAAATAGTAGCGGTTATTAAGTTTAAACCGCTATAAAGTTTGTATGAGTAGCGGTTTACTAAATCGTGACTAATTTTTGATCGTTGTAAAAATTCAATATAAGTATCTTGTCAGGTATCATTTGTTTTTCACTTATCTTGTTGGCTAAATTTCCTTGTCTAGCTATGGATAAATCATGGATCAAGTTGCCACACAATTCTCCAACTTATTTAGACGGATTAAACAACTTCTTGGGTTTCGCTTACTCTCACGCCAGCTATAATGGAAAGATTGTATGTCCATGCCAGAGATGCAAGTTCAAGAAGTGGCATACACGAGAAGTTGTTAAGGAACATTTGCTTGTGAAGCCTTTCTCGGAAGAGTATACATTATGGAGAGTTCATGGTAAGAAGGTTGATATGAGATACAATGATGCTATCTTCCTCAAAGTTCACAAGTAGAAGTTTAAGTAAATGAACATTGTCAAACCCCTCATTATTTTGATATTTATCAGAGTATTAATGCGTAATTCAATGGACACATAGAAATAGTACAATATATTGATATAACATTCTTGATTACATTACAAAATATTCCCACAGAGTTTGTACAAGTTACAGTACTTATCCAATATAAATAATGACTATTAGAAAACCAATGAAGTAATTCTTGAACCAGCATCGAACCTTCATCTGCTAGCATAAGCTATTTTTCCCTTTAAGCCGTTTCCACTTGCTGAATAACTTTTAAATTTATGGAAAGGGGTAAGATTCAAAAGAATCTCAGTAGTAACAAAATATCAATCATATAAAATGTGAAAAGTAAACATGCAATGCAGCATTTATCATAATGCAGCAATCAAAATGCCTAAGCCTATCTGACAATGCTCAGAAAACAAATGATGATTTTTTCTGGATCAAAATGATCATGTGTTACTGATCTGCAATATCATATCTCGTACATAGGAATTCAACATGGAATTCACCTATATAATGTGATCACATAACAACATGGAGCCAGCCTATACATGTCCGTATATATCATATCTTGTTGCAGGCCAATACATGTCCGTACATATCAAGCCATTCAATTGGGTCCACCTGGCCATATGGTACCCTAAGGGTCTGTTTGGCAGGAGGGAAATGGAGGGGAGGGAAAATTTATATAAGTTATATTTTAAAAAATTGAAGAAGTGGGGTTATAAAATTTTAATAAAGATAAGATGTAAAATAAAAAAGTAAGAAAAATTAACTAAAAACTTCCAACCCCACTTCTTTGATTTTTTTAAATCCAAGTCATATAAATTCTCTCTCCCCTCCCCTCCAAATCCTTCATACCAAACAACTCCTAAAGGTTCCATGGGGTGGTTTAATTCATCATCCACACCCAGAGAGTTTCAACATCACAAGCAATACATTGAACAGATCATGACAATCATTACATATTAATATTCACATAGTATATGAAAGATAAAGTTACTACCTGGACTCCTTTCCAATGCCTAGCTACTATCAGTCCTTAATGTTTCATCCGGCTCGGCAATTACCGAATCTTAAAATTCCAAAAGTAAAGGTGAATGAGTTATTACTCATTCATACTTCATTCCAGAATTTATCAATTAGTTGTCTTAGCTCAAAATTGCATATTTACCAAATTCCCCTAGAAACAGTCCAATAACCAACCAGAATACAGTCATAACTAAGTTTTTATCAAGAATACTAAAGTTCTAACAACATCCCTTGTTCTTCCTCCTTTTTCCTAGCTTGGCCAAAACTTGGCTCCCTCTCCCTTGAGTTTTTGTTTGTTCAATAGCTATTTCAAGAGAATAGGGAGGTTAAGAGGAGGTTTTCTAAACTAGAATACACGATTGAGTAGAGCTTTCGGTATACCTACCTAGTTCCTGCTCCTTGGACCTTAGCTTGTTCTTCCTCTATAGCCCTTTTCCTTTCCTTCCTCTCTTCTCATCTTGGCTGACTTGGCCCTTTAATAGACAAAGGAAGAGATTTTTGGAGAATTCTAGAGGCAATATATGTCACAATCTCATTGGCTCTTGATTTATTTATTGCATGTGACATATATAATTACATATTTAATTATGTAATAAATTTTTATGGACTCCATCTTTCATCCTATCTGTAATTATTCATAAAATATTTCAGATTATATTTATTTGGTCAAAATGACCATTTTTCCCTTGCAATATTTCTATTTTCGCAATAATTCGGAAAAATGGGCAGAACTGTCACTAAACTTTGAAAATTCATATCTAATTGTATAGATATCCAATTAGAGTGGTTATAAAGGTAGTGACCCTTATTAGGTATAGTGTTAGGGAAAAATATAAACTTCAGCCAATTGGAAGCTTACCATTCCCAGAATTATTATTTTTGATGCCTGCCCCTGAAAAATGTCAAATTTGCTGGGAAAATTTCAAATATTTATATCTCCTTTTATAAAATTCCAAAAATTCCATATGACCTATCAAATTAAATATTATCATGTCTAATTTCATTATGGGAAGTTTCTGAATTTTTTGAGGTCATTTACTAATTAAAAAATGTCACACAATCCGACTGCCTTAACTGGAAATATACCAACTATCTTATATAACAACTATTTTGTTGTGTGACTTTATAGGCTTAGTTTTTCCACTTTACATTCTCTTTTATCATGGAATACTATAATAGTTACATATACTTAGTGATAAAAATTTGGGACATTACAGCTCTTCCCCCGTCAATAAAATTTTTTCCTCGAAATTTTCTAATACAAACATATTAATAAACTCTGGATACTGCTTCCGTAAATCTTCTTTTGTGTCCTATGTAGATTCCCTTGGAGATAATCCTTTCTATACCACTTTTACAAATGGTATTGTCTTGTGGATGAGCTACTTTATTGATCAATAATCTATTTAGGCTCTACTTCAAAGGTAAGGTTATCCAATAAGCCACCGGTCCAACTCTAGATAAAATTTTAAATGGCCCAATGTACCTAGGACTCAGTTTCCTTGTCTTTAAAGCTTTCCCAATTACAGTAACTAGTAAAAATTTCAAGAATACATGATCTCCAACTGTAAACTCTAATGGTTTCCGTCTTTTGTCTGCATAACTTTTCTGCCTGCTTTGTGCCGTTAATAGTCTTTGCTTAATCAATTTGATTTGCTCTATTGTTTGATCAACTATATTTGGCCCAAACATTTTTCTTTCAATTAATTCTATCCTTTTCAACCCTTAATCTATATTTTCTTATACAAGTTTGCAAAGTATGGAACACATCCATTACAAATTTCACAAATGTTGAGCATCAGTAGTTCTTATACTACGGAGCTAGAGTTCCAAGAGTTCATAGGTGTCAAACCCCTTATTATTTTGACATTTATCAGAGTATTAACGTGTAGTTCAATAAGTACATAGAAATAGTACAACTATACTGATATAGCATTCTTGATTACATTACAGAATTTTCCCACAAGCCTTGTACAAATTACAACACAAATCCGAGATACAATAAGAAACTAAGAGATAACCAACAAAATTCCTTGCTCTGCTTTGGACCTTCTGTTTCCGATATTCTCTATTATGCCTTTCGAGCCGTTTCTTCTAACTTAGTAAATTTATGAATTTATGGAAAGGGTGAGATTCATACGAATCTCATTAGTAACAGATTATCAATCATATAAAATGTGAAAAGTAAACATGCAATGCAGCATTTATCATGATGCAGCAATCAAAATGCTAAGGCCTATTTGACAATGCTTAGGAATCAAATGATGATTTTGTCCGGATTAAAATGATCATCTGTTCCTAATCTGCACAATATCATATCATAATGTGATCACAATAGCTTGGAGCAGGCCTAAACCTGTCCGTACTCATCATAACTTGGAGCAGGTCAATACCTGTCCGTACATATCAAGTCACTCAACTGGGTCCACCTGGCCACATGATACCTCAAAGGTTCCATGGGGTGGTTTATCTCATTACCTACACCCAGAGAGTATCAACACCACAAGCAATACATTGAACAGATCATGATAATTATCGCATACTAATATTCACAGAGAATATGAAAGATAAAGTTACTACCTAGACTTCTTTCCAAAGCTTAGCTATAATCAGTCCTTTAACTTTTCATCTGGCTCGGGCAATTATCAAATCCTAAAATTCCCAAAGAAATTGTAAATGAGTTATTACTCATTCATACTTTATTTTAGAATTTATAAGTTGGTTATCTTATCCCAAAAATTTTATATTTACAAAAGTGCCCCTGGAGACCCGATCTGGCCCTAGTATTTGACCTCAGATCAGATCAATTCCAACTCAAATTACAGTTTTGCCCTTAATAGCTCAACTTAAGGTTTTAGGGGCAAAATCGTCTTTTCTCAATCCGGGGCTTTTCACACTTTGTATTCAACATGAACCCTACATAATTTTCCATTCTAAACATCATGGTGCCATTAGAATTATGAAATTCCAGCTCTATCTCTCATTTTCTCTCTTGGCCAAAAGTTACAAGAGAATTGAGAAAGTTATGTTTTCATGATTCAAGCTCCTAGAACACTTTCTTTCTACTGGTATTCCTTTGTTTAGCCATTAATTGAGAAATTTAGGCATCATTTCCCCTTAAAAAATGGACATCCCAAATTTACAACAATCATAAAAATGACAAACAACCAACTAGATCACTGCCACAACTCAATTTTCATTAAAAATACCAAAGTTTTAACAACTTACCTTTCTTTTCCTTCTTCTTTCTTACTTGGCCGAATTTTCTCCCTTATTTCCTTGGAGTTTTGCTTGTTGGATGGCTTAGTCAAGAGAATAGGGAGATTAAGAAGAGGATTCATGTGTTATAACACAAGATTAAGCAAAGATTTCGGTACACTTACCTAGTTCTTGCTCCTTGATCACTACTTCCTCTTCTTCCTATTCTTTTTCCCAAGTCTCTTCTTTCTTTCCTTTCTCTTCTCCTTATGGCATACTAAGGCCTTAAAATAGACAAGGTTGCATATGTTGTAGAATTCTCTAGAGAGAGACTTGGCATTTTCTAATTGATCCTTGTCTAATTATTGCATAATCCATGATATAATCATATATTTAATTATATAATTATTATTGCAAGCTACACCTGTCCCTATTTCTGCATTTATTTAACAAATTTTCAGATTACATTCACTTGGTCAAAATGACCATTTTACCCTTACAATTTCGCAATATTCAGAAAAATTCACAGAATTGTCACCAAATTTTGAAAATTTATATCTAATTGTGTAGATATTCAATTGGTGTGGTTCTAAAGTCTATGTGACACTTATTAAGTATAGTTTTAGGAAAAAATATAAACTTTAGCCAATTTGAAACTCACTATTCCCAGAAGTTTTATTTTTGAAATCTGTTCAAGAAAAACGTCAATTTCGCTGGGCAGAATTCAAAAACTCATTTCTCCTTATATACAACTCCAAAAATTCAATATGACCTATAAATTAAAGCTTATCATGTCTACTTTAATTCTAGAAAATTTTAGAATTGTTTGTGATCATTTACTAATTTAAAGGTGTCACACAATACAATTGCCTCAACAGGAAATCACATTGGCAGCAACTTCTACTTGTATACCAAATAACTATGTTGTGTGAGATATCTAATTACCTCATATTGTCACTTAATATGCTCTTTGATTTACCATATTATCCCTTTTTATACCATCAAAGTTTGGAGGAATTGTAGTATTTGAAATTTGGGTTGTTACAGTTCTCCCCTCGTCAATAAAATTTCATCCTTGAAATTTTGGACATTGCATAAGTTCAACTATACTTTGGGGAGTTACTTTTCATTCTCATCATATCCTTTTCATACCTCATTCTTACTCTTTTGCATAATTTCTGAAGTATATGATCATTGTGAATCTCATAATTATCGAGCGTCAGTAGCTTCCACATTATAGATCTGGAGTTCCCAAAATTCATTGATAATTCCATATATCCTTCAATAATTGCCAAAAAAAATTCCTCGGATTCATTATTTCAACATTATATTAGAGTTTTTTTTCATCCTTTAGTAAGTTTGTACTTTAGGTTTTACTCATTTTTATTTTCAGCTTGTCACCTATTGAACATTTTCTCAATCTACCACCCTAGGGACATATCGGTTCAATAGGTTTTTCGGCCTTTAAACTTCCAGTCCAATATCTAGATTGGATGCATATCACGATTCACGATTATCGTTAAAATTTTTCAACTATTTTGAGCACTACTTAAATTTCTAACTTTCGTTGTTCAGCCTTTATCCTTGTATATTACTTACAATGTATGGAAGGACAAATCATCCAACTACAATCAGCCTATTTCCATTTAGTAGCTATAGGACAAGCAGTCCCTAGGAATCATAGAGCACCTTACCCATCCATCACTTGAATATTCATAAGGTTTTATAACTTAAGTAACTTTTAATGCATACTATGTTTATGGGCCTCATTGCCTTAGGACTTATTATCCTTTCACCCTCTGGTGTTACAATCACTTGGGGATATTGTTTGTATCCTCTGGTCGTAGGTCACCTCTGAAATCTCATGTCCTAAGTTATTGTTCGATATTTAGGCTACAGTGTAGGTCTTACAACACTACTCTGCTTGCATATATGGTCTCATGGCCTATGGACATACTAGCCCAATAGGTCTTACCGCCTACTATATTTTCTTAACATCTATATGCTTTCAAACAAACTCATAAGTCACCATATTTGTTAAGGAAGCAAAATTTCCTTTGACTTCCATCATTATTGTTCATTGCATGTGTAATCACATTAATACTTCCTGGACAGTATTTAAGCTCCAGGGTAAAATCGTTAAGCAACTCCATCTATTAGTCCTATCTCATAGTTACTCTTTACAATCATATAGTTATTTCAAATTCTAGTGGTTGCAGTACAATTCTATGGTACTCCGTAGAAACAATATCTCCAGATTTTCCCCTACACAAACAATTGTTACTGTCTCATCATTTGTAGGATATCTTAGTTAGTGAGGCTTTAGCTAATGAGAGATTCATACCATAATGTTATCCTAATGCATTAGGACACATTTCAAATTCACATTTGTTCACATTAATGCAGACCATATAGGTCAATAGTAAATCAAGACCACACAGGTCAATCACAAATCAAAACCATTTAGGTTAATCACGGATCAAGACCACTCAGGTCAATATCATCATCAATCCCTCTCTCAGTCTTATGAAGCTCCTCTCACAACTATCATTTCACATAAAGCATTAAGTTATCACATCGGCCTTACAAGGAAAAACAATACTGGGGAATACAACATAACTTATTCACAATAATCATCAAGACTTAGAAAACTATAATTTTCTGGCCTTTCTAATTTAGTACTGCTTCCATTTTTATTAGGATCTAATAGGCCCCCTTCTTATGAGACTTCATAGCTCAAAAGCCTAATTTTTGAAAGCTAGAACTTACATTGATATCAAGTTGCTTATCCCATAATATGCTCTATACTGCATTTAAGTACCCTTCGGGATTCACCTTGCTTAGTAATCTCACAAAACATCATTGTTTCTTATTTGTTCACAAGATCTAATTATTCGAATTTAACATTAATAGGATATATAGTCCATCATAATATCCCTTAAAACATAGTTCATTTTATTCTAGCCTTCTGGCTTTCCAAAATATTATCTGTAATTCCTTGGACTTCTGTGTTTGAAATTGTGCCCTAGGGGCCAATCATTGTACCTTAAACATTATTGTTATTTAAGAATTTTTCCATATTGTTATCATATCGTTTGCATGTTTATTATGATAATTGTATCCTTGGATGAACTATAAAGATTATCCTAAATGTCCCTGGTCAATTATCTATGCGGGAGCAAAGATGAAATAAGACCAGTATGACTTTGATGAGGTATAGAGATACAAATCAAAGTCTTAAGCACTTGTAGGAGTACAAGGTGCTGGACCGACCCGCTATGAGAAAGCTGCATGGATTAAGTCATAAGCTTATCTCATACATATAATCATGTCACAGTACCCTCTGACCTGAGATCATCATAGATTCCTGCATGAGAGTTGCTAAGTTTTGACCTAGTCAAAAGTCACCTTTGACTGGGTGATGATAAAGGCTACAATCGGGCTTAGGAGTTTTCATGAAGAGGAATGTGAGTGGTCAAGATGGAATTTGTCCCTCACATTAGTGAGAGATATTACTGGGCCCCTCGATGAGTGAGTCTGAGAAATGTATGGAAATACTGTAATAGGAAGGAGTTTCCATTTTTAATTTACTCAAGAATCGAGAAAGTGATGGTTAGGAACAGGAGGATGACAATGTCTATACCTCATCCTTGACCAAAATATCATGTGACAAAAAGGGACGTGACATGGTTGTATAATAGGTTGCATCGTATTATCGATCCTCATGTGAATTGGGTAGTCGCAATGTCTTGCTAGAGGCCACTTGCGACTTGTGGGCTAGAACAGTTTTGGCCCACTACCGACTTCATGTGGGTGCTATAGGGTCACACACAAGAATAGCCCAATTTTCATTTTCGATTATATGTGATTTTCGTTTTCGATTATCTGCGAATATGTCAATAAGAAATTCTTTTGATCACATGCGACATATTTCCTTCTGATTAGCGTCATTGTTCTCACGATTTGGGTTCTAGATGAGATTTAAAACTAAAACTCGTATAGATATTTCGAATAGTTTCTGCGGCATATTGAATAACAATCGGGTTACTTGGATCTCTAATCGGATTTTAGGGATCTGAAGCTTGAAGAAAAAGGCTAGGACGATGTCATTTTGTGTGGTCTACTAAAGTGTTCAGATTATGACACAGAATGACATCATCTTTTCCTCTTCCTAAAACGCACAGTTTCATTAGGTCTAGAAGAGTTCTGGGCATTATTGAAACCGGGCTAAAAATTTTAAAAACTAGGCTGAAACAAAAATTAGCGGGACCGCCATAGCTAACTGTTCGTAGCGTGACATAACCTAATCATGACATTCGTTGTTTCTTTCACATTATATGAATTATTACTTGTTCTGGTTTATTCTCCAAATTTGTTTGGGTATGGTGAACAACATGGCTCTAGTCTTTACAAATGTTGTAATGTTTATATATGGCCTGCGTGCCATGCCTTTCTCTAAATATTCTCATTGTACATTCTCTTCTCATCTCACTCCCCTCGTATGTTCAAACGAGGTTTCTATCAATGTAATTTTTCCTCTTCTTATTTAGAGAAGTCCTCTCATTAACTTGGGAGGATTTTAGGTTAGGTGAGCTATGTTGTGTCACGTTTAAATTATGGTTTTGATTATATCATAATATGCATACTTTTGTATTTATATGTATGAGATACAACCGTATTTACATTTACTCAAATGAAACTAATTAATTAAAACCCTCTGAATAAAATCTTAAGTCACAATGCCGTTAATTAATGAATACTTGTCAAAACCTAGATCACTTAATTGTAGGTTCCACTAAAGTGGATACATTTGAGTTATCTTGGTGAGGCAAGCGTGAGTAATGGTGCTACTTACAAAATTCATTATTGTTTTGACTTAATTGAGATCATCAAAATGGTTTTGGATCTCAAGGCATTAGATGGGATTAAACATGCCGGGGCATATGATGATCGAATCCTATAAAGATCTAAGAGTTACATGTGATGTAATTGATAAAGATGTTGCCTACCTAAATAACTTGAATTTAAGTGTCCTGCCAAAGTGGAAGTAAATTTAAGCAAAATATGGATCTTAGCCCACTAATTATATTGAGGTTTGTTAACTTAGTGGGAGATTACTAATCAACTTTGCATATTTTAATTGTAGAATCATGTCGACTAGTAATACCGCTACACTATCACTGCGATAAGTTCTTGAGAAGGACAAGCTTAATGGGACAAACTTTCTTGACTGGTTCAGGAACTTGAGAATTGTTCTCAAGCAGGAAAAAAGGCGTATGTGCTCGATCAACCCATTCCTGATGAGCCTGTAGCTAATGCTCCAAGAGCTCAGAGAGATGCTTACATGAAGGTTAAGGATGACTCTGTGGATGTAGGATGCCTGATGCTTGCCACTATGGTTCTAGAGCTCCAGAGAGATCTGGAACATATAGAGGCATATGAGATGACTGTCCATCTTAAGGAAATATTCCAGCAACAAGCAAAGCAAGAAAGGTATGAGACCACAAAGGCCCTACATTCCTGTAAGATGGTTGAAGGTGCATCAGTTAGTCCTCATGTATTAAGGATGAAAGGCTACATTGATCACCTTGAGAGGCTTGGATTTCCTATGAGCCAGGAGTTAGCTATAGATTTGATCTTGAACTCACTCCCAGAAAGTTATGACCAGTTTATCATGAACTACAACATAAACAACATGGAGAAATCCATCTCTGAACTGCATGGGATGCTCAAAACTGCTGAGCAGAGCATTAAGAAAAGGCCCAGCACTATTTTGATGGTTCAGAAAGGAAAGGGTATGAAAAGGAAAGGCAAGGGCAAGGGAAAGGGTAATGGCTCAGGTGGTAAGACCAAAGAGTCAAACAAACCCGAACCTAAGCCTGCTACAAGAAGGCAAAGCCTCCAAAGGATGGAGTATGCTACTTCTGCAATGAACCTGGTCACTGGAAGAGGAACTGCAAACTCTACCTTGAAGATCTGAAAAAGAACAAGAAGGATAGATGGCCTATCTCTTCAGGTATTTATGTTATAGACATTCACTTTTCTGTTTCCTCTACATGGGTATTAGATACTGCATGTGGTTCTCACATTTGTATAAATGTGTAGGGTCTCAAGGACAGTAGAAAGTTGAAGAAGGGCGAAGTGGACCTACGAGTTGGAAACCGAGCAAGAGTTGCTGCTTTAGCCATAGGCACTTATGAATTAGTTCTACCCAGTGGGCTTTTGTTAATTTTGAACAATTGCTTTTATGTTCCTTCTTTGAGTAGTGACATTGTTTCTCTTTCTTATTTGGATAAGGAAGGTTTTACTTCTATTACTGGGAATGGTAAATGTTCTATTTATCGTAATGACATTTTTTATGCTGATGGTGATTTGCATGTTGGTCATTATTTTTTAAATTTAGAACATCCTAATAATGGAAACATCTATAACATAACTACCAAAAGGATCAAGTCAAACGATTTGAATCTGATCTACCTATGGCATTGTCATATAGGCCATATAAATGAGAAACACATTTCTAAACTCCATCTAGATGGATTTCTTAACTCATTTGATTTTGAATCATTTGATACGTGTGAATCTTGTTTATTAGGAAAGATGAAAAAGGCACCTTTTACTGGGCACAGTGAGAGGGCCACTGATTTATTGGGCCTCATACATACCGATGTATGTGGACCAATGAATATAGATGCCAGAGGTGGTTATATGTACTTCATCACATTTATAGATGATTTTAGTAGATATGGATATATCTATCTAATGAAACATAAATCTGAATCTTTTGAAATGTTCAAAATATTCCAAAATAAAGTACAAAACCAACTTGGAAAAAAAATTTAAGCACTTCGATTTGATTGAGGTGGTGAATATTTGAGCTAAGAGTTTACTAACCATCTTAGGAATTCTGGAATAATCTCACAACTCGCTCCTCCAGGAACACCACAATGGAATGGGGTTTCTGAGCGGAGGAATTAAACACTCTTAGATATGGTTCGATCTATGATGAGTCAAATAGATCTTCCACCATCCTTTTGGGGCCATGCCCTAGAGACTGCTGTGTTCACACTAATTCGTGTTCCATCAAGGCAGTTGAAAAGACACCATATGAGATATGGACTGGGAAGAGACCTAGTTTGTCTTTCCTCAAAATTTAGGGATGTGAGGTTTACATTAAACAACAAGCCTCTGATAAATTATCGCACAGATCCTCAAAATGCCTTTTTGTGGGGTATCCTAAGGAAACGATGGGACACTATGTCTATAATTCCACCAATCACAAAGTGTTTGTTATCTAAAATGGTATCTTTCTAGAAAGAGAATTTATCTCTAAGAGAACCAGTGGGAGCAAGGTACATCTCGAAGAAGTTTGAGACTTACAAGATAGTACAGAACCACAGACGAAAAATAGAGAAGACTCACAACAAGTTGTTGAGCCTCCTCATGTAACACAAGGCCTACGAAGTTCTGATAGGATACGGCAACAACCTCAGAGATATGGAGTTTTGGTTACTGGAAGTCGTGATGTGTTGCTCATTGAACACAATGAGCCAACCACCTATCAAGAAGCCATAATAGGGACCAAACTCTGACAAATGGCTAATTGCTATGAAGCCTGAAATGCAATCCATGTACGACAATCAAGTATGGACCTTGGTTGATCCACCCGAAGGTGTAAAAACCATTGGGTGCAAGTGGGTTTTTAAAGAAAAAACCGACATAGATGGCAAAGTAAATGTCTTCAAGGCACGACTGGTTGCAAAAGGATTTACTCAAACTCATGGTATAGACTATGATGAAACTTTTTCCCCAGTTGCAATGGCCAAATCAATCAGAATCCTTCTTGCCATTGCAGCATATTATGACTATGAAATATGGTAGATGGACGTCAAAACAGCCTTCCTTAATGTAAGCTCCTTGAGGATGTGTACATCACACAACCTGAAGGTTTTGTGCATTTAAAGGACTCTGGTAAAGTATGCAAGCTTCAAAGATCCATTTATGGATTGAAGCAAGCATCTCGGAGCTAGAACGATCATTTTGATGAAGTAGTCAAAGAGTTTGGATTCATTTAAAACATCGATGAACCTTATGTTTACAAGAAGGTTAGTGGAAGTACAATTGTATTTCTAGTGCTTTATGTAGATGACATCCTACTCATCGGGAATGACATTCCTACCTTGCAGAGTGTTAAGTCTTGGTTAGGAAGGTCTTTCTCAATGAAAGACTTAGGTGAAGCCACTTACATCCTAGGGATCAGGATCTATAGAGATAGATCCAAGAGGCTAATAGGCCTAAGTCAAAGCACATACATAGACAAGATACTGCATAGATTTAGCATATAGGATTCAAAACGAGGTTACATGCCCATGTCTCATGGCACCCATCTTAGCAAAGATCTGTGTCCTAGTACACTTGATCAAAGAGATCGCATGTGTAAGGTTCCATATGTCTCCGCCATTGGATCCATCAAGTATGCTATGCTATGTACTCGACCGGATGTCTTATTTGCCTTAAGTATGACCAGCAGATATCAACAAGATCCTGGTGAGGGTCATTGGACTGATGTCAAGAATATCCTAAAGTACTTAAGAAGGAATAAGGACTTATTCTTGGTATACGGTGGATTGGATGTTGAGCTCTGTGTAACTAGTTACACAGATACGAGTTTCCAAATTGACCAAGATGATCTCAGATCGCAGTCTGGATATATATTCCTTTTAAATGGTGGTGCAATAAGCTGGAAGAGCTATAAGCAAAGCACTGTAGCAGATTATGCAACAGAAACTGAGTATATAGCAGCATCAGATGCAGCTAAGTAAGCCGTTTGGATCAGAAAGTTCACTACTGAACTAGGGGTGATACCCATCATCTTAAATCTGATAGATTTGTTCTGTGACAATAGCGGTGCTATTGTGCAGGCTAAGGAGCCTAGGTCACACCAAAGGACCAAGCATATACTCAGGCGATTTCATCTTATCAGAGAAATCAATGATAGAGGTTATATAAAAATATGCAAATTAAAAGGAGAAGACAATGCTACTGATCCTCTCACCAAGCTGCTTGCGTAGGAAAAACATAAGCGTCATGTTAGGACAATGAGAATTAGGCAAATTAATGATTGTACCTAATGCAAGTGAGAGGATGTTGGAAATTGTGCCCTAGGGGCTAATCATTGTACCTTAAACATTATTATTATTTAAGAATTTCTCCATATTGTTATCATATCGTTTGCATATTTATTATGATAATTGTATCCTTGGATGAACTATAAAGATTATCCTAAATATCCCTGGTCGGTTATCTATGCGGGAGCAAAGATGAAATAAGACCAGTACGACTTTAATGAGGTATAGAGATACAAATCAAAATCTTAGGCACTTGTAGGAGTACAAGGTGCTGGACCGACCCGTTATGAGAAAGCTGCATGGATTAAGTCATAAGCTTATCTCATACATATATAATCATGTCACAGTGCCCTCTGACCTGAGATCATCATAGATTCCTGCATGAGAGTTGCTAAGTTTTGACCTAGTCAAAAGTCACCTTTGACCGGGTGATGATAAAGGCTACAATTAGGCTTAGGAGTTTTCATGAAGAGGAATGTGAGTGGTCAAGATGGAATTTGTCCCTCACATTAGTGAGAGATATTACTGGGCCCCTCGATGAGTGAGTCTGAGAAATGTATGGCCATACTGTAATAGGAAGGAGTTTCCATTTCTATTTTTAATTTACTCAAGAATCGAGAAAGTGATGGTTAGGAACAGGAGGATGACAATGTCCATGCCTCATCCTTGACCAAAATATCGTGTGACAAAAAGGGACGACATGGTTGTATAATAGGTTGCATCGTATCATCAATCCTCATGTGAATTAGGTAGTCGCAATGTCTTGCTAGAGGCCGCTTGCGACTTATCGGCTAGAATAGTTTTGGCCCACTTCCAACTTCATGTGGGCCTACAGGGTCACACACAAGAATAGCTCAACACGAGCTATGATGTCCAAATTCATTGAATCTAAGATGTGTCTAAGATTCAATGAATATAACATTTAATCTAGGGAGGACGGATTATATATATATATATATATATATATATATATAAAATATAAATTTGAAATAATAATAATATTGGGTATTATTATTATTATATAGTATTAGTTTTATATTTAATTTATTTGATAAATTAAATAACTAAAACTAATAGAGATATCGTATCTCAGATTTAATTTATAAAGATAAATTAAATCTATTGGCTCTTTATTTAGATTAAATAAATATGATAAAATTAAATCTGTTTGACATATTTAATCAAATCATATTTATTTGATTTAATTTGAATTTTAAAATTAATTCATATTAATTTGAAAAAAAAACCTAATACGGCCCACAAAAGATATAAAAATTCGAAGGGCTGGAGAACCCTGGGACGTACGGATTTCGGAGAGCCGAAAGAAACCCTAGAGAGGATTAGAGGCACTAGCACGCTGCCGTGTTGAGTCTTGTTCATGTGGATACCGGTAGAGGGATGTGACCAGAGGTGTTGACTCCTAAAGATCGAAAGCACGAAAACCACAAAGGTACTATTCTAACTACTCGATTTAGACGTCTTTGATAGATCCGCGATTGGAATTCAAGGATTTTAAATGGTTAATTTCTTCCACTGCATGTACAAATCCCAACATTCCGTCCTTCTAAATTTTTTGAAAAAGCACAAGAGCTCCACATAATGGAGTAATTACTTATCAATTCCATCACTCAATTTGAAACCATGTCACGTGAGACTTTGAACATTGTTCACATTCTAAGTTTAATCTCAGTTATAAATTCTGCTTTCCTTTCTAGAGGTATCTTATGGGTATTCCTTAGGGATATTACTAGGATCCATTTATTGTTAGAATATTTTTTAGTGCTATCCCAGCCTTTACCTGCTTGGAATAAGATATCACGTACCTTAGATCTTCCTGATACAAATATCGTTCAGTTGTGACTGCTAGGAGAAAATTAAGTTTGCCTTTTACATTGACATATAAGCGTAGATTAAATATCTTTGCTTCCACAGTCTAGTAAACATCATTTTCCATCATTCAATCGTTACCAGAAATTATTCCCAATTCATATAAGCTAATCAGGTCCATTGCTAGCCTTATCTTTTGGCATTTATAACATATTTCATAAACATTACCTTTAAGAGATCCAACACCCATGAGTGTATACATAACCATATCACAGGGTAACTAATGTGTATTCAGGGGTAGTTATCTTACCGAATTTTATGCCACCATTGAATTACTAACACAACACTTGTATGCAATTTCCATTAAGTAGGACTGTACTTTGAATAAGTTCCAGAGATTCACTAGCTTTCTTCTACATTATTGTAGGCTCTACACTGAGTTCTTTGCCTTAAATCCTCCGTTTATCATCACCGTGGACAGTTGTTGGCTAAATTCCTGAATTGCCAATAATTACAATCGATTAATAATCTAATTAAAATACTATAAGGTCTTCCAAATAATGAGACTTATTATGAAGTCAACAAGTTTTGCTTCTTTATTGCCGGTCTTGTTGCTTATGTACTTTACTAAATGAGTTTACTTCCAACGACTTAGTGCTACTCCACTATTTCATCAATTTTCAATATACCATTTAGAGATCAATTTATTTCTAGTTCTGATCTTAATCCTGGTATGATCAGGTCTGCATTTCACTACTCTCCATTGCTTATCAATAGATAAATTGACTGTTGATGCAAAAATTAGATAAGGCCTGAACATACACCTTAGCTGCCCTTGCCTCCTTAAGGTTCACAGTCCCCCAGTCCATCTTCATCCATCCGCATTATTTCAATATGTTATCCCTTATGCGGTTGCATTATCCTTTAGTTTATAAATTTGGCAGCTATGCTTTAATAGATTTTAATATATTGCGTCCATATGAGGCCACTATCCTTTGCTATTTGAGAGTCGAGATTTTGTCTAAAACAGAGATTGTTGCTGACAAAATCATGTCTTTCATGTCTGCAAACTTCTCCTCTTTAGTAGTAGGTCCAGGTGAAAGCCTAAACGAAGGCTACTGGTCCGAGTTCATGAGCTTTATGCACTTATTCCTTTATCTATAGGAATAATTTCTTCTTTCTCCTTTCTACATTTTATTTTACTGCACCCTAAACATTTTGTTAATCAAATCATAATATATTGCTTTTTTCCAGCATACCCAGTATATGCTGCATTGGATTGAGTTTAGCTCCTTGGCCTTGCCCTATAACTTTACCCTTTTGTCTTACTACCACTACGTCTTCCTATGTTAAAGTAGGGAGGAGGTAAGTTTCATATATTCATAAGGGCGTTTTTGTCATTTCACAAAATTTGAATGCACAAATACTTCAGTTGTAACATGTAGCAGACTTTTATAGCAGTTTAGGAGAACTTTTGGGTACTATATACCTATAAGTGACTGTACCGTACGTTTCTACTTCTTTGTATCTCATAACTTAACATCCTTAACAACTTCCCAGGGGGGTCACCCATCCTTCTATTGCTTTGGGCTAAGCACGCTTAACTTTCATGTACCGGTGCAAAAATACTAGTACTGACTTTAATTTCTTCTGGAGATTAGTACCCTAGGATTGCCGTCATCTTGATTAATCAGGTCAACCAATTCCAAGTGTCCAACTACTATGTATACATCATTTATTAATACCGATACATATAATCTGATATGTACTTGGTCACATGCCCTACCAACTCCATAAAGCTGTCTTATAGACCCCACTTTCTAAGATCATTCCTTCTCTATGCCATTAATGCAGTGCTAGAGAACAACTCTCGTGTCGAATGGATCTGATCTCCTTATGGGAACTTTATAGTATATAATTCCTACACCTAGTGTAATGTATTGGTATTAGGCACATATTGTACATACTGAGGGTCTCTGTGGGTTATTGGCCCACATTAACATAATCCTTATTTATCATCTCATCTCCTGACCTGATTGCAGGTTACATCCCATGTATATGGGTTGTATTCTAGGATTACTAACCTTATATGGATCAGGCTCCATCACTATGGACAGCAGTTGTTCCATATAATTGATAGATGACTTTTACTGTAGGTTCTGATCTGAGTTAGGATCCATACACTAACTCTCGCCGCATCTACTTCCTTGGAGCACACAGCTTCCTTGTACCATTTCCAACTGGACATAGTCATCCTGACTACCCTCTAGGCATCCTCTGGTCCTTTAAGAAAATTTACTGAAATGGTGACCTATTCTTCGGTCACCTTATTCCATTCGTCTTTCTTATTATAATGTAATCAAGATCATATCATTATAATATTCTGTCATTGCCAAAACCGCATGCTCTGATACCAAAAATGTCAAACCCCTTATTATTTTTGACATTTATCATAGTATTAACGCGTAGTTCAATAAGCACATAGAAATAGTACATCTATACTGATATAGCATTGTTGATTACATTACAGAAATTTCCCACAGGGCTTGTACAAATTCCAATACAAATATGAGATACAATAAGAAACTAAGAGATAATGAACAAAATTCCTTGTTCTGCTTTGGACCTTCTGTTTCCGATATTCTCTATTATGCCTTTCAAGCCATTTCTTCTAACTGAGTAAATTTAAGAATTTATGGAAAGGGTGGGATTCATACGAATCTCAGTAGTAATATATTATTAATCATATAAAATGTGAAAAGTAAACATGCAATGCAGCATTTATCATGATGCAGCAATCAAAATGCTAACGCCTATATGATAATGCTAAGGAATCAAATGATGATTTTGTCCGAATTAAAATGATCATCTGTTCCTAATCTCCACAATATCATATCATAATGTGATCACAATAGCTTGGAGCAGGCCTAAACCTGTCCGTACTCATCATAACTTAGAGCAGGTCAATACCTGTCCATACATATCAAGTCACTCAACTGGGTTCACCTGGCCACATGGTACCTCAAAGGTCCCATGGGGTGGTTTAACTCATTACCCACACCCAGAAAGTATCAACACCATAAGCAATATATTGAACATATCATGACAATCATCGCATATTAATATTCACATAGAATATAAAAGATAAAGTTACTACCTGGACTTCTTTCCAAAGCTTAGCTATAATCAGTCCTTTAACTTTTCGTTCGGCTTGGGCAATTATCAAATCCTAAAATTCCCAAAGTAATTATAAATGAGTTGTTACTCATTTATACTTTATTCTAGAATTTATAAGTTAGTTATCTTATCCAAAAAATTGCATATTTACCAAAGTTCCCCTGAGGACCTGATTCTACCCTAGTATTTTGTACTTTTCCAAAAATTTTAACTTAAGTTGGTTATCTTATTCTAGAGTTGTATCTTTCGTCAATACTTAGATCAGTTTGTGGTAGTCTTTATCGACGACATTTTGATATACTCAAAGAGTAGAGAAGAGCATGAGGAGCATTTGAGAATTGTGATCGGTATTCTGCTGGAAAGGCAGCTCTATGCAAAGTTGAGTAAATGTTAGTTTTGGCTTTCAGAAGTTAAATTTTTGGGCCATGTTATCTCACAAGAAGGGATTTTAGTAGATCCTAATAAAGTGGAAGTAGTACTGGGTTGGAAGAAGTCATAAACTATCACTGAGATACGCAGTTTTCTGGGTCTTGCAGGCTATTATCGGAGATTTATTCAATATTTCTCTCGCATTGCCTTGCCGTTAACCAAGCTCATGCAGAAAGATCAACTGTTTGAGTGGGATGATCGTTGTAAGAGGAGCTTTAGGGAGCTGAAGGAGAGGTTGACAACTGTACCCGTGTTGATTATCCTTGATCCCGAGTTGACTTATGTAGTCTACAGTTATGCTAGTAAGCAAAGACTGGGATGTGTCCTGATGCAGCAGGGTAGAGTGGTGGCCTATGCCTCTCGACAGTTGAAGCCTCATGAGATGAACTATCCTACGCATGATCTGGAGCTGGCAGCAATTGTATTCGCGCTGAAAATCTGGCGGCACTACCTATATGGGGTGATTGTTGAATTATACCGCGACCATAAAAGTCTTAGATATCTGTATGATCAGAAAGAGCTTAACATGAGACAATGCATATGGATGGAGTTGTTAAAAAATTATAACTTGGAAAGTAAGTATCACCCAGGTAAAGCTAATGTCGTCGCTGATGCTCTTAATCATAAAGCGGTGCAGGTAGCAGTTATGATGATACAGGAAAGGAAATTAATAGAAGATTTCAGGGATCTGAATCTGTCAAATCAGATTCTCTATGCTGGTTATGGTGTTAGCCAATCAGAAAATGATTTAAAGACTGAGATTGCAAAAGCTTAGTTAAGAGATAAGAAAGCAAAGTCAATCAAAGCTATGATTGAAAGAGGAGAAGCTCAGGATTTTGATTTGTCACCAAGTGGATGAGTTCGGTACAAGAAAAGAACTTATATTTCACCAAAGGATGATCTGAGAAACAAAATCCTTGATGATGCACATAAGAGTTGTTATACTCTTCACCCAGGAATGGTAAAGATGTACTGTGATTTGAAGGCGATGTACTGGTGGTTTGGACTAAAGAAGGATGTGACATAATATGTGGTACGATGTCTTACCTGTTAGAAAGTAAAGATTGAGCACCATAAACCACCAGGACTGCTTCGAAGTCCCAAAATTCTAGAATGGAAATAGAAGATTGTAACTATGGATCTGGTAGTTAGATTACCCAAGATTCGAAATCATGACACAATATGGGTGATTGTTGATCGTCTTACGAAGTCAGCACACTTCCTACCGATCAACGCTAGCTATTATCCTGATAAGCTGGCAGAAATCTACATTAAGGAGATAGTGAGACTCTATAGAACGCCGAAGAGTATAATCTTTGACAGGGATCCTCAATTTACTTCAAAATTTTTGAAATCTCTGCATGATGCTTTGGGCACTAAGTTGTGTTTTAATACGACTTATCATCCTCAAACGGATGGATAATAAAAACATATAGTCGCTAAAAGATATGTTAAGGGCGTGGGTAATGGACTTTAAAGGAAGTTGGGATCACTACCTTCCACTTGCCGAATTTGCTTACAATAATAGCTATCATACGAGCATTCAAATGGCTCCGTATGAAGCATTGTATGGGAGGAAGTGCCAATCCCCACTCTATTGGACAGAATTGTCAGAAAGAAGATTTTATAGGCCAAATATAGTAGATCAAACTACTGAGCAGATCATAGTAATCAAGTAGAGACTGCTTACAACCCAGAGTAGACAAAAGAATTATGCTGATAAACGGAGAAGGCCGTTGGAATTTTAGGTCGGTGATCATGTATTTCTGAAGATATCACCTGTTACTAGTATTGGAAGAGAAATAAAGAGAAAGAAGTTAAATCCTCGCTATATTGGACAGTTTAAGATATTGGCTAGAATTGGGCCTGTAGCATACCACATTGCTCTACCTCAAAATTTGAGTAGATTACTTGATGTATTCCATGTTTCCCAGTTGAAGAAGCACCAACCGGACCCTCAGCATGTTATTGATTATGAAGATCTGGATATGCATGATGACCTCATGTACGAAGCTGAGCCTGAATGAATCATTGATAGACAGGAGAGGCGATTGAGGCATCATAGCATACCATTTGTAAAAGTGGTCTAGAAGGGACTATCACTAAGGGAAGAGACTTGGGAAGCAGAAAAAGTTATTTAAAGACGTTACCTACGATTTATGCCACAAATGGTGTAACAAAATTTTGGAGACGAAATTTATTGAACGAGGGAGAACTGTAATACCCCACTTTTCACCGATATTTCTTGTATGAGAAATTATGATATTTAGAATAATAAAATGGTGAAATAAGATGTGAATGAATTTATGGAAAATATTTCAATCGCCGGTTATACGTAATTTGGTCGAATAAGGATATAAAGAGGCAATTAATGAACAATTAAGGGCCTATTATTGTAACCAAAATGTAGGGAGAATAAATGACATGAAATATGGCCTCATTTAAGTGTCAAATGGGGGTTAAGCCAAAGAAAAGAGCAAAAACTGATTTATTTCGGTAAATCATGAAATGTAGGGGCAAAACGGTAATTTTTTCATAAGGTGGGAAATAATTATTTTTCCCTAATATTCCCAATAATTTGAGTTAAATGGGAATTAAAAAGAGAGAAATGACAACTTGATCATTAATAAACCAATTTTGGTGAATTATTGTCAAGAATGGTTCAAAAAGTCAACAACTTGGTCAACAAGTTACAAGATGGCACAATGGGATATTGGAGATTGAGATTTCCCCTATATTTCTCATGCATATTTTTGGATAAAACATGAAGAGAAAAGGGAGATGGAATTAATGAAAGAGAAATGCATTTTTGAATCAATCATGAAGTGCCAAGTGTCCAAATTAATTAAACTTTTTCATTATGTGATCATTCCTTCATCTTCCTCTTCATTTTCACACACGAAACTGATTAGAAAGAGTGAGGAAGATCTGGAGATAGTGAAGTGAAGCAAAGAATCTAGGGTTTATTCAAGATTAAGGTAAGAGGCTTGTACCTTGTGTTTTAAGCTACCTAATCCCTCCATAACCTCTCCTCCTTACTCCTCTATCCTTGGAACCATGGATTTCAGCTAAATCAAGAGTTGGAGAGAGAGAGAGGAGAACTTCCAGGGGATAGAAAGTTGAAGAAATCAAAAGGTAACTTTCCAAACTTGTTCCTCTTGCTTAATTAATGCTAGTAGAGTTGTTCTTAGCTTGATTTTAGTTGTTTTGGTAAAAGATAATTCAAGAAAACTCAAAATACCTTAATATGTAAGTGTCTCTAAATCAAGTCCAATGAATGTCTAAATAGCTAATATATTGATTATAAGTAGAAAGGAGGTGATTAGACTAAAAAAAATGAGAATCGGACACAACTTTTTTGGGAATCCTATTAGATTGCCTTGTGTTGGACGTGGCAATTGAGTAGGAATTTGATAATTCCGATGCTTCTATTGGGTTTAGGAGGCAAAATGGTATAGGGTCTATGTTGACCACAAAGCGAGAAAAGCCTCAGAAAGTGAAATGACAGAATTACCCCTAAAAGCCTTAATTAAGGGTTGTTGAAGGTTTTTTCATCATTTGGTCTTGATTTTGACCAATCCAAGGATAAAAATGGATTCTACACAAAAAATCATGTAGGAATAGGCTAAGTCATAAATTTTGGTAAAATGGAGTGAGACCGGGTACATAAGGGGTAAGTCAGGTCTCTAAGGGCATTTTGGTAATTTATCACATTTAGGTTAAGCTTACCAATATCATGAATTTGTAATGATACATGGATGAGTAATGACTCATTTATAGTGTATTTGGAGATTTCAAGACTTGACAACCACTCAGGACTCAGTACTTGCCCGAGCTTGAACCAAGTAGGAAAAGTTGCATAAGAAGAGCAACAAGGTAGTAACTCGTTTGCATATGACATAGCATGCATTGTGTGTTATTTGATTTCATCACAAAATATCTAACATGTTTAGATTATACGGAGTGATCACCTGGGGCCTATCTTTGCGCGGGTTGACACTCGAGTTATAATGTTCATATTTGCACGAGTGGTGCCTAGGGCCTATTATGCGGCTACCCGTCGGGGCCGAGTAAATCATAGTGTTAGAATAGTTCATGAATTGTATTAAATGTATTGAATGTTGTTATGATGATTTTGTTGATCGATGAGTGTAAAGCATGCCTTGTATGTTAACTTGTATGTATGACTTGTGTTACTACTGATATTCCTCTAAATATCACCCTTTTTCTCCCAAAAACCCATCTTTAGTATAGAGAGGAAGCTCGCGGGGCAAGGAAAAGGTAAATGGCAACTCGTAGAGGCCAAGCTGCTGAAAGATTTAGTCCAGTTGTCTAAGTTCTTTATGTCTTTTGTGAATTTTGAGAATACTTTTAAGTTAAGGATTTTGTATATGAAGTAGATGGTGTATATGTTGTAAAGATAACCAAATGAATGAATGGTAGAAGTTAGTAGTCTTTGCTTCCTTTCGCTAATGAGTATGTGGAATGATATATATAAGGTTGGTAGAGGTTCATTCACAAACTCTAATGTTTAATATAAAAATGAAGAGGGATTTTATAAGAATTTTCAGAAGTTGGGTGTTTTGGGTTTAAATCCTGGCCTCCCTCATGATTTTACCACTTCTGTATGCTTAATCATAGTTAAAAGGAATGAGGTATCAGAAAAATAGATTTTTGGAGAATTCTAGAGGACATATATGTCACAATCTCATTGGCTCTTGATTTTTTTATTGCATGTGACATATATAATTACATATTTAATTATGTAATAAATTTTTATAGACTCCATCTGTCATCCCATTTGTAATTATTCATAGAATATTCCAGATTATATTTATTTGGTCAAAATGACCATTTTGCCCTTGTAATATTTCTATTTTCACAATAATTCGGAAAAATGGGCAGAATTGTCACTAAACTTTGAAAATTCATATATAATTGTATAGATATCAAATTAGAGTGGTTCTTAAAGGCTGTGACCCTTATTAAGTATAGTGTTAGGGGAAAATATAACCTTTAGCTAATTGAAAGCTCACTGTAACACCTCAAACTAAACAACCAAATACTTAATCAAAGTATTTGAAATATCACCAATAAGGATGTTCAACATCCAAAATCATCAAAATACAAAAAAAAATCAGTTCAAATAAATCCTACACTTAAAGTGTTAAATCATATTCTCAAAATATTTCAGCAAAACAAAATAAAATGCGGAAGTTTTTAGGGTCATGACAAATAATAACAACATAACAGATGCTCTAGGAGCATAAGAGAGCCTTCAAGGCTCACTTCATAGGTGCCTTCCCTTGCTCCCTACTAGAACAATCACCTGGAAAATGTTAATATAGGGGGGTGAGATTTCACGTCTCAGTAACTACTGAAAATTTCTACCGAACACAAGCAAACCACATATGATAAAAAAAAGGAACTGATTATGTATATATTTATATGTACCATAATCCTTATACAAGACAATTGCTAATTTAATTTTCATCATGTCAATCTGTACTTTCATCACAACAAATAATATATAATTATGCAATATGCAATATGCAAAATGCAACCTCCCTTATATCACCGTCCATCCTTATTCCGCTGACTAGAGCCATAGGCTAACACATAGTCCAACAGAAACTCATCCATTTGACTGGATTGTTCCAAGCTCACCAGTTCTTAAGATGCACCCGGCCAAAGGTGTAGAGCTTAAGTCTGGACTATGGCTCCCCTCCTTAAAAAAACACAACTAAGGAGGTGTCACATGTCCCACAGCTCCAATGCAATCCCGGCCAAAGGAAAACATGGAAGAAGGGGCCCTGACAAGTGTCATCCACTGTGCATCGAGTGATGGCATACCACGTGGTAAAAGATCTCAACATATGAATTCCTCCTTACTCCATCCCATCATAAATGCAACCGCCATGACAGTCATATTTAATCATCAATAAATATAAATAAAAGACAAGGTACAATAAATCATGCTTCCATTCATATTAAATATTATCAATATTCAAACATGCCAAAAAGGAACCAATAATCCAACAATACATTAATTATAATTAAATTATTAATTATGTGAATAAAAATAAGTTATGAAAAAAAATTTCATTGTAACATTATTTACTTGAGAATCTACAATACATACACATATAACTATAATTCATTCCATTTTAAATAAAAATTAGTTATCCACAATCATATACAATTTACAAGTATATGGGAGAATATTCAGAGTTACCTGTTACTCCCTAGCTTACAAGTAATCACACAAGAGTCACTCCAAAACTCTTAATAAGTGTCTACAATGTCAAACATAAATACCTATTAATATATTACTCATAACCATTTTAGAATTACTCTAACACTATACTAAAGCCTTATATGTTGGACTTGGTTGGCATAGACAACACGCCCAAAACAAAAAAAAATGAAATAAAGATAAGCAAGAAAAATAAAATATGCACAATATAAAGACAAAAAACAAATAACGCATGAAATTAACAAAGACACTATTATAATTAACAGACCGTATTATTTAAGAAGGGCATATGCATACAAATATTATATATATATATATATCACATCTCACCACACGAGGTCTTGAAGATAGAAAAGGGATATAAATATATATATACATACCTTTATGGACATAAGAACGTGGAAGAGGAATGGGTATTGTTTGTTTATTCATAATATATATATATATATATAGAAAGGATAGAACACACACTTATGGACACAAGAAAGTGGAAGAGGAAATGGGTCTTGTTTTGTTTATTATATATACAAAACATGCCAACACCACGAAAAGCAAGTGCAGGTAAATGATTTTGAATTTTTTTTTTAAAAAAATATATATACATACGCCTAACAAGAAAAGGAAAGGAAATTTTTTTTTTCCAAAAGAAATAAATGGAGGCTTTTAAGGGAGTACATATCTAGTATGATAAGGATAACAACTTATAAAAAAAATGAAAAATAACATCTATATTAATCACAACCTATGCCCAGATACTAAGAACAATGAAAAAAAAGAGTTCAACCGTGGTTATTTGAAATGAATGAGAAGATCATGAGAGGATTAAAAATACATTTAAGAAATTATGGGAGAAATCATGGGTCTTTGGAGTATGATGGAAGGAAAAATAAATAAATAGATAAATTTGATAAGACAAGACGTACTGAGTCAGACAATGAGGAAGGAGAAATGAAAAGGTTATGGAAAAATATACAATGGAAAAGAGAATATGCTCAGTTATGAGAAGGAGAGAGAAGAAAGAAAAAGCATACCTAGAGATTAAACGACTGTTGAGAGTTGAGAGTTGAGAGTAGGAGGAGAGGTGGAGAAAATGAGAATTTATAGATGAATGATTACAATTTTGCTTTTTATTAAAACAATCATTATTATAATATATATGTATATATATAAAGACAACACACATTTTTTTATATTCTACTTTCCAATAATAAAATAAGTCTACACACACATATTCCTATGTTGTAGATAATTATATTTAGGGGTATTTCATTTTTTTTACTCTAAATCTTTGATCAAACAAAAATTAAACTACAATTAACTCTAATTACTAAAAAGAAGATGTTACACTCACCATTCACAGAATTATTATTTTTGAAGTCTGCCTCTGAAAAACGTCAAATTCGCTAGGCAAATTTCAAAAATTCATATCTCCTTGTATACAACTCTAAAAATTCCATATGACCTATCAAATTAAATATTATTATGTATACTTTCATTATGGGAAGTTTTATAATTTTTGGAGGTAATTTACTAATTAAAAGGTGTCACATAATCTAACTTCCTCAACATGAAATACAACAACTATCTTATATAACAACTATTTTGTTGTGTGACTTTATAGGCTTTGTTTTGCCACTTTACGGGCTCTTTTATCATGGAATACTATAATAGTTACATGATACGTAGTGATCAAAATTTGGGAATTACAAACATGATACTGTTAATGATGCTATGCGTGATGCGTTCGGTTTTCAGGATAATAAATTCAATGAAGAAGTGTAGGGTTTAGAGCTTGTGTTTTTGAGAAATGAAGCAATGCAGGATTTTTTAACCTTTATGGATGACACAGATCATCCTTTATATCAAGATTATAAAAAATACTCAAAATTATCTTTCTTGATCAAATTGTATCATATCAAGTGCTTATGTGGAATCACAGATAAGGCAATGTTGATGTTGCTGGAATTATTACAAGATGTGTTCCTCAACGTAGAGATTCCAACATTGTTCTATAAGGCCAAGAAGATTATTAACAGATTGGGATTGAACTACCAGAAAATTGATACATGCCCCAACGATGTATGTTGTATTGGGGAGATGAAGCCAGCAGGGAGGATTACAAGCGATGTCACACATCGAGGTACAAGACAATTTGGAAGGGGAAATGGCAGAAAAAGAAACCTGCAAAGATTCTAAGGTACTTTCCTTTAAAGCTTAGGTTATAAAGATTGTTTATGTCCTTTAAAACAGCTGAGCACATGAGGTGGCATGATGTTGATAAGAATGAAGATGTTAAATTAAGACATCCACGAGATACAGAAGCATGTAAAGCATTTGACGCTGAATTTCCATCTTTCACAGCTGACCCTAGAAATGTTCGGCTTGCTTTGGTGACCAATGGTTTTAATCCCTTTGGGAATCTTAGTACAACTTACAGTATTTAGTCGATAGTCTTAGTTCCCAACAACTTGCCCCCTGGATGAGTATGAAACAAAGCTCCTTCATCTTGTCTATGGTAATCCAAGGAAAAAAAGCACCGGGTAATGACATCGATGTCTATCTCCAACCGCTTATTGTGAAATTACTAGACCTGTGGTAGGTCAGGATTGAGACATATGACGCATATGAGAAGTCATTGTTCAACTTGCGTGCAGCTTTAATGTGGACCATAAGCAACTTTCTTAGGCTTGGAATGTTATCCGGGTGAAATGTGCATACTGGGACGGCGTGTCCAGTTTGTAATTTTGACTCCAAAGTAGTGCGCCTTCCCCACAGTCGTAAGTAGTGCTTCATGGGTCATTAAAGGTTTATTTGTAACAACTTATTTCCAATAGCCCAGATGAGTACACATGAATAGTGAAATCAGTTGTAAGACTACAAATCAAACTCGGACTACCTAACTTTCAAAAATGTTCACAAATCCCCAATCTCAACTCAGGAGTTGAACCTAGGGTTGAGAGGGTTTTTTCCAGAGGTTAGAAAAAATTTTCAAACATTTTCACATATTTCACTACGTCACTAAGTCTCATCAGCTCTTTGTTTCATTATATTAGAGTACGCGAGCGATTCTCTACTTAAGTCTCACGTTTCATATTTTAGTCATGGTTCCTTTATTGTTCAGAAGTGTTAACCCAATATTAGTTTACCGTTCATTCATTAGTTATTCCACTGTGTTACTTTCAGAGTTACAAGGTTATACACCTTATACAAATCAAAATATTCAAAATACTATAAATAGACAACCAACATAGAAAATACAATATGCAACATCATCCTATAGCTGTCCGTGCTTACCCTCTTGCCTTTTGAACTATCAGCCTGTATTGTAAATTGGTTTATAGAAAAAGGGTAAGATTCAAAAGAATATCAGTAGTAATAGGTAGTCAATCATACTGATACAACATCACAAAGCATGCCACACAGTCATTATACAACAGAATTATCACAACAGCATTCAGTGTATAACATACAGTTCAAATATCACCATAGTGCTAGGTATATCACAAGGCCCTGAGTGATACCCATACAACTGGCCCCAGGCATCACAGAATGTGCCAGAAAATTCATGATGAATCTAAAAAACATGCAGTGTATCTTATAACATATGAAAGACAAAGTTACTACCTGGTTGCTTCCCTTAAGCAATATGAAACTGTTTCTTTGAGCTCAGGCAAGTTATAGTTCCTATCAAAATCTAAGTTACAAGTAACTGGTTTTTTCTTGCACTATTACTACCTTTAAATCAAATTTTATTGGTTATCTAAAGTAGTTATAACAGTTTCTGCATAATACAATTATGTACAATGCAGTTCACTATTTTCCAGAAACTGGCAGATTTTTTAGTCAACTTTGGAAATTCATAATTAATTCTACAAAAATCCAATTTAACTTATTCCAAAGCCTAAATGAAGCTCCCTCAATTTAAATTTGAGGAAAATATAGTTAGGTTTTCCAAATGTAGACAAATCATTCCCAAAAATTCATTATATATCACTGTTCCAAATTGATTTCCAGAAAACAAGTCATAATTTCAAAAATTTACCATTAATTCTAGGAAACTCTAAATTGAGTGGTTTAAAATTCTATAAAAATATATTTCAGTATAGTTTTACATAAAAATACTCAATTCTAGCTACCATAGCCAAACAATTCTTAGAATTTCCCCAAACACAACCTATTCTAGATTACATTCTAGAAACAAGGCACAACTTCAAAAACTCATATCTCCCAATGTACTTGTCCAAAAATTACAAAAATATATATCAAATTATAGATATATGTCTCTACTTTAATTATGAAAATTTTCATAATTTTTGGACAAGTTTTGCCCCTGAAACATCACCCAAAAAACAATGTTCCAGACAGAGAGATTTAACAATATGTTCATGCACACTTCTTAAATTTCCAAATTGATATAGAAGCATGCAAAAATCATGAACACTTGCATAACTACACAATTTTGCCTTATAAAGCCAATGGAAACCTCAAAATTAGAAAATTTCCACTCCTCCTCAATATCACAACCAGAACAGAAAATCAGAGTTCTTAGGAAAAGTTTGTTGTTTTATTGTTTTCTCTTTCCTAATCACTTCCTTTCTACTTCTAATCACATGATTAGCTATTTAAACAATAAATGAACATGATTTAGGGGAAATTTTGGTAGCATTTCCCTTAGGGTTTCATCAGCCTAAATTTGAAAAAACAAGAGAAAACAAATCAATATCCACCAACAACATCCAACAAGGCAAGAGAGGCAAGTTTTGGAGTTTACCTTTTGGTTTTACCACTTTCTCTCTCTAAAATGTCACTGTTCACTTCCTTCTCACTCTTGATTTTATCTTAAAAACCATGGATTTCAAGTAGGAGAAGAGGTTAGAAGTGGTTATGGTGCGACCCCATAAGGGATGATCCCACGAACCTACAACCAATTCTGAGATATGCTCACCCCAAGAAAGCTAAACAAAGATCTACGATCTACTTGAACCCTTGAACACGAAAGAACAAGGACCCGAAGTGTTGGAAGACGCCACAAGGTTGATCAAGCCTTGACAAGTTTGTTAGTTCTAAGAAGAACCCTAGAGAGAATCTACTCTCAAGAAACAAAGTGCAGAAATGCAACTTTCATTCGTATATCAAATCTCAAGTGTGTCTTACAAATGAAGAAGCACAAGGTATTTATAGATAAAAACTACCTAATTGTAATAATTGCAACTTATAAAATTGCAACTACAAAGTCTAATACCATGTGCTAGGAAATCCAAAACCATGTGCTAGGAAACTTAAATTTCTAATACAATGTTCTAGAAAACACAAAAGTCTAATATAGTGTGCTAGAGAACCCAAAAGTCAAATATGGCAACTTATTTAATAATTTCGCACAAATAAAATCCATAAAATATACTAAGCATTTAAAGCCCAAAATGTGCTTATTTAGGCCCAAATGAGTCCTCCCATGTGTAGTACTAGGTCCAAGGTCTTCAATTTCAAGACTTAAAGCCCAAAACTTGATAAATACCTCCATTTGCAGCCCAAATGAAGTTAGTGACGTTTTCAGCATTTTCGTCTAGCTTTGATCCGATTACTAATTTCTTCGTCCAAGTCTCTTGCACAAGCCCATTTAATGCTTCCTTAATTTGTTTGGCTCTTCCTCTTGTGATTGGTACACTTGGAATTTGCAAAGGATCACTTGAATTTGAATGCACAACTTGCTGATTCGCATCAGGTTATAGTGTGATTAGTAGGAAAAAATAAAAAAATTACAAGTCTCTTACCTTTGATTTTGGTAAACCCTAGCTCTTCCTTGCGCTTGAGGTCCTTGGAAATGGCTGAAGTCTTCCTCTCTCTCTGGGTTCAGATTTTGCAGGAAAATGGCAAGAGAAAGATGAAAAAATGAAGACTTAATGCAATTGTTCAAATTGCTTTACAAGTGGCATATTCCAATTGGTCCAACTTTATAATTTTTGTGTAATATTCCAAATAATTCCATTTCCCTTCTCTTTTCCCTTGATCAGCCAAGTTGCATGATATATGGAAGAGAAAATATTGTTCTCAAATTATGCTAATGTCATCTTGTAAATTGTTGAACTTTGGACCTTTGACTTTTGACTCTTTGACCTTCCTTGATAATAATTCACCAAAATAGGCTTATTAATCACCAAAATAACCCTTTGACCTTTGACTTTTTAAAAAAGGGACGCCTAAAGTAAAAAAAAATTAATTTTTTTAATTTTTTTTAGACTTTAGGCGTCCCTTTTTGAAAAAGGGACGCCTAAAGTAGAAAAAATTAATTTTTTTTAGAGTCTAAAGTCAATTTTTTTTACTTTAGATGTCCCAAATTCAAAAAGGAACGTCTAAAGGTAACGTAAATCAATCAAATTAATACTGACATCACTATTTTTAAGGTTATGTTTACCTCCGCAAGCTAGCTTCTTTGATTCAAATTTCAAAACTCTCATTTTCTCTCGAAGCTGAATTTTCCACCACTCTCCACCACCATCATCTACTGTCTTCCTCTCTTCCTCTCCATTGTCGAAGCTCGTCGCTATTGTTCTTCCTTAATCTTTGATGCTGTTGATTCCTCCTCCCTCCCTCTCCCGCCATTGGCCTCCATCCTCCCTCTCTTACTATGGCCAAAAGGTATGGATAATTACTTTTTCATTTTATAGGCTAAGTTTTGAACTGGGATTATTGTATATGTATTTTGTTGTGTTAAGATTTAGATTTATCTTCATTGTAGATTCATTTTGATTTATCATCCTTCACCAATATTAATCTGTAAGGACATTTTGGTTTATGAAAAACTGTTCGATCTTGTTTCTGTAGGTTATAATTGTTAGGTAATGAAAAATATAAGCAAATTTTTTTAAAAGGAAACAACTTTAGACGTCCCTTTTTTTAAAAAGGGACGTCTAAAGTTTTTTTTAAACAAAAAAAAAATTTAGACGTCCCTTTTTTAAAGGACGCCGTATCCTGACTTTTTTACGTCCCTGGTATAGGCGTCCCTCTATTCTTAGACGTTAAAAGGGCTAAAAAAGGGATGTTAAAAGTGTTTTCTGTAATAGTGCCGGCACATAGACATGTCTTGATTAATTGCACTCAAGTTGAACCCTTCCTTAAGTAAGAATCGTATACTCATATATTATTCTACAACTATCATTATATTTTTTATTTACATTTCATGATCATCTTCCCATGATTAATTGCAGGGAATTCATAAGTCATGTGAAGCGTCAACTAAGGATTCGAACACAAACATCCTCCGAAGTTGACAAAAAGGTCTACAAATAATTCATGCCCTGGTTTGCGTGCAGAATATTAAATGACCACAACCCGTACTCACCAGAGTTCAGAGCACTCGCAATCGACCCACTTGATGATGCAAAAAGGTTTACATCATACAATGTCAATTGTTACAAGTTTTGCATGGTATCATGAGATCAAGGATTGCAAACTCAAAATTTGGGTGCTTTTGGAACCTTTGGGATAAGGAGTTATGCGAGCAGCAGTGATGGTAACATGTAGTTCAAAGGTGTCCCTTACTATGGAAAGCTTGGTAATGTCGTCGAACTAAATTACCAAGGCAATTTCACTATTACGCGTTTCAAGTGTTTGTGGGCAAATACGACCACTTCTCGGGGACTCACAACAGACGATTTAGGCATCACATCAGTAAATTTCTTTCATCAAATTCACATAAGTCAATCTGAAGATGATGAGCCTTACATTCTTGCCTCATAGGGATTGGAACATGGTGGTTCACTTAAAGCCTCGAGACCTTTACAACATGGGTGATGGTGACAACATCACTTATAAGAGTGAGCCATTCCATCCTGCCAATTTTGAAAACTTCTTCCCTGAAGGTGATGATAATTTTCCTATAGTTAGGTGAGTTTTTATAAGTTCACATAATTCAAATTTAATATTTTCTACACAATAATACCATACTAATATTTCTTTCACAAACTTTTTGTAGGGATGGCGAAGAAGAATGATTAAGTGAACCATGATTTTGTTTTCCTAAATTTTGATATGTATTATATAAAAAAAATTGAATTACATTTGTAGTAGTTATATAACAGCTACAAAATAACATAAAACCGCTACAAATAATAAACCGCTACAAAACATGACATTTTAATTGCTAAAAAATATAACCACTACAAATACCGTTATATTAACCGCTACAAGAGTCACAAAGATCCTTATAAATACCTCCACACTAACTCTTTTCATACACTTGTCCATTTCTTTACTCTCATCTTCTCATTCATTTTTTTGCATCCAGCAATTTTTTTAAGAGCTCAAGATCTAAGTAATGTGATAATCATACATGGTAATTTTTTGTGTCGATTCTTTCATCTCTTCTTTTTCTTTCCTTCTTATAATATTTATACTAATTTTTTTTCAAACATTAAGGGACTATTCCTCAAAAACGTTCCTTACAAAACGATCTACATCTAGGGGATATCAAAATAAGTACATATTACCTACAAATTCATAACATGACCTACACTTTCTCATTATTATGCATATTAATTTTATATTTATGTAACTCAATTTAATCATTTTCTTTTCCCAGTAATTCAGTTTAATTAATTTTCTTAAATAATAACTACGTTTAATTCAATTATATAACTAATCAACATGTTAAAATGATACTAAGTTAACAGTTTGTAGTGGTTATATACACCGCTACAAAGTTAATTATTAGAGAATTTTTTTAATTTTTTACGACAATTTGTAGTGGTTATTTACACCGCTACAAAGTTAACAGTAAAATTGAAAAATTGTTTAAATTGTTTGGTGCCACTTTTAGAATTTTATTTAGTAGCGGTTATATAACATCTACCAAATAGATTCATAAATTTTCACTTGCCGCCATAACCAAATATTAGTAGCGGTTGTTGAACCGCTACAAAGTTTTTGGCGCCATTCTTAAATATCTGTGTTTTGAAATTGGTAGAGGTTATATATTTGGTATAAGTTTGTAGCGGTTATTTAAATGCTACTAAATTGTCACAAAATGTGTTACCCATCATCCGACTATTGTAGCAGTTAGTTGTAACCGTTATTGTATTAGTAGCAGTTTGTTTGTCCTGAGTAAAGGTTACTTTTAACCTCTATAAAATTGCTTGCAACAGTGGTTTTCGTAGCGGTTTACTAAACTGCTACCAATGTTTTTTGCAGCGATCAAAACTACTACAAATACACATATTTAACCGCTACTAAATCCATGTTTTTTTATAGTGTATTGTTAACTCTCCATATTTTATACATTTAAAGGATATTTTAGAGATATTTGGAGTGTTATCTAGGCAAATTTTGAAAGAATTGTAAGAGATTATATGGTTATAAGATCGAGTGGAATTGGTGCATCATTTTTGGGATTTTATTATAAATATTTTAGTTTAAGATTAAAATAGAAATAATTAAGTTTATGTGAAGGAATATATAGATAATAATAATAGTTTGAAGGTTTCTTAAGAAAAAAAAAGAAAGAAAATAAACCATAAGAAATATTTTTAATTTATTATTATTATTATATATTAATTTCTTTTCTTATTTCCAATAGGCTGCGATAGCGTTTTGGAGGAGGTCATGAGATAATTTTGTGAGGCAGTTACTGTTGATGGGTTGGACCTTTGTTGGGCTGCCAATACTGGATTTGGAAAATAGAGCAGAGCTTCATAGTGATCCATAGGAGTAACCAGAATAGAAAGCCGTTGTGGAATAAAGGAAAGAGGTGGGAGTGGAAGGAAAGGAGAGTAGCCACAAGTTCAAAGGGATTCATCATCTTCACCATCGTCTTCCTTGACAGGAGCTTTCATGGTGGATCCTTCTCTTCTTTGGACTTTGAAAGACTGAGCATAGAGAAGGGAAAGCTAAACGAGGAGCTTAAACTAGGGGGGATGTGATCTAAGGAGCAGTTGGTGAGAGAGAGTAAGCTGAAGAGGAAAAGGCGATAAACTTGGCAGTAGAAGAAAAATTCAGCAACACTGGAAGAGGGAGAGGAGATAAAGAGTTGGTAGGAGAGTATTCTCATTTCTCATCGCAGAGTAGAGGAGCTTGACACAATTAAAGATGGAGTGTAGCTAGTGACGTTAGAATATGCTTCTACTCTTCTTTTCCTATGGCAGTGTTTGGTTTTAAGAGTTGCTCTGTTCTAATGATTTTTATTATTCTCTTCCTTCTTTCTATCATGATTTTGAATGCCAATTCTGTTGGTATTGGTTTGATGATGTTTAAAGCCATGTGTGGCTAGTTGTTCTTGAACTTAGAGTAGCTATGAACTAATTTGAGGATTTGAGCATGTATGAACCAATTAATTTGTACTTATTGTTATTTTTTTATTTAATCTCGTATTGTTTTATCTATTTAGTGCCGGATCACCACTAAGTATGAATTAGGGAATTTAGATTAGCTTTAAAAGATGGATCTTAATTGGACCATTAGATTAAGTAATGTGGGATTAGAATTTATTCTAATTTGCTAATGGGATAGGAATATACCTATTGGACCCATATAATCATATTAGAGTGAAATTTGACATTTATTGCCTCTTGAGTAAATTAGTTAGGAATAACGATTTTAACTTGAGAGAGGGGTATAAGTGATTGGAAGTTTCTTATATCTATTTAAACTCTAGATTAACAAATTAACATTAAGTTGATTTATTTGGGTAATTACATGCTCTATGACTTGAAGAAGGGATTAGCCACTCTAGGTTGTCTTCCTCCATTGAAATTTTATAAACATTAAATTTAGGACTCTTGTTTTTGTTTAAATTGATTTTCAAATTAGTTTCTTTCTTGATTTGCTCAACTTAAATGAAAGTGGGAATTTTAATGCCTAATTACCTATTATCTTGAATCTTTGTGGAATGACCTTGATTTGCTATTATACTATTTCCACGGCCCTTACACTACGATGCTTATTTAAAATTTAGCAGCTTCATATATCTAACCTATAGAATCCACATAATCTATTTTAAACCTTCATATTACATAATATGCAAACCATCTAATCAAAATTAATATATTACAACAACAATAAAGTCTTATCAATAGCAAAATAAACAAAACCAAATCATAATTAAATCAGATTAGAATGAAATAACTCTAAACAAATAATTAATTTATAAAATCACTACTAAATATATTTAATTATAACAATTATAATGTATAACTAATTTTAAGTGAATAAACACACATATAAAATTCATGACAGATGCTAACTTTAAAAGAAGAAGAAGAAAATGTACGGACTTAAGCTTTTGTATAAAAAAAGACTTACAAGCTAGGGATCTTATGTATGAAGTCACGATAAGAAGGAAAAAAATAAATGAGAGAACAAGCTTTGTGCTGTAACGAAAGTAGAGGGACCGAGAAAAACTTCTACTTGCTGCAATAAAAGATAGGAGGGAATAGTGGGGACAATGGTGCTGTAACTTCAAAATATAGAGAAGAATGTGGATTGTATTATATAGGAAGAGGGGAGTGGGAAGAATGAAAAGGAAAGGTGGTGAGTAAGGACGAAGGGATATGGAGTAGGAACCAATGGAGTAGAGATTTGGGATAAGATTCTAGGAAATGGAGAATTGAGAGCGTGTGAAGAAGAACATATATGACAGGCTAGGCAAATTTTTTAAAAATAGTAAGCCTTGTATAGCGCTTACTCAAACAAGTGACATACAAGGCTTCAGAGAAGGCAAGAGCCATAGCTTCCCTTCATTAAAAAAATTAAAAAAAGGGCCTTAGATTGAAGGCCATGGCCTTAGAAGGCGCTTGGCTTCCAAGTGCCTTTTAAGACAGCCTGTTGAATTAATTCATGGTATGGCCCCATGCCTTGAATTAGTTCAATTACCCTTGTAAGGCCCTTGGCTAGCCAAGCGCTATCTAAAGTAATTGATTTAAAGCCTGTGGCCTTTAATTTGATTAAGGCCATTGTGGCCTTAAATTTAATCAAGGCCACAAGGGACCTTTAAAGGCATTTGGTAAACAAACGCCTTCTAAGGCCTTCTATGACTTTGAATATTCAAAGTCACATTGGCTTTAAAATATTCAAAGTCACAATGGCTTTGAAATATTATTTCAAAGCCACCATGACTTTGAAATATTCAAGGTATAGTAGCATCTTGTATGGCATTGGATTACGTAAGCACAATAAATATCCTTCATTTTTTTTCAAAAAAATAAGGTCAGCTTTGGCGCTTGCTTTGACCCTTTATTTTTTTTGTAAAAAAAATAAAGACCTTGTGTGGTGTTTGTTTAGGAAAGTGGCACATAAGCCTAATACTAGCTATGACACTTATAATAGGAATCACCATAGCTTTTAAATATTCTCTTAAAAAAATAATTACCTATGGCACTTCTTTAAAGAAGTACCATAAGAGTGGCGCGACTAAATCCTTCTTTTGTAGTAGTGGTTCCACCTCTGCACTTCTCTCATGCAATCATTTTCTCTGTTCTCAGCATACCACTTGCGTCCATATATCTAAATGGTTGGTTAGGGAAGGGTGAGATTAGGGGGAATATCAATAGCAAACAATACCATAATGAATGTAAAATAAATGCTAGTGCATGATATGTTTGCCTTACGTAGGCTCATGTTCACATAATGACATATCTGTTTGCTCAATATGTCATGCAACATACTTATGACTATAGCATAAACAGAAACATAGCTTTAATTATTTAACTATGTTACACTTAGACAAGCAAAGCAATCATGCACATCAACACACAAGCATACATAGAAATACATACAAGTAGGAAAAGTTCACTACCTCTTGCCTTTAAGTCCTCCTCTTGTACCTT
Organism: Albizia julibrissin; assembly: GCA_037074505.1. Classification (NCBI taxonomy): domain Eukaryota; kingdom Viridiplantae; phylum Streptophyta; class Magnoliopsida; order Fabales; family Fabaceae; genus Albizia; species Albizia julibrissin. Next base: position 45,081,159 of record CM073484.1, on the reverse strand, counting down.
TTCTCTAACCATTGAAGTTGCTCCCCTTGCCTCTTCCTTGTCACCTTATGGTCCTAGTCACATAACTACATTATGTGTTAACTCATTAGGGCCATAAAAATTAAACATCTAATATGGCTACACTATCCCTAAGTGTTCAACTTGACCCTTGAAGTTCATATTTATTACAATTCACTCCAATTCCTTACTTTCGCATATTAAACCTATGTTGCTAGAATTTTCTCCTAACTTTGAAAAATCACAAATTATCTAAGGAACTCCAAATAGTATGTTTCAAAGTCCTATTTGACTCTCTTTAAGCCTATTTTAAAGGAAAAATACCAGCCACTACCAACTATAGGGCTAAATTTCCAAAAAGCCTCGATCCGCAACACTAATTCATAATTCATTCAGTGCCTATATTGTAAAATTCATATCTTACAATCTACTAATCTAAATGTCATATATTATATATCAAATTAAATATTGTCATGTCTAATTTTATTCTATAAAGTTTCATGGCCATTTAAAAAAAATTAGACATTCAAATTCAGGCCATAAACAACTTGCCGCTAAAAAATGCAATTTTGCAGCACTATTCCTTTAACTTTAATTTTTGGGTTTTCAATCCAACCCTTCTAAAAATGCTACTTTATCTTTAACTTTAATAAAGCTACTTCATCGGTGTTTATCTAGGATTTTACTCAGGTTTTTACTCGGGGCCATGCCACATATGCTACCTCAAGGGATTGCCAAGTGCGTATATCGGTGTGTCTACATGCAGGACCCACATGGTCTATGTCTCTTCTTCCCTTTCAAAAATGAAGGGTATATGTACTTGCTATAAAAATGCCATGTGTATACCTTTACCGACATATTTTATCCATCTAATTGCACCCATGAGCCCCTATATAATTCAGAAACTTGTTATCTACCCTGAGTGTAATATCCCAAAATTCATATAAGGGCTAAGAATCCCAAAAGGCCAATGTAAATAATACTAGCGCAATCGCTTTGGGAATTTTATACATAATAAATTCTGATTAATTATGGAAAGGATTTAACTCCTCTGAAATATGTCTAGTGAGATACAAAACATAATTTGATCCTAGAAAGAAAAGAGAAGATGATGTATGGAAGAAAAAAAAGGGAATTTAAAAAAATAGCTAATGGTAATTTAATTAACATTGCCATAATTAAAGGCGAAAGAAACAATTGCTAGTTGATCTTGTGGTTAAAATTGGAATCCAAGATTAAGGGCTAGGATTTTGCTCATGGAAAGTGGAGTAATTAAGAGGCTCAAAAATTAAATTATTTTCCCCTCATTAAGCTAATTTTTTTCTCCAATTTGGAAAGAAGAATGAAAGAATAGTTGAAATCCAACTAAATGGCATTCTAGTAGTTTTTACCCTAACCAAGGGCATTTTGGTCAAAATATTTTCTCCTTTCTCTCTAGAAATTTTAGGCGAGAACATATAAGAAAGAGAAAATAATGAATTAAAACTCCATTCACTCATTTCCTCACTCATTTGGACAGCCAAGCATAAGGAAGGACAGAGAAAGTAGATCTTGAAAGTTAAAGAGCAAAGGTAATCTTCTCTCTAGATTTTTACTAGTTTCCTCACATTTTTAATTCAAATGTTCTTCATAAACATTGTTCTCCTCATCTTAAGCTTCAAATTTATGGTTTTTTTTAAAGGAGGCGTCTTGAGCCATTTTCCAAGACCCAAAGTTGTAGAATCAAGAACCAAAGCCTTAAAAGAAGCAAGTGGTGAGTTAGGGCTTTGTTTTGATCTAAGTGTTGCAATGATTTGTGGAGTTTTTGGATTCTCATTTCTACCTTAGTTTTGGTTCATATAAGAAAGTAGGGTTTGATGTTAGTTTGGTCTTGTAGATGGTGTTAAATAAGGTTTAGAAATGATAAATCATAAATTGGGAACTTAAGAGTAGTACTACCAAAATTCATTTTTTGGAGGCAGTAATGTTTTGTCATGTTTTTGAGTTACCAAACCTGGTCTAAATGCTTTGAAAGTTTTAATAATGAAATTAGATATCTTGAGATTCATTTTGATAGGTAGAATGTATTCAAAGTTGGACCTTGTTTCTGGAACCAATTATAGAATAGTTAGGGTTTGATGAAATTTTGGAAATTTTGTGGCTGTATTTTCCAAAAAATTATATTTTTATTTGAAAGAACACTTAAATAGGTTTATAATGTACTTGGAATCAATGAATTTCGAGTTTTGTATAATTAATTACGATGTTTTGAAAATTGAGTATTTAATCTGGAAGTTGTTCTTGGTAGATTGATTTTGACGTGTTTTTGTCTAGACAAAAGAATTCCAATGTCCATGAAATTTTCTAGAAATAAAGTAGACCAAAAAATATTTAATTTAACAGATAATTTGTAATGATTGGACAAATACATTGGGAGATGCAAATTTTTAAAATTTGGTAATGATACTGGAAGCTGTCTTGTGATAGTAGGGGTAATTATGAAATCTGGGATTTTTTGTATAGGAACTGCAAGAGTAATCATTTTTCTTATAAAGGAGACTTAATAAGGGTCATATAGGGCTTTGGGTTACCCTGATTGGAGGTTTGTAAAATTAGTTATGATTTTTCAAAGTTAAATGAAAAATCCTGTTAGCATTTAGTCCATGCGAATTTAATGGGCTTTGGGCCAAAAGTTGTAAAAGTGAACTTTAAGGGTGAAGATTAGTACTTGGGCCTAGTGTAACCACATTAAATACTTAATTGGGCCTAAGCTTTAATACAAATGATAACCAACTAAGTATTATGAATTGTCAAAAATTAGAATAAGTAATAACTCACCCGTACATAAATTATAAATTATAGGATTTGACATTTTCCTGGGATGTCCGAGAGACGGAGATCAAAACCTAAATTGGAAGGATTTCCAGGTAGTACCCTATCCTTTATATCATATGGGTTGTTCTATATGTGTTCTCTATCATTTGTGAGTGTACAAGATAGTTAGTCCCTAGTCAGTAACACCCGTAAGTACAAGTTGCAGCAAAAGTTACCTGGGGGCGTCTTGAGCCAGATAGGCTTAAGGTAGGAAGTCCATGATTGTACCTTGTATGGGGTAAAGGCCCTAGGCAACAAGACTGTGACCATCAAGTGCTGTAATTCTATAATAAGGGACCGGTTAAACCCTTTTTTTTCTACATAATTTGGAAGTGTTCTGTGATGCTTTGTCTTATATATTTGGCATTATACATATCATATATATGATTGGTGTATTACTGAGATTCTTTGGAATCTTACCCTTTTTAAAACAAATGATACACATCAAATGTGTCTAGCTCTAAGGGCAAGAAGGTAATATGGACAGAAGAAGAGGATGTAGAGTAATTATGGACTATGGTTATTATTTTATTTTGGATGGCTGTAAAATATGTATATGATTAAGTAGAAGTAGCGGTAATAGTACTAGTAATCATAATACTGATCTTAATAGTTATAGTCTGTACGTTGAAGTTTTGGTAACATGCTAGTATCAAAAGGTGATAATTGAACTAGAATCAAGCAACTAAACATCAAAAGCCTATAAGTTAACCAGTTCTACGAGGGCTATTGCCAATGAACGCTCTGCATTTTTAACAAAATGATTTTAAAACTAATGAGAGTATAAGACCATATATAATTATTTTTAAAATTTTTTGAAAAAACCACTTAATCATAGGATTAAACCCTATATTGAAGTTGGGACTTTGATAACCTGTTGCCGGATAATGTCTCAAGTTTGTAACATTACATAACTAGAACTTATCTCATGCTTTATAAGAGACGATATTATACTGAGGAGCCGAATCACTCAGTCCAAGGCCCCACCTGGCCCACAGTACTTATGTTTACTATTCTAAGTGGCCTTTTTGTCACCTAAAGGCAATACAAGTACTTAAATACATGTGTTGGTCTATTTCTCTGACTAGCTATAATATCTAGGCCCTTATATAATCGGGAGAGCTATTTTCTTCCCGGAAGGATAAATCATATAGTCCCCAAGAGTCTTTCTATCTCTTGACATTCTTGGGACTCTTCCCAAATTAAGCTTAGTAGTATGCTTTATATATGCTTGTCCTCAAGTCTTTAGACCAAAAATTCAGGATGTTATACCTTGTTCAATATGTATAAGTAGGATCAATTTCCTGAATCACTAAGTGCGATATACAAATTTCTCGATCACACTACTATACATTGCCATACTTTACGTAGGGTAAAGAATTAAACCATCGTTTGGGGGATTATATACAAATGCAAAGTTAAGGAAATTTATTGGCCCATCCCAGTAGTCTCTCAGTAACAACATTTTTACTTATCCATTAGATGAGTTTGAATGTATAATGACTTCAAACATAAGAATAATATTCATTTGAAATCAATTGAAGTCCTAGCTTCAATATAGGATTTGAACCTGTACTTGAGTGGGTTTTTCAAAAACATTTTAAAATACTTTAAGTGTGGTCTCAATACGGTTTGCGATTTCATTATGACTCATTAGTTCTTAGTTCCTTTTTATTAAAATCAGAGCGTTCTCAGTTTAAAACTGGTGTAGTGGTGGTTATCTTATGGAATCTTAGCATTTTGTTGCTTGATTCTAATTTATTTATTGTGTGAACGTACTGGTATAATATCCTGAATTTTGGATCTATAGACTTGAGGATAAGCCTATTTCAGGTAGACAACTCAGCCCAGTTTGGGAAGAGTCCCAAGAATGTTGAGAGATAAAAAGACTCTTGGGGACTATGTGATTTGTACCTACTAGGTAGAGAGCCCAATATGTGTAGGCAGTAGTATTAAAGTGTTGGTGCAGATGTGCACATGATATATATATGCTGCTATTGAGTTGATAGATAGATACTACCTAGCTATGTCAAAAGGTATGGAGCTCATTAGTCAAGCAAAATATACCGATATAGGTGTGCACATAGCATTTTCAGAGTAGACATGAATACCCTATGTTTTTAGAAAAGACACTAGCATGTGGTGCGATATGGGGCCTACACACACTCTCTAACCTGGCATCTTTTGGCGGGCCTCAGTATACATGAAGCAATCCTGAGTAAAACCTGAGTAAGCACCGATAAAAGTAACTTTATTAAAGTAGCTTTAATAAAGTAAGTCATGATGAATAATCATGACACAACATTTGTGTTTGATCTATAAGAAATTGACAAGTGTCATCTTATCATGATAAAGTACAAGATCACTTTTGTGTTGGCATGCTAAGAAGATGACAATAATGACACTTACTTTTTCCCTTTCGAGTTAGCACCTTCAGAACATGCCATCTAACCTCTGAGTAAGGGGAATCCACCGATCCTCAGAGTTAGGGGAATCCATATGACTTCTCAAACACCAAACCTAGGAGTTGGGGAAATTGTCAGGCCTCTCCTTTCCCTACACATAAAAAGGAACATAAGAGGAGAGAGGAAAGAGAAAAGATAATGCAAGGTTGACACATGTCACACTATGACTTGATCACTTGACAAATGGACAACAAGAAGCAATCAAAGGCAAGATTTGTAACATCCCAAATTTTGGAATTAGAGGCTTGAGAATAAGTCTGAATTAAGTGGACTACTAAACCCTGGTTTAACAAGTATCCTAAGAAAACATAATTTATTCCATATAATTCTCTACACCTTTGGTGGCATTAATGGGAATAAAATCGTGGATTAAAGAGCACATTAAATGACAAAATAAGGCAATTAGAGGTCACATACAACATTAATATGTGGAAACATAAATTGTAAAAGTTTAGGTTTGCTGCTAGTGTATTTCTCCACATGGTAGTTTGATTGTGTAGCATTTTTAAATAGCCAAATTATGTCCAATACCTATGAAACTTCCCAGAATAAAATTAGACGTATCAAGATTTAATTTAATAGGTTATATAAGTTATTTGGAGCTGTACACAAAGAAATATGTGATTTTGAAGTTGGCACAGTAAAACTAGTTATTTTTAGTGTCAGCGTTCAAAATATTGATTCTGGGAATGTTGAGCTTCTATATGGCTCAATTTTATATTTTTTTATTAAAACTAAACTTAATAGGGTCACATAGCCTTTAAAATCACCCCAATGGAATATCTATACAATTATATATGAATTTTCAATGTGTGATGAAAATTCTGCCCAGTTTTCTAGCAAGTGCGAAAATGGAAAAAATGTAAGGGCAAAATGGTCATTTAACTAATAAAGCCAGCAGCCATTTATTTGTCCCTTTAATTGGGATAAATATTGGTTGAAGTAGGGAGTAAGAAAGGATTTATATGGTATATATTAAAAGAAGAAGAAAAGTTGTGGTAATGGAAATTCAAGAATAAAGTAATTACTACTAAATCCATATTATGTGATAAAACAAAAGTTATCACTTTCCCTTTCTCTTCATTTCCCATTTTAGACAGTAGATGAACTAGAGAGAGAGAGAGAGAGCTTCAAACACTTTGAGAGCATAAGAGGAAGGTCTAGGGTTTCCAAAGCCAAGAGCAAAGGTAAGAAGCTTGTAATCTTGAAGTTTTTGCCTCCTAGTCTCTCTACAACCTCCTCTAATCTCTTATCCTCCTTGAAATCTATGTTCAACAAGACAAATCAAGAGTGTAGAGAGAGAGAGAGAGAGAGAAGTGACATCAAGGGGAGAGAAAGAGCTAAAATCCAAGAGGTTATCTTCAAAGCTTGATCCTCTTGTCTTGAATAATGTTATTGTTGTTGTTGGTGGTAGTGGTTTTGCCTTAGTTTCTCTTGATTTGTAAATTTTGGCTGAAGCTAACCCTAGAAGAAATGCTGCCAAAGTTTCCCCTAATCATGATCATTTATAGTTGAAGTATTTAATAATGTAATTAGAAGTGATAAGGAAGTGATTAAGCAAGAGAAATCAAGAAAACACATTCCCTCCCTTAAGACCTTGTTTTCGGCCATAAGTAATACCAAAGGGAGGAGCTAGAATTTTACAATTTTGATAGTTCCATAGACTTTAAAAGGAAAAATTTTGTAGGCATGCATGTGTTCATGATTTTTGGATGTTGGTATACAAATTTATAAATTTATTAAGTTGAATGTGGATGCTGTTTAATTTGCCTCCTGTGAGTCAGTGGTATTGTACAATATATTTCATGGGATACCTTTGTCCAAAAATTATGATACTTAGCTAGATTAAAGTAGATACATAGAGCTTTAATTATGTGGGTGGATTATAATTTTTAGAACGTACATTGGAATATATGGATTTTTGAAGTCGTGCCTTGTTTCTGGAAGTAAATATGGGAATAGTAGAGTTTGGCAAATTTCTGGGAATGACATGGATGCAGTGGTTAAACATAATTATTTTTATACAAATTTAAATTTAGATAGATACATTTAGGTTTTAGAATCAATCAATTTGAAATTTTCTAGAATTAATTATGATTTTCCAAAGTTGACTTAAAATCTACTAATTTATGGAGAAAGAGTGAATTTGCCCTATGCAGAAATGTACTATGCAGAAACATTTTAAAATGGATAGATAACCAATATAATGAGTTTAGAATTATTTATGAATAATTAATATTTATCATAAATTTGAAATCTTAGCATATATCAAAAGCACGAGCTAGAGACGGAGCTGGACCGATTGTTAGGTAAGGAAAGGGCGTGTTATAGGTAGTAACTTCTTCTTACATATATTATGAGATTATCTGTATGTTTGAGTATGCCATTCTCTGTAATATGAGCCAAGTGTCTTGGACACATAAATTAGCTAAGTTTTAGTCAGGGACCCAATAGGGGTGCTGAGTCAGCCAGGGTGCAAGCATGTCGTCTGACCTTTGACAAGTATACACAGAGTTTTCGATTATCTTACGTGACATGGCATTGCATATTTATTTTCTCATTTTATATGTTCAAAAGCATGTTACTACTGAGATTTTCTGAATCTCACCATTTCTATAAATGTACAAAGTTTCCAGCAGCAAGCAGCGGCTTGAAGGGCAAAACGACAATTTCCATTAACAAAAGGTTCTGGACCAGTTTGGGAGAGGTAGTTGGTTATATGAAGACCTTTTATTTTTTTTAGGGTCTATAATTATTCTGTATACCCCTATGGGGAATTTCTGTGTATAAACAAGCACATTATATCAATAATATCAGTATTTTTATGCTATTCTTATTTGCCCACTGAACTACGCAATTCCTACTCTAAGTAATATTAAATGGTCAACTGGTGTCGACAAGATTAAATGTCATCCCTCCATTCCTCTTTATTATTTCGTCCAACCAAAGGAGAGGGAGAGAAAAATAAGAAAAAAAAATCATAAGATATTGAAAGAGGAGAGGGGTGTGAATACCAAAAATTCTAGAGTTCAGGAGCCGATTGCAACCCCAAATCGCCATTATCGACCAATAAGCCCTTTAGGAAAGTTGTTCTACTCACTAAGAGCTTCATTTCTATGGTCTCATTTTTTCTGATTAGAGGTGTTTTGTGCCATTTAGTTAGCCGAAGTGCCACCAAAATTCCAAATTGATTGCAGAATCGTGAGGAGGTAAGCTTAAGCTTCATTTTGAATCGACTGTCTTGTGATTTCTTTGAGTTTTCAAGGACATTAGGGATGTTTTAAATCATCCTAATGGAGTTCCCTAGACAAAGTTATGAATTTTTAAAGTTTATTGACAATTCTGACAGTTTATGGTTAATAGGCGAAAATGAACCAATTAGGGTCAAATGTAATAAATTGGAACTTTAAGGGTTAAGCTAAGGACATAAAGCTTGTGTAGGCCCATTAACTACACAATGGGCTTAATGCATTTACTTTAAAGGTAACCAATATAAAATTTACAAGTTATCAAGTATTGGAACAAATATTAACTCGTAGTCTGTAAACTATAATTTATTTGATTTGACATTTGTCTGGGATGCCCACAAGATTACCAAGTAGTACCCTATCCCTTATATCATATTTGATGCTCCGTATGTATTTCTCTATCATTTGTGTATGTGTGGGACTAACATAAGGGGTTGCCCTAGACTATATGCCTTGTATGGGGCAGAGGCCTTAGGCTGCCAGATTAAGATTACCAAACGCTATAGTTTTATGGTAAGGGACTGGTTAGGTCCTTTGTTGCTGCATTCTCTAAGTGCTCTGTTTGATATTTTTTTACATGCTTAGTATTATGCATATCATATGAGTGATATATATACTACTGGGATTCTTTTGAATCTCACCCCTTTCCAACCAATGATTAATAGCAAAGGCGTCCAGCTTTAGGGCCAAAAAGGTAACGATAGACAGGTGAAGCAAATGCTGATTTTTTAAAGACTCTTTGGTTATCTTTTATTTTATATGACCTTAAATTATGTAAATGTCATTAAGTAGAAGTAGCAGTACCAGTAACAATAGTATAACCGCATTAGTTGTAACCAGTACATTAAATTATCAACAAACGTGCTAGTATCCAAACACAATAAGTGAATTAGAATCGGGCAGCCAAGCCCTAAAGGCCCATAGGTTAACCGCCATTACACGGGCTACTGTTAAGAGAAGGCTCTACATTTTAAATAGATGATTTTAAAACTGATGAGTGGTAATAGATTTGTAAACCGGTTTGAGACCATACTTAAAGTATTTTCAAATGTTTTAGAAAACCCCACTCAAATATAGGATCAAACCCTATATAAAAGTCAGGAATTCAATAATTTACAATTGGACAATATCTCAAGTTTGTAAGCATTATGTGACTAGAACTCATCTGAACGCTTTAAGAAATATAGTGTTACAACTAGTGTGCTTGTTAGTGTACTAACGTACAGGGTTACACGTCAAACTCAATATTTTGACATTTATCAGAGTAATAACACATAGTTTAGTGGGGGTACAGAAATAACATAAATGTACTAATATAAAGTACTTGATTATATTATAGAAAATTCCCATAAGGTTCGTACATAAAATAATACAAATCCGAAGAAAAAAATACAAAGAACGACTAACATATAACCAACAAAAAATTTCTTAATTAGCAGCGGTTCCTCAGTTACCTGTATCTACCGATTTGCCTTTTGATCTAGTTCCCTTATTTGAATTAATTTTATTTATAGAAAGGGTGGGATTCAAACAAATCTCAGTAGTAATATGCTATCAATTATATAAAATGTAAGAGGTAAACATGCAATGCAGCATATAATGCAGCGAATAATAATGTTGTGAACATGACTGTCAATCAATGTTCATGATCAAACGATGATTTTGTCCGGATCAAAATGGAAATTTATCCCTACTTGCTTCACAACAATCATAATAATATTCCAGAGCAAGAACCAACCTATCTGTACTTTTCACATTAGCCTACTTAGACTGGGTCCAAATTGGCCTAGTAGTACTTATGCTTTTCCCACTGAGTAGTACTTGTACTTTTCTCACATCATAACTTTAGGAATTATAGCCATATACATTCACATCACAAAACAAGGAAAAATAATGGATATAAACAATCTAATAGTATACGAGAGATAGAGTTACTATTTGGAATCCTTTCCAAAGCCTAGCTAATATCGGTCCTTTAACTCTTTGTCTGGTTCCGGCGAATATCAAATCTTAAAATTCCAAGTTCATAATAAATGAGTTATTACCTATTGATATCTTATTCCTAAACTTATATAGTTTGTTATCTTGTCTCAAAAACATGAAATGACCAAAATGACCCTGGGCACCCAGTCTAAGTCCCTTTATACCCGGTATAATTGTACTTTACCAAAAATTATGACCCGGACTATTCCTCCACAATTTCATGTGGAGACTGACTTCCATCCTCTTCCCTTCCCATCCTCTTCAGTCCTTTTCTCAATAAGGACCGTTGGATTAAGATCTCAACGGTCCATATTCAATATATTATAAAATATTATTGTTATTATTATTATAATATTTTTATAATATATTGAATCTGGACCGTTGAGATCTTAATCCAACGGTCCTTATTGAGAAAAGGACTGAAGAGGATGGGAAGGGAAAAGGATGAAAGCCGAATCCTTTCATGTGTAGAATCCATTTTTGACCTCGATTTTTCCAAAATCATACTCCATTTCCCACAAAGTTAGGGTTTTAGGAGTAAAATTGTCATTTCACACCCTAAAGCCTTCATACTTCATCTTTCATATGTTTCCTACAAAACTTTTCATTCTAGACACAATGGAATGATCAAATCCATGAAATGTCAGCTCAAATATCTATAAATACCCCTGGCCGATATTCATGAAAATTTAGGAAAAATGGAATTTCTTGATTTCGATCAACAAAACTCCTTCTTTTCACCTTAAATCACCTCTTAAACCCTTTAATTACACTTCTTATATGATTAATCAAAATTTGGGCAGCACCTCCCCTAAGTGTTCATGCATCCCAAATCATAAAATCAAGCCAACCAAATCAAGAATTCAACCACAAGACGAACAATAACCTTTAATCAATTAAGAAAACAAGGTTTATTGATTTACCTATTACTTCTCTCCTTCTTCCTTTATAAACTGTCCCCTTCCTTACTTCTTTCTCTTGATTTTCTTCTTGCTTCATGTGTTTTCAAGGAAGGCATAAAGATTAGAAGAGATTTCCATGAATTTAGAGACAAGAACACATGAATTTTTGCTTGCAGCTTAACTAACTTGCTTCTTGATCCCTTGTCTCTTTTGATAGAGGTACAAGTGGTTCCTTATATAGTATTGAATAAGGCATCCAAATTGGCAACCAAGGTGGCATATCCATGCCAAACACGTCATATGTGGCACATACAATGAACGAGATGTTTTCTATATCATCCAAGAAGCTTCTAAGTAAGCCTGAGATCCTGTTTATAACATCAAGGGCCCAATTACCAGAAGCCTAGAAAAGAGTGAGATGTTCGAGAGGCTGTAGAAAACATTTAGGCTTCATTTTGCTTCATTAATGGCCCATAATGTTAATACATATGTTGAGGGTGCAAATGAGGTCGTAAAAATGCGTATTCAAGCCCATATGCATGGTTTTACAATACATAGAAACTTGAGCACGAAGCAAAGCATGAAAATCCATGAAATTGGTGTAATGTAAAGCAGTAAGCCTAATAAGATGATGTACAAGGCCTATGTGAAGTCCAGACTAAAGAATTCACTTAAAATACCATGTGACAATGCCTTAAGGGAGGAGCACAAGTAATGTCCAACATACTTTGAGAAACACCTAGAAGATGTCATTATTTATTAATTAGGAGTTAATTTCTTTTTCTATTTTTTCCCTATTTTATTTGTATTAAATAAGGCTTTTTGGTCAAAGATTGCTCTTAAAGACTTTATTTTAGTTTCCTATTTTTAGGTAGCTGACTTAGTCTTAAAGAAAAAGTAATTTCCTAATTCCTTTAGACTTGAATGATAATTGAGAATTTTATTTCTCTTGCGTAAGCTTTGCTTGCATCCTTGTATCCTTGTGCGAATACTTCGACTGTATCAAGGACCAATCATCCATGTAGTGTTTTTGTGGCTAGGGTTGTAAGAGACATGTTCTCTTAAGGTCCTATAGTTGATTATCCATCCTGTTTGTGTATTCAAACTTGCTTTCTAGCCGGTCTGTTTCCCCCTTCATATCAAATGTATCAAAGCTTAAGGTTTGCTAGATTTCAAGTTCTATCCTTTTGTTTTCCTTCTTTGCTTCCATTTTTTTCCTTCTTTCCTTGTTTCCATCATTTTCCTTCCTTTTTGTGTTTTCCCATTCTCTTGTCTCCTCTTCCACCCATATATATTCTATTTGTTGTGTGACTTTGTTAGCTCGTTAATTACCAAAAAAAAGCAAAAAATAAATTCATGCAAATAAAAAAGAAAAAAGAAAGTATTGTGCTAAAAAAAGAAAAAAATTCAAAAATTCAAGAGAGAGATAGAGAAAGAGAGAGAGGAAAGAGCTGTAGGTTTTGGAAATTGGAAGATTGAAGGTAGGTTTCCTAATTTGAGTGCTTCCATTGCAAGTCACAAAAGTTTCCTAAATCTATAAACTTGGGTGGTAAGACTCTTACTTTTATATTTCTTCCTTCTTTCCTATTTTGTTTTCCTTTCCTTTCCTTTCCTTTTTTCTGATTCCTTTTTTTCCCATTTGCCTTGTTATTTCCCTTATTTCTTTCCATCATTATTCACATTTTTTCCTTCCAATCTTCTTTCATCACATATTTCTCTCCTTTCTCACATAGTCTCTAGTTCTTACAATTTATAGTTACAGAGATTTCCACATACTAACATTGTCTCTTGATTTTGTTGAGTTTCAATTAAGAATACTATAGGAGGCAAGCTTCAGTTGTAAAAGGCAAGAGTGTTACATCAAGTTAAAAGCCATATTTATGTGAAACACGAGTGACTATATAACTTTTTGAGTTAAACACGTGAGTAAAGTGGTAAGGTTCCATACTACTATTTTCTCTACATCTTTGAACAAACTAACATTTAAAATTAAAGATAAATGACAAGGAATCAAAAAAAGAAGAATTCACAATATATTTCAAATTATTCATGAAGGCCATGTAGGATAAGTTCTTGAAACTCAAGATTGACATGGAGGAGTTAAAGGCATCATTTAATTTTAAGCTTTACAAAGAATTATAAGAGCTAAAGCAAGGTCCCATGAGAGTCAAAGAATACTTTGATGAGTTGCACATTGCTATGCTTAGAGCTACAGTCAAAGAAAGCTCAAAGGCAACTATGGATTGATTTCTACATGGACTTAATCCAGATATTCCAAAGCAAATGAAGTTGTACCTATATAGTGATATTCAAAGAATGGTCTCTATAGCCATTGAGATAGAAAAACTTATAGAGAAAAAAGAGAGAAATAAAGAAAAAGAGAAGATAAAAAAAAGAAAAGAAGGCGCATGAAAAAATCTAGAAGAGAAAAGAAAAATTAAGAGTGAAAGTGAAAATGAGTTTGAGGTGACAAAAATAATTGGGAGTGATTTGAGTGAAAATAAAAAGAATGAGAGTAAAGATAAGGATAGAGTATATGTAAAAAAAGAACCTTTTCTTGATACTAACTATTTTTTTCCTAGTGCTGTTTTATCATCAGAATAGGAGCAGAATTATGATGACCTAATAATGATTGTTCCACATGACGAATATGACCCTCAAGAGTCAAAGATGACTCTTCTTTAAGAGGAAGATAATGATAGAGGTACAAGTGATACCTTATATGGTGTCAAACAAGGCATCCAAGTTGGCAACCAAGGTACATCATCCATGGCAAATACGTCATAGGTGGCACATACAATGAACAATATTTTGTCTATATCATCCAAGAAGATTCTAAGCAGGTCTGAGATCCTCTTTATGAGATCAAGGGCCTAATTACTGGAAGCCTAGAAAAGAGTGAGATATTTAAGAGGCTGGAGAAAACATTTAGGCTTTAGTTTGCTTCATTGATGGCCCATAATGTTAGTATATATGTTGAGGGTACAAATGAGGCTGTAAAGATGCGTATTCAAGTCCTAGTGGTCATTGATGTTCTATCTTCACCTTTTGGCAAGTAAGACATCATGCAACATATTTGGTCATATAACTTTTTAGCCTTAGCCACCAGTATACAGACTTCAAATTGTGATACATCTTGATCACTCCTGGATAGAGAGTGTATTTGCTCTTATGCAACATCCCAAATTTCAGTCACCAAATTTCTTTATACCTTGGTGGTATTAAAGGGGATAAAAGGTAAATTAAAGAGCACATTAAGTGAAAAAACAAGGCAATTAGAGGTCATACACAACATAGTTATTTGGTCCATAAGTTAGTGTAATTACTAGTGTAATTTTTAGAGAGGCAATTGTGTTGTGTGACATTTTTAAATAGGAAAATGATGTTGAAAAATTGTGAAACTTTATAGAATGAAAGTAGACTTAGCAAGATTTAATTTTATAGGTTATATAAGTCATTTAGAGCTATAGACAAGGAGATATATATTTTTGAAGTTAGCTCAGTAAAACTGGAAATTTTCTGTGGCAGTGTCCACAAATGGAAATTTTAGAAATTCTGAACTTCTATTTCACTAAAGGCTATATTTTTACTTGGAAATAGACTTAATAAGGGTCACATATCCTTTAGAACCACACCAATTTGATATCTATACAATTAGATATGAATTTTCAAACTTAGATGAAAATTCAGCCCAACTTTTTAGCATATGCGAAAATGAAGAATAAGTATGGGAAAAATGGTCATTTTAGCTAGATAAAATAAATTTAGAAAATCTTCCTTAATAATTAAGGAAGATGGAAGATTTGGAAGAAGGGATAAGAAGGAGAATATTTTTCAAAAGAGATGGACAAATGGAAGCAATTATAAGCCATATGTAAAGAAAAATATTAAATAAAAGCACATGATAAAAATGCATAATAAAATAATATTAATAGAGGAGGAAGCAAGAGACAACTAGAGCACTTTTCCCTCTCTATAAAAAAGGGGCCAAAGTCAGAAAAAAGGGGAAGAGAAAAGAGAGAAAGAGATTTGGGGGAAGAGAAGAGCAAGAGGAGAAGACAAAGTTCAAGGAGCAAAATCTAGGTAAGTAGGTAGAAATCTCTATTTGTTCTTCTTCTCTAATTCATGGAATCTCTTCTCAACCTCTATGTCATCTTGTAATAGCCATCAAACAAGCAAAAAAACTCAAGGAAAAGAGAATATGGGTGACGGTTTAGAGGAGAAGAAGAAGAAGAAGCAAGGTAAGTTAGAAAAACCTTGAAATTCTTGCTGGAATTATAGTTGTGGTTGTTGTCTGACTGGATATTGGTTTGTTTGTGATAATTTTGTAACTTGGGATGTTCAAATATTAAGGGGAGATGCTGCCAAAATTAAAATTAATTATGTTCAAATAGTGCTTAAGAGGTTAATCATAAGGTTACAAGTGAAAAGGAAGGTGTTTTAAAGATTAAAACATGAAACTTCACTTTTCCAATTTGTACAAAATTTGTTGTAGTGTGTTTTTATGAGGCCTAACTTGGTCTAAATCATATGAAGTTTTACAGGATGAAAGTAAATCTTGGTCTACAATTTGATAGCTACTATAAGCCATTTGGATAAGTAGGTTGAAATATTTGATTTTTCAAAGTTTGGCCATGAATCTGGAATGAATTCTGAGGCAGATTAAGCTTGACAAATTTTTTGGAATTTTTTGGATATTTCTGGTACTTTTTGATATTTTTTCTTAAAATTATACTTAAATTTTTTTACATAGGAATTGGAACCACTAAATTTGGAATTTTCTAAATTTAGTTATGAATTCTGAAAGTTGATTGAAAATGCTGGAAATTTTTGAAAAAATAAAAATGATAATTTTTCCCTTAAAACCCTAATTGGTGGCTGTCAAGGGTAATCCAGTTATTTGAATGTGAATTTTTCTAAACTACAGTTAAAAATGGATTCTACACATGAAATCATGTAGGAATTGCCCGAGGCATAATTTTGAGGATGTACAATTATACCGGGTATAGGGAGAATTACACCCGATTCCCTAGGGGCATTTTTAGTAATTTGGAACCTTGAGTAATGATAACCAACTTATGAGTTTAAAATAATATATAAATGAGAATAACTTAATTGTTGTCAATTTGGGAATTTTAGGATGTGCTATTTGCCCGAGCCGTGCGAAAAGTTTAAAGACTGGTATTAGCTAGGCTCTGGAAAGGAGTTCATGTAATAACTCTATCTCTCATATTCTATGTGGATGTTAATATGCATTGTTTGCCATATTCTGTTCAATGTGTTGCATATGGTATGAGCACTGATTGAGTGTGGGCGAGAAGCGTTATTACCCTATGGGACAAACAAGGTATCATGTGGCCAGATGGACCCAGCTGAGTGGTTTAGGGTAGGTGCTCCAGTTTGTTCATGTGATCACATTACATAGGTAGATTCCTATATGCGTGGTTATGATTTGTGCATATAAGGAATGGATGATCATTTTGATCCGGACAAAATCATCGTTTGGTTCTTGAACATTGTCAGACATGTGCTTTACATTTTGATTACTGCATCATCATAAATATTGCATTGCATGTGTGCTTTTCACATTTTATATGATTGATAGTCTGTTACTACTGAGATTCATATGAATCTCATTCTTTCAAAAAATTCAAAATTTACTCAGCTAGAGGAAACGGCTTAAAGGGAAAAGTAGTGGACACGGGCAGCTAAGGGTTCGGTGTAGATCAAGGAATTTTCTGTTGGTTATCTATTAGTTGCTTTTTGTAACTAGGATTAGTATTGTAAATTGTACAAAACTTGTGGGAATTTACTATAATGTAATCAAGAATTTATATAAGTATATTGTACTATTTCTGTATGCCCATTGAATTACGCGTTATTATTTTGATAAATGTCAAAATATTAAGGGGTTTGACATCTTATATGCCTCTAGGATTTTTTGCCTTAGATCAGCGTTTTGTAGAACATATATTTGTTTCTTGTATCTAACTAGTTTGTTTGGAAAAAGTTCATAATCCTGACTTTCTCCTCGTCTTATCATATTTCGGATAGACATTGCTCGCCCATCCTGCATCTGAGCTACTTCAATTTCTACTCTCATATCACTTTCCTCCTAGCTGACACTGTAGCTAGCAAGGAATACTTCATTTGGTATGTTCATATTCAAGAACAGTTGATTTGACAAGTTCAGATCTCTGAATTCTTCCAACAATTTCTATTCTTCTACTATCAAAACTGCCACCTATATTGCCTTTCTACTCAAAGCATTAGTGACGACATTTGCTTTCTGTTACGAATTTAGGATGGTGTATTTAGAAATGCAAGTGTACACTGTCGTAATCAAGTAATAAAGAAGTGAGTAGAGTATCGTTCCCACGAGGATTGATCACTAAGTACCAAAATTGGTAATTTTAATTCTATTTAGTCGGTTGATTAGTTGTGATTGAGATTGCAAGATAGAAATGATGAAATATGAATACAAGTGATATAAAGACAAATATGAGAAAAAGCCCTAGGGATTAGATTTCACTTAATAAATTCCGGATTGAATCACTTATCTATTCTAGTCCAATTTATTCCACATGATTGATAGTCGAGTTTCCCAATTTTAATTACTAGCCTCTTCCAAGGTCAAGTAATTCTATAATTAATTGCTAACCCAATATATTCCTATATGAATTTAAGCAATCAATCATGCATTAAGATTTATGGAACTCAATTAAGACTACATAACCCATATGAATATATTCCTATTTCATATGCAAATTATGGTTTTAATTATAGGATCCACACACATGTATCTCCTTCCGGTCTCAACATGCATATTAAAATCATCCAAAAGGTGGCCAATCAATTGTAAGCATTAAGAGCAATAATTAAAACTCAATCATGAAGGAAAAATTAAAACTAGATTTAATAAGTTAAGATTCAATCCGTCATTAGTAAGCTACGTCATCACCCTAGGAAAAGGAAAATTTAGCTCATGATAAAATTAAAAACAAAACCAAAATATATTCTAAACATCATAAATATTGCATAAAAATTAATTACAAAAACATAAAAATACTACTACAAGATGCATGAAAATGGAAAATCTAGCCTACCATATAGGAGGTAAAACCATCCATGTAGGTGGCAACCTATACCATCCATAAAGGAGGACTACCTAGGCCTTCCATATAGGAGGTAAAACCATCCATGTAGGAGGCATGCAAGAAGTAAAAAAATGCAAGAAATAAATTCTAAAAATAACAACTCTCTCTCTAAAATAAAAACTCTCTCTCTCTCTTCCTTCCTCCTTCTTTTCTCCTCATTTTAGGGTGCCAAGAAGCTCTATTTATAGGCTTCATTTTCGGACTGCTACAGTGATTTTGCTACAGTAACCGACCACACCGTCCGCTACAGTGAAACTGCTACAGTGCACAGTGAACAGTCCACATAAACAGTGTACAGTGAATAGTAACTTTTCCTTAAATGCCTTCTTTAATTCTTTTTAATCCGGTACTATCCATGGCTGCAAGAAAATCATTATTTATTTATTAATTACACCCAAATTGATTACATTCAGCTCAAATATAGTCCACAAAATCATCATATAAGGGAAAATGAATATGTAAATATTTTACTTATCACTTTCCCTAGATGATACTTAATCTCTTAAGATTGTAATATTTTAGCAACTCCATCAATCCGCATTGTCTCATGTTCAATTATTTTTTATTGTGTAAGTATTTGACACTTTTGTGGTTGCAGTACAGTTGTACAATGGCACCATACCTGTCACCATATTTTCAACGCAAACACAATTGTCGCAAGCTCCAAATCATAAGTGAGATAGTTCATTTTATGAGGCCTCAACTATCAAGAGGCATACGCCACCACTCTGCCCTACTATATAAGGACACATCCCAATCCTTGCTTATTTGCATCACTGTAGACTACATAGGTTTGACTAGGATTTAGGATAATCAGTACTGGTGTAGATGTCAACCTTTCCTTCAGCTTATGAATCACCTCTCACATTTGTTATCCTACACATATGATTAATTCTTCCTCGTGAGCTTCATTAACGACATGGAAATTTGGGAGAAATATTTAATAAATCTCAAGTAATAACCAGCAAGACCCAAACAACTGTATATCTCTATTATAGTTTCTGGCCTTTTCCAACTCAGTATTGCTTCCACCTTGCTGGGATCTAAGAGACCTCTTCTTGTAAGATAACATGGCCTAGAAATCTGACTTTTGAAAGCTAAAACTCACACTTGCTCAACCTAGTACATAATTGCTTTTCTATCAGAATTCCCAGTACTTATTACAAATACTTCTCAAATCTTAGAGTATATCAAGATGTTGTTGATAAAGACTACTGGGAACTTGATAATTGAATATTTATTACACTCATTTGTATCTCTTGATTAATAAATTTAGATTGTTTAGTAATAAATAATGGGCTTTTATGCTTATTTGGGCTTTGAGTGTTTTATTGGATTTAACATATTTTAATAATAATAATTCCAGATTTACAACCCTTCTCTATTTTGATCTTAACTCTTGAACCAGATATCCGAATGATCTCATTCTTGTCTCATTTTTTAGATGATTCAGAGGACAATAATTGATATGAAGACTTGAAGGGCAGATTCGGACAAGAGGATAGTCAAAACTGCAGTCAATATTATATGTATTTTTCTAGATTTTAATTGGGCCCAAATTTTGTAATGAAGCACTATTTAGTATGGATTTTCGTTTTGGGCTTAACTAATGGGCTCTGGCCCATTTGACAATTAGGTTTTAACCTAAGTTAGCTGAAACAATAGACAAAATGGATGTGTGGATGTTTTTGGATTGAAATCAGAAGTTCTTAATTCTCTGAAATGTTCTTCGTGTTCTTCATTCGTTCTTCGGATTTTCCAGCCATGTCCGGCTAAATTTCTGTGACTGACCTATGGATTAAGGATCCACATTTCTAATCAGAGGACATACTTAAACCGGTAACGTAACTCATTTCTATTTACTCTAATCGGATTCGATTTCTGGAAATAGTTTGAATGTTTGTTTTAATGTTCGGATTGGTACATCCCAAGGACATAGTTTGAATTGGGTCACAGTGCTACTGAATGATTGCACAGTAGCACGCCATGAATACGAACAAAACCTAGATGATCATCTAGTCGAGGGATTTTCTGGACGGATGCAGAGATTTCGGTTCGTCCAGAACCAATCATGAGTTCGTTACAATCTTCGTCCGATGATGGTAGGAAATTATGAATCCCAATCCTAGGTCAGTCATTTTAATCTGTTTGGTGTAATTCGTTTTTTTATTTCTGTCTTTAATATGAGTTTATTGTTCATTAATAGTTTAATTGAACCCCCCAATCGATCATTGTTCGAATGTTTTAGACTGCATGTAAATTACGTGGGAAACGATCCAGGTTCTCTATACTGCAAATCTTTATTGAAACTGGTTATTTTGCGAGAACTTGACAATTCTCGATCAGAACTGATCCAGAGATTGTCAGAAGATCCAGTTCATGTAGTCCATAAACATGGTAGGTACACTGGCTCATCCGAAGGACATCACCAAGAACTTATAGTCCCCATATATGGTTCTGAAAGCTATTTTTATCACATCCTTAGCTTTGACTCATAGCTGATGGTAGCCTAATTGTAAGTCAATCTTTGAGAACATACTTTAACCAGAGAACTAATCAAGAATATCATCAATCTAGGGGAGCAGATACTTATTATTGATGGTCACCTTGTTTAGCTCTCTATAGTCAATACATAACCTTAGGCTTCCGTCCTTTTTCTTAAAAAAAGTACTAGAGCTCCCCATGGTGAAACATTGGGTCATATAAATCCTTTCTCTAACAGTTCTTTAATTTGCTTCTTCAATTCTACCATTTCATTTGGAGCCATTTTGAAAGGGGCTTTGGATATAGATCCAGCTCTAGCCATAATCTTAATCATGAATCTACTTTTTTTGGAGGTAATCCACTAATGTCTTCTGGAAATACCTTAGGAAATTCATTTACCACGGGTATATTCTCAAGTGTTATTTCTACTTTTGTCTACATAGAGAAGAAAATGAAGTACCCTTGACAACCCTTCTACAAACATTTCTTAGCTTTATCTACTGAGAGAAAGTTTAAAGTAGTATTAGCATTTTAATCCTTATGCAGTTTGAGATATATGATCCTTTTGTTTCCTCAGTCTAATAGTACTTTATTTGCTATTAGCCAGTCAATGCCTAGGATAACCGTTTATGGTATCGCAGACAAATCAAATCTACCATAGACTTGTGTCCCTCTGCATTCATAGCACTACTCAAACAAGCATCTGTAGTAATGGTTCTAACACCTATTGGTGTTGACACAACTAAATCATAAGGTAGCTTATACACATTCAGTTCTATACATCTAGCACACTCAGATGTAATAAACGAATGACTAGTACTAGAAAAAAGAAAAACTTGCAACGCATTATCATTGAGGAGGATTGTACCTTGAATCATCTTGGGGGATTTTTGTGCCTCCTCATGGGTTATTGCAAATACTCTGCCTTGATTCCTGGGCATGGGCTTTACTATTTGCTATTGCAGTCAAAGGTATAGTGACCCGGTTGTTGACAGGTATAGCAGATTATCTATCCAATGTACGTTTTTCCATGATGCATCTTACCACATCAAGAGCATGATAGAGGTGTTAGGGGTCTTTGGTTTATGTGATTCTCAAGCCGAAAAGGTTTCTTATTGTTTCCTCTAGCCGTGAATCCTTGGCCTTTCCATTTCTAGGAGAAGCTTCCACGACTAGGCTCACTACGACTATTTGCATTCTTGGACGAATACAAGTTCTTCAATATACTTTCTATAATTCGGCATTGCTCTACAGCTTGGTTGAACTTCATCAATTGTTTGTAGACTAATTTCTCTTTTATCCTGTGTTTCAACCCTCTCACAAGCATATAAGAGCTCTAGCTCTCATCATCCCTATATCTCATGTATGAAGAATAGGGACACAGGTGGATGAATTGAGCCAGATACTCATCAAAAGTTTCATCGCGGGCTTGTTGGATGGATAAGAATTGTAATATCCAAAATTTTGGGCCTAGAGACTTGAGGAAATGCCTATATAGGCAAATAGCTAGCCCAATTTAGGAAGAGTCCCAATAATGATGAGATATAGAAAGACTCTCAAGGACTATGCTATTTGGCCTTATCAGGCATAGGGCTTGGTATTTGCAAGCAGTATGATTAAAGTGTTAGTACATATGTGCACAGGACACATATAAGGTGCCATTGGGTTGGTAGAAAGACGCCACCTAACTATGTCATGAGGTAAGACATAATTAGTCGGGTGAAATAGGGTGGTGTAAGTGTGCACATTCCATTTTCAAGGCGTACATGTGTACCTTGCGTTTTTAGCATGGACGTTGGTATATGGTGCAATGTGGGGCCCATGTACACACTCCAACCTGATGTCATTTGACAGGCCTCGATATGTGTGTTATAATCTAGAGCAAAACCCGAGTGGAATCCTAAGTAAGTAGGGAAAAAGAACACGGGTCCCACAGGATAGGTGCCACATGGCGACATATAAGTGGAAGGAAGCATAAAGTAGCTTTTTACTTTATGGGTAGACCAACCAAGAGGTGACACTTTTCCCACCTTTATGATAAAGTAACTTTTACTTTTGTGTTGTCATTACTAGAGGGTGCCACCTCACCCCAAGTCAGGGAAAATCCACTAGTCTCTAGTCCAGTCACCCGATTAACTTTCCCTAACACTGAGCCTGAGAGCCGAGGGAAAATCATTAGACCCCTACTTTCCCTAACATGTTGGACAACTAAAGGCCTGAGAAAAGAGATGGAACCCACTTTATTAAAGGAAGTGACACATGTCACTGAACCTGTGGAATACCGACAAATGGCACCACAGGAATGCGAAACATGGGGGATACTTTTAAGACCTCTTTATTTCCTTATAATTTCATCCAAGCCACACCCAAAAGTCATAAAAATGATGGAAAATCAAGAAAACTATTAGAGGAGAGATGAAGAGGTGAATAGTAAATTTTCACAACTTCAATTCGACGAAACATTACAAATCGATGTTTTTCTCTAAAAGTACCCTTCATAGACCTTCTTCTACTTATCTCAAGCTTCATTTCTATTGTTTTGAATTTTCATTTGGAGGTCGTTGGTACCGTCTCACTTGCTAGAGTACTGCCGAATTTATAAACCAACTGTGGAAACGTGTAGAGGTAAGTGTAATAAGCTTCCTTTTAAACCGATTGGTTTGTTGTTTGGATGAGTTTTTGTAGGGGTTTGTTATTGTTAATTTTTCATCTAAGGGGTATTTTTGAGGTTTAATTATGGTTTAATCATGTGTTTATGGTTAGATTATGATTTATGATGATGTTGGATCAAGTTGTTGGACAAAACTCTATTTTGATGATTTTGATGATTTTGATGATGTTGGAAATTGTGCCCTAGGGGCCAATCATTGTACTTTGAATATTGTCATTCAATGAATTTCTCCATTTGGTTATCACATTATTCGCATGTTCACTATGATAATTGTATCCTTTGATAAATCATAATGATTGTCCTAAATGTCCCTGGTCGGTCATCTATGTGGGAGCAAAGATGAAATAAGACCAGTATGACTTTGATAAGGTATAGGGATACTAATCAAAGTCTTAGGCACTTGTAGGAGTACAAGGTGCTGGACCGACCCGCTATGAGAAAGCTGCATGGATCAAGTCATAAGCTTATCTCATGTATAACCACGTCACAATGCCCTTTGACCTGAGATCATCATGGATTCCTACATGAGAGTTACTAAGCTTTGACTTAGTCAAAAGTCACCTTTAACCGGGTGATGATAAAGGCTACAATCGGGTTTAGTGGTTTTCATGCAGAGGAATGTGAATGGTCAAGATGGAATTTGTCCCTCACATTAGTAGAGAGATATTACTGGGCCCGTCGATGAGTGAGTCTGAGAAATGTATGGCCATACTACGATGGAAAGGAGTTTCCATTTCTATAGTCAGACTACTCAGGGATCGAGAAAGTAATGGTCAGGAATAAGAGGATGACATTCTCCATGCCTCATCTTTGACCGAAATATCGTGTGACAAAAGGGACGTGATATGGTTATACGACAGGTTATATCGTATTGTCGATCCTCATATGAATTGGGTAGTCGTAATGTCTTGCTAGAGGCCGCTTACGATTTGTGGGTTAGTATAGTCATTGGCCCACTGCCAACTTCGTTTGGGCCTACAGGGTCGCACACAAGAATAGCCCAACACGAGCTAAATGTCCAGATTCATTGAATCTAAGATGCGTCTAAGATTCAATGAATACAATGTTTAATCTAGGGTAAATGAATTTTAAATATATATTTATTATATACACATATTGTCTGAATATTTATTTGATAAATATTTATATGTGTGTTATATATATATTTATATTTGGAAAGGAATATTAATAATATTATATACACATATGTATTTTTGAAATACATAAATACATATATAATATATATTATTTGATAATATATATTATATATATATGATAGTATTATATTATATGATCATATGATAATATAATATTATATATATTATTTGATAATATATATTGAATATATGATAATATTATATTATATGATGATATTATTATATTGTGTATATATAAAGATATTATATGATAATATCTCATATTTAATTTATGAAGATAAATTAAATTCCATTGGCTCTTTATTCTAATTAAATAAATAGGTTAAATTAAAACTGTTGGACAGATTTAATTAAACCATGTTTATTTAATTAGCTTATTAAAACAATTAAATGTTAATTGATATGATAAGGATTTTGAAATTAATTAAGATTAATTTTAAAAATCCAATATCCATCATAAAATAGATAACCCTACTAGTTATAAAATATGAGAGCTAGGATTTTCTACAGATGATGAAAAACTAGAGAGCCACAAGAAAACCCTAGAAGGATATTAGAGGCGCTAGCACGCTGCCGGTGTTGGGGTCCTATTCGTGTGGATACCAGTAGAGGGAGCTGATATGAGTAGTTAGCTCCTCAAGATTGAAAAAGGCAAAACTCCAAGAAGAACTAGTTGACATGTTGATGTTGGGGATGGTTAATCTCATACTCATAGAGATTGACGCTCTTTTAAGAAGAATTAGCGGACATGTAGATGCCGGGGAAATTATTTCAGGAGCAACCAAACATGGAGATTTGTAAACTCGCAATACGTTGATGATTGTGGGAATTCAAACAAACATGAATAAGGTACGACTCTTTCTAACTTGATTTAAATGCCGTTGATAGATCCGCAATTGGGATTGGTAAACTTTTGCAATTTTAATTTTTTTTTTAATTCTTCCGCTGTGTGCCTACCAATCCTACAGATGAAAGTTTGAGATTTTGATGATTTTGATCATCCCATTGTGTTCTACACAAAAAATTGTGTGGAAATAGCCTTGGTTATGAATTTTGGATCATTGGGACACAAGTTGTAACTTTGTAAATTTCTACCTTGTTAAGGTTCCTTCATAGTAGTCAAATTGTGTGGTGTGTTTAAGTAACTGAATAATGTCCAAATTTTTTGAAACTTTCCAATCTAAAATTAGAATTATCAAGATTTAATTTGATAAGTCATAATTGTTAGATTTCATGTTTTGATGATAACAAATCGTGTTTTGGAAGCTCATGGATTAAATATCAGCAAAGGAAGTAATTCTGGTGATCTGTGCAAGATCACTCGAGTGATTTAGTTAATCACTCGAGTGATATTCACTATCACTCGAGTGATCGCTGAAATCACTCAAGTGATTTGGGAAATTTACAGATCACTCGAGTGAAATGTGAAATCACTCGAGTGATCCGCATAATCACTCCCAGTGATTGATAAATCACTGCAAGAAAAATTCACTGTTTTGAACATCACTTCTAGTGAAGCTCAGATCACTCGAGTGATTAGCCAAAATTTCAATATCACTTCCAGTGAAGCTCAGATCACTCGAGTGATGCACCAAGTTTTCCAAATCACTTCCAGTGATCCTAAATCACTCGAGTGATGCGCCAAATCACTTTCAGTGATTGAAAATTCACTGCAAGAAAAATTCACTGTTTTGAAAATCACTTCCAGTGATCCTGAATAACTCGAGTGAATTTTGAAATGTTGCAAATCACTTCCAGTGGATTCAAAATCACTGCAAGAATATTTCATTATTTACCAAATCACTTCCAGTGATCTTGAATCACTCGAGTGATATTTGAAAAGTTGCAAATCACTTCCAGTTAATTGGAAATCACTCCAAGAAGAAATCACTATTTACAAAATCACTTCCAGTGATTCCAAATTCAATCGAGTGAAATATGGAAATTTCAATATCACTTCCAGTGAACAAGCAATCACTGTTAGAAGCTTTCAACGTTTTCAAAATCACTCCCAATAACATTATATTCACTTCCAGTGATATTGCATTTTCTCATATAATGATTTATTGTTCCAGTATACACTTCCTACATACTCTATGATCCATTTGCAATTACTTCCATAAAGAATAACTGATGTTGCTAGTGAAATTCTGATTTCTCCAAATTGCTATCAAAATCATATGGTATATCATTTTACCACTCAGTTGCGAAAACAAGATCACTCCCGATGGTTTTATTAATTGTCAGAAAACACTTCAAGGGAATCATGTTGATATACAAATATTTTCTAACCGTTATATTCATAAGTGTGTTAAGCTGTACTCCACCATCACGCACTTGACGAGTAACTGAACTCTCCATTCAAATGATAACTATTCGTGGGCGGTAGCAAAATTCATAAATAACGGAAAGACAAATACTGGTGCATTTGTCAGAAGCACATTTGAATCAACGGACAAATTTACAACGGTCTTCAAAGGTTCTATTATATATGTCCAGGCATTCGAAAAATACAACAACAACAAAAAACGCCTGAATACTCTACAAGCAATATCTTCACAAAAAGCCTCATTTCTTCATCTGTGCTTCAGTTCTTATCTACATACTCTGAAAGAGAGATTTGTCAATCATACTTAATCATTTTCAATATTGTTAACTTAAGGTTGAGGAACCTTAAGTAGGGATTTGAGATTACCTTGTGTAAGGGGGAGCGAGTGTCTAGAGGTACTTGCTAGTTGTACTGAGGTGCCAAGAACCCACTGAATCTTGGAAGATATAGTGAAGCAATCCTTCCTGACGGAGCTTTTATCACTAGACCACCTGGTTTCAGTGGTGAACATTTTTCCTTTTGGAAAGCTAAGTTCCGTGTATTCGTAATGGCTACAGAATACGGACTATGGGATGTGATTGAAACTGGAAACTATGTGCCTACAAAGACTGAAGAATCTCGAAAAGTTCCTAAATCTCCAGCAGAATTTGATGACATGACAAAAGGCTAGTGACTCTCAACAGTAAAGCAATTTTAATGATTCAGAGTGCACTAAGTCAAAAAGAATACTTCAGAATCTGTACTCTTCAGACTGCTAAAGAAATGTGGCAAGCGCTTGAAGTAGCTCATGAAGGAACATCTGGAATAAAA
This sequence comes from Albizia julibrissin, assembly GCA_037074505.1. Lineage (NCBI taxonomy): Eukaryota > Viridiplantae > Streptophyta > Magnoliopsida > Fabales > Fabaceae > Albizia > Albizia julibrissin. Next base: position 45,053,103 of record CM073484.1, on the reverse strand, counting down.
GAAAATCGAGTCAATACTCTAACTACAGAGTTTGATCTACTCCGTATGAAGGAAGGTGAGTCAATAGCTGAATTTGAACTTAGATATACTCACATTGTTAATCAACTTGCAGCACTTTGAAAATTCTATGATCAGAATGTCCAAGTAAGAAAAATACTAAACATACTCTCCAAAGAATGGGAAGCGAAAGTCACAGCAATAGAGGAGGCCAAAGGAGAATCAATGCAGTCTGTAGCTTCTCTGTTTGGAAGTCTTTCAGAATATGAAAGCAAACTAAAATTCAAACGAGAACTAAAAGAAGTTGGCGACAGGAGGAGGAAATGTCTTGCACTGAGTGTGACAAAACAAAGGCAGAAAACCAAGAAGAAGAAGAGGAGATCGATGATGATGAAATAGGCCTGATGATCAGAAGATTCAAGAAATTCTATAAAGGCCAAGGATTCAGAAATTTACAAAGAGGTGAAACAAGTGGCAGAAGAGACGCCAAGGAAATCATCTGCTATGAATGTGGTAAACCGGGACATATCAAATCAGAATGTCTGGAGCTATTACAGAAAAATAAAGAAAAGAGAAACTTCAAATCCTTCAACAGAAAGAAGGCATTTGTTTCTGCAATATGGGGAGATAGCTCCTCATATGAAGAAAGCGATAATGAGGAGACAGCCAATATATGCCTGGTTGCTCAAAAAGAAACAGACGAGGATGTAAAGAATTCTGACCCTACATATGATGAATTACAAAATGAATATGATGCTTTACATTCTGAATTTGTCAAAATTGTTAATACTTTGATTGCTTGTAAAAAGAGAAACAAATTTCTTGAAGAAAGAATTAAAAACCCTTTAGATAGAGATTGCAAAAGGTGTTTGTCTTTTGAAAAGAAAAATATTGATCTTACTAAAACTCTTGAAAAGTTTACAAAAGGAAGTGAAATGTTAAATGTTATTTTAAAAGCACAACGTCATGTGAATGATAAGTCTGGTATAGGATATGATCCGAACCTAGACAAAAGAAAAGGTAAGAAGAAGACAGGAAGTAAATCCTATCTAAGTTATTTCACACGTTCTGTTTACACATCTAATCCTTATGCTTATTGTAATTACTGCAATAGAAAAGGACATTACACTTCTTCGTGTTTTCATAAAAAGAAAGGAATTATAGGAACCTATAAATGGATACCTAAGAAGGTTCATGGACAAGAAGTTATATGTACTAACCCAAAAGGACCCAAAAAGATATGGGTACCTAAAACTTAATTATCCTTAACTGCAGGTTTGTCTCATAACATCCAAATCAAACAAATGGTATATAGATAGTGGATGTTCAAGACATATGACTGGTGATCCTGAGAACTTCACCACATTAGTACCTAAGGAAGGTGGCAAGGTAAAATTTGGAGGAAATCAAACTGGAAGGATAGCAGGGCTTGGGGAAGTCAAGGATAAAATCAAAGACGTATATTACGTTGAAGGCTTATGTCACAATCTATTAAGTGTAAGCCAAAGCACGGATAAAGACAACTGGGTAATATTTGATTCAGAAGAATGCCTGATAGTCAGCAAGAAGGATCTGCAAATTGAAAAGAAAAAGTTGAAGACCAAACTCAAGGCAAAAAGGGAAGGTAACTGCTATACTCTTGATATGAATGAAAGTATTTCTGAAAATTGCCTTCTGTGTAACACTGATGAGAGTTGGCTTTGGCATAAGCGACTTGCCCATGTTAATATGCATCAATTAGGAAAGTTACTCAAAAAGGGTTTGGTAAGTGGACTACTTAATGTTAATTTCAAGAATGATTTAGTCTGTTATGCTTGTCAAAGAGGTAAGCAAACTAAATCTTCCTTTAAACAAAAAACTGAAATTACCACTAACAGACCACTTCAACTATTACATATGGATCTGATTGGTCCAGCAAGAGTTAAGAGTCTCGGTGGAAACTTGTACACATTTGTTATTGTTGATGATTTCTCTAAATTTACCTGGAATATATTTCTGTCATCCAAAGATGAAACTTTTTGTAAATTTATTGCCTTTGCCAAGAAAGTGCAAAATGAGAAAGGTATATCAATTACAGGAATCAGGACTGATCATGGTGGAGAATTTGATAATCAAGCATTTGCAGAATATTGTGATACATATGGCATCGATCACAATTTTTTAGCACCAAGAACTCCACAACAGAATGGTGTCATGGAAAGGAAGAATAGAGTTCTTACAGATATGACTAGAGCAATGGTCAACGAAAAGAATGTGTCTCAAGTCTTCTGGGCAGACGCAATGAGCACTGCATGCTACATCTCAAATAGAGCATATGTCAGAACCAAACTTGGAAAGACACCATATGAACTCTACAAGGGACGGAAACCAAACCTCGCTCATCTACACATATTTGGCTGTAAGTGTTTTATTCATAACAACGGTAAAGATAATCTTGGAAAGTTTGATTCTAAGGCTGATGAGGGACTTTTCCTAGGATATTCAAATCAAAGTAAAGCATTTAGAGTTTTTAATAAACAAACATGTGTTGTAGAAGAATCAATTCATGTTGTATTTGATGAATATGTATCCTCTAGTAAAAACTTTGATGATGAGATAACTAGAAACCAACCATCTATTAACTCTCCAAATCTTGAGGTTGACAATTTTGAAAAATAAGTTGAACTAAGTAATCCAGATCAACCTCGAGCCTGGAAATACATCAAGAGTAATCCTCTAGATCAAGTGATAAGTGGAGTTAATGAAGGAGTCAAAACTAGAAACAAAGTTTTAAACGAAGTGATTTTTTCTGCATTCATTTCTTAATTAGAAACTTCTAACATTGAAGAAGCCCTATCAGATAATGATTGGGTGTTAGCAATGCAAGAAGAGTTAAATCAATTTGACAGAAAATCAAGTTTGGGATTTAGTGCCCTGGCCTAAAGACCACTCGGTTATTGGCACTAAATGGGTATTCAAGAACAAACTTGATGAATCCGCAGCTATTATCAGAAACAAGGCTAGATTGGTTGCCAAAGGCTATAATCAGGAAGAAGGAATTGATTATGAGGAAACATATGCTCCAGTAGCAAGATTGGAAGCTATACGAGTACTCTTAGCCTTTGCATGCATCAAAGGATTCAAATTATATCAAATGGATGCGAAAAGTGCTTTCTTGAATGGGTACATCAAGGAGGAAGTTTATGTAGAACAACCTCCGGGATTTGAAGACGTATCCAAACCAAATCATGTTTTCAAACTCAAGAAAGCCTTATATAGTTTGAAACAAGCTCCTAGAGCCTGGTACGAAAGGTTGAGCAAATTTCTCATCGAATTTGGTTTTACTCGAGGAAAAATCGATACAACTTTATTTATAAAATGAAAACTAAATGATATTTTGGTAGTTCAGATTTATATTGATGATATTATATTCGGAGCTACTAATGATTCTTTGTGTAAAGAATTCTCTGAGATAATGCAGGGAGAATTTGAAATGTCATTGATGGGAGAATTGACTTTCTTTCTGGGTTTACAAATTAAACAAAGGAAGAATGGAATATTCATATCACAGACCAAATATCTTCAAGAATTGCTTAAGAAGTTTGGATTGGATGAAGCTAATGGTACAGATACACCTATGAGTTCAACCGTACTGATGGATGCTGATGAAAAGGAGTTGACTTCAACATAACTCAATATCGAGGAATGATTGGATCATTACTCTATCTCACAGCCAGCAGACCTGACATTCAGTTCAGTGTTGGTCTATGTGCAAGATTTCAGTCATGCCCCAAAGTGTCACATGCTGAATTAGTGAAACAAATTTTCAGATATCTGGCAGGCACAAAAGAGTTGGGTATATGGTATCCCAAAAGAGGTAATGAATATCTAGTTGCCTATTCTGATTCTGATCATGGTGGTTATAAAACAGATAGGAAGAGCACAAGTGGGCAATGTCAATTTCTTGGAGGTGCAGTTGTTTCTTGGTTCAGTAAGAAACAAACTACAGTATCATTATCTTCAACGGAAGCAGAATACAAAGCAGCCTCAAGCTGTTGTGCACAAGTACTGTGGCTAAAGCAGCAACTTCAGGATCTTGGCATATATCTTAAAGAAATTCCTATTTACTGTGACAACACCAGTACAATAAGCTTGGCGAAAAATCCTGTACATCATTCAAGGACCAAGCATATTGATGTGAGACATCACTTCATTAGAGATCATATTCAGAAAAGAGATGTCAAGGTGTTATTCATACCTACACACTTGCAATTAGTTGATATTTTCACTAAACCTCTTGCCCGAGAACAATTCATGCATATACGAAGGGAATTGGGAATTGGGAATGGTAAACCCCAATGAATTGTAAGTTGTTTAATCTTTATAAATGTTGATTTCATATTATTTTGATGATCTCATTACTAACTTAAGCATCGGAGGATCTACAAAGTTGTTTTGCAGGATGCTCTATAATACCTTCAAATAACAGGGACAAACAGAGAGGAAAACACTCGGGTGATGATAAAAGAACAACTCGAGTGAGTGAAAAGTGAAATACTACAATCACAGGTAAATTAAGTAATTAAATTGATAATTTTGTCACAGGTAAGTCACATGAGTATTTTAATTAAAAATTTTGCAGTTACAACGTGATTTCAGATTCTGTGAAGTGTTTTTGGACTTCACTCGAGTGATTTTTATATTTCACTCGAGTGAAACCCAAAATCACTCGAGTGAATGTAAAAATCACTCGAGTGAATGTTAAAAAAAAATTGGTTATATCAGTTTTCTCTCTCGTGATTGTTCACTTCCTTCAAACCGTCACCTCCACTCGCTGAAATCCTCTCAAATTCCTTAAAACCTCTCGAACCCAGTAACGGAAATCGTCTTTACTCTCCTTAACCGATAAAACACCTCTAAAGCAAGTCAATTTCAATCATAATCTCGCCTCTCATTTCTGACAGTTACCCAGCGTCAAATCTCTCGTCTCTTCAAGCGTGGTACCCATGGCAAGAACCAAAAGGCCCGGGCAATCTCCTCCACCTTCACCACCGTCTAAGAGGCCGAAAGCACCCTCTGAACCAGAACCCAATCCACCCAGACAAAGACCCAAAGGAATTCGAATTGAGGAACCAACGGGAATGGCTGCCCGTTCGCATACCAGCATGAAAGGGAAAGGGAAAGAAAAACAGCGAGAAGCAGACATCCAAGAGTCCACTTTGCAAAGGAAAATCACACGGGCTGTGAATATCTTAGCAGCCTCCGTTCCTCAGAAGTCACGGTATGCAAGTCAAGCCACTGGTAGTCGACAATCTGAGTCTCTGGCTGAAGAAACCGCTGAACTTCTTGAACCTCCTCCTGGGTATAACACTGGTAATCTCAACATTTTGAACTCCATTGTGTTTGCCTCACATTTTGCCAAGAGAACCTTTTGTCCTGTTGTGTGGGATGACTTGGAAGAACTGAAACAAAAATTTCATATTGATCTGACCCCTTATCTGAAACAATATGAACCTTGGCTGAGACTGAGAATGTCCTACAATCCTTTGGTTGTCAAATACTTTTACTGTAACATGAAAATTGCTGATGTAAACGATAACCAGGGAAACATCATTGCTGAGAGAATTGAAACAAGTATAAGAGATCAGCAAATTCTACTGTTTGGAGATCTTATCAACACCTATCTAGGGATAGAGGATGTTCCTATGAAGCCTCCACGTGTCTTTAATATTCATGAACTAGTTGATATCTTTAGACCAGGACAGCCTGGTGTGCCTTTACCCAATTCCCTAGCCTCTCTTTCCAATGACCAGAGAGCCTTGTTCTACATTTACACCCGTAGCATGGTTAACAAGGCAAAGAATTTCACTCATATCACGGGGAAGGATCTTCTGATGATGGCATCTCTTATGACAAAGGAAAGAAGAAATGTAGGGGAACTCACTTTTCAAGAAATGAAGAGGTTCAGGTTTCACTCCTCCAGGTCTACTACTATTCCCTATCCTCAGCTTGTGTCTTACATTCTTTCCATGCACAATATTTGGCATTTGACACCTGAGGGAGATATTGTGAGGATTCCTAAGTTTGGGAAAATTCACCTCACTCGGATGGGAATTACCATTCCAACTGGAGCATCTTCGCAGCCTCAGAGACACCATTCACCTCCTCCTGAGGCAAGCCAGAGAGATCCTCAGAGGATGGATCCTTCACCCTCCAAGATGGATGAGGCTCAATCCTCCAGAGCAGTCTCTCATGGTCCTTCTTTTACTCAGGCTGCTCTTCAGACATATATCCAGGAGGCCATCTAGTTTGCAGTCACTCAGTTGAAGAAGTCTAACGTTCAACTGATTGATCAAGTCAATGATCAAGTTACAGTCTTAGTGGCAGCAGTGAATCATAACTTCAACTTACTGTTTGAGCGCCAGACAGAGCAGACACAGAGAATTCAGAGGATTGAGGATGCTTTCAAGACTCACCTTCATATTCCCTTCCCTGACTTACCACTTACCACCTTACATGTACCTCCTCCATCAGACTCTTCAGTTCCAGATATTTCACTTTCTGATCCTCCCATCATTCCTCCCATTATTCCTTCAGACACTCCTCCTGCACCTCCCACAACCTTTATCTCTGACCCTATTCCTGCTGGTGATATTCCACAGGTTGACCCCATTCTCCAGACTCCACCATCTTCCTCACATCACACTGCTTCCAGTTCTCATACTGAGGAAATTGTAGCTGAGGAAGTCACCACAGAGGTTATAGGACCTACTCACTCCACTTCCACCACTCCTCTTGAGCCATCTTCTACCACTTTTTCCTTCCAGTCTCCTGCACATCTTTCAATTATTCCATATGTTCCACCTACCTCCTTCTTTGCTTCTGCATCCACTCAGGCATCTACACCGTCTACCTCTCCTTTAGATGATGCCAAAGAGGGGGAGAAGAACTGATATGATCATATGTATTTTCTTTTGGTTCATATGTATTTTATTTTGTAGTTCCAAGTACTTGTCATAAAATTGTGTAGCTTGTGTAATCTGAATATGCTTTTCAGAACTGACATGTACTTAACTCTAATCTAATGGGAATATACGTTTATGATATGATCTCATAAAAATATTAATGCATCTGTGTTTATGATTGCAGCAGCTAACATGATCTCATGAAAATCTTAATGTATTGCAGCTGCCAAAATGATTTTAAGAAAAGCAAGAAGTTACTTCATATGTGCATGTTTCATTTTTGCTTACAATGGTTTTTGAACTTTAAACTAACATCTTTTATTTTCTAAAAGGTCAAAAAAACTCTTAATCTCTTAAACAAACTCCTCTTAGTTATTGCTAATCAAAATTATTGCAGAATTTTGAAAAAGATCAAGTAAAGTTTGCTAGAAAAATCAATTTTGAACTTGATCATATAATATGTTTTATCATCATCAAAAAGGGGGAGAATGTTAGATTTCATGTTTTGATGATAACAAATCATGTTTTGGAAGCTCATGGATTAAATATCAGCAAAGGAAGTAATTCTGGTGATCTGTGCAAGATCACTCGAGTGATTTAGTTAATCACTCGAGTGATCGCTGAAATCACTCGAGTGATTTGGGAAATTTACAGATTACTTGAGTGAAATGCGAAATCACTCGAGTGATCTGCATAATCACTCCCAGTGATCGATAAATCACTGCAAGAAAAATTCACTGTTTTGAAAATCACTTCCAGTGAAGCTCAGATCACTCGAGTGATGCGCCAAGTTTTCCAAATCACTTCCAGTGATCCTGAATCACTCGAGTGATGCGCCAAATCACTTCCAGTGATTGAAAATTCACTGCAAGAAAAATTCACTATTTTGAAAATCACTTCAAGTGAATGCCAGATCACTCGAGTGATACCTGAAGAATTTTAAAACACTTCCAGTGATCTTGAATCACTCGAGTTATGTTGCACTTTCGCTGAATCACTTCCAGTGAATTGGAAATCACTGCAAGAATACTTCGCTGTTTGACAAATCACTTCCAGTGATCCTAAATCACTCGAGTGAAGTTTGAAATGTTGCAAATCACTTCCAGTGGATTCAAAATCACTGCAAGAATATTTCACTGTTTACCAAATCACTTCCAGTGATCTTGAATCACTCGAGTGATATTTGAAAAGTTGCAAATCACTTCTAGTGAATTGGAAATCACTCCAAGAAGAAATCACTATTTACAAAATCACTTCCAGTGATTCCAAATTCACTCGAGTGAAATATGGAAATTTCAATATCACTTCCAGTGAACCAGCAATCACTGTCAGAAGCTTTCAACGTTTTCAAAATCACTCCCAATGACATTATATTCACTTCCAGTGATATTGCATTTTCTCATATAATGATTTATTGTTCCAGTATACACTTTCTTACATACTCTATGATCCATTTGCAATTACTTCCATAAAGAACAACTGATGTTGCTAGTGAAATTCTGATTTCTCCAAATTGCTATCAAAATCATATGGTATATCATTTTACCACTCAGTTGTGAAAACAAGATCACTCCCGATGGTTTTATTAATTGTCAGAAAACACTTCAAGGGAATCATGTTGATATACAAATATTTTCTAACCGTTATATTCATAAGTGTGTTACAGCTGTACTCCACCATCACGCACTTGACGAGTAACTGAACTCTCCATTCAAACGACAACTATTCGTGGGCGGTAGTAAAATTCATAAATAACGGAAAGACAAATACGGGTGCATTTGTCAGAAGCACATTTGAATCAACAGACAAATTTACAACGGTCTTCAAAGGTTCTATTATATATGTCCAGGCATTCAAAAAATACAACAACGAAAAAAAATGCCTGAATACTCTACAAGCAATATCTTCACAAAAAGCTTCATTTCTTCATCTGTGCTTCAGTTCTTATCTACATACTCTGAAAGAGAGATTTGTCAATCATACTTAATCATTTTCAATATTGTTAACTTAAGGTTGAGGAACCTTAAGTAGGGATTTGAGATTACCTTGTGTAAGGGGGAGCAAGTGTCTAGAGGAACTTGCTAGTTGTACTGAGGTGCCAAGAACCCACTGAATCTTGGAAGATATAGTGAAAAGCTCAGAAGGATTTCTGAGGACTGGACGTAGGTCAAGTGGTTGAGACCGAACCAGTATAAATCTCTGTGTGAACCTTGGTGATATCTCTTCCTTCATCAACTGTGCTTTAAGTTTTATACATTGAGTTTAAATTTCCCATTTATTTTGTAATCATCCAATTCACCCCTCTTGGGTGAAAAGCTTGCTTTAACAATAATAGTCAATTGGATTTGTGTGCTGGGAGTTCTACCGTTTTAAAAGTTTGGTCATGTAAAAATAGGTAATTATGGAGCAATGTCTAATAAAAGGGAACTATATATCTATGTACATACATTTAGCTTATTTCTATATTTTACCCTAAAAGTAGACTTAAACAAGGTCATATAGCACTTAAAACCACCTCATTTAGATTTTTTTTTATATTTAGTTATGATTTTTTCAAGTTTAGTTAAGAATCAGGAAAGGGAAAATCTTGATGGCCAGATTCTTGGCCGCAGCCTAAAAGTTTCTAACCTGTCTTAGCTGCGACTAGGCATTTTTAGCCACGGCTAAGACCCCAAATTCTAGCATTTCATATTTTTGAAAGAAATTAACCTATTTATCCCTTTCTAACTTCTTGGGCCTTAATATACGCTTCCAATGACTTGAGATCATGGCTCTAATGATGTGTTTAGGTATCTAGGGCCATGGAGAAGTGAAGAAGAAGAATGAAAGATGCTTCAAGTAACCCCGATGGTGGGAAGAAGAAGAAACAAAGGATGGATATGGGTCCACAAGGTAGTAAACTTTCCTAACTTGCATAATTTGATATGTGTGCTTTTGTATTGATGTGTTGGTTGCTTTGATGAATTGTATGAAGCATATGTGAATGAGTGAAGCTCTGTTTTGTAACTATAGCTATTAGTGTAGCATGTTAAACATTGAGCATGCATATATGTCATTATGTTGGATGAATTTATATAGGCAAGCATGTCATGCACAAAGTATTTCTTGTATGCATTTGTTAGCATTGTTTACTACTGAGATTCTTTCGAATCTCACTCTTCCTCACCCAATCATATAGGTATGTTGAGTACAGGTGAAGAATGCATGGAGATATGAAAAGGGGAAATATGAAGGAGAATTGAAGATTGAAGTGCAATATACTGATTTGTATTTGATGTAGAGACTTTGGTAGCCTTTCGTGGCTACACATTTTATGTATGTAATTGAACAAATTAAGTTTGAGCAAAGAATAGCCTTGATTAAATAAATAGGAAAAGATAAAAATTGATGAGTAATAGCAAAGTTGCGAACTACGTACGCTTCCACCAACGATTTTAAAATGTTCGGATAAACCCACTCAACCCAAAAAGCAGTGTCAGGGAAGAACTACAGTATGGTCCTAATCCATATATCATTGGACATCCATAACCTATGTATATCTCGTTCCCCCATATAGTCTTTTTACCCCATCTAGGAATATGAACTACTACGTTTGGGGGAAAGCTCTGTCACTATAGGCTTTCAAGTATAACTCATTTATGTATTCCCAAAAATTCTTATTAGGACACAAATTATATGCCAACTCAACATTAGTAGTCCTAAAATTAGCATTCAAGTCTAAGTATTGTGTTACTTCATATATTTCCACTAACTATGGAGGACTCACCACTAAGACTAGGCCCTACCAATATAGTTATTGCGGCTTTGAGTCTCTTCCTTAGGATAATCATCATTCTTGCCTCACCCCTAGTCCTATATGTCACTATGCGCCTACCCTCTGGTATGTGCCTATCCTCCGAAGGTTGATTAACCGACAGGGGTAACCTACTTATCCATTCTCTTTTACATCTTATAGCTCCTAATTAGGGTGTTAATATACCTATATAAGCAGAAAATGTTAGCTTATTGCCAATACCTTCTGCTCTAATATAAAAAATGGACTGCGTCGAGGTACCTCCTCAGTTGTTACCCAAATATACCTCATAGGACATTTTACACTCGGCCTCTTGACCTATACAACTGGCACCAAATGGTGGCTAGCCATTTTGGCTATGTCAGGGTAGGAGCCAGCACTTCGTTCACTACACATCATGCAGTGAGAACCCCGATCATGGTTATTAATTTGCCATCTTGTATTATATGTCTGGTACTAACAAATGTAACACCATTTTTACTTTATCCTTTAGGTGAGTTTAAACATATAATAACTTCAAACCTGAGACTAATATTCGTTTGAAATTAGTTGAAGTCCCAACTTCAATACATGATTCGAACCTACACTTAAGTGGATTTTTCAAAAACCTTTTAAAATACTTTAAGTGTGGTCTCAATGTGATTCATGATTTCATTATGACTCATCAATTCTTAGTTCCTTTTTATTAAAATCATAGCATTCTCAGTCAAAAATCCACATAGTGTGGTTATCTTATGGGCTCTTAGCATTTTGTTGACCAATTCTAATTTATTTATCATGTGAAGGTACTAGTACATGCATTAGTGTACTAATGTACCGAGTTACAACTATTGTGACTACTGCTACTGCTAGTACTAGTCTTACTATAGTTATATATACAAAATATACAATTCCCCAAAAATAGATAACCATCGAAAATATAAATTTTTCTATCTTCGCTTTACTCGTCCATGATTACCTTTTTGCCCTTAAAATAACTTGCCTTTGTTGTAGATTAGTTGTTGGTAAGGGTGAGATTCAAAGGAATCTTAGTAGTCACAAAAATCACTCATATGATATGTAAATTACAAAGCATGTAAGCAATTATCACTAAAACAATATTCACAATATGTAGCAAACAAATGACCTATCTGGTCCCTTACTACATTACTATAGCACTTGGAGATCTCGATATGGTAGCCCAAGGCCTTTTCCCTATACAAGATGCACTCACGGGCCTTATGCCTCAAGCCTACCTAGCTTAAGTCATGCAGTCTATGGTAACTCCCCATGCAACTTTTACTTATGGGTCTTAACGCCTAGGGACTAACTGTCCCCACATATCCAGATGACAGGGAAAATACATATAAAGCAATATATATGATATAAGAGGAATGTTACTATTTAGCATCCTTTCCAAGTCTTGTCCTTGTTTCAAGTTTCTTGGGTGTCCTAGGAAAATATCAAACCCTATAAGTTAGAATTCAAGAACGAGTGAATTATTATTTATCATAATTCTTTGATAACTCAAGATACTTGATTTGGTTATCTTTTAGACTAGAGTAGTATGCCATATGGGTATTCAATGTGTCTACACTATCCTCAAGTACTTAATTCTACCCTTGGAACTCAAACTTATTACAATTTACCCTAAGTATGCTAATTTCGCATGACAAGCCTAAGTTGCCAAAATTGTCTCCTAACTTTGAAAATTCATAACTTTATCTAGGAATCTCCAATTGAGAAGGTTCAAAGTTCTATCTGATACTCTTTAAGTTTATTTTAAAGCAAAAATACCTCCTACTACCAGTTATACCCATACAATTCTAGAAACCTCAATGAATATTCACTGCCATAGAAATTATTCCAGATTTAATGTCTAACTTTAATAGGTCATATCTCACAATATACTAACCTAAAATCCACATATTGTACATAAATTAGAGCTTAATATGTATACTATCATTTGTGAAAGTAGCATGTCCATTCGACAACATTTGTTCTATCAATTCATCTAAAATCATAACCATAGGGTATTCTCACACAAGTTTTTGTGTAGAATCTATTTGTAACCTTAAATTCATTAAAATCACCCTCCTTCCCTAGGTTTTATATCTAGCTGAAACAAACTCCCAAGCCAACAATCATCAACTTTGCAATTTTATCACAAAACTAGTCTAGTATCATCATTAAACATCATATATAATCATATTCATGCTTATAGCAACATCAAACCCTAAATTCATGCCTTGGCCAAAATCAAGGTAGGACCATAAGATGTAAAAAACCTAACCAATGATCAAGATATTAGGCTCAAAATGAATCTTAGGCTTACCTCTTTCTCTTGCTAGGGTTCTTTATTGGTTTCTCTAACTTTCAAACTTTCTTGGTAGCTCAAAACACCTCTCCCTAAGAAAAAAAACCATATAAATATAGCTTTTAGTAAGAGAAATAAGGTTTGTAAAGGTATTCTAAGCTACAAAGGTGATTTGAAGGGTGAAATGGGCCAAGAACCCTTACCTTCTTTGTTCTTTACCTTTCCTCTTTCTCTTTCCTTTTTCTTTTCTCCCTTCCTCTTCTTCTTTTAGGCCAAATTTTATGTGTGTGGATGTGCAAATGTATGGATTAAATATTTATTCCTATCCTTCTAAGTGTTGGCTGAAAATTTAAGAGTTAGGAGAGTTGGGTGAGGTGGCAATTCTTGTGGTGTCTTGAAAAAGTAGCTTATTTAACTAACCAAAGATGGTTTGGTTCAATTGAAATTCACTCTTTCCTTTTGTCTTGTTGGGTCTTGACCAAATTAAAATGGCATGATGAGAGAAGAAATATGTTGACTTGCCTCTTGCTTTCTCTTAATATGCCTTTGACAAACCTTTCTTAACAAGAAGGTGAAAAGTGATTTTAATTGATCTCTCTCTCTTTCCTTCCTTTTTGGCTTGGTCAATGGGTATGGATTTGTTTTGAATTATATTCTCTTTCTTTCCCTTAAGGTCTTGACCAAATTGCCTACAAAAAAGAAGGAAAGCATGTTGTCAAATTGATCATATGTGTATAGTTTCAATTTTGACCTTGGTCTTCCTTAAAAGTGGTTTGACACTTTGACAACTCCTTCCTACTTCCCATTTTGTCCTTGGCCAAATTGATCTATGTGAGAGAAGGGAGTTGTGTTTCTTTTTCATCTTTATCATTACTTTGCTTTTTCATTAGCAAGTCTTAGGCCTTCATCTTTATTACTAATCCTAATCTCAAGATCAAATGGTAAATGTCACTTTTGCCCTTAATTATGGCCACATTAATTAAATTGTCATTAGTTCTTTTGTTCCACTTTATTTTCCTCTTCTAAGACACCATTTCCTCTCTTTTTTGATCCAAGTGAGGCTTTATATCATATTTGACACAACATAAAAGAATTGAGTACTTTCCTTTAACTAATTCGACTAAATCCCATACTTTATTCCCAAAGTAGTATCTAACACTATTTACACTTTCCTTTTGGATCATTTAGCCTTTAACAAATTTTTAGGATATTACACTCTTGTTAGTAGATTGGCATACATCCATTGCTTATTCAAGGATCATATATAGCATGAATCATTTAGAAACAAAAACCTCAATCAAAATGCAGTAATCATCTACACCCATAATAAATTCCTAAAAATTTATAATGAAAGAAAAATCATGAACCTTATGCCAACCCGGTTAGGAAGTTAAAGAAAGAAAACTTTGAGGTTGAACGGTCGCCTTTCTTATAGTTGAAAGATCTAGAGCTTTTGATCGTATGTGAAAGTTTTTGAATGTTAAACTAATCAGATGTTTTGTAAACAAGCCCCCGTTATAGATTTTAAGTTCTTACATAACGGTTAGTTGGTAAGAATGACTAATTGCTTTCATTTTGTAATGGTTATATTCAAGTACCCATTAGGTATGTTATTAACAAATTTACAATGTTTAAGTTCTTACATAACAGTTAGTTGGTAAGAACTACTAATTATATTTTTACCTTTATAACAACTGTAAGGTATGTTATTTTTTTTCATATGTTTAAGCCATTGTATTAATATATTTTTATATATAAAACAAAAATAAATAAATAAACCTACCCATTATCCTTAAGGAGTGATCTGAATTATTTGAGAACACGATAACAAGTAAAGTGGAAGCGGTAGCAGCATTGGCTATAGTTGAAGGTAGAAGACAATAAGTACGTAGAAGAGCAGGTTGGGGGAGGAGCAATTGAAGCTGAAGATTGAGGATCAGTCCATGTAACTATATTACGTTCTTTTTCTTACGCCGTATGTTACATGATGGTTGTTTCGAAATAACAATTAACAAACCATTATTTATTATACTTCATAAAAATTATTTTCTAATAACTGTGAGTAATGTTCTGTAGTTTCTTACCATACATTTAAAATTAAAAAACAAACCAGTGGAGAGCAGTATGATGAATTGATTAGATTATCAGGCTACTCGTCACCAAAGGAGTGGCCAGGATCATGGCCAATCCCATACTCATCATGTATGAGATTGACCTTCCTATTCATACTCGAGAGGTATAAAGAAAGCCTCCTCATGGCATGGTCAGTGTGTTCTGCATATCATAGTATTGCCTCCAGTTATGGAAGCATAGGATGCAGAAGTAGAGGAGAAGGGGGATGTGAAGGGGAGAAGGAAGAAGTGGAGGATGATGCCGAAAGCTTTCTTGAAATTCTTTTGCATGGCATTTCCTCTTTGCGAATGAGAGAACAAAGAGGAGGACGATGAAGAAAATGTTGGAAAATTAAATAAAATGGTGACTTTAAATAGACATCTTGAACTCTGAAAGGGACAAGAAAAACCATAGTTGCATGCATTAATTGAAAGTTGAACAGGATGTAATGAAAGGGTCCCTGGTTCTCCTATTTATCATTGGGAAATGAGGAGGCACCCAGAGTCAGTATAGGAAAGATGAAAGGTTTCAAAAGCTCTAATTTATATTTATTATGTTAGAACCATTAAGTGTGCTAGTGTTTTGTAACCACTGTACAAGAATACTTTATGTTATTAATTAATAACTTTGAAGTATGAAGTTGTTTTCTTATAACTTATTTTTTAAAATATTTTAAAAAATAATAGTGGTTTTAGTTATCACCACCACAATTGTTGTGACACCCTTATTTTCAAAGTTATCTAATGAGTTTTTATATAATGAATTTGAACCACTAAGCCAGGATTCAATCCTTGGACAAATACATTTTTGAAAATAATTTGAAATCCCAACTTCAACATAGGGTTCAAAACTGTAATTGAATTGGCTTTTATGAAAAATTTAAAACTTTCAAAAATAGTTATATAGTGGTTCACAACTTCATTATGACTCATCAATCCTTTGCTTTATTTATTATTATTAGAGTGCTTCTCTACTCATAAACTAGCATATTGATGACTAAACTATGAGCCCTTAATATACAATTTCCTAATCCTAGTTTATTTATCATACTAGAGGTAACTACCATTTTGATATGCATAATAGATTAACTGAAACTACCCCATACTACACATGTTATATTACCTCTACTACTACAACTACAGGTACTAGCTTTACTATGGTTATGTGTTTATGTACCTATACAAAACATGTAGCCATATGAGGCTCCTAAAATATCCTAAGTCATAGCAAAATTTATATATAGATAACCAATAGAAGTTTCAAATCCTGCTTCTCCATATTCTATTTATCAGCAATTACTTATTTGCCTTTGATGCTGCTTGCCTTAGCTGTATGCCATTTAATAGAAAGGGTGAGATTCACGAGAGGTAACAACAATCAATCATAAAGTATGCAAGTTTATAAAGCATGCTAAACAAACCATCATACGAATAGCATTCAACACGAACATTATTCAATATTCAAGATGCAGCATAAATATCAATCACGGGACAAATTGGTCCAATACAACTTAGATGGCATATAAGATCTTATAGCCTAGGGTCACTACCCTATGAAAAAAATGCACTTTCGATATTTACGGCCTTGGGTCACTACATGGTATAACTTTGAATGCATGTGAAGTATAATATCCTGAATTTTGGGCCTAAAGACTTGAGGATAAGCCTGTATTAGGAAAATGACTAAGCCTAGTTTGGGAAGAGTTACAAGAATGATGAGATATAAAAAGACTCTCAGGGACTATATAATTCGACCCTATCGAGTAGAGGGCTCGGTATTTACAGGAAGTATGATTAAAGTGTTGGTACATATGTGCACATGACACATATACATTGCCATTGGGCTGGTAGAAAGATACCACCCAACTATGTCATGATGTAAGGGACTGATTTGTCGTGCGAAATACATCGGTGTAGGTATGCACATGCCATTTTTAGGCATATATGTGTACCCTGTGTTTTTCAAGTAGATGCTAATATGGGGCGCCATACGCGGCCCATGTACACACCCAACTTGGTATTATTTGACAGATCTCGATATACATGTTGCAATCTCAAACAAAACCTGAGTAGAATATTGGGAAGACACTGATAAAGTAATTTTATTAAAGTAACTCTAATAAAGTAAGCAATCATGATACAACTTTCATGTTTGCTAAATGAGAACATGACACTTATCATCTATGATTAAAAAGTAATCTTGCCTTTTGAGTTGTCACCACCAGAGAGTGACACCTAGCGTAATGGTCATGGAAATCCATCGATCTCTGACTTGGTCACGTACTTGACCTCTTGAACACCAAACTGAGAGTCCAGGGAAATTTTCAGGCCTTTACCTTCCCCTAACAATTATGGTGCCACCTAAGAGAGAGAAAAAGGGGTGGGACCCACTTAGTTAAAGCTAGAAACACTTGTCACCGTTTGATCGGTTTATCGGAGACGTGGCACCATAGGATTTTGACACTTGGAACAAAATTTTGTAAGACCATTAAAGGCCTCATTAATTTTTGTCTAAACAGCCAAAAAAGGCAAGAAAAATCAGAGAAAATGGGGAGAAATTGAAAGAGTGGATAGTATTTTCCAAGAACTTCAATTTGCCGAAACACTACCGAATCGGCGTTTTCTCTTAAAGTACCATTCACAAACCTTATTCTAATCTTTCCAAACTTCATTTCTATGGTTTTGGATTTTCTTTTAGAGGTGTTTGGTGCCATCTCGTTGGTCGGAGTACTGTCAGAATTCTGAACCCACTGCGGAAACGCGTAGAGGTAAGCGTAAGCTTCCTTTTGAACTGATTGGTTTGTTATTTGGATGACTTTTTTTGGTGGTGTGGTACTATTCATTTTCATCCAATGGGGTTTTTAGGTTTAATCATGTATTTATGGTTAGATTATGATTTATGATGATATTGGACCAATTTTTTGGATAAAACTCTGTTTTGGTAATTTTGGTTAATTAATAGTTCTATTGGGTCAGAAGGGAAGGGACTGAAACTTTGAGATTTTGATCATCCTATTGTGTTCTACACAAAAAATTTTGTGGATAAATAGCCTTGGTTATGAATTTTGAATCATTAGGACACAAGTTGTAACTTTGTAAATTTCTGCCCTGTTAAGGTTCTTGTGTGGCAGTTATTTTGTACAGTGTTTTTGAGTGACTGAATGATGTTCAAATCTTGTGAAACTTTCCAATCTTGAATTATACCTATCAAGCTTTAATTTGATACGTATAATAGTTAATCGAATTTATGTGCTGGGAGTTCCACATTTTTTAAATTTGGTCATGTAAAACTGGCAATTCTGGAGCAATGTCCAATAAAAGGGAACTATGTACCTATGTGTATACATTTAGCTTATGGTTATATTTTTTCTTTAAATAAGACTTAAATAGGGTCACGTAGCACATAGAACCATCTCATTTGGAGCTTTTATATTTAATTATGAGTTTTACAATTTCAACAAATAATCAGGAAAGGGAAATCTGCACGGCCTAGTTCTTGGCCGAGGCCAGAGGATTTCTTAGCCGCGGCTAAAAGGTTCTTGTTCTGTCTTGGCTACGGGTAGGAATTTTTGGCTATGGCCAAGACCCTAAATTCCAACATTTCATGGTTTTTAGAGAAATTGACCTATTTAGCCCTTTTTAACTTCTTAGGCCTTAATATATGCTTCCAATGACTCGCAATTATGGGTCTAATGATGTGATTGGATATCTAGGGTTATGCAAAAGTTAAGAAAAAGAATGGAAGATGCTTTAAGTAACTCCGATGGCGGGAAGAAGAGGAAACAAAGACTGGATTGGTCCACAAGGTAGTAAACTTGCATAATTTGATATGTGTGCTTGTGTATTGATGTGTTGATTACTTTGATGAATTGTATGAAGCATATGTGAATGATTCAAGCTAAAATTTATTTATACTATAGCCATTAGGGTAACATGTGAAATATTGAGCATGCATATATGTCATTATGTTAGCATGAATTTATGTAGGCAAGCATGTCATACACAAAGCATTTCTTGTATGCATTTGTTAGCGTTGTTTACTACTGAGATTCTCTTGAATCTCACTCTTCCTCACCCAACCATATAGGTATGTTGAGTACAAGTGAAGAATGCATGGAGATATGCAAAAGGGGAAATACGAAGGAGAATTGAAGATTGAAGTGTAATGCACTGATTTGTATTTGATTTAGACACTTTGGTAGTCTTATATGACTACATATTTTTATATATATAAATGAATGAATTACGTTTAAGCGGAGAATAGCCCTAGTTGATTTAAAGAAAAAAGACAAGAATTGATAAGTAGTAACAAAGTTGCAAACCATGTAACATCCCAAATTTTGGGACAAGAGGATTAAGATTAAGCCTATATTAAGGGGACTACTAGACCCCAGTTTATCAAATATCCTAGTGGCACATTATATTATTTCCTAAAATTTCTTTATATTATTGGATATTAAATTTAATATTATGGTGAATCAAAGAGCTTGGGAGTGACAAAACAAAGAAGTTAGAAGTCACACAAAATAAAAACGTGGAACACGAAGTAGTGTTGGTATCAGTGAAATTCCTGGTATGGCAGTGGTGATTGTGAGACAATTTTCAATTGGTAAATGATTTTGAAAAGTTATGAAACTTTCCAAAATGAAAGTAGACTTATAAATATTTAATTTGATAGGTATATAAGTCATTTGAAGCCGTACACGAAGAGAAATGAATTTTTGAAGTTAGCCTAGCGAAATTAACTATTTTATGGGGCAACATCCAAAGATTAAAATTATAGGAAGATCGAGCTTCTAGTTACTAAAGGATATATTTTTAATTAATACTAGACTTAATAAGGGTCTCATAGCCTTTGTAATCACCCCAATTGGACAGTTTTACAATTAGATATGAATTTTTAAAGTTTAATGAAAATTTTGCCAAATCTAGTATTATATCCTAAAATTGGAATTTTAGGCCAATGAGAAGCTGACACATGGTAAGTTGCTTTAACACTTCATTTAACCTTAATTCTTCATCTTCTTCCTTCATTTTCTTGTACACAATCAGAAATAAGAGAGAGAATGAAGCTAGGCGAAAATGGAGGGAGAAGAGAGAGAAAATTCTAGTCGCCAAAATACTGATGCATCGGCATCTTCTGGCAAAATGCCCTTCACGAACCTTCTTCTAATCATCATGAACTTTATTTCTATGGTTTTGTATTTTCATTTAGAGGTGGTTGGCACCGTCTCACCGGCTGGAGTGTTGCCGAAATTCTAAACTATTTGCGGAAGCAAGTAGAGGTAAGCGTAAGCTTCCTTTTTAACCGATTGGTTTGTGGTTTTGATGAGTTTTAGGAAGGTTGAGTACTATTCATGGCTGGCTTAAAATGTTTTTTCAATGGCTAAATGATGTCCAATGGATGTCTAAATAGCTAATTATTTGATTAGAAGTAGAAAATAAGTGATTAAGCAAAAGAAAACAATATGTTGCACCTAAGAATTAAATTTTCTTCCCCGTATTTTGACATGGTGATGGGTTGAAAATTTGATGATTTTGATGCTTCCATTGGATTTAGGAGGCAACATTGTTTAGGTATGCAAGTGTTCATGAATTTTGGGTACTTGTATATGAATTTGGAAGTTTTTGAAGTTAAAGAGTACACGAAATCTGTCTTCTGGAGGCAGTGTATTTGTGATGTGTTTTAAGTAGTTGGATGTTGTCCAATGATAATGAAACTTTCTAGTATAAAATTAGAGACATAGACCCTTAATTTGATAGGTTATAATGGTTAATTTGACAAGTATGCTAGGAGTTATGATTTTTCAAAGTTTGGTCATGTAAAACTGGATAATTCTGGAGAAGTGTCCAATTAAATAGAACTATGTACTTATTTGAGTGCATTTAGCTTGTAGCTATATTTTTTCCTTAAATTAATCTTAAGGAGGGATAAATAGAGCTTTGAACCACTCAATTTGGATTTTTTTACATTTAGTTATGATTTTTATAATTTCGGTCAAGAATCAAGATGATGAAATTCTGAATAGCGAGATTCTTGGCCGCGGCCAAAATGTTTCTGACCTGATGTTGGCCTCATCCAAAACCCCCAAATTTCAGGATTTTATATTTTTTAGGGAAATTGACCTATTTATCCCTCCCTAGCTTATTGGGCCTTAATATACACTTCTAATGACTCACAATCATGACTCGAATGATGTGATTGGGTATCTAGGGCCATAGAGAAGCCAAGAAAGAAGAGGCATGGAAGAATTTCCATAGAGGAAGAGGCATGGAAGAATTTCCAAGAAACTTCAATGGTTGAAAGAAGAGAAAACAAAAGGAAGGACTATGGTCCACCAGGTAGTGAACTTACCTTGCTTGCATATATGTGATATGTATATGTGACTGCTTTGCTTGTTTGTGTTTAACATGTTTGATGTAATGAAGCTCTGTTATATTTGTTCAATGGTAATATTTATGTCATAACATTGAGCAAGCAACATGTCATTATATTGGCATGAAATAGTATAGGAAAGCACGTCATACATTCATATATATTTTGCATGCATAGTGGTAATGTTTGCTACTGAGATTCTTTCGAATCTCACTCCTCCCAAACAACCATTTTAAATAGGTTAAAGAGTACAGAGGGAAATGCACCGAGGAGGAACTGAGAGGTGAAGTGAAGATTATAGTGCGTGGCACTATCATTGTATTTAATGTAAAGGTTGTATTAGCTGTGAGGTTATACATTTGTTGTATGTATATGGATGTATAAATGTGGTAAAGCAGAGAATCGCTCTAGTTTAACTAAAGGTGAATGGCTTTTAGTTTTATTCAAAGTAACGCTTGCACACTCTAATATTGTGAAACTTAGAGCCATTGATGTATTAGTGACATGGTGAATCTTGTGGAAATGTGTTTAAAGTATTCTACCCTTTTGAAAACCCTCTCAGTCCTAGGTTTAAATCCTAAGTTGAGAGTGAGAACTTGTGAAAGATTTTAAACGTTGGGTAGTCAGGGGTCAAATCCTAGTTCTACAACTAATTTCACTACTCATTAATACTCATTTGGTACTATTAGAAATAAGGTATCACAAACCACTTTATGATGATATTAAAAATAAAGTTTTTAAACTATTTAGAAAAACCCACTTAACTACATGTTTGAATCCTATTTTTAGCTTGGGATTTGTAAAAATGTTATAAAAGAATAACACTTAGTGGTTTGAATCTGCAGCATAAAACTCATCAAAATGATTACAGAAGTAAGGTGTTACATTAAGTCTTATGACCTTAGGACACACTGGTCCAAACAGATCTTACGGCCTCAAGACACACTGGTCTAACATCAATTCGATATATTCATGAAATGAATATAACCAATAGTAAAAATATACATACAAAACAATACATATTATATGAGAGAAAGAGTGAATACTTGATTTCCTTTCCTTCAATTTACCTTTACCAACAAGCTTCTTCTCTTGGCTTAGGCAAATATCAAATCCTATAATTTAGAATTCATGAATAGATAAGTCATTACTTATTTCAATTCTATTGACATAATAATGATTATGTTATTCTTGACCTATTTCAAATTCTTATCGTTTACTTTAACTTTGTTGGTTATCTTTAATACTCTTTTGTGCTATGTCAAATCAATATCTAATTTAAGACATGTGATATGTCTTCCTCCCTTATGATTTGGGTATTTAATGTGGTCAAATTGATCTTTAAAGCATGTCTCAAATCCTTATTTATCTTCCAATCACAATTTCCTTTAAAATTGGAAATTTCCAGATTTAACCCAATCTGCCAGAATTCTTTAGGTAACTTTGAAAATTCATACCTTAATCTAGAAAATTCCAAATAAGGTGGCTCAAGCTTTTATGTGAAGCTCATCAATCCCCCTATATAAGACAAATATTAATCAATGTCAATTGAAGGTGTTAAGTTCCAGAATTCATGACCAACCTGACTATCTCATAAGTTTTCCCTGTTTTGATACTAAAAATTTAAAAATTCTTAACTCATGAAGTACTCATCCAATTCCAAATTTCTAATATTCAATAGAGATCTATAAATTTATATTATAATTGAAAAATAATCACAAGGCCAAATTTCATCTATTTATCCACTGCCAAAAATCAGACTCCTATAAATTCCTCTATTTTTTGACATAAATTCTCCCTAGGTATCCAATTAATGCATTATATGACTCGTTTTAAAGATTTGGATGTGTAATATTTAAATGTAAAATTTCACAATCATTGGACAATGTTTGTTTGATCAAAACCAAACTCGAAACAACCTATCTCCTTGAAAAACTCAATCTTAGCAGCAAAACCCCTTACCTAATCCTCAACTCCAACTTTTGGATTTTCAATCCAATCATTATAAAATTATTTCTACAAGCTATTGCCATAAAATTTTGCATGTAGACTCCATTTCTAGTCTCATATTTAAAATAATCCAATTCCTTCCATAGGAACTAGCCAAGGCCGAAAATTAAGGGGGTTTTAGGCAAAAGTTCTATTTCCAATTCTAATGCTTTCAGAGTCACTTTCTCATCTTTATCCTACATAATTTTCATTTTAAACTCATTGGAAGAATTAAATTTAGCGAAAGCTAATTCCTTCCTCTTACTCTATTTTGGCCAAATGTATCATAGGGAAAAATAAAGTGATTTTGCATCTTCCATTCACAAGACTTTCAAAACTTCCTTTCTACTATGCTTAAACCTCTTTCAGTATCATTTTCATGTTCTCAACATCATTGAAGCCTTAAGGTTAGTTATTGACAAAAACATGGAAGCATATCATCATCATGAAAGCTTAACCAAATTCCAAGATACTTGGTTTAAATCACAGCTTATGCTTACCTCCTTCTTTTGCTATAACTTTATCTTGATTCCTCCAAAATCTACACCTCTTCTCAAGAAACTAAAACTGTAGAAATGTTACTCTTGATGAGAGGAACAAAGTTTACGAAGGTAATTAAAGCTAGAAATGCAATCTTGAGGGTGTAAATGGCTTGAAGCTACTTTGTCTCTCTTGTTCTTCAAAGTTTTAGCCCTCTTCTCACCTCTCAACTCTCTCTCTCTCTCTTTCCCTTTGAGGTTTGGCTAACTTGTAATGAATAAAAAGTGCGAGTGATGTGTTGAGTGTTTATTCTCTCTCTCTTCCCTTTAGTGTGCTTCTAGCTAACTTATTTAAGTGGATAAAGGTGAGGAATTACATTGATTAAATTCTCTCTATCTTTCCCTCTATGTCTTGGGCAACTTGACTTGA
The DNA here is from genome assembly GCA_037074505.1 of Albizia julibrissin. Classification (NCBI taxonomy): domain Eukaryota; kingdom Viridiplantae; phylum Streptophyta; class Magnoliopsida; order Fabales; family Fabaceae; genus Albizia; species Albizia julibrissin. Next base: position 45,028,688 of record CM073484.1, on the reverse strand, counting down.
GTAAAAGGTGAGGAATTGCATTGATTAAACTCTCTCTCTCTTTCCCTTGTATCTTGGCTAACTTTATTGAATTAAAAAGGAGGGAGGTGTATTGACCAAGGCTTGCATGTATGTGTATGGTGTATGAGGTTGCCCTGTGGCCAAATGGAGAGAAAGATGCGTGATTAATTGTAAGGGTATGTGTTTATATATTTAAAGGCATATTTTTATCCTATTAATTACACATACTAGGTCCTAATTTTCCTTCTTTATCTAATTTAAGATTCCTCAAATTCTCAGGAGAATAATATTCCTTTAATTGCCATAATTAATTCTAATTCCATTTAAATTTTTGTTTTTGAAAATTTATTCTTTGACTAAATTTTGGGATGTTATAGTCATTCTTTTACTCCTTACCCTCCTCTTCCTCCTCTTCATTCTCATCATCGAAGGAAGGAAATGAAAGGTCTAACTGTAAGTCATATTCAACCTTATCGTGATAAAGTATGAGGATTAACTTATTGTTAAGCCTATTAGCATATGTTGTGAGACACATTGTGAGGCAGTTAAGGCCTACCAATAGCTGAATTAGAGCCTCCATTTCTGGAAGAGGTAGAGGAGGAAGAGAAGGAGGAAGAGGTGGTAGTAGTAGTGGAGACAGGGTGGTGGTAGCGAAGAAGCTCCCTAGAATGTTAACATTATGGAGAGAAGGAGGAGGCCGATAAAGAAAAGTAGTAGGAATCACAAGGAATATGTGATTTTAAATAGAGGTCTCACGGATGTTATGAAGGATTATGACCTATGAATTGGTACTCGGGGAAGACAAATCATTTCAAAGTGTTACATGATGGTTGTTTCTTAAGACCATTATGTTCTATCTTCGTTGATAGAGGTTGGAAGTCCAATTGTTTGTAAGTATTACATGACATTTGTTTCAAAAGAATTGTCACTTTTGTCACTGAATAAATGATGTTTTTAGATACAACCATTATTTTTGTTTTTTCACAAATTTTGCTTGCCAATACATGACGGTGCGCATAATTAACCATCACTTTAAGGCTTATATATCCTTGTGCAACCTCTGCCTCAACATACATGATGTTTATTAGCTATAACTGCTATGTATAATAAACCTTATAAATGTATGAATTTGTAGAAGTGCAGGTTGACCAACTTGTCTAAAAAATCACTTTGTAAGATAGGTCTAGAAAGCCCACTTTGTAGACCGGCAGTAAATTATAGCCAGCCTAAAAAGAAGCATTTATATATTTTCATCTTTTAACCTTGAAAAAGGCATAATTTGTGGCATATCAAATATTTCAATTAATACACTAGATTAAATTAAACTTATAAAAGGAGAGCTTACTAATGAAAGCAATACATGCTAAGATGTTGCATTACTAACATGCAGAATTCTAGCTCCCATGTAGTTTTGATAATAAAAAAGCATTGACAAGAAAAGAAGCTATTAATAAATTAATTAGAGAATAACTTAAGTACAAATAATGGTTGGACACCTATGAGTTACGATTGTTGATTATATAAGAGTGTAACACCTTACATTTTACACTCGTTTTGATGAGTTTTACGTAACAAATTTAAACCACTACACGATGTTCTCTTATAACGCTTTTCAAACCTCAAAACAAGATTAGAACCTGCAGTTGAGTGGGTTTTTCTAGTGGTTTGTAACTTTGTTATTAGTCAATCAATTCTTATCTTTTCCTTTAATTCAATTAGGGTGATTCTTTACTCAAACTTAGTTCATTCATTTATATACACAAACTGTGTAGCCACACAAGGCTACCAAAGTGTCTAAGTCTAATACAAAAGTAGTAGACACATTCTTATCTTCGATCCACCTTTGCACTTCCCTCTTGTAATCCTCTTCTTTATTCTCAACACACCTCTTACTTTCAGCTATCTTAATGGTTGGTTGGGGAGGGTGAGATTTGGGGGAAATCTTAGTAGTAAACAATGTTAACAAATGCATACAAAAAATTCTTTGTGTATGACATGCTTGCTTACATAAACTTATGTCAACATAATGGCATATATAGATGCTCAATGTTTAACATATTACACTAATGACCATAGTATAAACAAAACAGAGCTTCACTTATTCACATATGCTTCATACAATTCATTAAAGCAATTAACAAATCAATACACAAGCACACATATCAAGTTATGCAAGTTAGGAAAGTTCACTATCTCTTAGACTTGTGCCCTCTTCTTGTCACATTTACTTCTAACCATTGAAGCTTCTTGGAAATTCTTCCATGCTTCTTCTTTCTTAGCTTCTCATGGACCTAGATAAATACCACATTATTAGTGCCATAAAAATCAAGGTAGAACACCTACCTTGCCTCTTTGTTCTTCAACTTTTACACTTTCTCTTTCCTCTTCATGTTTTCCTCTTTTTCCTTTGGTTTGGCCGTATTTTTTATGTGCAAATGAGAAAGTATGATGTTTTAATATCCATTCCCTATCTCCTCAATTTACTTGGGTGAAAATCACCCAAAGGAATAAAGACAAGTCCATGTGTCATAATCTTATGGTGTCTAGAAAAGTGAAGGAATTAATTAACTTAAGTTAAGAAAATGATTATCAGGGAGCTTTTAAGGTGTGACTTACCCTCAGGTCAGAGCCTCGAGTCCCTAGGGAGGCGTATTAAATCCCCAAAGGAAGGGGATAGTTCCTAACCTTCTATTAGCTTGCTGTGGCAGGGGGCTGTTCATTACATTCCGCAGTCTAACAAAACATTATTCGCTGTTAACCAGTCAATACCAAGAATTACTTCCAGTCTATGTAGTGGTAGATAAATTAGATCCACAATTGATTCATGTCCTTCGGCGTCTATTATTGAATTCAAGCAAACATTGGCTATGATAGATCTGACATCCTGGGTGTAGACACAACCAGATCATACGGTAATTGGTGCACACTCAAGCCTAGTTGTCTTACATAGTCATATACAATAAATGAATGACTAGCACTCAAATCATACGATACTTGTACCAAATTACCATTAAGTAAAACCATACCTTGAATTAGCTTAGGAGATTTTTTGGCTTTTTCTTGACTCATGGCAAAGACTCTACCCTAAGCTCTTTGTCTAGGCTCCCCTACCCTTTGTTATTGTAGGTAGCCTTTATCAAAATATCCTAGTTTCTAGCTCTTGTAATAGACTATCTGCTTTGTTGGAGTACTACATGGCTTTCCAGGATGATATGGCTTGCCACAATGCCAACATATTCTATTCCCAGGGCATCTCTAGTTATTGCGGTTAATAGATTAATAATGTTATTCCCTTTTAATAGAGCTCCTTGATTCTTGCATTTATAGGAAGAATTCCCACCACCAGATGCACCCTTACTACTAGCATTTCTATCAGTATATAGATTTAGCAAATTGCTTGTTGTGATCTGGCATTCTTCTACAGCTTAATTAAATTATATAAACTGTTTAGAGACTAACTTCTCTTTCAATTACGGCCTTAGTCCCTGAATCATCATATCTGAGCTCTATCCCTCATCATCACAATTCCATAGATAAGAAGAGTATCGAGACAACTAGATATATCGAGCTAAATACTTGTCAAAGCTTTCCTTCTCATCTGGTTGGATAGAAAGGAACTCTGTTTCATTTACAATTCTGACTGATCGGGGAAAATATTTTTCATTGAATTGCTCTTGAAATAAATCCCAGGTGATAGGAATATTTCATGCCTGGAGGATCATTTCAGTATTTGTCCACTACCTGTCTGCATCACCTTCTAATTTGTATATTGCCAATTGTGCTTTGATGTTATCGTGGCATTCTAAAATTCTAAAAAATTTCTCTAGCCAGGATAACCAATCCATTGTTACTTGGGGATCAAACTTCCCTTGGATTAAACTACTACCTAGTGAAAAAATGGTGATACCAGCTCTAACTATTTCTGAGTATTAGTACCCTATGACTGCCCTTATCCCAAAAAGTTGTGCCAACTGTCTCCAAATGACTAAATACTGTATAAAAATCATATATCACTACTAGTACATGTAGTCCATCATGTACTTCTTGATGTACCCCATGAATTCCATAAAGTTATCATTTGGGCTCAGCTCTATAATATCATTCTTCTTCTGGGCCCAAAATGCAGTATTGGGGAAGTACAACCTCGTGCGGATCCAATCGTCATCTGGGAACTCTATATCAACAAATTCCTGATCCCAGTATATTGTCTCTACATCATACAAATACTGTGAATACTAGGCCATCAGGGTATCCCAAACATAGATAGCCAGCAGGTACATGCTCCTGATGTACTCCTATAACTCCTGGTCCGATTGTAGATCAAGTATCACGTGTACAGGTCTGACTCAAGAAATGGTGATAGTATCCATATTTGACTTTGTCTCATCAGTCAATGGCTGCTTAGTGTCTCCCATAGGTAAGTTGACTGATGGTCCTGGTATAAGATAAGGCCCGAATACTGGCCTTGGTCATACCTGCTTCCTTGGGGTTTGTAACTTCCTTGGACCACCCTTAATATGGTACTGTATAATACTCACTACCCTTTAAGTATTCGTTGGTCCTCTAGGGGTTGGTTCACAAATGGTGGTAATCTACCCCTCTAGTGCCTCCTTCCACACATATTTCTTATTACCATATAATCAAGACCATATTAATATTCTATTTTTTTATTTCTAGAACCACTTTCTCTAATACTAAAAATCTCAAACCCTTAATATTTTTACATTTATCAAAGTAACAATGCACAGTTCAGTAGGCATATAGAAATAGCATAAACATACTGATATAAAGTATTTGATTACATTAAAGGAATCTACACAGGGTTTGCATATAATATTTACAAATCCCAAAATAATACAAAAGAATAATAGATAACCAACTCTACTATTTGAATAGGATCGGAACTCTCAATTGCCAATGTCAACCTCCTTGCCCCTTTAGCTGAATAAATTTTAATTTTTTGGAAAAGGGTGAGATTCATATGAATCTTAGTGGTGACACACAGTCAATCACATAAAATGTGATAAATAAGCATGTAATGCACCAAATAATGTAACATAACTAATATATTGTAATAATAACTGTATGTTCGGCATTTAGGAATAGATGATTGTTTGTCCCTACTGGCCATACTGTATTCACTATTTAGGATTAAATGATTGTTTAACCCCTACTTGCTTTAATGTTCCAGAGCAGATGACTGCCTATCCGTACTTGTCTCATTACCTAAGTTGGATCCTGGTTGGCCTGATGGTATTTGTTCTTTTCCCACTAGGTGGTACTTTTGGTTTTCCCACACCACAACTAGGTTTTATAAAAGGAAATTCATATCACAGAACATGGCAATACAAAGCATATAAATAATCACATAGTGTATGAATAATAGTTACTACCTTAAATCCTTTCCGATGCCTAGCTAGTTTTGGTCCTCTAATTCTTTGTCTGGCTCGAGCAAATGTCAAATCCTAAAATTCCAAATTTATAATCAATGAGTTATTTCTCATTCATGTATTATTCCTACACTCATATAGTTTGTTATCTCTACCAAAAATGCATAATTACCAAAATGCCCTTCAGAATCTGATCTAATTCCTTTATACCTTATATAACTGTACTTTACCGAAAATTAGGACTTAGGCTATTCCTACACAATTTTGGATGTAGAATTCATTTTTGACCTTAGTTTTTCCAAAATCACACTACATTTCCCAAAATACCCTTGGCAGCCACATGTTAGGATTTTAGGCGTAAAATTGTCATTTCACTCCCTAAAGCCTCCATACTCCTTTTTTCACAGGTTCCCTATACAATTTTTCATTCTAAACACAATGAAATGATCAAATCCATCAAATTCTAGCCCAATTATCAAACTCCTTAATAATTTGACATTTAACAGAGTATCAACGTATAGTTCAGTGGGCATACAGAAGTAGCATAAATATACTGATAAAAGTAATTGATTATATTACATGAATTCCCACAGGGTTCGTAGATAATAATTAAAAATTAAAAAATACATAAAAGATCATTGATAACTAACACTAAATTCTTGATCAGAATCGTAACTTTTCAGTTGCCGGTGTCAACCTCTTTGCCTTTGGAGATTCATAGAAAGGGTGAGATTCATAGAATCTCAGTAGTAGCATACAATCAATCATATAAAATGTGATAAATAAACATGTAAAGTACCATATCTTGTAACAGAAACAATCATTGTAAACTTGTCGACGTTTAGGATCAAAATGACTATTTTGTCCCTACTAGCCATATCATGGTAACTATAACATTCTGGAGTAGACAACAACCTATCTATACTTATGACACTATATCAGCTGGGTCCTATAATGGCCAAATGGTAGTTGTCCTTTTCCTACACCACAACGAGGAATTACATTAACTACCTAGATTGGGTCCAACTGGCCTGTTGGTACTTGTGCTTTTCCCACACCATAGCCCTAGGAATTATAACATGCATTTCACATCAGAGTACATGGCAAACACAATGTATATATACAATCACATAGTGTAAAAAAGAAAGAGTTATTATCTAAATTTCCTTTCCAATAGCCTAGCTACTCGGTCCTCTAACTTTTTTCCGGCTAGGCCAAATATCAAATTGTAAAATTTCAAATTTATAATCAATGAGTTATTACTCGCTCAATCTTAGTCCCAATACTCATTTAGTTGGTTATAATTACCCAAAAACACATAATTACCAAAATGCTCCTTAGGAATCAGGTTAAATTCCCTTTTTACCCGGTATGATTGTACTTTTCTAAAAATTATGATCCAAGCTATTCCTATAGTCATATGATCCTGAACAGTACATACAAAAAGGCTAGTAGGTGCACAAATAGTCATTTGTACCTAAACACCAAGAAAACAGACAGATTACAGTGTTAAGATTCTGTTACTTATATTATGCATTGCATATTTATTTATGGCATTTTATATGAATGCTTGTGTATTACTACTGGGATTCATTTAAATCTTACCTCTTTCCCAAAAATTAAATTTTACCCAGTTGGAGGATGCGGCTCTAAGGGCAAGGACGTGGTTACTGGCAACTACGGGTATCGGGCCAGCATAAGTTACTGTTGGTTATCTGCAGTTTGATTTTGTCTTATAGTATCTGTATATATATTTTGAACAAATCCTATAAGAATTCTTGTGATATAAACAAGTACTTGTATTAGTATACATATGCTATTTTTGTATGCCCGTTGAACTGTGCGCTATTACTCTGGTTATTATCAAAATGTTCAGAGGGTGTAACAATATCTACTCTTGTGTGCTTCATCTAGCATTTACTGTCTCAATTCTACTTGCATTGGTACATATATCCACTTCTTGTATCTGACTAGTCCACTCAGTGACAGGTCATATTCCTGAGTTTCTCCCTTTTCAATCATGTTTCAGATAAATTGTACCCTTTTATTCTTCATCTGAGCTTTCTCAATCGTTGTTCTCAGATCATTTTCTGCTTGACTAATATTGCTACCACTAATCGTAATTTGATTAAAAAGATTAAAATCCCTGAAATCCTTGATCAATTTCTGCTCTTGAATCATTAGGGTTGCTACCTGCACTATCTTGCAGCTTAATGCATTTACAACTATATTAGCCTTTTTTGGATGGTATTTAATTTGCAAGTTGTAATCTTTAAGCAACTCCATCTATCCGCGTTGTCTCATATTCAACTCTTTCTGATCATACAAATATTTCAAGATCTTGTGGTCGCAGTGACTCTACAGTTACCCCAGAGAGATAATGTCACATATTTTTAGTGCAAACATAATTGCATCTAACTTAAGATCAAAAGTGGCATAATTTAGTTTGTGAGGCTTCAGCTGACGAGAGGCATGTGATATCTCAAATTGTATTCACCAAAAATACTTGTATATCTAATTATACTCAATAGAATAAAATGGTGAATTTGGTGCTTATGAAATAGCCACAATATTGGAAATAGTGATTACATGAAATTTTGGCTTAAGCAAGACATAAACACATAATTTTTGTCTTCGTAAAAGCCTAATATTATAGCCCAAAATTAAGAATGAAAGAGTACAATTTTTTGGCCAATTTATGATGAACAAATAGGTCAAAGAAAAGGGAAGAATAAAGACTGTAACACATTATATTTACACTCGTTCTGATTTGTTTTACCCAGCGAATTTGAACCACTAAGCGATGTTCTTTTATAATGCTTTTTCAAATCCCAAACTCAAAATAGGATTCGAACCAGTAGTTGAGTGGGTTTTTCTGAATATTTCAAACTCTTTAAGAAGCGTATTCTAGTGGTTCACAACTTTGTTATTAATTATCAATTCTTATCTTTTCCCTTTAATTCAATTAGGGCGATTATATGCTCAAACTTAGTTCATTCATTTACATACACAACTGTGTACCCACACCTACCTAAGTGTCCAAGTCTAATACAAAAACAATAGACACATTCTCGTCTTTGATCCACCTTTATATTTCCCTCTTGTAATCCTCTTCTTGGTTCACAATGTACCTATATGGTTGGGTGAGAAAGAGTGAGATTCAAGAGAATCTCAGTAGTAAAAAGTACTAACAAATACATACAAGAAATGATTTATGTATGACATGCTTGCTTCCACAAATTAATGCCAACATAATGACATATATGCATGCTTAATGTTTAACATGTTATACTAATGGCCATAGTATATATAGAAACAATGCTTCACTCATTCACATATGATTCATACAATTCATCAAAGTGATTAACATATCAATACACAAGCACACATATCAAGTTATGCAAGTTAGGAAAATTTACTACCTCTTGGACTTTGTGTCCTCCTCTTATATCTTGGTCTTCTAACCATTGCCTCTTCTTTGTCACTTTATGGCCCTAGATAAGTAATAACATTATTAGATCCATTAAAAATGAATGCTCAATGGGCTACATTAGCCCTAAAGGTTTACTATCACCCTTGGAGTTCTTACTAATTACATTTGACCTTTTCTTTCTTAAATTCGCATGGTAGCCAAAAGCTGCCAGCATTTTGACCAAAATTTGAAAAATCATAAGCCATTACAGCCACATAATTCCTAGAAACATGTTAAACCTCATCTGTTCCAAATTTCCTTCCAGAAATAGGGCCTAAATTTGAAAATCATATCTTTTAATCCACTAGTCCAAATAGCTTATATTACCTATCAAATTAAAGCCCATGATGTCTACTTTCATCCTGTAAAATTTCATAAGCTTTATACTAGGTTTGACTATTCAAAAACACACCACAACAAATCTCTTTCTAGAAAATGAATCTGGCAGCACTATTCGTCATCTTCCGAAATTCAAGGTTTTCTATACAATGAACCAAAAATCATAACCATATGCTTTCCTACATAATTTTTCATTTAGAATTAATTGGAATACTAAGAAAATATCAAAATCCATCTCCTTCCTTCTTCCATGTTTAGATAATAGAAAACCCTAACTTTCACAAAATTGTGTTCTTGCAAGTTCAAAAACAAGAATCATCATAGATAATCATGAAACCTATTTTAACAGCATAATCATCAACATATGAACATCAATCCTAATTAATAAAAATTAGGGTAGAAATAACAAGTCCTAAAAACTCAACCAAACAAGGCAACATATATGCCAAAATGATGCTCTTACTCACCTCTTGCTCCTTCTTGAGTTCTTTTCTTAATTCTCCAACTTTGGCATTTTGTAGATAGCATAAAAAAACCTTTTTTCAAGACAATAAAACCATATAAATGAAGCTCTTAATGAGAGGAATAACTTTAATGAAGACTTCAAGAGTAATAGAGGTGGTTTGGAAGGTAAAAACTGAGCTATAAGCTCTTACCTTGTTCTTTGTTCTTCAAGAGTGCTCTTTCTCTTTCCTCTTTCATTTTTCCTTCTTTTCATTATTTTGCATGATTTGGGTAGACAAATGAGAGAGTGATAATGGTAAAATTTCCACTCCTCATCCCTCATAAAATACTTGGCCAAAAATTGCTAAGTGAATAAAAGAAAATCCAAGTCTCACTATTTCATGGTGTCTTGAACAAGTGCTTGAGTTAATTGAATAAGAGTGGTTTAGTTAAGTTGAATTCTCTCTTCCATTGCTTCTCTTAGCTTAGGCGTCAATTACATTTAAAATGGGAGAGGAAATGTTGACCAAGTATTCCTGCAAATTTGCTTTTACAAGCCTAGCCACAATGGTTGACTTTTTAACTCATTTTTACTTGGCCAATATTGCTCTTCCCTCTTGTTTCTTCCTTTTTGACTGAAAATCACAAGGAAAAAGGAAAATAATTTATAGCTTCTTGCTTTATTGGCAATTGACCAATTTCCCCTTACATTTTTCCCATTTCCATACATATACTCAAATATGCTAGAATTTTCTTTAATATTTGAAAATTCATAACTAATTGTATAGATGTCCAATTATGATGATTCTAAAGGCTATGTGACCTCTAATTAGTCTAGTTTTAGAAAAAAAAATATAACCATTACACTTCTAGACACATATCAATACAGTATCTCACTTTATTGATCATTGCCCCAGAATTCACCAGTTTTTTCAAACCAGATTTTAAAAATGTAAAACATCCAGGATACATATTCAAATGACACAAATGAAATATCAAATTATTGCTTGATATGGTTACTTTTAGAATGGAAAATTTCACAATTTTTGGACATCATTTACCTATTTAAAAATGCCATGAAGTAACTGCCCTACACAGAGCACACACTGGCAATTGTGATACCTTATTTCCCAACACTATGGTAGAGTACTAATTAGCTAATACTCACCGAATATCAAACATCAGTGTTATAAAATTGCTAGAACTTTAAACAATGCCTCTATTGGATATACATATTAATATTCATGCAGGATTCATTTTACAACCCATATAACATCTCCCACTTTAATTCATACACTTCATATACAATTCAAAACTCTTAAAAGTCTTAAAATACACATAAAAGACTAGACAACCTAAAGAAGTTCTTGAGCTGCTCAGCCTCGACTCCACGTCATTTACCTACTATTTACCCTACGAGCTTCCTCCCTGTACTCGAGATTTGTTTTAGGGAAAAGAGTGAGATTCATAGGAATCTCAGTAGTAACTCATACAACATTCAAGATAACACATACATAGCATGCTTATCATACAATCATCAATCAAATCATCATAACACTGGTGGAAAAATGGTTTTTTAGACAAGGTAAAAATAACTTTTTAGACTGGTTTTAGATGAGGTCTTGATACAGCCAGTCTAAAAAGTGTAATACTTTTTAGACCGGTTATTTAAATAATCGGTCTAAAAAAGACTTTTAAGACCGATTATGTGGATAACCGGTCTAAAAAATTAAGCATACAAACATAATCAATGGATTCAAAAAAAAATTAAGACACTTTTTAGACCGGTTATTTAAATAACCGGTCTTAAAAGTTAAGTATGCAAACATATTTAATGGACTCAAACAAAAAATTAAGACACTTTTTAGACCGGTTATTTAAATAACCATGACTTTTAAGACCAGTTATGTGGATAACCGGTCTAAAAAGTGTCTCACTTTTTTTTTCGAGTCTATTGATTATGTTAATATGCTTAGTCTGTACATATTCTAAAAACATGCTTCCAAGGTCATACTTATAGTTACTAATCACGAATATATCTTGGTGGAGTCATACCTGAAGAACACAATAAGCACAACTCAGAAATCTTGCAACACCCAGTGTAAAAACATAATGAGTTGTGAATGGCTCAACAATATGAAATAATATTAGGAAATAAGTTAGAAAATAAAGTAATTAGAACGCAAGTTGGAAGATAATTTTTGTTTAAGAAATTTGGTCGGAGAATAAATATTTAGAAACAAGGAAAATGACAAAAGAAAACACTAACCTCAACCCCTAATGAAGAATCCAATTTGTAAACTTTCTCAGATGTTGCAATCGTAAACCTGAAACAAATATGACTATAAATTTTTGTAATAGAAATCGATCTAAAATATATGACAGTATCTACTCTGAAGTATGTATAAAACTAATTAAGTAGAGCGCTCATCTTAAACCAATCAGAGGGAAGAAAAGCCGAGCTTTAAGATAATGGATTTCATCGTACCTCTGCGTTGATGGTGAAGATAGTTAAGGATGGAGGAGCGATGTGGGAAAGAGGAGCAGCTACAGCACGAGGGAGGAGTTTATAAGAAACTTGATGAGTATCAGATTTCAAAGTTGAAATTAGGCGCGAGATAAAGCCACGAGAGAATATTTTAAATTTTAGGGCGGATTTTTAAGACCAGTTATTTGACAAAACTGGTATTAAAAGTGTTCACCTTTAGACCAGTTATAACTAATAACCGATCTTAAAAATAAAAAAAATTTAATTTTTTAATTTCGCATCTTTTAGACCGGTTATTAGTGACAACCAGTCTAAGAAGTCTTAAAATTTTTTAATTTTTAATTAATTTTATATTTTTAGACCGGTTTTTTGGATAACCGGTCTAAATAATATCTTTTAGATAGGTTATTTTAAGAACCGGTCTAAAAAATTCTTTATAATTACGAAACTGCCACTGATCACATTTTTTAAACCTTATCCGCAATAACCGGTCTAAATAATACGGTCTAAAAAGACTATTTTACACTAGTGTAACATCATTTAGTGTAATTAATACAAATCATACACCATGCTAGCGCTAGACAAGGACTTGGCCCCGAGGGGTACCCGCGCAAAGATAGGCCCCTGGCATCGCTCGTGCAATATGAATATTATCGTCTGAGTATCAACCCACGCAAAGATAGGCCCCGGTTGATTACTCCACATAATCTAAACATGTATGACATTTGATGATAACAAACCACACATATACATGTTATGTCATATGAAGACGGTTACTACCTCGTTGCTTCTCTACGCAACTTTCCTGCTTGATATAAACTCGGCAACTACTGAGGCCAGACTGGTTGTCAAGTCCTGAAATCACCAACCATCATAAATGAGTTATTACTTATTCATATATCTTTCCAAACTCCTATCATTGGTAAGTTTAGCCCAATAGTGCCAAATTACCAAAATACCCCTTAGGTCTTTATTATCAGCATTTTTCTCAACATCGTGATTTAGACCATTCCTACACATTTTCTTGGGTAGAATCCATTTCTAACCTCGAATTGGCTAAAATCAGGCTCCAATGACGAAAATACCCTTGACAGCCATCAAATAAGGCTTAAAAGGGACAATTTCGTCATTTCACTCTCTGATACTTTTCTCACTTCGGGGTCAATATAGACCCTACACAATTCAGCCTCCTGAATCTGGAAGCATCAAATTGGTCAAATTCCTACTCATTTACCCTGTCCAACACAAAGGAGGGAAAATAAATTCTCAAAAAAATTGTGTTGGATTCTCGTTTTATTTAGCCTAATCACCTTCTTTCTACTTATACTCGCAATATTAATTGATTAGGCATTCATTAGACTTGATTTAGAGACACTTCCACATTATGTTCTCTATCTTATACCAAATGAATCATAATCAAGCTCAAAACAACTCTACTACTAACAATGAAGCAAGAGGAACAAGTTTTGGAAGTTACCTCTTGATATCTTAGACTTTCTCTCTCCTGCACGTTTTCTCTCTTTCTACCACCCGCGTTTGATTCAGCTGAATATCAAGAGTTTGAAGGATAGAGAGGTGAGGAGAAGAGACCATAGAGGATTTATGAAGCTTAAATCACAAGGTATAAGTCCCATACCTCCAAATTAGTTGAAACCTAGCTTCTCTCGTGCTTCACGTTTGATTCTCATTATTCAACTCTTCCTCACCATTTCTGATTCAGTTCTGATCGAGAATGAGGCTGAAGATGAAGATTAAAAAGATATAATGCATTGGTTTATTCTTATGCCAAGTGTCATCCCATGATTGGTCCAAAAAATGTAATTATTCATAATTAATTCCATTTCCCTCTCCATGCTTCATATCTTCCGAAAATCACATGGGAATAAGAGGGAAATATTAATTCTTCAATTATCCCATTGTGCCAATTTGTAACTTATTGACCAAGTCATTGCTTTTTTTACTATTTGATCATTCTTAACAATAATTCACCAAAATTGATTTATTTATGATCAAGTAGTCATTTTACTCTTTTTAATTCCCATTTAACTCAAATTATTAGGAATATGAGGGAAAATGACTATTTTCCACTTTTCGGGAAAATTACCGTTTTGCCCTTGCATTTTATGATTTACCAAAATAAATCATTTTTCACCCATTTCTTCGGTGTAACACCATTTTATCACTCAAATGAGGCTATTAATCATGCCATTTAATTTCTTGAATTTTTGTTACCATAATAGGACTTTATTGGTACATTTATTGCCATCTTATACCCTTATTAGGCCAAATTACGTATAACCGGAGATTGGAATATTTTTCATAAATTCTCATAAATTCATCCACATCATTTTCCACCATTTTATTCCACTAAATATACATCATATATACGCATAAATGTATTGGTAAAAAATGGGGTATTACAGTTCTCCCCCCGTTCAATAAATTTCATCCCTGAAATTTTACTACACTACTGGTGGCATAAATCCTGGGTAACGTTTTTGTATATCTTCTTCTACTTTCCAAGTTTCCTCCCTTGGCAATAATCCTTTCCAAACCACTTTCACAAATGGTATGCTTCGATGTCTGAGCCACCTTTCTTGTCTATCAATGATTCGTTCTGGCTCAACCTCAAAGGTGAGATCATCTTGCATATCCAGATCTTCATATTCAATAATGTGTTGAGGGTCTGGTTGGTACTTCTTTAATGGGAAACATGAAACACATCTTGTACGCTACAGGCCCAACTCTTGTTAATATCTCAAATGGCCCGATGTAGCGAGGACTTAGCTTCTTTCACTTTAATACTCTTCCTGTTAGATTTCATATTTTGATGATAACAAATCATGTTTTGGAAGTCCATGGATTTTGTATCAGCAAAGGAAGTGATAAAAGTGATCTGAGCAAGATCACTCGAGTGATTTGGATAATCACTCGAGTGATAATCAAGATCACTCGAGTGATCTTTAAAATCACTCTAGTGATATGGAAAATAACCAGATCACTCGAGTGATATGTGAAATCACTCTAGTGATGCGCCAAATCACTTCTAGTGATTGAAAAACCACTACAAGAAAATATCACTGTTCCAGATTTCACTTCCAGTGATCATGAATCACTCGAGTGATACGTTATCTTTGCCAAATCACTTCCAGTGAATCTGAAAACATTGGAAGAAAAATTCACTGTTTTGAAAATCACTTCCAGTGAATACCAGATCACTCGAGTGATCCTTGAAAATTTCCAAATCACTACAAGAATATTTTATTGTTTGCCAAATCACTTCCAGTGATCTTGAATTACTCGAGTGGTATAGTATTTTTACTGAATCACTTCCAGTGGATTGAAAATCACTGCAAGAAGAAATCATTATTTACAAAATCACTTCCAGTGATGCCAAATTCACTCAGGTGGCATATGAAATCTCATGTTCACCTCCAGTGAGTCTGTAATCATTCACAGAAGATTTTAATATTTTCCAAATCACTTCCAGTGACATCATATTCACTCCAGTAATATTTCATTTTGCCAGTAACACTCTTAGATAATCACTGTGATCCACTTGCAACTACGTCCATGGAAATCAACAGATTTTGTTAGTTAAATTTTTAATCATTACTAATTACTCTAGATTACTGTCAAAATCTTATGGCATATTGTTTCGATACTCAGTTGCTGAAATCCATCTCTAGTGAAAGTAAGATCACTCCCGATGGTTTCCTTGATTTTCAGAAAACACTTCCAGTGAATCATATTACTCTGATGATATTCAAATATTTTCTAACGGTAATATTCTCAAGTGTATTGCAGCTGTACTCCACCATCACGCACATGACAAGTAACTGAACTCTCCATTCAAACGACAACTATTCATGGGCGGCAGCAAAATTCATAAGTAACGGAAGCCAAATACTGTTGCATTTGTCAAAAGTATCTTTGAAGCAACGGACAAATTTACAACGGTCTTCAAAGTCTCTAATATATATGTCCAGCCATTCAAAAAATAAAAGTACGAAGAAAAATGCTTGAATACACTGTAAACAATACTCTTACAAGTGCTTCAAATCTTCATCTGTATTTCAGATTTTATCTATATACTCTATGAGAGAGTTTTGTCAGTCATACGCATTTATTTCCAATAGTGATAACTTAAGGTTGAGGAACCTTAAGTTGGGATTTAAGAATACCTTGTGTAAGGGGGAGCAAGTGTCCAGAGGAACTTGCTAATTGTACTGTGGTGCCAAGAACCCACTGAATCTTGAAAGATATAGTGAAAGGCTCAGAAGGATTTCTGAGTACTGGACGTAGGTCAAGTGGTTGAGACCGAACCAGTATAAACCCATGTGTGAACTTTGGTGATATCTCTTCCTTTTTATTACTGTACCTTAAAAGTTTTATAAATTTTATTTAAATATCTGATTATTTTGTAATCACCCAATTCACCCCTCCTCTTGGGTGAAAAGCTTGCTCTTACATTTGGTATCAGAGCCCAGGTCTTCTTGTTCAGGTTTAACAACCTAGAAGGATCCGATGGCAAGTATGGGTGAAGGAATTCTTCCTGACGGAGCCTCTATCACTAGACCACCAGGTTTCAGTGGTGAGCATTTTTCCTTCTGGAAAGCTAAGTTCCGTGTATTCGTAATGGCTACAAAATACGGGCTATGGGATGTGATTGAAACTGGAAACTATGTGCGTACAAAGATTGAAGAATCTCGCAAAGTTGCTAAATCACCAGCAGAATTTGATGAGAATGACAAAAGGCTTGTGACTCTTAACAGTAAAGCAATTCTGATGATTCAGAGTACACTAAGTCAAAAAGAATACTTCAAAATATGTACTCTTCATACTGCTAAAGAGATGTGGCAAGCTTTGGAGGTAGCTCATGAAGGAATATCAGGAATAAAAGAAAATCGAGTCAATACTCTAACTACAGAGTTTGATCTATTTCGTATGAAGGAAGGTGAGTCAATAGCTGAATTTGAACTTAGATATACTCATCTTGTTAATCAACTTGCAGCACTTGGAAAAATCTATGATCAGAATGTCCAAGTATGAAAAATATTAAACATACTTTCCAAAGAATGGGAGGCCAAAGTCACAGTAATAGAGGAGGCCAAAGGAGAATCAATGCAACCTGTAACTTCTTTGTTTGGAAGTCTTTTTGAATATGAAAGCAAACTAAAATTCAAACGAGAGCTAGAAGAAGTTGGTGACAGGAGAAAGAAAAGTCTTGCACTAAGTGTGACAAAAACAAAAGCAGAAAGCCAAGAAGAAGAAGAGGAGGTCGATGATGATGAAATAGGCCTGATGATTAGAAGATTCAAGAAATTTTATAAAGGCCAAGGGTTCAGGAATTCACAAAGAGGTGGAACTAGTGGTAGAAGAGACGCCAAGGAGATCATCTGCTACGAATGTGGTAAACTTGGACATATCAAATCAAAATGTCTGGAGTTATTACATAAAAATAAAGAAAAGAGAAACATCAAATCCTTCAACAGAAAGAAGGCATTTGTTTCTGCAATATGGGGAGATAGCTCCTCAGATGAAGAAAGTGATAATGAAGAGATAGTCAATATAAGCATGGTTGCTCAAGAGGAAATAGACGAGGAGGTAAATGATTCTGATCCTACTTATGATGAATTACAAAATGAATATGATGCTTTACATTTTGAATTTTTCAAAATTGTTAAAAATTTGATTGCATGTAAAAAGAGAAACAAATTTCTTGAAGAAAGAATTAAAGATCCTTTGGATAAAGGTTGCAAAAAATGTTTGTCTCTTGAGAAGAAAAATATTGATCTTACCAAAACTCTTGAAAAGTTTACAAAAGGAAGTGAGATGTTAAATGTTATTTTAAAAGTACAACGTCTTGTGAATGACAAGTCTGGTATAGGATATGATCCAGACTTAGACAAAAGAAAGGGTAAGAAGAAGACAGGAGGTAAACCATATTTAAGTTATTTCACACGTTCTGTGCACACATCTAATCCTTTTGCTTATTGTAATTACTGCAATAGAAAAGGACACTACACTTCTTCGTGTTTTCATAAAAAGAAAGGAATTATAGGAACCTATAAATTGATACCTAGAAAGGTTCATGAACAGGAAGTTATATGTATTAACCCAAAAGAACCCAAAAAGATATGGGTACCTAAAACTTAATTATCCTTAACTGTAGGTTTGCTTCAGAGCATCCAAATCAAACAAATGGTATATAGATAGTGGATGCTCAAGACATATGATTGGTGATCCTGAGAATTTCACCACATTAGTACCAAAGGAAGATGGCAAGGTAAAATTTGGAGGAAATCAAACCAAAAGGATAGCAGGGCTTGGGGAAGTCAAGGATAAAATCAAAGACGTATATTATGTTAAAGGTTTATGTCAAAATCTATTAAGTGTAAGCCAAAGCACAGATAAAAACAACTGGGTAATATTTGACTCAGAAGAATGTCTGATAGTTAGCAAGAAGGATCTGCAAATTGAAAAGAAGAATTTGAAGTCAAAACTCAAGGCAAAAAGAGAAGGTAACTGCTATACTCTTGATATGAATGAAAATATTTCTAAAAATTGTCTTTTGAGTAACACTGATGAGATTTGGCTATGGCATAAGCGACTTGCCCATGTTAATATGCATCAATTAGGTAAATTACTTAAAAAGGATTTGGTAATTGGTTTACCTAATGTAAATTTCAAGAATGATTTAATTTGTGATGCTTGTCAAAGAGGTAAGCAAACTAACTCATCTTTTAAATCAAAAACTAAAATTACCACTAACAGACCACTTTAATTATTGCATATGGATCTTATTGGTCCAGCAAGAGTTAAGAGTCTCGGTGGAAACTTGTACACATTTGTTATTGTTGATGATTTCTCTAGATTTACCTGGAATATATTTTTATCATCCAAAGATGAAACTTTTAGTAAATTTATCGCCTTTGCCAAGAAAGTGCAAAATGAGAAAGGTATGTTAATTACAGGTATCCAGACAGATCATGGTAGAGAATTTGATAATCAAGCATTTGCAGAATATTGTGATACAAATGGCATCGATCACAATTTTTCAGCACCAAGAACTCCACAATAGAATGGAGTCGTGGAAAGAAAGAATAGAGTTCTTACAGATATGGCTAGAGCAATGCTCAACGAAAATAATGTATCTCAAGTCTTCTGGGCAGACGCTATGAGCACTGCATGCTACATCTCAAATAGAGCGTATGTCAGAACCAAACTTGGAAAGACACCATACAAACTCTACAAGGGACGAAAACCAAACATCGCTCATCTACACATATTTGGTTGTAAGTGTTTTATTCATAACAACGGTAAAGATAATCTTGGAAAGTTTGATTATAAGGCTGATGAGGGACTTTTCCTAGGCTATTCAAATCAAAGTAAAGCATATAGAGTTTTTAATAAACGAACATGTGTTGTAGAAGAATCAATTCATGTTGTATTCGATGAACATGTGTCCTCTAGTAAGAACTTTGATGATGAGATAACTAGTAACCAATCTTCTGTTAACTCTCCCAATCTTGAGGTTGATAATATTGAAAAAGAAGTTGAACTAAGTCAACCAGATCAACCTCGAGCCTGGAAATACATCAAGAGTCATCCTCTAGATCAAGTGATAGGTGAAGTTGATGAAGGAGTTAAAACTAGAAACAAAGTTTTAAACGAAGTTAGCTTTTCTGCATTCATTTCTAAATTGGAATCTTCTAACATTGACGAAGCCTTTTCAGATAATGATTGGGTGTTAGCAATGCAAGAAGAATTAAATCAATTTCACATAAATCAAGTTTGGGAATTGATACCCCGGCCTAAAGACCACTCGGTTATTGGCACTAAATAGGTATTCAAGAACAAACTTGATGAATCCGCAGCTATTATCATAAATAAGGAAAGATTGGTCGCCAAGGGCTATAGTCATGAAGAAGGTATTGATTATAAGGAAACATATGCTCCAGTAGCAAGATTGGAAGCTATACGAGTACTCTTAGCCTTTGCGTGCATCAAAGGATTCAAATTATATCAAATGGATGTGAAAAGTGCTTTCTTAAATAGGTACATCAAGGAGGAAGTTTATGTAGATCAACCTCCAGGTTTTGAAGACGTATCCAAACCAAATGATGTTTTCAAACTAAAAAAGGCTTTATATGGTTTGAAGCAAGCTCCTAGAGCCTGGTATGAAAGGTTGAGCAAATTTATCATCGAATTTGATTTTACTCGAGGAAAAGTCGATACAACTTTATTTATAAAATGAAAACTAAATGATATTTTGGTAGTTCAAATCTATGTTGATGATATTATATTCGGTGCTACTAATGATTCTCTGTGTAAAGAATTCTCTGAGATAATGCAGGGAGAATTTGAAATGTCTTTAATGGGAGAATTGACATTCTTTCTGGATTTACAAATTAAACAAAGAAAGAATGAAATATTCATATCACAGACTAAATACCTAAAAGAATTGCTCAAGAAGTTTGGATTGGATGAAGCTAATGGTGCAGATACACCTATTAGTTCAACGGTACTTATGGATGCTGATGAAAAAGGAGTTGATTTCAATATAACTCAATATCGAGGAATGATTGGATCATTACTCTACCTCACAGCAAGCAGACCTGATATTCAGTTCAGTGTTGGTTTATGTGCAAGATTTCAGTCATGCCCTAAAGTATCACATGCTGAATTAGTTAAAAGAATTTTCAGATATCTGGCATACACAAAAGAATTGGGTATATGGTATCACAAAAGAGGTAACGAATATCTAGTTGCCTATTCTGATTCTGATCATGGTGGTTATAAAACAGATAGGAAGAGCACAAGTGGGCAATGTCAATTTCTTGGAGGTGCAGTTGTTTCTTGGTTTAGTAAGAAACAAACTACAGTATCATTATCTTCAACGGAAGCAGAATATATGGCAGCCTCAAGCTATTGTGCACAAGTACTATGGCTAAAATAGCAACTTCAGGATCTTGGCATATATCTTAAAGAAATTCCTATTTACTATGACAACACTAGTACAATAAGTTTGGCGAAAAATCCTGTACATCATTCAAGGACCAAGCATATTGATGCGAGACATCATTTCATTAGAGATCATATTCAGAAAAAGGATGTCAAGGTGTTATTCGTACCTACATATTTACAATTAGCTGATATTTTCACCAAACCTCTTGCCCGAGAACAATTCATGTATATACGAAGGGAATTGGGAATGGTAAATCCCAATGAATTGTAAGTTGTTTAATCTTTATAAATATTGATTTCATAATGTTTTGATGATATCATAACTAACTTAGGCATCGGAGTATCTACAAAGTTGTTTTGTAGGATGCTCTGTAATATTTTCAAATAATAGAGAGGAAAACACTCGGGTGATGATAAAGACCAACTCGAGTGAGTGAACGGTGAAATACTGCAACCAGAGGTAAATCAAGTAATTAGATTGATAATATTATCACAGTAAGTCACATAAGTGTTTTAATTAATAGTCGTGCAGTTACAGCGTGAGTTCAGCTTCTGTGAAGTAATTTTGGACTTCACTGGAGTGATTTTTATACTTCACTCGAGTGAAAACCAAAATCACTCGAGTGAATGTTAAAAAAATTGGTTATATCAGCTTCTTCCCTCCCGTGACTATTCATTTCACTCTTCCGTTCACTCTCACTCGTACAATCACTCTCAAACACTCTGAAATCTTTTGAACCCAGAAACCCAAATATTCAAAGCTACATCTTCACTCTCTGCTTCATCGTTTAATCTCGTCTCATCAAAATTGCCTCATCACTCATTTCTCTCTACAGATTCCTGACAGAACCCTAATCGCACTCGTAAGATTCCTTTCTCATTCAAACAATGGCGAGAACTAAAAGATCCGGTTAATCTCCTCCATCCTCTCCACCGTCTAAGAGGCCGAACGCATCATCTGCTCAAGAACCCAATCTAACCCATAAAAAACACAAAGGGATTCGCATCGAAGAGCCTACTGGGATGACTACACGATCACATACAAGCTTGAAAGGTAAAGGGAAAGAGAAATAATGAGAAGCAGACATTCAAGAATCTACATTGCAGACAAAGATTACACTTGCTGTCAATATCTTAGCTGCTTCAGTTCCCCAGAAGTCACAGTATGCCTCTCAAGCTTCTGGTAGTCGGTACCATTCTGAGTCCTTGGTTGAAGAAACCCCTGAAATCCTTGATCCTCCTTCTGGGTTTAACACGGGTAACCTCAGAATTTTGAATTCCATTGTGTTTGCTTCCCATTTTACCAAGAGAGATTTTTGTCCTGTTGTCTGGGTAGATCTGGATGAGCTGAAAAAGAAATTTCATATTGACTTGACTCCTTATCTGAAGCAATATGAACCATGGTTGAAACTGAGAATGTCTTACAATCCCTTGGTTGTTAAGTATTTTTACTATAACATGAAGATTGCTGATGTGAAAGATAGCTATGGAAATATTATTATTGAAAGGATTGAAACAAGTGTGAGAGATCAAAAAGTCCTTCTGTCTGGAGATGTTATAAACACTTACCTAGGCATAGAGGATGTACCTATGAAGTCTCCCTGAGTCTTTAATATTCATGAGCTGGTTGACATTTTTAGACCAAGACAGCCTGGTGTGCCTCTACCCACTTCCCCAGTAGCTCTAACCAATGACCAGAGAGCCTTGTTCTATATTTATTCCCGTAGCATGGTTAACAAGGTAAAGAAATTCACTCACATCACGGGGAAGGATCTTCAAATGATGGTATCTCTTATGGCAAGAGAAAGAAGAAATGTAGGTGAGCTCATTTTTCAAGAAATGAAGAGGTCCAGGTTTCACTCCTCCAAGTCTACTACAATTCGCTATCCTCAGCTTGTATCCTATATTCTGTCTATGCACAATATTTGGCACTTGACACCTGAGGGGGACATAGTGAGGATTCCTAAGTTTGGGAAAATTTACCTCACTCGGATGGGAATCACTATTCCAATTGAAGCTTCTTCACAGACTCAGAGACATCACTCACCACCTCCTGAGGCAAGCTAGAGAGATCATCATACTAAGAGGATGGGTCCTTCACCTTCCAAGATGAATGAGGCTCAGTCTTCCAGAGCAGTATCTCATGGTCCTTCTTTCACTCAGGCTGCTCTTCAGACATATATTCAGGATGCCATCCAGTCTGCTATCACCCAGTTGAGGAAGTCTAACACTGAACTGATTGATCAAGTCAACTACCAAGTTAAAGTGTTAGTAGAGGCAGTGAATCACAACTTCTATATACTTTATGAGCGCCAGGCAGATCAGACACAGACGATCCAGAGGATTGAGGATGCACTCAGGTCTCACCTTTACATTCCTTTCCCTGACTTACCACCAACCACCTCACATGTATCTCCTATATCAGACTCTCTACTTCCAGATCCTTCACTTTCTGACCCTCCTATATTCCTTCAGACACTCCTCCTCTTGCACCTACCACATCCTTTATCTCTGACCCTATTCTTACTGGTGATATTCCACAGGATGATCCCATCCTCCAGACTCCATCATCTTCATCACATCACATTGCTTCCAGTTCTCATACTGAGGAGATTGTTGTTGAGGATGCTACTATAGAGGTTATAGGACCTACTCATTCCACTTCCACCACCCCTCTTGAGCCCTCTTCTACGACCTTTTCCTTCCAGTCTCCTGCCCAGCTCTCTCTCATTCCATATATTCCACCTGTCTCCTTCTTTGGTTCTTCATCTACTCAAGCATCTACGCCTTCTGCATCTCCTTTAGATGATGCCAAAAAGGGGAAGAAGAACTGATATGATCATATGTACTTTTTTATTCTATTTATTGTCATGTAGTAGTGTAGTTTCAGTATGCTTTCTGAACTGACATGTACTTGTTCAAAGATTCTAATCTAATGAGAATATAGTCTTAATGCAATTGTGTTTATGTTTGCAGCTGCCAATATGATCTCATGAAAACCAAGAAGTTATGCTTCACATATGCATGGTTAAATTCTGTTTATAATGGTTTTTTTAACCTTGAACTAACTTTTTATTTTCTATATGAGGTCAAAAACTTTTAATCTTTGGCGTTGTCAAGTTGCAAAATTTTTGAAAAAGATCAAGTAAAGTTTGTTAGAAAATCAAAATTTTGAACATGATCATATAATATGTTTTGTCATCATAAAAAAGGGGGAGAATGTTAGATTTCATGTTTTGATGATAACAAATCATGTTTTGGAAGTCCATGGATTTTATATCAACAAAGGAAGTGATTAAAGTGATATGAGCAAGATCACTCGAGTGATTTGGATAATCACTCGAGTGATAATCAAGATCACTCGAGTGATCTTTAAAATCACTCGGTGATATGGAAAATAACCAGATCACTAGAGTGATATGTGAAATCACTTGAGTGATGCGCCAGATCACTTCCAGTGATTGAAAAATCACTGCAAGAAAATATCAATGTTCCAGATTTCACTTCTAGTGATCCTGAATCACTCGAGTGATATGTTATCTTTGCCAAATCACTTCCAGTGAATCTGAAAACACTGGAAGAAAAATTCACTGTTTTGAAAATCACTTCCAGTGAATACCAGATCACTCGAGTGATGCTTGAAAATTTCCAAATCACTTCCAGTGGAATAAAAATCACTGCAAGAATATTTTTATTGTTTTCCAAACACTTCCAGTGATCTTGAATCACTCGAGTGCTATAGTATTTTTGCTGAATCACTTCCAGTAGATTGAAAATCACTGCAAAATGAAATCACTATTTATAAAATCACTTCCAGTGATGCCAAATTCACTCGAGTGGCATATGAAATCTCATGTTCACCTCCAGTGAGTCTGTAATCATTCACAGAAGATTTTAATATTTTCCAAATCACTTCCAGTGACATCATATTCACTCCAGTAATGTTTCATTTTGCCAGTAACACTCTTAGACAATCACTGTGATCCACTTGCAACTACGTCCATGGAAATCAACAGATTTTGTTAGTTAAATTTTTAATCATTACTAATTACTCTAGATTACTGTCAAAATCTTATGGCATATTGTTTCGATACTCAATTGCTGAAATCCATCTCTAGTGAAAGTAAGATCACTCCCGATGGTTTCCTTGATTTTCAGAAAACACTTCGAGTGAATCATATTACTCTGATGATATTCAAATATTTTCTAACGGTAATATTCTCAAGTGTATTACAGCTGTACTCCACCATCACGCACATGACAAGTAACTGAACTCTCCATTCAAACGACAACTATTCATGGGCGGCAGCAAAATTCATAAGTAACGGAAGCCAAATACTGTTGCATTTTTCAAAAGTATCTTTGAAGCAACGGACAAATTTACAACGGTCTTCAAAGTCTCTAATATATATGTCCAGCCATTCAAAAAATAAAAGTACGAAGAAAAACACTTGAATACACTGCAAACAATACTCTTACAAGTGCTTCAAATCTTCATCTGTATTTCAATTTTTATCTATATACTCTGTGAGAGAGTTTAGTCAGTCATAAGCATTTATTTCCAATAGTGATAACTTAAGGTTGAGGAACCTTAAGTTGGGATTTAAGATTACCTTGTGTAAGGGGGAGCGAGTGTCCAGAGGAACTTGCTGATTGTATTTTGGTGCCAAGAACCCACTGAGTCTTGGAAGATATAGTGAAAGGCTCAGAAGAATTTATGAGGACTGGACATAGGTCAAGTGGTTGAGACCGAACCAGTATAAACCGCTGTGTGAACTTTGGTGATATCTCTTCCTTTTTATTACTGTTCCTCAAAAGTTTTATAAATTTTATTTAAATATCTGATTATTTTGTAATCACCCAATTCACCCCCCTCTTGGGTGAAAAGCTTGCTCTAACACTTCTGACACCAGTTACAGGTGTTATCTTCAGGGATACATGATCAGCTACTTGGAATTCCAACGGTCTTCTCTATTTGTCGGTATAACTTTTCTGCCTACTTTGGGCTGCAAGCAATCTCTGCTTAATCATACTAATCTGCTCAGTCGTCTGATCAACTATGTCCAGCCCATATAACCTTCTTTCTGACAATTCTGTCTAGGAGAAAGGGGATTGACACTTCCTCCCATACAATGCTTCATAAGGAGCCATTTGAATGCTCGCATGATAGCTGTTGTTATAAGCAAACTCCGCAAGAGGAAGGTATTGATCCCAACTTCTTTTGAATTCTATTACACATGCTCTCAACATATCCTCTAGCGTCTGTATAGTTCTCTCTGTCTGTCCATCCATTTAAGGATGATAGACCATACTAAAACTCAACCGAGTTCTCAAAGCATCAAGTAGAGGTCTCCAGAACATGGATGTAAACTGAGGATCTCTGTAAGACATTATACTCTTTGGTGTCCCATGAAGTCTCACTATCTCCTTTACATAAATTTCTGCCATCTTATCAGGAGAATAGCTAGCACTAATTGGTATGAAGTGCGATGACTTCATAAGAAGATCAACGATCACCTAAATTGCATTATGGTTCCAAATTTTGGGTAATCCTACCACCAAGTCCATTGTCATGCACTCCCCTTTTCATTATGGAATCTCAGGACTTTGAATCAATCCCGGTGGTCTCTGGTGTTCAATTTTTACCTTCTGACAAGTAAGGCATCATGCCACATATTTTGTCACATCCTTTTTCATTCCAGGCCACCAGTAAACTACTTTCAAGTCATGGTACATCTTTACCATTCCTAGATGGAGAGTATAGCAACTCTTATACGTATCATCAAGAATTTTCTTCCTCATATCGTCCCTCGGTGGAACATATGTTCTTTGCTTGTACCAAATTAGTCCACCAGGCGACAGATCAAAATCTCGAGTCTTTCCTTGTTCAATTATTGCTTTGATTGACTTTGCTCGCTCATCATGCATCTGAGCTTTCGTAATTTCTGCTTTCAAATCATTCTTCACTCGGCTAATGCTATAGCCGGCATAGAGGATATAGTTTAATAGATTCAGATCTCTGAAATCTTCTATCAATTTCCTTTATTGTATCATCATAGCTGCCATCAACACCGTTTTACAACTAAGAGCATCAACAATGACATTAGCTTTACCTGGGTGATACTTAATCTCCAGGTTATAATCCTTCAGTAACTCCATCCACCGATATTGGCTCATGTTAAGCTCTTTCTGATTATACAGGTATCTAAGACTCTTGTAGTCGTAGTATAGTTGAATGGTCACCCCATATAGGTAGTGCCACCAAATTTTCAACGCAAACACAATTGCCGCCTACTCCAGATCATATGTGGGATAATTCAACTCATGAGGCTTCAGCTGTCGAGAGGCATAGGCCACCACTCTACCCTGTTGCATCCGGACACATCCCAGTCCCTGCTTACTTGCATCACTGTAGACTACATAAGTCTCTTCGGGATCAAGGATAATCAACACTGGTGCGGATGTCAACCTCTCCTTCAGCTCCATGAAGTTTCTCTCACAACATTCATCCCACTCAAACATCTGATCTTTTCGCATGAGCTTCGTCAACCGTAAGGCAATCTAAGAGAAATCTTGAATAAATCTCCGGTAATAGCTTGCAAGACCCAGAAAACTGTGTATCTCAACAACAATCTCTAGCCTTTTCCAGTCTAACATTGCTTCCACTTTACTGGGATCTACTTAAACCCCTTCCTGTGATATTACATGGCCCAAAAATTTAACCTCTGAAAGCCAAAACTCACACTTGCTTAACTTCGCATAGAGTTTCTTCTCACGTAAAATACCGAGCACAATTCTTAAATACTCCTCATGCTCTTCTCTACTCTTAGAGTATATCAGAATGTCGTCGATAAAGACTACCATGAACTGATCTAAGTATTTCTGAAAGATATGGTTCATGTAGTCCATAAACACTGCTAGTGCATTGGTTACCCCAAAAGGCATCACTAGAAATTCATAATGTCCATACCGAGTTTGAAAAGTAGTCTTCGGTACGTACTATGTCATTACTCACAGCTGATGATACCCTGCCCTTAGATCAATCTTTAAAAATACACTCACTCCAGCTAGTTGATCTAGAAGGTCATCAATCCAGGGAAGTTGGTACTTGTTCTTGACGGTTACTTTGTTCAATTCTCTGTAGTCAATACATAACGGTAGAGTTCCGTCTTTCTTCTTTACAAATAATACCGGACCTCCACACGCTGACACACTAGGTTGTATAAACCCTTTATCAAGCAATTCTTGAATTTTCTTCTTCAATTCAACCATCTCATTTGGAGCCATTCGATATGAGGCTTTGGATATGGACCCAGCTCTAGGCATAATCTCAATTACAAATTCAACTTCTCTTTCCGAAGGTATACTACTAAGGTCATTTGAAAACACCTCAAGAAACTCTCTTATAATTTGGATATCCTTCAAAACCATTTCCGCATCTACTTACACGGAAAAGAATAATACATGCCACTGACATCCTCTTCTGAGACATTTCATAACTTTTGCCAACTAAAGAAAATTCAAACTAACATCTCTATGGCTAGACTCCGGTGGAGTAGGATATATAATCCTCTTGTTTCCACAATCTACTAGCACACATAAGCCAATCGAATCCTAATATAACTTCGAGTCTTTGTAGTGGCAAACAGATCAAGTCCACTATAGACTCATGTCCCTCGACATTTATAACAAAATTCAAGCAA
Source organism: Albizia julibrissin (assembly GCA_037074505.1). Taxonomy (NCBI): domain Eukaryota; kingdom Viridiplantae; phylum Streptophyta; class Magnoliopsida; order Fabales; family Fabaceae; genus Albizia; species Albizia julibrissin. The sequence goes on along the minus strand of CM073484.1, from coordinate 44,999,882 downwards.
GCATTAGTAGTTAAGGTTTTAACACCCATCATTGTGGATATAATCAAATCAAATGGTAGTTGATGCATGTGCATTCCAAGGCGCTTAACACACTCATAAGCAATAAAAGAATGACTAGCACCTGAATCATATAATACTTTCAATATACTACCATTAAGAATAACTTTACCTTGAACTAGCTCTAGGGATTCTTTTGATTTTTCTAGAGTCAAAGCAAATACTCATCAATGACTTTGTTGTCTAGGCTCGGCAGGTCATAGTGCTGCTCGCTGAGGACAATTTATCACCTAATTGCCTGGCTTCTGGCAGGCATAACAGATCACTTGGCTTGTAAGAGTATTGTACCATCATCCTGAATGATATTTACCACATCGAGCATATGTCTGTGATGTTGGGGGTTTCCAGCCACCACGATTTCCAGACTATAAGGGCCTTTATTGCCTCCCCTCTGTAAAAAACCTTGACCTTTTTATTTTTGTGAGGTTTCTCTATGACTGCATCCACCTCTCTAGCTCATACTCCAGTTGACTTGTACCCTTTTCAAGTTTCCCTCAGTAAGTCGGCATGCTTCCACAGCCTTATTGAACATTTTGAATTGCTGGGAAACCAACTTCTCTTCCATCTCAGGCTTTAATCCTCCAATGAGCATATGTGAGCTCTACTTTTCATCATTCTTAAGATTCAAATAAGTAGAGTAACGAGACAATAAGATAAACCGAGACAAGTATGAATCAAAGGTCTCATTATTGCCTTGATAAATCACCAGGAATTCCTTCTCTTTTGCAATCCTCACTAACCTTAGGAAATACTTCTCATAAAAATTTTCCTAAAATAATTCCCATGTCAAGGGGATATTCCGAGCACGCAACAGTAATGTTGTATTCTTCCACCAATCATCGGCATCACCTACTAACTTATAGATTACCATCTTGGCTTTCATTTTCGTCAGGCATCCAAGTACTTCAAAGATTTTCTCGAGATGATTTATCCAATTCTCTGCAATTTGTGGGTTAACCTGCCCTGGAATGCCTCAGGTTGGTACTTGATAAACCTTGGCATCCAGTATTAGACAACATTCTCATCTAGTTCTTAAACAACAGAAACATCCATATTCACTTCATGTGACTGTGATGACTTGTCTCTAGATGACTGTTCATCATCCGTATTCTCTTCAGAATGATTTCCTCCAGGAGGATTCCCTTCTGGGTCATTCTCTTCGGGTTGATTTCCTATAGGGGGTGCCACAACTGCACTTCGTCTTTACCTTAACTCCTGAACTTCTCCTCATAAGTCCTTGATCATAGTCTGCTATTAAGCCAATATTGTGAAAACTTGTTACATAAGATTTGGCTTTGGATTATTTTCAGGTTCGGGATTTTGAGGTACATTCTCTTTGGTCTACCTCATCCTATTGTTCCTTTTCACTATCAGAAGGAACACCACATCAATCATTATATCAACACTTATATGTACATACAATATTCCAAAGTCATATACCAACATGGATCAATCACATACACTCAAGCAACTATATATTTATATCAAAAGGAAATATGTGCTTCAACACACTTAGTCATATGTACACAAGTGGCTTACTATTTTTATTAAAATAAGCCCATAGTACCTTACTGAGTATACTCTCATCTTTTACTCTTTATGCATATTAATCACCACATACATGATCAAATGCTCAATGAAAGGTAAAAACTTAAAGGGACCCATGATTACAACTTTATTTTTCTTCTTGACCTAAAAAGTAAAATCAAGAAGATAGGCTAATGTGGTTCATATCCAAACATCATCATCCATTATTAGCTCTACTCTTCTCTTTCCTCATACAACTTTTGTACTGATTCTAATAATGTTGTATACTGCATTGTGGGAGTGAAGAATTTCATAAAAGCCATCATATATAGATCCTTCAGTTGCTCCCATAACTCGTCACTTGGATATGGATCAAAGGCCAACTTCTCTACTGAGGCGTCTGACTCCACAGCTGAGTCTGGATGTTGAAAAATATCCTCTGAGTCCACATCATCTTTGTCCACTACTGTGGCTTCGTCTTTAGCAATAGGACCAAAGTATACTGGCCACTTGACGCTCTTTCTATGAGTCTGCGCCATCCTTAGTCTACTTCCTCCTCTATCGAGGATCACACCAACTCTACCTTATGGGATTTGTTCTTCCGAAGGAACTTGATTGATAGAAGGAAGTGAAGGTGACTTGCTCCTCTATCTTTTACTAGTTGACTCGTCTTCTTCCTTGATCGCTACACGAGCTGGTATGCTCTTACGAGCTGTCCATCTTACTCTTGTTACACCTGCTTCCTTATACATCACTGTGCATAGATCCATATTCTGTAAGGAAGTAATTACATTAACCATAGCACAATGTGTCCAAGTTTCTAAAGAAATCATCACACAAAAGCTCATGTACTCATGCAGAAAAACCACCACTGCACTCAAGTTTAGGGTGCATGAACTCGAGTTCTGTCTAGTAACTCGAGTCCTAAAGCTTGCACTCGAGTTCAGTTGGTCTACTGCAGAACCCAACTGATTCTCTACTATCGCACTCGAGTTCTAGATAACACACTCAAGTTATCAGCCAAAACTTGTACTTTGAGTTTGAAGAATGTAAGAATAGAGTTCATTCCAGAAAATCTTCAGATTTCACTAAGTGTTGTACTCGAGTCCATGAACCAGCACACGAGTCCTTGTGAAGCATCACACTCGAGTTCTAAGGGTTCCAGAAAATGAGTTTGTACCTGAGAGTCCTCTAACGCTTGAAGCATTTAGCCTGCACTCGAGTTCAACACCAAGCACTCGAGTTCTTGGGAAATGTTACACTCGAGTCCAGCTAGTTTGGAGGATCAAGTTTCTACCAGAGAAACTCCAATGCTCGAAACAATAGACATGAACTCGAGTTCACCATAAAGCACTCGAGTTTTGCACCAAACGCATATGCAGTCGCACAAGTCATGGCCTAGAAGTTTCCACCTGAGAACTCAAAGTTCAACAAAATCCATCATACAACTCGAGTCTATCACTTGGCACTCAAGTTTAGCGCATCAGTTGAACTCGAGTCTCGAGAGTTACGGCTTGAGAGTTTCAACATGAGACTCCGATGCTCAATGGAAATCAAAATGCATTTGAGTTCTTTCCTTAGAACTCGAGTTCCCAAACACTTTACACTCGAGTTCTCCTTCGAACTCTCACGAGTAACCACTTAGAAACACATGACTTGTGGGAAAATTCCTCATGCACTTGAGTTCTTGTGGGCAAACTCAAGTTTTAGGCTGTAATGCACTAGAGTTGAGCCTATTAAATTCGAGTTCACCAGCCATTTTCCCATATAAAACCATTTCCAAAACTTCCAAAATTTCCTCATAATTACCAAATCAACTTCAACACTTCCTCTACTCTTTCACCACATCCACCACACTTCTTGCTTATGTTCTTACTCATCCTAACCCTTTAATCATGACAATTCTAATTAATGTGCAAATTTCTTAGATCCAAACAGAGGATTTCTAACAACGACCATTTTTGCCTAAACAATTGCTCTGATATAAAAAATGTGATACTTTATTTCCCAACACTACGGTAGAGTACTAATTAGCTAATACTCACCGAATATCAAACATCAAAGTTATAAAATTGCTAGAACTTTAAATAATGCATCTATTAGATATACATATTCACATTCATGCAGGATTCATTTTATAACCTATATAACATCTCCCACTTCATTTCATACACTTCATATATAATTCAAAAAAACTTAAAAGTCTTAAAATACACATAAAAGACTAGACAACTTAAAGAAGTTCTTCAGCTGCTTGGCCTCAACTCTACGTTATTTACCTACTCTTTGTCCCGCAAGCTTCCTCCCTGTACTGGAGATTTATTTTTGGGAAAAGAGTGAGATTCATATGAATCTCAGTAGTAACTCATACAACATTCAATATAACACATAAATAGCATGCTTATCATACAATCATCAATCAAATCATCATAACATCATTTAGTGCAATTAATGAAAATCATACACCATACTAGCGCTAGACAAGGACTTCGCCCAGAGGGGTACCCGCGCAAAGGTAGGCCCCAGCACTGCTCGTGCAATATGAATATTCTCGTCTGAGTATCAACCCATGCAAAGATAGGCCCCTGGTGATTGCTCTACATAATCTAAACATGTATGACATTTGATGATAACAAACCACACATATACATGCTATGTCAAATGAAGACGGTTACTACCTGGTTGCTTCTCTACGCAACTTTCTCGCTTGATACAAGCTCGATTAACTACTGAGGCCAGACTGGTTATCAAGTCCTAAAATCACCAACCATCACAAATGAGTTATTACTCATTCATATACCTTACCAAACTCCTATCATTGGTAAGTTTAGCCCAATAGTGCCAAATTACCAAATTATCCCTTAGGTCCTTATTATCAGCATTTTTCTCAAAATTGTGATTTAAGCCATTCCTACACATTTTCATGGGTAAAATCCATTTCTAACCTCGAATTAGCCAAAATCAGGCTCAAATGATGAAAATACCCTTAACAGCCACCAAATAAGGCTTAAAATAGACAATTTCGTCATTTCACTCTCTGATCCTTTTCTCACTTCAGGGTGAACAAAGACCCTACACAATTCAGCCTCCTAAATCCAATGGAAGCATCGAATTGGTCAAATTTCCACTACTTTACCCATTTCAACACAAAGGAGGGAAAATAAATTCTCAGAAATATTGTGTTGGATTCTCATTTTATTTAGCCTAATCACCTCCTTTTTACTTATACTCGCAATATTAATTGATTAGGCATTCATTAGACTTGATTTAGAGACACTTCCACATTATGTTCTCTTTAGGTTTCTTGATTTATCTTATACCAAATTAATCATAATCAAGTCTAAAACAACTCTACTAACAACAATCAATCAAGAGAAACAAGTTTTGGAAGTTACCTTTTGATTTCTTGGACTTTCTCTCTCCTACATATTTTCTCTCTCTCTACCGCCTACATTTGATTCAGTTGAACATCAAGAGTTTGAAGGATAGAGAGGTAAGGAGAAGAGACTATAGAGGATTTATAATGCTTAAATCACAAGGTATAAGTCCTATATCTCAAGATTAGTTGAAATCTAGCTTCTCTCGTGCTTTACGTTCAATTCTCATTCTTCAGCTCTTCCTCACCCTTTTTGATTTAGTTCTGAACGAGAATAAGGCTGAAGATGAAGATTAAAAAGATATAATGCATTGGTTTATTATTTATGCCAAGTGTCATCCCATGATTGGTCTAAAAAATATAATTATTCATAATTAATTCCATTTCCCTCTCCATGCTTCATATCTGCCAAAAATCACATGGGAATAAGAGGGAAATATTGATTCTTCAATTATCCCATTGTGCCAACTTGTAACTTGTTGTCCAAGTCATTAACTTTTTTTTACTATTTGACCATTCTTAACAATAATTCACCAAAATTGATTTATTTATGATCAAGTAGTCATTTTACTCTTTTTAATTCCCATTTAACTTAAATTATTAGGAATATGAGGGAAAAATGATTATTTCCCACTTTTCAGAAAAATTACCGTTTTGCCCCTGTATGTTATGATTTACCGAAATAAATCATTTTCCACCAATTTCTTTGGCTTAACCCCATTTTATCTCTTAAATAAGGCTATTAATCATGTCATTTAATTTCTTGAATTTTGGTTATCATAATAGGCCTTTATTGGTACATTTATTGCCTTCTTATTCCATTATTCGGCCAAATTACGCGTAACTAGCGATTGGAATATTTTTCATAAATTCTCATAAATTCATCCATATCATTTTCCACCATTTTGTACCACTAAATATACATCAAATATACACATAAATGTATTGGTAAAAAATGGGGTATTACAGCAACATTATTCCAACTTTTGAAATTCAAATATGTTCTTTCTAGATACCATTTCCCTTTTTGTTTGGATTTGATTTAGGATCTATGTCATCTTGACACATCCTAAGTAAATTGGGTATTTTTTTCGACTAATTCATACCAAAATATAAATTCTATGTCCGGTGTAGTTTCTATAAGCCAATCTATTTCTTATATATTCTTAGGACTCTTGCCAAACTAAGGCTTAACAAACCACTTGATTCAGGCTTATCCTAAAGCCTCTACTCACAAAATTCTGGATATTACAAAGACAACATTTGGTACAAAAAGTTTAAGAAAATGTAGGGGTAAAATAGTCATTTGGAAAATAAAAATAAAAAGCCAACATTTTCCCTTTATTATTGAAGAAATTGGAGCAAGGAGTAGAAAGACAAAGTAAAATATCAGTTGTAACACATGTTATGCCATTTGGGGGGTTTATTTGCCATATAGAAAAAAAGAGGGCTTAAAGAAATACCAAGTGTAACACTTCGTAAGAAAATAATATTAATTATAAGGAGGTAGAAGAGGAGTGTATAAGAGGATATTTTCCTCTTCTAAGGGGCTATATTTTGTCCAACATAATAGAAGGAGAGAGAGAGAGGGCAAACTTGAAGAAGGAAAGAACAAGAAAGAGGAAGGAGTCAAGAACGCGATAGGTAATTTTAAGTTCAATATCCACTTGTTCTTGCCTTCAATCTCTGATAAACCCTCTCTAATATTCATATTCCTCTTGAAATCATGTAACGCAAGAAAAAAATCAAGGGAAAAGAAGAGGAGGAGTGCAAGGCCAAGTGAGAGCAAGCAGAAGATTTAAGGTAAGCTTGAATACTTGTCACCTCTTGTTGTTTTATGATTGTTATTAGTTGTTTTGGGTTGGTTATTAGCTTGGTTTGTCTTGAATTTGTGATTTGGCATGCAAGAACCTTAAGGAGAAGTGCTTCCCAAATTTTGATTAATCATGTTCAAGAGGTGTTTAAGTGGTTAAACAAGTTATTAGAAGTTAAAATAGGATGTTTGGTTAGTTGGAAATTGAAAATCTTTATTTTTTTAATTTTCTTCAAATTAGCTAGGCAATTGAAAAGGATTCCACGTCGTAATTCTATCTCTCATTCATTATGTGATTGTTTATATGCATTGCATTGGCATGTTTTGTGTGTTGAATGTATATTGCAGTAATTCTTAGAACTGTGGTATGAGAAAGCACAAGTACTACCCAATGGGAAAAGCACAAGTACTACTAGGCCAATTTAGACCTAGTCTAGGTTGGCAATTCTATGTGATATAATTGCTCGCTATGGTGTGGGAAAAGCGTAACTACCACCCAATGGGAAAAGCACAAGTACCACTATGCCAGTTTGGACCTAATCTAGGTTGGCAATTCTGTGTGATATAATTCCTCACTGTAATGTGGGAAAAGCACAAGTACCACCCTATGTGAAAAGCATATTTACCATGAGGCCAGTAGGACCCAGCTGAGGTGATGTGACATGTACGGACAGGTTGGTGCCTGCTCCGCAACATTATTATGACCACTGTATGGCTAGTAGGGATGAAACGGTCATTTTGATTTAGACAAAAACCATCGTTTTAATCCTGTACATTTATTGATAGACATGTACACAACATTACTTTCTTCAGCATTATATTCTACATTGCATGTTTATCTCTCACATTTTATATAATTGATTATATGTTACTACAGAGATTTGGTTGAATCTCACCCTTTCCATAAATTAAAACTTATTTAGCAAGAAGAAGCGGCTTTAAGGGCAAGGAAGTGAACACTGGCAACTAAGGGTTCTGGTCCAGAGCAATAATTTTTAGTTGGTTATCTGTAAACTTTGTAAGTATTTTCGGATTTGTAATTTCTATGTACAAACCCTGTGGGGATTTCCTATAATATAATTGAAGTACTTATACCAGTATGTTTATGCTATTTCTTTATGCCCACTAGACTATGTGTTGATACTTTGTCAAATGTCGAATTATTTAGGGGTTTGACATTTTTGGTATTAGAGCAATGCAGTTCAGGAAATAACATAATAGTATACTGATATGACCTTGATTATGTTGTAATAGAAATCATGAGCGAAAGGAGGCATTAGTGGAATAGATCATTGTCGTCAATAAATCAGCCCCAGAATATAAGAGGATACTTGAAGGACAGCAAGCATGATCGTATCTGGTTAGAGGTGGTCCCAGGATGCTTCGAACCCCAAGGAAGTGAGTGGGGCAAAGGTCAATCTATGAACCTCAACCCAGACCAGAGTCAACAATTAGTTCTTCTGTTGGTGATACTGAGTAGCCGCTGATTGACAGGTCAGGGTCAGATCCATATAGTGTCACTAGTTTTAGAGTTGAACCCATACACGTGAGATATGAATTATTGCTAGATTAGGAGTTGTGGGGGTACATCAGGAACTTGTATATGAGAGTACTCTATGTTCGGGATACAATGACGACCTAGTATGCACAATATTTGCATGATGTTGACACACTATAGTGAGATTAGGGATTTTTCGGTATAGAGTTTTTGGACTATGATTGGATCCGTACGATATTGTATTTCTTCACAGATACAACATTTTGGGCACAGAAGAAGAATGATATTATAGAGCAGGGTCTACATGATAGCTTTATAGAGTTTGTGGATCATATAACAAAGTATGTGTTAGACTATATGTACCGATATTGGTATATGCTTATATATAGTATTTAGCCTTCTAGAGATAGTTGACATGGGATGAGGCCAGTTATGGCATGCCGATACTTGGAAATGGTTGGAGCCGGTACAAGTGTTTTTGTTCCTGTATATTTGGGTTAATCGTGCTTAGCCTAGGGAAATGGAATGATGGGTAACCCCCTGGGAAGTTTTTGAAAATGTTAAGTTACATAATATAAGCATGTTGTACATTAAATATTAGGTTGTATATTATAAAAAGCTTTCCCTAAATTGCTATAAATATATGATGTATGTTATTTTTGGAATATCTGTATATCCAAATTTTATGAAATGAAAAATATGCCCTTATTGATATGTGAAATTTACCTGTTTCTTATTTTAATATAGTGAGGCATAAAGATGGTGAGATAAAGAGGTAGAGGTACTGGGTGAGATCAGGGAGTTAGACCTTACCTAATATAGCAGATAATGGGTATGCTTATTGAATAATGTTTAATGATTCATGATCTGAGGGACGAGTTGCGAGAGGTGTAGTGTAATACCTTACATTTTTACCCCTTTTATTGTGTATACAGAAGCGTTTACTTACACTTTCTTAGGGGATTATTACTCATTTATAGCTGTTGAGCAGTTATGGTTACCAAGTATCAGAGTTGTTCTATTTCTCTGCTCTTAATTTTAGTTTTGGTGATTCTGATTTCTGTTCAATAAATATACGTGCTTTCATACTTTCCTATTCATACGTAGTCGTCAAGTTTAGATACTTTACAAACAATAAAAATAAATACACTTGAAGACTTCAATTCTTCAACTTCTTTCCTGTCGATTCTTCTTCATGTACTCTTCTCTATTGTGGTCTTGTATCTATATGGTTGATGGGGAGTATGATTTGAGGGAATCTCAATAGCAAACATACAGATAATGTATGTAAGATGAATACTAGGGCATGATATGCTTGCCTTACAAAGGCTCATGTTCACATAATGATATTCTACATGCTCAATGTTTCATGAAGCATAGTTATGACCACAGTAAAACAAAAACAATGCTTCACTCATTTATACATGCTTCAAATAATCAAGCAAATCAATACATAGCATAAACATCACATATATTAAAGTAAGTAAGTTTACGGCCTTTTGAACAACGTCCTTCTTCTTATCCCATTTTCTTCCAACCATAGTAGCTTCTTAGAAATTCTTCAATTTCTTCTTTCTTGACTTCACCTAGCCCTAGATATATTGTCATATCATTGGGGTCATTATGGTCATTTTACCAAGTCAACCAATGGGTTAAAGTGATCAAATTATCCTAAAGGGCTAATTTCTACCCTTTGAGTTTAAAATAATTACATGGTGCTATTGCATTTTTATTTTACCATATTTGTTCCAATCTACCAAACTTTTCATAATTATGTTTGTACAGATATCCAATTGTGATGATTCTAAAGGCTATGTGACCCCTAATTAGTCTAATTTCAAGAAAAAATATAGGTATTACACTTCAGAATGCATATCAATATAGTATCATACTTTATTGATTATTGCCTCAAAATTCGCTAGTTTTTCCAGACCAAATTTTAAAAATGTAGAACTTATAGCATACATATCCAAATGACACAAATGATACATAAAATCAAATCTTGACATGTATACTTTTAGACTGAAAAGTTTCACAAATTTTACACATAATTTACCTATATAAAAATGATGCATGACCAGACTTCCACAAATTTCATTCCATAATCAACAAAAAACTTTGAAAAATCATATATCTCAATCCAGTGGTCCAATTGTATCATATTATCTATCAAATTAAAGATCAAGATGTATAATTTCATAATGTAAAATTTCATCTGGTTTAGACTAGGTCTGTCTATTGAAAAACTCATAACAACAACTATGCTCTAAAAAAAAGAATCTGGTAGCAGGGTCATTTAACTTTCAAGAATTGTAGAATTATGTATAACCATCTAAAAATTATAACCACATGTATTTCCACATAATTTTCCATGTAAAACACAATGGAATGATCAAAGTCATCAAAATCATAAGGTTTTAGCCCTTATAACACTGACTGAACAGAACCCATTTTCAATAAAATCACTAAAACTGAATTTTGTCCAACAACTTGGTTAAATCATCATTTAACTATAAACACATGATTAAACCTTAAAAATACCATTTGGATGAAAATGAACAGTACCCCAACCCCCATGAAAACTCATCCAAACAACAAACGAATCAGTTCATAATGAAGTCTATGCTTACCTCTACACATTTCTATAACCGGTTTGGAAATCTGGTAGTACTTCGGCTAGAGAGATGGCACCAAACACCTCCAAATAAAAATCCAAAACCATAGAAATAAAGTTTGGGATGAGTAGAGGAAGGTTTATGAAGGGTGTTTCAGGATAAAACGTCGATTCAGTAGTATTTTAGAGGATTGAACTCAAGAAATTTCACTTTTCATGTTTTCTCTTTTCTCTAACATCTTCTAAAAAAATTTTCCTGATTTTTCTTGATTTTATGATGATAATGGCTAAAATACATGCCCCTAAATTAGTCTGGAAAAGTGCCCGCCATATGTCGTAAACCCATGGTGCCATTTGTTTGGTGATTCAGTTATTTAAAGACACGTGTCACTAGCCTTAATTAAGTAGGTTCTGCCTCTTTTCCTAGGCCTTTAGCCATTCCTTTTGTTAGGGAAAGTATAGGAGTCTGATTATTTTCCCCAGCTTTCGGGTCAGTGTTCAGGAAAGTTAATCGAGGGATCGAACTGGGGACCGATAAATTCCCTTAACTTCAGCGCCATATGTCATTGTCTTGGAATGCCTACAAAAAGGCAAGAAGGGTACCTCATAATGAAAGGACAAGTATCACCTTATAATTGTGCCAACCAAAAAGTGTGAATAGTGTTTGTCATGATGATGTGTTCTTTGATAACAAGTGTCATCTTAGTCATCCAACATAAAAGTAGAGTAATTTTTTCACATCACGACCTACTTTATTAAAGTTACTTTAATAAAGTTACTTTATTGGTATCTACTCGGGTTTTAATCGGGATTGCGTCATACGTTTCAGAGCCTGTAAGAAGATGCTAGGTCGAAGTATGTGTATAGGCCCTATATGGCGCCATATACCGGTGTCTTTTCAGAAAATGTAGGGTACACATGTCTGCCTTAAAAATGCCATGTGTACACCTATACCGATATATTTTGCCTGATAATCAGTCCCATACATTATAACATATATGAGTGGCATCTTTCTACCAACCTAATGGCACCGTATATGAGTCATGCGCATATTTGTACCAAAACTTTGTTCCTCCTGCCTAAGCATACTGGATCTCTACCCAGTAGGGTCAGATCACATAGTCCCCAAGAGTCTTTCTATGTCTCGACATTCTTGGGACACTTCCCAAACTGGGCTTAGTAGTCTACTTGATATAGACATATCCTAAAGTATCTAGGCCTAAAATTTAGGATATTACATACAGCAGAAAACAAAATGCAGATGGGAAAGAGAGAACAATCCTGATTAATAGAAGAATAAACCTAATTAGCCTGAGAATCTTGTATAGGAGTAACCCCTAATCATACCTGTTGTTGGAATTGAAAGTCTACAGTCTTGGGTGACAAGATGTTGTTAGCAGCAACCTCTTACCTTCTGAGGGAAGTTTGATCCCCATGCGTTAGAGGACTGGTTATTTTGTCTGGAGAAAATTTTCTGAATTTTACAATGCCCGAACAATATTAAAATTCTACTAACTATTTATAAATTAGAGGGTGTTACAGATAGATGGTGGAAAACACTGAGATGATTCTGTAGGGTCAAAGTATTCCTCTCACCTAGGAATTATTTTTGGAGCAATTGAATGAAAAATACTTACCCCGATTAGTCTGAATTGCAAAGGAAATTGAGTTCCTTACCATTTAGCAAGATGAGAGGGAAAGTTTTGATGAGTATCTAGCTCACTACATTCGATTGTCTCTATACTCTTCATACTTAAGGTTTCGTGATGACGATGGTTGGAGTTTAGACATGATGATACGGGGACTAAAATCAGAAGTGAAAGAGAAATTAGTCTCTAAGTAGTTCACCAAATTTAATAAGGTAGTGGAAGAATGCTAGATTATGGAAAGTAACTTGTTGAATCTATACACTAATAGAAATATTGGTACTAAGGGAGCTTCTAGAAGTAGGAGTTCTTCCCAAAAACGTAAGAACCCAGGACCTCCATCTAGGGGAAATGAAAAAAAGCCTTACGAGCCTAGTAACTGTAGTAATCAAAGACCCTATAGAAATAGAACCTGTTGGCTTTATGGTAAGCCCCATCATCCTAGAGGGCCATGTGGTTGCTCCGATCAGGCCGATAATATGTTTTAATTGTCAAAAACCAGTGCATTTTGCTAATAACTGCATACAACAACAAAGAGCAGGGGAGCCAAGGTAGAGAACTTATGTTAGAGTCTTTACCATGACAAAGGAGGAAGCCATAAAATCTTTGGAATTAACCTATGGTACGGTTCTACTTAATGATAATTCCATAAAAGTATTATATGATTCAGTGCTAGTCATTCATTCATTGCGTATGATTGTGTGAGATGGCTAGGCCTGACTGTGTATCAGTTACCATATGATCAGGTTTTGTCTACACCCACGAGTGTCAGATCTATTATAGCTAAGGTTTTGTTTGAATTGCATAATAAACATTCAGGGATATGAATCAATGGTGGATTTGATTTGTCTACCACTACAAAAACTAGAAGTAATTCTCGGTATTAATTAGTTGACAGCAAAAATGTTTTGTTACACTGCAGAAACAAAAGGGTTATTTATCCTAATCCATAATCACATATCAGTATAGAAGTCAACCTTAATTTTCTTTCAACAGCTGAAACTAAGAGATGTCTGCATAAAGGTTGCTAGGGGTACATAGTAGTATTCTCTACACAGTTAGAAACTAGAACATCACTTGAAAATATTCTAGTGGTAAATGAGTTTCATGAGGTATTTCCAGAAGATATAAGTGGATTACCTATAGAAAAGGAAGTAGACTTTGCAATCAAGACTAAGCCAAGAGCGAGACTAATATCTAAAGCCCTATACATAATAGCTCTAAATGAAATGGCAGAATTGAAAAAGTAGATTGAGGAGCTGTGATAAAAAGGGTTTATTAGACCCAGTGTTTCACTATGGGGAGCTCCAGTGCTTTTTTTCAAGAAAAAAGATGAAAGCTTCGATCTTTGTATTGACTATAGGGAGCTGAATAAGGTGACCATCAAGAAAAAGTATTCACTCCCTAGAATTGATGATTTTCTTAATCCATTATCTGATCCCTGCATATTCTCAAAAATTGACTTGAGGTCAAGGTTTCGTCAGCTTCGCATAAAAGCAGAGCATGTACCAAAAACCATGTTCAAAACCAAATATGGTCATTATGAATTTCTAGTAATGCCATTTGGGCTGACCAATAGACCTACAGTGTTTAGGGACTATATGAATCTAATTTTATATCTGTATTAGGACCAATTCATAGTAGTCTTTATTGATAATATTCTTGTGTATTCATGAACCAAAGTAGAACATGAAGAGCATTTGAGAACAATGCTGAGCACATTAAAAGCTTAGCAACTCTAAGCCAAGTTGAGCATATAATATCCTAAATTTTAATTATCAAAATTCCTTGAATATTTAATTATATTCAATGGAATAAAATGGAGAATTTTGGCTCACTTGAAGTAATCAAAATACTGGAGATAGCCACTATGTGAAACTTTTAGACCTAAAGCCCAATTTTTTTAAGGCAAAAGCCTAACCTTGTGGCATAAAATTTAATATGAAGGAGTACAATTTATAGGACCAAAATATTGCCAAAATTCAGCCAAGAAAGAAGGGAAAGAAGAAAGTAGCAATTGTTTCATAAATTCAAGAAAATGTAAGGGCAAAATGGTCATTTTGGCTAAATAAAATAAATTTATTAAATCTTCCTTAATAATGAAGGAAGAAGACTGATTTGGAAGAAGGGATAACAAGGAGAAGATTTTTTTAAAAGAGGTGGACAAATGGAAGCAAATGGAAAAAGAAATATTAAAATATTATCACATGGTAAAATTCTAAATAAAATAATAATTAAGAAGGGGAAAAAGGGAGAACTCTAGAGAGCTCTCCAAATCTCTTTAAAAAGCCTCAAATTCGGAAAAAATGAGAAAGAAGAAGAGAGAAAGAGAGTTGAAGAGAGCTAGGAGCAAGAGGAGAAGAACAAGAACAAGAAGCAAGATCAAGGTAAGTAGGTAGAAATTTCTACTAGCTCTTATTATCTAATTCATGGAATCTCTTCTCAATCATTATGTCATCTTGGATTAAGCCTTAAAACAAGTAAAACTCAAGAGGAAGAAGGAGGAAGGTGTCTATTTTGAAGGAAGGAAGAAGAGAAATCAAGGTAAGTGAAGAAAACCTTGGAATTCTTGTTGCAATCAAAGTTATGATTGTTGTTTGGTTTTTTTATGGCTTATTTTGGTTGGATTTTGTAATTTGGGATGTCCAAGCAATAAGGGTAGATGCTACCAAAATTAACACTAATCATGTTCAAATAGTGTTTAAGGGGTTAATCATAAAGTTACAAGTAAAAGGGAAGGTATTTTAAAGATTAAAACATGAAACTTCAACTTTTCCAATTTGTACCAGATTTGTTGTGCCATGTTGTTGAGTGGTCTAACCTGGTCCAAATCTCATGAAATTTTACAAAATGAAAGTAGACATCTTGGGCTCTAATTGGATAGGTATTATAAGCCATTTGAATCAGTGAATTGAAAGATATGATTTTTTAAATTTTGACCATGAATCTAGAATAAATCATGTGGCTGACTAGATTGGTCAAATTTTCTGGAATCTTGTGATTATATCTTGTGCTTTTGATATTTTTCATTAAAATAAGACCGAAAGAGCTTTATATAAAAGCTGAAACCACTCAATTTGGAATTTTTTAGATTTAATTATGAATTTTCAAAGTTGAATGAAAAACTGGAAATTTCTAGAAAAGCTGTGAAAATGACAATTTTGCCCCTAAAATCTTGAATTGGTGGCTATGAAGGGTAATCTGATCATTTGAGTGTGAATTTATCTAAAATAAGGTCAAAAAGGATTCTACACATGAAATTGTGTAGCAATAGCCTGGGACATAATTTTGGAAAAGTACAAATATACTGGGTAAAAAGGGAATTAGATCATATTCCCTATGTGATTTACCTGTATGGCTATACTTACCTGTGTGTGATGTATAGCCTCTGTGATAATGTGATTACTATATGATCTTTACGACTATGCTTACCTGTGTATGATGTATAGCCTGTGTAGCGATTTGATCTCTATATGATTTGTTATATGTAAGTAGGGAATGAACGATCATTTTGATCCAGACAAAATCATCACTTTGTTCTTAAACATTGTTAGACATGTGCTTGGCATTTTGATTGCTGCATCATGATAAATGTTGCATTGCATGTCTACCTTTCACATTTTATATGATTGATTGTCTGTTACTACTGAGACTCGTATGAATCTCATCCCTTTACATAATTTAAAAACTAATTCAGCTAATGGAAGTGGATTAGAGGGCAAGTAGCAGATACCTGTGATTGAGAGTCTGGTAGAGTTTAAGGAATTTTTTTGTTTGTTATCTGTTAGTTTCACATTGTAACTAAGATTTATATTATATCATGTACAAACCTGTAGGGATTTTTTGTAGTGTAATCAAGAATTTTATATAAGTATATTGTACTATTTCTATATGCCCATTGAACTGCTCGTTAATACTATGATAAGTGTCAAAATATTAAGGGGTTTCACAGAGCAAGTTTAAGTTTTGGTTTTCAGAAGTTAAATTCCTAGGCTATGTAGTCTCATAAGAAGGGGTCTCGTGGTTCCCAGCAATGTGGAAGCAGTAAAGGCTGGAGAATTTTGCTGAAATACACATTTTCTAGGTCTTGCAAATTATTATAGAATATTTATATAGAATTTCTCCAAAACTGCTTTGCCTTTGACAAGGTTGATACTGAAAACTCAACATTTTGTGTGGGATGAAGGTTATGAAAGGAGCTTCTCAGAGCTGAAGGAGAGATTGACAATAGCACCAACTCTGATAATCCCCAATCAATAATTGACCTATATGCTCTATAATGATGCGAGTAAGCATGGATTCGGATGTGTCCTAATACAACTGGGAAAAGTTGTGGTATATGCCTTTCTTCAGTTGAACCCTCATGAACTAAATTATTCCCCTCATGATCTTGAGTTAGCAGCAATTGTATTTACATTGAAAATATGGAGACACTATCTCTATGGGGCAACTGTAGAGTTATACCGTGACCACAAGAGTTTGAAATACTTGTATGATCAGAGAGAATTGAACATGAGACAATGCAGATGGATGGAGTTGCTTAAAGATTACAACCTAGAGATTAAGTACCATTCAGGAAAGGCTAATATAGTTACAGATGCATTAAGATGTCCCACCGCAAGCTGAATTAAGGCAGCAAATTCTGGATGAGGCACACAAGAGTTAATATACTCTGCACCCAAGAGCTATTAAAATGTATAATGAATTTGTAATAAAATAATATTAATTATAAAGAGGTAGAAGAGGAGTGTATAAGAGGATATTTTCCTCTTTTAAGGGGCCATATTTTCGCCAACACAAGAGAAGGATAGAGAGAGATCAAACTTGAAGAAGGAAAGAACAAGAAAGAGAAAGGAGTCAAGAAGGCAATAGGTAATTTTAAGCTCAAAATCCACTTGTTCTTGCCTTCAATCTGTTGTAAACCCTCTCTAATCTTCATATTCCTCTTGAAATCAGGTAAGGCAAGAAGAAAATCATAAGAAAAGAGGAGGAGGAGCGCACGACCAAGTGAGAGCAAGGGGAAGAATTCAAGGTAAGCTTGAATACTTGTCACTTATTGTTGTTTTATAATTATTGTTAGTGGTTTTGGTTGGTTATTGGCTAGATTTGTCTTAAATTTGTGATTTGAGATGCATGAACCATAAGGAGAGGTGCTACCCAAATTTTAATTAATCATGTTCAATAGGTGTTTAAGTGGTTAAACAAGTGATTAGAAGTGAAAATAAGATGTTTGGTTAGTTGGAAATTGAAAAACTTCATTTTTCCAATTTTCTTCAAATTTTCGGGCATATGGGGTTGGGGGTGTTTGAGTTGGAATTTGATGGATTTGATGATTCTAATGTGTTTAAAATAAAAATTTGTGTTGGAACATGTAAAATATGGAGTATGAAAGCTTTAGGATGTAAAATGACAATTTTGCCCTTAAAACCCTAATTGGTAGATGTCAAGTGAGTTTGTGTAAATGCAGTATGTGTAATATCCCGAATTTTGGAACAAAAGGCTTGAGATTAGGCCTGGATCAAGTGGACTGCAAAGCCCCGGTTTAGTAAATATCCCCATGAGGATTGTTTAAATTCCCTAAAAATTTCTTCATATCCTTGTGGGTATTAAAGAGCTTGGGAAATAACAAAATAAAGTGATTAGAAGTCACACATAATATAGTAAAGTGGAACACAAAGTAATTTTAACACCGGTGAAATTCGCTGTGTGTCAGTGGTGATTGTGTGACAAATTTTTATAGGTAAATGATGGTGAAAAATTATGAAACTTTTCAAAGTGAAAATAGACTTATCAAGCTTTAATTTTATAGGTCATACAAATCATTTGGAGTTGCACATAAAGAGAAATGAATTTTTGAAGTTAGCCCAGTGAAATTAATTATCTTCTAGGACAACATTAAAAGATTAAAATTCTGGGAAAATTGACCATCTAATTGGCCAAATTTTATATTTTTACTTAAAACTAGACTCAATAAGGGTCAAATAGCCTTTAGAACCACCCCAATTAGAAATTTTTGTAATTAGATATGAATTTTCAAAGTTTAATGAAAATTTTGCCGATTTGATATTATATCCAAAAATTCAATTTTTGAGACAACCAGGTGCTGACACGCAGCATATAAGTTAGTTGATTCATTTATCCATTAAATCCATCATCTTCCTTCTCCATTTCATGCAGAAAATCAGAATTAGAGAGAGAGAGCAGATCAGAACGAAAATAGAGAAAGGAGGAGAGAGAAATTTCAGTCCACCGAAGCACTGCCGAATCAACGTCTTCTCTTAAAGTGCCCTTCATGAAACTTCTTCTACTCATTGTGAACTTTATTTCTACGGTTTTGGATTTTCATTTAGAGGTGGTTGGCACTATCTCACCGGCCGGAGTATTGCCAGAATTCCAAACCGTTTGCAGAAACGGGTAGAGGTAAGCGTAAGCTTCCTTTTTAACCGATTGATTTGATGTTTGGATGAGTATATTAGAAGTGGGGTACTGTTCATGTCTATTTTAAAATGATGTTTTCAATGGCTAAATGATGTCCAATGGATGTCTAAATCTCTAATCATTTGATTAGAAGTAGCAAGGAAGTGATTAAGCCAAAGAAAACAAGAAACCGACAAACTTTTCTTGAGAACTTTGATTTTTTCTATGCTGTGTTTTCGTAGAAGAGGATTTGAAATTTGATGATTTTTTTGCTTCCATTGGCTTTAGGAGGCAAAATTGTATAGGTATGCAAGTGTTATGAATTTTGGATACTTGTATATAAATTTGGGAATTTATGAATTATAGGTGTGCATGATGCTTAAATCTTCCCTGTGTGGCAGTTAGTATTGTCCGTAATGTTTGGAGGTCTAAAAATTGTCAAAAAATTATTAACATTTTTAGGATTAAATTAGACATATGGAGATTTAATTTGATAGGTATTTTGTAATATTTGGATAAGTATAGTAGGAGATGTGAATTTTTGCATATGTGCCCTATTTTCTGCAAAGAATATGAAACTGTGATGTTGTTCGAAATGTTTCATAGGGAAAACCTTATTCAAAAATTCTGAAACTTTCCAAAATTAAATTAGAGACATAGAAATTTAATTTGATATATATTTTGTAATTTTTGGACAACTTTGATAAAAGATGTGTTTTTTCAAAATTATGCCTTGCTGCTGGAAGAACATCTGAAACAGTTGGTGTTTGGGAAAATTGTGGGAATGTTGTGGTTATGGAGTTTGAAATTAAGTATTTTTATTTGAAACTAGACTGATGTAGCTTTGTATAGTGCTTTGAACCACCTCATTTGAATTTTTTTTGGATTAATTATGATTTTTCAAATTTAGGTAAAAAATCTTTCAGCTTTATGTCTTATGTGAATTTAAGACTTCATGCCACAAATGTGATTAGTATGAACTCCAAGGGTGAAAGTGAGCCTTTGAGGCTAATATAGCCATTGGGTAGTCACCCTTCATTACTCTAATGATGTCATTCTTATCTAGGGTGATGAAGTGTTAAAGAAGTAATGGTTGGAAAATCAAGGTGCATGAAGAGGACATAAAGTAAAAGGTAGTGAACTTACCTTTTTTCCATGTATGTGATATGTATGTCTTACATTGATTATGTGACTGCTTTGCTTATTTGTGCGGAACATGTATGATTGATTGAAGCTCTGTTTATTTGTGCAATGGCCATATGTATGTCATAACATTGAGCATGCAGCATGTCATTATGTTGGCATGAAATAGTGTAGGCAAGCATGTCATGCATTCCTAAGTATCTAGCATGCATAGTGGTAATGTTTGCTGCTGAGATTCTCTCAAATCTCACTTCTCCCAACCAACCATTTAAACAGGTGATGAATGCGAGGAAATGTGCAAAGGAGAATTGTGAGGAAAGATGGAAGGATGACAGTGCAAGGCGCTATATTGTAATCGCTTTAGATATTTGATAGTTGTGTGTGGCTATGTATTGTAGTTATGTAATTAAACGAATGAAGTTAAGCAGATAATGGCTCTGATATGTATGAAGTTTAGCAAAGAGAAGCTCCAGTTAAATTAAAGGTAAAACGCTCGCATATACTCTGATAAAATGAAAGTGTGAGCCAATGAGTTTTGATGAAGTGGTGAAAATTATGGAAATGTTGAAATTTTTTTTCTACCATTTGAAAAACCCATCTCAACCTTAGGTTTAAGTCCTTAGTTGCGTTTGGGAGTTTATGAACTAAAGTGTGATTTGGGTAGTCAGGGTTCAAATCCTGGTCCCATGAATGATTTCACTACTCATTTATACTCATCTTGTGCTATTGAGAATAAGGTATTACATTTAATGGTATCAGAGCAATGATTATGGCAATGAAATTGTCTGCTTAGAAATAAAGGCCTAGTCAGAGCAAGGGATTCTGACTCTAGCTTGCATTCTCTGCTTAAGTGAATAGTTTGGTGATCTCCAATTAATGCTACTGTAACAGGGAGTTATAGATAGCAAAGGAACCTAAGTAGTTAAATCACTCCTATTTGTGAAATTAGCTTATTAAAGGAAGGGGTAACAGTCTATGTAGAGGAAATGGTTCCACATGACAGGGATGTCAGCGGTGTCTAGTCCTAGTAGGGATACCTCTTTTGATAATAGTGATAATAAGACCCTAAAGATAGAAGAGGAAGCACGGATTCAAATTCTATTGCTAACTCTAGGGCTTCTGATATTGAGTTAGAAGTATGACCCAGATTGTTTCCCTGTGTTATGAGAACACATCGAGGGGCTATACTAAGAAGCTGGTACTACTTATGTTTCCCTGTGGGGAAAGTGTCTAGCATTTCTGGGCAGGATAACATGTCATATTGTTGTTGAGGTATGTATAGGCTACCAATACTCAATGACATATGGTATGGTGTTAGCACTAATGCCTCAGATCTCATCATAACTCTATGTTTAAGCGTGCTCAGGCAAGGGAAATTCCAAGATGGGTAACCCCCTGGGAAGTACCTTAAAGATTTCAAATCTTTTGATTAAAGGTTTGAAATCGTGATTAGAGGTTCTTAGATGACCTAGAGAATGATTACATGCATACAGATGATGAAGTAAGTGTTAATCTTTAATTTGAACCATTTCTGTTGTAGTGAGTGCTGCCAAAAAAGTTCATCTAATGAGGTTATGGAAACTTGAGGTATAGGAATTGTTTTGAGGCTTCTCCATGCTATGTAATGATCCTTATAACCCATGGGGTTAAAGGTATATAGATATGATATACGGTGATGCATGATGAGTGGTGATTATGTCGTATGTCTATCCTAGAGGATCTGAATTAATGATATTAAACCTTCAGTAATTCTTTGAGGATATTACCTGGAACCATGGGGGTTAGAATAAGTACTATTGATTTTGATTCTTAGCATGCCTATTAGGCATAATTGAGGAAAGTGATTTCCAACTCAAGTGATGTTGAGGTTCTAAGAGTAGAAGCTTGATATGAGAATCAATTACAATAGTTAAATTGGTTCTCCAAGAATTTGAAAGAGCCTAAGTAGCTTAAGGTACTAGAATATAGTACAGAGATGTTTATGAGGTTTCTAGAGATTGCTAGTTGCTAATCTAGTATAGGGAAGATCTTAATCATAGAATATTCCCTTAGAGTTGTAATATGCCTAGAGCTGGACCAATATCGAAAGTCTAATGAATTGACCCCAAATGAGATAGCAGATTACAGAACTACTAAAGAATAATGACCTTATGATATTTAGATCCCGTTATAATGATACTTCTATTCAAAAACGACCAACTGGACAAAACTACCTATAGAGGATTCTGATCGGAGAGGGCTACTTGCGAGGAGTTTTGATCGGAACAGGCTACCTGTGGGGAGATTTGATCGGAAAGGGCTACCTATGGGAATTTTTGATCGGAAGGACTGACCAGGTGTATGGACGCCTACATAAAGCACCAAGTATGATACCGTAGTGTGGAGCCACCGTGATGTCAAACCATAGTATGCAGTCGCCGTGATGACAAACCATAGAGTGGAGCCGCCGTGATGTTGAAATTGTAGAGTAGAGCTATAGGGATATCGACTCTCAATAGTGGTATCTTATAATGAGTCTTCTATCGTATAAGTTTCCTTGAAAAGAAGGGTGGAGTGAACCAATAAGTTGTCATGAGGTGCTCCAGTGCCGAATGATGATAGAGATTAAGGAAAGCTACTCTTGCTCTTGTATCTTATGTAATGGTTCTACATGTATGTGTTTACCATTGGGTATATTTATATTATAAATATATGGTAGGCAGTAAGACCTTTTGGGCAAGCATGTCCTTAGGCAGTTAGACTTGATAAGCAGAGGCCCGAGGCTGTAAGTCCTGTGATGCCTTTGGTATAGGGGTGATTCCCTAGGCAGTAAGACCTAGTGAGCATTCAATATTTATGGGATAGTCACTTGGGGCCTATTGTGTGAGTAAGCACATTACGTGAGTGGATGCCAAGGACATGGAGATTCCTATTTTGCATGAGTAGTCGCTCGGGGCCAATTGTGTGAGTAGATGCATTGCACAAGTGGACACTCGGGGCCATGGAACTCATGTGATGCACAAGTGGAATCCCAGGGCCTATTGCACAGGTGAACATTTAGGGCCAATGGTTACCGTTATGCTATATGTTAACTTGTCAAATGCTCTAATAATGATGGTTTGTTTAGCATGCTTCGTGAACATTGCATAGGAGTATGAATGGCTTGAGTAGAAAGAGATAGATCTTGTAATAAGTTCAAAGTACCTAGTAAACTATGTTTTCAAGGTACTTAGACTCAACGAGTAGCTAACTCAATAGTACTAAGGTTTTTCGAGCATGGCTTAAGTGGCAAATGTTGCGTGCTAGATACCTGGGGAGGTTTTCCTTTGAAGATAATGGGAGTGGCTATTCTATAAGCTTGCCGCACTCAGTCCTAGTAAGCCAGGGGGTGTGGGTCAGAATATCCTGCAACTGTAGAGGCACTAGTGCAAAATAACGTTTTTAGACCGTATTATTTAGACCGGTTATTGCGGATAAGGTCTAAAAGAAACACGCGGTGGAAATTCCATAATTAAAAGCAATGTTTTAGACCAGTTGTATAAAAAACCGGTCTAAAAAATCTTATTTAGACTGGTTATATAAACACACGGTCTCAAAAACAAATTAACACCGGTTTTTTAAATAACCGGTCTTAAAAGTCAATAATTTAAGACCGGTTATTTAAACAACCGGTCTGAAAAAAAAAATTATTAAAATGAATACAAAAATCACGTTATTATTAAGATCGGTTGTTTAAATAACCGGTTTTAAAAGTCAATAATTTAAGACCGGTTATTTAAATAACAGGTCTTAAAAGTAATTTTAAGACCGGTTATTTAAATAACCGGTCTTAAAAGTCTAATATTCAAACCTAGTCGGCCGTGAAAGTTCATTTCATCAGTTATGTTTCACTTCCCCCTTTGCTTCCACCGCCGTGAACTACTCAAGTCCAATGCAGTAGGTGATATTCCGCCTTATTCTTCGGCCACCCTTCTAGTCACCACCGCCGCTTCCACCTTCTTTTCCATATTTTGTTTTCGGCGTTTGAAATACTCCCTCCTTCTCCATTCGTACGTGCCGTTACTGCGAAGAAGTCTCCATGAGTACCATCGTGAAGGGCGGCTGAGCTTCTTATTTCTCCAGCCTTTATCTCACTTCGGCGTGTTTTCCAGCCACTGCTACCCCTCTCCTCCTGCGCCTCAAGCCACGGTTCAAGTTACTTCAAACAGGTCATGTCCCCTATCTCAATGCTCCGTATAAATAGACATTGTGTATTCACTGTCTGTCCAAGAATAATCTATACTATAACTGAACTAGAAATTCAAATAGAAATGGAGAAAAAAATGACAGTTACTCTGATGGAAATTAATTGGTGAAGCTTAATTAACGGTGTCCTGAACTGGTGTGATTTGATTATTTGAGGATCAGGGTACTGATAATTGCTAGTTTTCATAGTCTCTGGATTGCTTAAGTTATTGTGTCAAATTTCCTGGCATGTATGCTTATGAATGGTTGATTAGAAAATTGTTACATAATATTCAGTTAGTTTTGAAACTAAATTTGAGAGGTGATTTGAGGTTTAGACTAAAGCAACTCTTGTGTATGTGGTCTAATTGAAGTTCTGAAATTGCTAGTGTATATTGATACATTTTCCATATTACTTGAAGAAAATGGAACATACTGCAATTATATCTTATGCGGAATTCTAATGAAGAATTCTGTTAAACTAGATAAATTGATGAGTGTAACCTTTTCATACTCTCATCATACTCCTGCCTTTTCCAGGGCAGTTAATATACAGAAGAGAAGAAAAAAAGGTGTTGAAATATATGGATCGTACTTGGATAAACGCTAAACGGACTAGTGTTGAATATGATAATGGGGTGAGGGATTTTTTGGAATTTGCTAGAAGAAATTCTGGTAATGATGATAGTGGGATGTTCTTTTGTCCTTGTGTAGAATGTCTGAATGAGAAGCAACTTAGTACTACAGATATATATACATATTTAATTTGTGAAGGATTTTGTAAGAGTTATACAGTATGGGTATGGCATGGTCAAGAAATAGAAATTTGAAGCGCAACTCAACAAGGGGGGGTCGCCTTTGATGATAATGACACGATTCTGAATGACCGGATATAAGATATTATTCATGATGTTAGAGAAGAGGCTTTTGAGCAATCATATGCATATGGTAATATGTGCAGTGATTCTGAGAAGCCGCTGTACCAGGGGTGCACAAAATACCAATTGTTGAAAGTTGTATTGAAATTGGTAAGCTTGAAAGCACGGCATGGATGGAGCGACAAGAGTTTTTTTAGAAGCATTTGAAGCCTTCAAGGACATGCGTCCAGATGATAACGTGCTGCCTTGCCGATACTAGGATGCGAAGAAAATACTGTGTCCACTAGGGATGAAGTATAAAAAGATCCATACATGCCCTAATGATTGTATATTGTATAGAAAAGAGCATACAGAGAAAGAGCAGTGTCCGATATGTGAAACCCCCAGATACAAATCAAATAAGGCCCCTACAAAAGTGTTATGGTATCTTCCTATCATACCAAGGTTGAAACGACTGTTTGCTAAAAAAATTGATGCCAAAAATTTGAGATGGATGCAGATGAGAGGATTTCTGATAGAAAGCTTTAACATCCAGCTTATTCTTCTCAGTGGAAGAAAATTGATCAGTTGTTTCCTGACTTCGGCAAAGAGCCTAGGAATCTTAGGCTCGGGCTTAGCACGAATGGCATGAATCCTTACGGTAGCCTAAGCAGTATACATAGTTTATGGCCTGTTCTGTTGGTAATTTACAACTTATCTCCTTTGTTATGTATGAAACGAAAGTACATCATGTTGTCTATGTTGATTTCGGGACCAAAACAACCCGGAAATGATATAGATGTTTACTTAGAACCCCTGATCGGAGACTTGAAAGAGTTGTGGGACGAAGGTGTCGACGTTTTTGACGCGAACAAGAAGGAGATGTTTAAAATCCGAGCCTTGATCTTTTGTACTATAAACGACTTCCCTGCTTATGGAAACTTGTCAGGATATAGCGTTAAAGGTCACAAAGCTTATCCTATTTGTGAAGAAGGCACATGCTACCATCAACTTCAACATGGAAGAAAGACAGTTTATCTTGGTCATAGGAGATTCCTTAGACGAGGCCACCCATATCGCAGATTAAAGAAGGCCTTTTTTGGTGGCCAAGAGTTTGAAGATGCTCCAGAGGCTTTGACTGGGGAGAAAGTGTATGAAAAGGTCAAAAATATCAATGTCATCTTCGGTAAGACTTCAAAGAGTCGAAATGAAAAAAATATATGGAAAAAGAGGTCTGTTTTCTTTAACCTTCCATATTGGTAGATCTTGATGTCAGACACTGTATTGATTTCATGCATGTGGAGAAAAACGTGTGTGATAGTATTGTTGGGACACTACTCAACATACAAGGAAGTTCTAAGGATGGCGTTAAGGCAAGATTAGATTTGTAAGAAATGGGAATACAGGCAGACTTACATTTGAGGCCACATGGTAAGAGAACTTTTTGTCCTCCAGCTTCTCATACTTTGTCCAAGGATGAGAAACAAAGTTTTTGTGAGTGTTTACAGGGCATCAAAGTTCCCTCAGGGTAACAGAAACTGACTGTTTCTTGGTTCCTTATGTGCATGGGTAAGAAACATCAAATTTATATTCTGAAACATCACATATAATGCTTTATATTTGCTTAACATTCATCTCTTTTTTTAAGGGATCATTGGCAATTGGTTATTATGTGTAAGGCTAGTTACACAGTGATCCTCCTCTGCTCCCTCCACTTCAAACTGGGGACTGACTTGAAGAAGACCATGAACTCGTAAGTTTTGTTTCTTTATTACCTTTTATGTGCAAAATTTGTGTGCAGAATAAGTAATCTTTGTGATTTTGATCATAGGGCTATGCGGACTTTCCTAGACGCTAAGTGTGGTAGGCATGTTCGTGACTTAAAAGACCCTATATGGATCACGCCAAAGGTTAGTACATATTTTTTTTCTTTAAGATGCGTTTTATAAGCTATGCTTTTATGCTTGCTTTGATGATATCATGTTCTGTTTCAGACCCGTAGGCAACCACCGGGCTCCAACTTATGTGGTCTTTATATGTTGAGGCAGATTTACAATATTATCAGCCTAGGCACGATTGACTTTACCGAGGAGGTAATAAATGTATATTTTAAATATTTTGTATTACTTTATTGTTTTTAAGTTAGTAAGTTAATGTTTTGTTTGGCTTCGGTGTTACACATACAGATGTTTGATCTTGCTGATCCCTTTCCTGAAGAAGATATTGATTTCATCCGCAATTGTTGTGCTGAATTCATTTATGAGCTTTTACAAGATTAGTAAGTTTTTGAATCCGATTTATGTTGTTCTAATAATACTTATGGTTTTCATATATATCTAACTTGGTTTATATCTCTGTTTAGGACAAATTCTTGGATATTGGCGATACTAGTTGGCTGTTGATTCAGGCAGGGGATCACTATTGTAAATTTTCCTCCACTTTTTTCATTTCTCTGTAAAGCTTAGGAATTTTTTCCATATAATGAGAAATATTTCTTTTCCTCCTTCTCTTTATAAGCTTTGAGATTGCAAGTTCACACAATGTCACAATTTTCCTGCGATCATTGTTTAATTGTCTTGTTGTGGTTCAAAACGCCTGATAATTATAAATTGTTAATATTGTACGGTTTCTGAGAATTGAATAAATTGATCATGTGTTATTGGTAGTCATTGGAATTGAATGTGTTTGTTTTCAATGATTTTTTTCATAATGTTCATTCTTTGATTGTTGAGAGTCGAGGATTGTAAGGGCCAAGTGTTTTTCCCTTGAACAGACTGACATTTATAGGTTCGTACCGATTACGATAACTAAGGTCATATTTAACAAAAGAAGGAAAGGGGAACTAATAAGGATTTTAGGCTTCATTATTCTATATTTGGAGCAAGTTTACATTCTGAGAAATACCAATTGTTTCTGGAAATAAAAATGTTGTTGTCACTGCTTTTGATTGTCAATATATACATATATGCATGTGTATGTAATGTGGCACAAGGGGGATGTTGTTGAATATGGCTTACTGGCTTGGGTAAGATTGAAACAAATAAAACAGAAAAAAAAACAAAATTTTTAGACCAGTTCTAAGAATAACCAGTCGTAAATATGAATTTAAGACCGGTTATTAAGAGAACCAGTGTTAAAATATTAAACTTTAAGACCGTTTCTAAATTTAACCGGTCTTAAATATATATTTAAGACCGATTATTAAGAGAACCGGTCTTAAATAAGTAAACTTTTAAGACCGGTTCTCTTAATAACCGGTCTTAAATTCATATTTAAGACCGGTTATTCTTAGAACTGGTCTTAAATTGTTATTTTTTTATACTAAAATTTCCCTACTTGTTCCGTTAGTTAAAATTTAAGACCGGTTGTTGTAGAATCGGTCTTAAAAGTTCATATTTTAGACCGGTTTTTTAACCGTTCTAAAAAGCTTAATACTTTTTAGACCAGCTGTATCAAGACCTGATCCAGAACCGGTCTAAAATATCATTTTTAACCAGTCTTAAAAGTGATTTTTGTACCGGTGAGGGCGCCCATTGAGGGTAGCTTTGCAGTTGGGCCTAGTGGGAGGGCCATTACATAACTCATGTGCCACTGTAGAGGGCGCCTATTGAGGGTAGCTCTACAGTTGGCCTAGTGAAAGGGCCATTATTCAGCAAAGATAACAGACTAAATGTCTAAAGGCCATAAGACCTAATAGGTTAGTAAATCCTTAGGTTGGGAAAGTGTGAGATGTGTTGAGAATAGAGCTGACTAGAGGCTCGAGGCAATAAGACCCAAGGTGCAAGTTTGCATAGGGGTAATGTCTCTAGGTGATAAGACCTATATATCTAAATGCTATGGTTGTTACCTAGCATGGTGACAATGGACTAATGTGTCCAGAGTATATATTTTGATTGGCAGTAAAGCCACAATACCCAGCGCTATGGTAAAGTCAGCCGTAGGGCTTGGTATGCATACAGTGTGATTCAGGAAAGTCCCGAAGAGGATGGAAAGCCTAGTATGGATATGGTAATCTGGGAGAGAATTCTAAAGAGGCATAAATGCCTAAGAAACCAAGGGTGGAGAGAATAGACTAGAGGGTCTTGATATTGAATGTTACATACAGGGTACAGTATGAATCAAAGAACTAGAATGGGAAAGATAAACTAAATGTCTAGAAATAGTTCTATGAGGTACAGATAGTACTATTTGATGTTCAAAATTTTGAGGACGAAAATTATTGAACAGAGGGAGAGCTGTAATATCCCAAATGTTGGAACAAAAGGCTTGAGATTAAGCCTGGATCAAGTGGACTGCTAAGCCCCAGTTTCGCAAATGTCCCTATGAGATATGTTTAAATTCCCTAAAAATTTCTTTATATCCTTGGGATATTAAAGAGCTTGGG
Source organism: Albizia julibrissin (assembly GCA_037074505.1). Classification (NCBI taxonomy): domain Eukaryota; kingdom Viridiplantae; phylum Streptophyta; class Magnoliopsida; order Fabales; family Fabaceae; genus Albizia; species Albizia julibrissin. The sequence goes on along the minus strand of CM073484.1, from coordinate 44,970,347 downwards.
GAATAATAAAATAAAGTGATTAGAAGTCACACATAATATAGTAAAGTGGAACACAAAGTAATTTTGCCACCGGTGAAATTCCCTACGTGGCAGTGGTGATTGTGTGACATTTTTTTATAGGTAAATGATGGTGAAAAAATATAAAACTTTCCAGAGTGAAATTATACTTATCAAGATTTAAATTTATAGGTCATATAAGTCATTTGGAGTTGTACACAAAGAGAAATGAATTTTTGAAGTTAATCCAGCAAAATTAATTATTTTCTGGGACAACATTCAAAGATTAACATTCTGAGACAACTGACCATCTAATTGGCCAAATTTTATATTTTTCCTTAAAACGAGACTCAATAAGGGTCATATAGCCTTTAGAACTACCCCAATTAGACATTTGTGTAATTAGATATGAATTTTCAAAGTTTAATGAAAATTCTGCTAGATTTGATATTATGTGCAAAAATTCAAGTTTTGAGCCAACTAGGTGCTGACACACGCCGAAACACTACCGAATCGGTGTCTTCTCTTAAAGTTCCCTTCACCAATCTTCTTCTACTCATCGTGAGCTTCATTTCTATGATTTTGGATTTTCATTTGGAGGTGGTTGGCGCTGTCTCACCTGCCGGAGTATTTTCAAAATTCCTAACCATTTGCAGAAAAGGGTAGAGGTAAGAGTAAGCTTCCTTTTTAACCGATTGATTTGATGTTTGGATGCGTATATTGGAAGTGGGGTACTGTTCATGTATATTTTAAAATGATGTTTTCAATGGCTAAAGGATGTCCAATGGATGTCTAAATAGCTAGTCATTTGATTAGGAGTAGCAAGGAAGTGATTAAGCCAAAGAAAACAAGATTAAGGTTGACTTTTGCACTAACATGTGATTATAGATTAGGATAAATAACCCTTTTTGCTTTCGCAGTCTAGCAAAACAGTGTTCACCATCAACCAGTCAATTTTGAGAATTTCTTCCAATTTATGCAGTGTTAGACAAAACAAATCTACTATTAATTCATGTCCCTTTGCGTTAATTATGCAATTCAAACAAATATTAGTTGTGATAAATTTGACACCCATGGGTGTAGGCACAACTAGATCATAAGGTAATTGATGCACACTCAGGCCTAGCCGTCTTACAATGTTATATGTAATAATGAATAACTAGTGCCCGAATCATATAATACTTGTATGTAATTACCATTAAGTAAAACCATAACTTGCATTACTTCCAGAGATTTCCTAGCTTCTTCCTATGCCATAGCAAAGACTTTTCTCTGAGTTCTCTACCTTGGCTTATCTGCCTTTGTTTCCGTGGATAATCTCTAGCAAAATGCCCTAGTTACTGACAATTATAACAGATTGGCTTCCTTGCTGGAGCACCACATGGCCTTCTAACATGATATGACCTGCTATAACTCTAACAGTTTCTATTACTAGAAGTTGTTCGGTTACTATGGCTACCAGACTGTTAAGGTTTTTTTATCATTTCCCCTATATGGTCTTCCCAGGTTCTTACATTTTTAGGAAGAACTCCCACTACTAGATGCTTCCTTATTACCACCATTTTTTCAGTATACAAATTTAGTAAATTACTTGTTGTGATACAGTACTCTTCCACTGCCTTATTAAATTTAGTGAACAACTTGAAGACTATCTTCTCTTTTAGTTTTGGCTTTAGTCCCCAAATCATCATGTCTGAAATCCAACCCTCATCTTTATGATACCTTAAGTATAAAGAGTATCGAGACAATCGGATATAGCGACCCAAGTACTCATCAAAACTTTCCTTCTCATCTTGTTGAATAGAAAGGAACTCAGTTTCATTACAATTCAGACTGATTGGTGGAAGTATTTTTCATTGAACTGCTCTTGAAATATTTCCCAGGTAATAGGAATATTTTGTGCCTACAAAATCATCTCAATATTTTTCTACCATCTATCTGCATCTCCTTCTAATTTATAGATTGCCAGTTGTGGTCATTCCAGAATCCTGAAGATTTTCTCCATACAAGATAACCAATCTTCTGCCACTTAAGGATCAAACTTCCCTTGGAAAGCAGGTGGTTGTTTCTAACAAAATCATGCTACCCAAGTATGCAAAATTTCACCCTCAACAACTGGTCTAGGTGGAGGATCCTGATCAGGGTTCTCAGGCTAATTAATTAAGCTCATTCTCCTGTCTACCAGGATATTTTCTCTTTCCCTATTCATATTTTATTTCTCGTGCACCTTTCGTAACTCGTCCATTAGATCATGTATCATTGTATGTTGCTTAGTTAACATGCCCAATATCTGCTATATTGGGTCAGGTTTAGCTCTCTAACCTCGCCTAGCACCTCTACCTCTTAGTTTTACCATCTTTATATCTCACTATATTAAAATGAGGAAGATGTAAATTTTACATAATCATAAAGGCATATTTGTCATTTCATAAAATTTTAGATATAGAAGTATTCTGAAAAGAACATACATCAGACATTTATAACAGTTTAGGGAAATTTTTTAATACTATATAGCTTATACACTACTATATAATATGTTTCTATTACATGACTTCACATGTATAAAACTTCCTAGAGGGTCACCTATCATTACATTTCCCTGGGTTGAGCACAATTAACCTTGTTGTATCGGTGTGAAAATGCTAGTACCAGCTTCAACCACTTTCGAGTATTAGCACCCCAGGATTGCCCTCATCCTAAAAAGTCGTGTCAACAGTCTTTGGAAGACTGAATACTGTAGATGAGTCATATATCAATACCGATTCATATAGTCCAATATATACTTTGTTATGTGATCTACAGACTCTATAAAACTATCTCTTGGGCCTTGTTCTATGATCTTGTACTTCTTCCAGGCCAAAAATGTAGTGTATGGGAAGAAATACAGTGTCATACAGATCTAATCATCATATGGGAACTCTATACCCAGAAATCCTTGATCCCAATATAGTGTGTCCACGTCATGCAAATATTGGGCATATTGGTCTATCGAGGTATCCCAAACACGAAGATCTCACATGTATATGCTCCTGACATATCCCTATAACTTTTGACCTGGTTGTAGGTTATGTACCATGTGCATGGGTCCAACTCTAGAACTAGTGACACTATATGGATTTGACTCCGGCTCATCAGACAGTGGCTACTCGGTATCTCCAACAGATGAACTGACTATTAGTGCTGGTCTGGGATGAGGCCCGAATACCTATAATATCCCAAATTTTGGGTTTAGAGGCTTGACAATAAGCTAGAATCTAGTAGACTACTAAGCCCAAATATAGTAAGAGTCCTACGAATGCATTCAACCACACTCAGAATAGAATTTAGATTTTGGTGTGAATTAGTCGAAAGAGAATGCCTGATTCCTTTAGAATGTGTCACGATGACATAGAACCTGACCCGGATCTAAAGGAAAAGGAAAATTGTGTTTAGAAAGAAAGGATTTGAAATCCAAAAAGTGGAAAATACTGCCAGTATGTGTTCAGTGCAGGGCAGTTAGTTTGTGTGACGCTATTAAATAGGTAAATTATGTCCAAAAATTGTAAAATTTTTCAAAATGAAAGTATACTTATCAAGATTTAATTTGATAGGTTATGAGCCATTTGGATCTGTACATAAAGAGTTATGTATTTTTGAAGTTGGCCAAGTGAAATTGGTAAGTTTCTGTGGTAGCATCTAAGAATGGTAAGTTTGGGAATTCTGAATGTCTATTTGGCTAAAGGCTATGTTTCTTATTTAAAATAGACTTAATAAGGGTCACATAGTCTTTTAAACCATAACAATTAGACATCTATAAATAAAGATATGAATTTTCAAAATTTGATGAAATTCTGACAGATTGAGTACAAGTGCGAAAATAGAAAAATTATAAGGGCAAAATGGTTAATTAGAAATAAAGCAAGGAGCCAATTATTTTTCCCTTTATTGGTAGATATTTTCTACAAAAATATTACAGGAGAAGGAAATATTTACTTGGACACAAATTATTCTAAAAGGTGAAGCATTTTTAGCCAAGTAGAAAAGTAGAAAGAAAAGTCAACAATTGCAACTTGGAAATTTTGACTAAGATACAAGTGAATTGCAAGAAGACTTAGGTAACCAAATTGTCACCTTTTAAGACATAATATTAAAAAGAAGAGGAGAGAAGGGATGAAGAATGAATTACTTAACCCAACCTACTCTAGTTAATTAACCAAGGGCTTTTTCAAGACACCACAATAAATTGACACTTCAACTTTTCTTCATTTTGAAAGTGAATTTTCAACCAAGCATTGTGTGGGCTGAGGATTCATTAAATGAAACACCATTTTACTCTTTCAAGTACTCAAAAAGTAGGCCAAGTTGCAGAAAAATAGAAAAAAGAAGAGGAAAAAGGAAAAAGAAAGAGAAAGAAACAAGTTGAAGAACATTAAGTTTCTTGAAAGGAGGTGTTTTGTGTTGTCTACAAATTACCAAAGTTGAAGAACTCAAGAACAATCCCTAGAAAGTGAAAGAGGACCATAAAGTGACAAATAAGAGGCAATGGTTGGAAAGTCAAAGTACAAGAGGAGGATGCAAAGTCCTAAAGGTGGACACATGTGGAATACTGGAAGTTACACAAGAGAATGTGATGGTGGACTGAAGATTTGAGGGTCTAGTACTGTATATTTATTAGATTTAGACACTTTGGTAGCCTTGTGTGGATACACAGCTTGTATAAGTAAACAAATGAACTAAGTTTGAGCAAAGAATCGCCCAAATTGAATTAAAGGGAAAATATGAGAATTGATGAGTAATAACAAAGTTGTGAACCACTATAGTACGCTTCTGCAAGTTTTGAAATTAAAAAAAAAAACCCACTCAACTATAGGTTTAAATCCTGTTTTGAGGTTGGGATTTGAAGAGTTATAAAAGTATCGCTTAGTGGTTCAAATTTACCATGTAAAACTTATCAAAACAAGTGTAAATATAAGGTGTTACAATATCGGCCTTGATCACACCGACTTACTTAGGGTTCACAACCTTCTCGAACCACCTTTGACTCGATATGGCCATATTGGTTGCCCTTTAGGTACCTGTTAAACCTTTGAGGGCTGATTCACTGATGGTGGTGACCTACTTCTTCGATGCCTCCTTCCGTTCAAATTTCCTGTTACTACATAATCAAGACATATTAGTACACTATTCTGTTACTGTCAGAATCATATTACTTTGATACCAAAAATGTCAAACCCCTCAATAATTTTACATTTAACAGAGTATCAATTCATAGTTTAGCAAGTATGCAGAAGTAGTATATATATATTAATACAAAGTACTTGATTATAGTTTAGGAATTCTTACAGGGTTTACACATAATAATTACAAATCCCAAAATACATAAAAGATTGCAGATAACCAACACTAAATTCTTGATCAAGATTGGAACTTCTTAGTTGCCAGTATCAACCTCCTTACCCTTGGAGCCACTTCCTCTAGCTAAATAAATTTAAATTTATATAAAGGGTGAGATATATACGAATATCAGCAGTAACATACAATCAATCATATAAATGCAATAAATAAACATGCAAAGTACAATATCATGTAACAGAAACAATCACTGTAAACTTGTTGACGTTTAGGATCAAAATAAATATTTTGTCCCTACTAGCTATACTGTGATTACTATAATATTATGGAGTAGACAACAGCTTGTCCGTACTTGCCATACTACATCAGCGGGATCCTACACTAGCTAAATAGTACTTGTACTTTTCCTATAGGGTGGTACTTGTACTTTTCCTAAAGCACAATAAGGAATTACATCAACTACCTAAACTGGGTCCCACTGGCCTGCTGGTACTTATGTTTTTCCCACACCACAGCTTTAGGAATTATAACATGCATTTCACACCACAGTATATGGCAAACAAAAAGCATATAGATAATGATATAGTGCATGAAAGATATAGTTACTACATGGAATTCCTTTCCACTATAGCCTAGCTACTCGATCTTCTAACTTTTGTCCAGCTTGGGCAAATGTCAGATCCTAAAATTCCAAATTTATAATCAATGAGTTATTATTCATTGATGCTTTATTCCAAGACTCATATAGTTGTTCATCTCTACCTAAAAATGCATAATTACTAAAATACCCTTAGGAATCCGGTCCAATTCCCTTTTTACCCAGTATAATTGTACTTTACCAAAAATTATGACACAAGCTATTACTACACAATTTTGTGTGTATAATCTATTTTTAACCTCCGTTTTATCAAAATCACACTCAATTTCAATAATTTTTCTTGACAGCCACAAAGTTAGGGTTTTATAGGTAAAATTGTCATTTCACATCCTAAAGCCCCTATACTCCATTTTCCACATGTTCCCTACACAATTTTTTATTCTAAACACAACAGAATCATCAAATCCATCAAATTCTAGCTCAGACACACCAAAATAGCCCTAAAAAGAATCTAGAACTTTTTGGAAAAATGAAGTTTTTCAATTTCCAATCAATCAAACATCTTCTTTCCACTTTTAATCACTTGTTTAACCATTTAAACACCTCTTGAACATGATTAATGATAAATTTGACAACACCTCCCCTTAGTGTTCTTGCATCCTATGTCAAAAATTTAAGACAAACCAAGCCAAACAATCAATCAAATTACCAACAATCATCATGAATCAACAAGAGAAATCAAGTTTTCAAGCTTACCTTGCTTTCTTCATCTTTCTCTCTCAAAATTATTGGCTTCCTCTCTCTTTTTTCCTTGATTTTATTCTTGCTTTGCATGATTTCAAGAAGGATATGAAGATTAGAGAAGGTTTCCATGATTTAAAGGCAAGAACATATGAATTTTGCTACTAACTTACCTTGTTTGGCTTCTTGAATTCCCTAGCTCTCTCTTATTGCTCTTGTCTTCTTCAAGCTCTCTCTCTCTCTCTCTTCTTTTCTTGTCTTGGTTGAAAATGAGGCCTTGGAAGAGCTTAATTGCTCTTAAAAATAATCATCTCTACCTCCTTACAAAATATATTATTTTATTGTAAATTCTTACACATGTCACTTACTTTTCTTCTTCTTTTTCCATGTGGCATAAAATCCTACCACATGGCATGCAAGGTGGCATAATCTTATTTTCCCCTTGCCTCTTATTCCTTTTAGGAGACTTTGGCCTCTTATTAAGGAAAAATATTGGCTTTTAATTTTTGTTAGCTAAATGACCATTTTACCCGTACATTGTCTTCAATTTTTAAACCAATTGTTGTCTTCCTTCCTCCCTTTTTGTTTAGGCCAAAATTTTCATCATTTATTGGGCCAAAAATTGTGCTCTTCCATTCTTAGTTTTAGGCCACAATATTAGGCCCTTTTTAGGACAAAAATTGAGCATTATGTCCTAATTTAGCCAAAATTTCATGTAATCTCTACTTTCAATATTTTAGCCCAATTCACAATTTTATTTCATTTAACATAATCAAATGTACAAGGAATTTTGATGAATAAAATTTGGGATATTACAATAAACACTGAAAATGCCCCTAGCTGAAATCCAAGAAATTTTAGGGAAATTTAAGTTTTATAATTTTATTCAACAAAACACCTTCTTTTCACTCTAAATCACTTCTTAAACCCTTTAATTACACTTGCCACATGATTAATCAAAATTTGGACAGTACCTCCCCATAGGGTTTATGCCTTCCAAATTACAAAACCACAACAACCAAGCCAACCAATCAACCAAAATATCAATAAAAACAACAAATCAACAAGTTAAAAAGGTTTCTTGCTTATCTCTTGATTTCTCTTATTCCTCCTCAAAACCGTGTCTCTCTCCTCCTTAATCCCTTTGATTTTCTTCTCGTTTTATGCGATTTCAAGAAGGATATGAGAATTAGAAGAGGTTTCTAATGATTTAGAGACAAAAATAAGTGAATTTTGCTTAAAACTTACCTAGTTTTGCTTCTTGATCTCTTGTCTTCTTCAAGCTTGCTCTCTCCCTCGTCTTTCTCAACTTAACTAAAATTATGGCCTTTAGGAAGAGGTAAATGACTCTTGAAATATCATCTCCCACCTCTTTAAAAATAATATTAATTTAGTGGAATTTTTCCACATTTCATGAATATTTTATTTCTTCTTTTTCCACTTAGCTACCATTGCTTCCACATGGCATAATATGTGTCTAAAATTTCATTTTCTTTCCCCTTTTATCTCTTTAGCCAACTTTGTCTTTTAATATTGAATAAAGTAAGAGCTTCTTGCTTTATTAGCCAAATGACCATTTTACCCTTACATTTCTTCAAATTTTTAATTAAATGTTGTCTTCCTTCTTCCTTTTCCTTTTTTGCTGAAATTTTGCACAAGAAATGGGGCTAAAAGTTATGCTCTTCCATTCTTAATTTTGGACTACAATATTAGGCTTTTAAGAAGACAAAACTTGGGCTGTTATGTCTTAACTTGGTCAAAATTTCATGTAATCTCTACTTCAAATAATTCGCCATTTCAAGTGCACCAAAATTCACCATTTTTTGTTCCATTTAATGCAACAAATGTATAAGGGATTTTGGTGAATAAAATTTGGGATATTACACGTAAGCGCGACTAGTCTTAAGTTGTAACAATATTTACAAAAATACCATCGGTCATAAATTTTAAACCGTCTCTGCCTATGGAGGTCTAAATGTAACTGTCTTATAGGCCTTTTTTCTATTATTGAAAAAATTAACAAAAAAGAGATTTCTGAACTTATTATTAAAATTCCAAAATGTCAAAATACTTTATCCAAGGAAGCAAAAAAATTTAAAGTCCTAAGACAGTGGAGATCTCAAGACTACTTTTCTTCACTACTACAGAATAGCTTATGTTTGACACTCCATACATAAGATTTTATTGAAACCGTTAAATATATAGAGGCAGAGGTTTGGGAATCACATATATAATTTTTTTAAAACAACCGTTAAGTGTTTAAAAACATATTTAACGGTTTTATAGTTCAACTATTATATCTTAGTTTGGTTTTTTTGGAAAAAAATTGTATCTTTTATTTGATGGGTGTTTACAAGAAAAACTGTTGAATATAGGTAATGTATATTTGACGGTCATTCAAAAAGAACCATCATATATAATATATTTAATGGTTCTTTAATAACAAACATTAAGTATACTCTTTTAAAAATACCTCCTAGACCCATTTTCGTTTAATATTTAAAACTTATAAAGTTACAAAGAGCTTACTTCTACACCTCCAATAACTCTATCTTAGCTTCTCCACTACCTTTTGGCTCCCCTCTATCTCTCCCTTGGTGGTTTTAGTCCCTTCTCCTCGGTCGTAGCTCTCCTTCATTATTCACCATTCGTGGGTTTAGTAGGCTTTAGAGCTTTTATGGGTTTGTGGGTGTACCTACAAGTGGCATATGGGTTTGTTTCTTCTTTTAAGCTTCATGGGTTTGGTGTTTAAGATCTTCTCTTCTTGCTAAATGTGAGTTCAGTTGAGTTTCTCTATTATAGTGGTTTTTCAACTCATTTTTTGGATAAAGATTTGGGTAAATAGTATGTAAAGATTGTTTTATTGAGTGATTTTGTATTTGTATAGGGTTTTGCCACTAATTTTAAGTGTTTCTTGTCACTAAAGTTGTTATTTGTTAGAATTGATTTTGGTAAAAAGTATATAAAGATTATTTTTTGGGTGATTTTGTATGTGTATAGGGTTTTGCCATTGATTTTAAGTGTTTCTTGTTACTAGAGTTGTTATTTGTTAGTATTGTTTTTGGTAAAAAGCATGTAAATATTATTTTTTTGAGTGATTTTAAGTGTTTATTGTTTCTATAGCTGTTATTTGTTAGTATTGATTTGGGTAAAGAGCATGTAAAGATTATTTTTTGTATATGCTCTAGATGGAGATTGCAAATAAAGAATGGATGTCTACTAATTATCTATTGTATAGAGTTCATATTACTATCTACAATATTGAACTTGTACAACTGTAAAGCAAAATATGGGTTAAGTAACTCATTCTTAACATAATAGCTTGCACTTTTGAGAAGAATGCTACCAGTGGGAAATGATATGCCAACAAAGACTTATGATGAAAAACAAGTGATGTGCACTGGTACTAGGTAAAAGGGGCGGCTGGCCTTAAACAGGCTAAGGCTTAAAATAGGTCAGCCCGTTTAGGCTTGAATCCAAAAAGTGTATAGATTTTGGTAGCTTGGCCCATTTAATTAAAGTCTGTGGACTAGCCTACAGGTTTTGGGCCCGTTTAGCATTTTTTTCCTTCTTATATGATTATAGACTAAAATACCTATTTAAAACATAAATATTATCAAAACTAAGTTAAAACATCAAACATTATCTGTGTTTAACAAAACACAAACACTAAGACCTAAGTCCAAACCAAAACTAATGTCCACAAGCCATAACTAGCCAACCACAACCACAAGTACACAACCACAATCAAATAAATAAGTAGGTAAAGTTATAATCATAAATAAATACTAAACAAGATGAATAACATCGTCATTTGCTTTTCCATTACCATTATCACACGTCATTAATGACATTTGATTGTGCTCTTCACTATAAGTAGGCTCCTTTTTAGCTTTAGGAGAAAAAATATCTAGTCTTTTCATTTCTTCTCCACTATCATATGCATTTGTCACTTCCATTATCTACAATAAATAATAAATCACCATCATATGTGATGGTATAGATTTTTACGGCTCGACCCATTTAGGCCTATTTAGCATTTTTTCCTTCTTAGATGCTTGAAGACTAAAAGACCTAATTTAAAGCATAAATATTATCAAAACTAAGTTAAAACATCAAACATTATTTATCTTTAACAAAACACAAACACTAAGATGTAAGTCTAACAAATCCAAACCAAAACTAATGTCCACAATCGCTAACCAGTTAACAACAACCACAGTCAAATAAATAACCAGTTAAAGTCATAATCATAAAATAAACACTAAATAATATGAATAACGTTGTCATTTTCTTCTCTATGACCATCATCACTATTAAAGTTATCAATTGCATTTGATTGTGCTTTACTAAAAGGAGTCTCCTCTTTAGCTTCAAGGTGTTATCCTTATTTAAAAATATTAATTATGCCTAAACAGGGTGGCCCTACAGTAACCCTTTTAAGGCCGTGGCCCTATAGGACTAGCCCTTTTAAGCCCAACTCTTTCTGGAGGCTCTAAATCTTAAGCCCAGCCCTTGACAGGCTCAGGCCTAATCGGGCTACCCCGACAACCTTGGGCCAATTTCCCGGCTGTAATGTACACTATTGGCTTAAGTTATGGAAAGATGAAGGCTTTCCCCAATGATTGTATTATGTTTAACTATATGTCCTCTGTGATCTTCCTTGCGCTACCAAGCGATAGGAAGAGTCTAAAGAAGGCATTATGATATTTTTCAATTATACAAACATTTAGATGTTAGTATAATAATGCAATTGATGCAAAAATTTTAAGGCGGCATATAGATGAAAGGATTCAAAACTGCATGCTTTGACATATTGCAGACACTATGGAATAGAGTCAGTTTGACTTAAAGCATCTTGACTTTGCTAAAGAAATAAGAAACCTCCACCTAGCATTAGTTACTGATAGGATAAACCCATTTGGGATGCAAAGCAATACCCACAGTACAAAGCCAGTTATGTTGTTTATATATAACCTCCCTCCATGGTTCTTGATGAAATGGAAGTATATGATGTTGTCAATTCTAATCTTAAGGCCTAGGTAACCGGGGAATGACATAGATTTATACCTTATGCCACTAATTGAAGACTTGAAGAAGTTATGGGAAAAAGGGGAGTTTGTATGTGATACTCACTAAAAAGAAATATTCAATATGAAGGCCATGCTATTTAGCACAATTAATGAATTTCCTGTATACGACAACTTGTCTGTGTACAACATTAAGGCTAACTTAGATGCTTGATTTGTAAAGAGGGTACACAGTCGATCAAGTTGAAGCATGGTATGAAAATTCCTATATGGAACATTGTAGATGTTTGCAAAAGGGTAATCCATACAACCATATGATAAAATACTTTATTAGGGAGTCAGATAAAAGGATGACACCTAAACCTTTGTCCTAACAGGTGAGTGGAAGAAAAGGTCTATTTTCTTTGATATGCTATATTGGAGTTCAATTAATATTAGACATTTTCTTGATATCATACACATTAAGAAAAATGTGTGTGAGAGTCTTTTCGTAACATTACTCTATATTTCGGTGAAGAAAAAGGATGGTGTAAATGTAAGGCTAGACATGGTTAGATGGGAATAAGGGAGGAACTGGCACCGAAGGATAGGGGATCTCATACATTATTTCACCCAGTATATTTCACACTATCTAAACAATTTCTTACTTCCGTGAAAGAACCAAAGGGTTACTCGTTAAACATTAGCAACTTTGTGTCAACGAAGGACTTGAAACTGAAGGGTCTAAAATCACATGATTGCCATGTGTTGATGAAAAAAACATTATTATGGTAGAAATACTAGGTATTTTACCTAATAAGCCGCTAGCTACGATCACAAAGCTCTATTTCTTCTTCAAGTCATTGTGCTATAGGGTGATTGGCCCCAAGAAATTGTTGAGGCTACAAACCTGAATTGTGACTATTTTGTGTGAGCTGGAGATGGTTTTCCCTCTAGACTTCTTTGACATCATGGTGTAACTAATTGTTTACTTGGTTAGAGAGGTATAATTGTGTGGCCCAATCTATATGAGATGGATGTACTCAGTCGAGCATGAGATAAAGAACTTGAAAGTGTATGTGAAAAATTGGAGCCGGCTAGAGGGTTACATTATTGAATCATACATTTGCAAAGAGGCAACTGAATTATATACCAATTATATCAAACCCCTTATTTATTTTGACATTTATCAGAATAAACAATGCATAATTTAGCGGACACACAGGAATAACATAAATATAGTGGTAATAAGTACATGATTACGTTACAATAATCTCCACAGGGCCTTGTACACAATATTTACAGGCCTTAATAATAATAAGGCTGCAGATAACCAACTGCTTCTCCTGAACTGGACCAAAACCTTTAGATGCTAGTAATTACGACTTTGCCCTTTATATTGCTTCCTTCAACTGGATAAACTATATGTTGCGAAAAGGGGTGAGATTCAAAAGAATCTCAGTAGTAACAGGCTATCAATCATATAAAATGTGATATAAAAATATGCAATGTACCACATAGTGTAAAATAATAACAACACTGTAAATATGTGTGTGCATACTGTTTAAGGTGAAATGATTATTTAGACCCCTACTTGTCTATGTACCTCAACTGGGTCCCAGACCACAGCTAGCTAATATGCTCCAAGCACTGTGTATATCATAGATGGGTCCTACTGGGTCTATAACGGCCCTCAGCAGGAACTACCTCCATCCACTGGTGCCCGCCTTGGCAAGAACTACCTCCATCCACCGGGCAGGAATTGTCCCCTCCCCAAGGGGTTTTCTTTTGCCTCCCCAGGTCTCAAACACGCTACCCTAAGGGCTAAGTAGTGGCTTAACGAGAACTTGGTAACTACTTACACCGCCGGGTGGATGGAGGTAGTTCCTGCCGGGGGCCGTTATAGGGTTGGCTGGTGCTTTTGCTTTTCCCACTAGACGGTACTTGTGCTTTTCCCGTATCTCAGCTAGATATTATGTGTTCATTACTCATATCATGAAATATGGCAACATACAACATATATACAACCACATAGTGTATGAAAGATAGAGTTACTACCTCAATTGTTCTTTCCTTATCTATTGTCTTTGATCCGGCTTGGACAAAACTAACAAATCCTAAAATTTCAAATTTACAATAAATGAGTTATTACTCATTCATATTCCAATTCTAAAATCATATAGTTGGTTATCTATTCCCTTAGAGTTCAAGGTAATTATATTTTGCCATTACTTTTTTAATTTCGCACCTTGATTAAAAGTTGTTAGAATTTTCATCAAAAACTGAAAATTCATAGCTTTATTTAGAAATGTCTAATTGTAGTGGTTCTAAAGACTATGTGACCCTTATTAATTTTAATTTTGAGAAAAAATATTATCCTTAGCCAAATGGAAGCTCAGAATTCCAAAATCATCATTTATTGGACACTGCCATAGAAACTTGCCAGTTATACTTGGTTGACTTCAAAAATACATAAGTCAGTGTACAACTCCAAATGACTTATATGAACTATCAAATTAAAACTTGATAAGTCTACTTTCATTCTAGAAAATATCACATTCATTGGACATCATTTTTCTATTCAAAAAGATCACACATCCAAACTGCTACGTAGGAAAACATACTAGCAACACGATTTATATTCCAATTTTCAATGTTTAATTCCAGTGATCCAGAATTTATAACCAGAGGCTATTCCCACACATTTTTTTGTGTAGAAAAAATGGAATCATCAAAAACATAAAATTCCAGCTCTAGACCTATGTTCTGTGCTTGGCCAGAATTTTGGAAAATAAAAGGGAATTTTTTTTCATGATTTTACTTGGTTAAACACTCCCTTTTCACTTGTAATCCCATGATTAACCACTTAAACACTTATTAATCATAATTAGGGTTAATTTGGGTAGCATATCCCCTTAGGGTTTGGCACTCCCAATCACAAAATCAAACCAATCAAAGCCACAAATCAATCAAACAACCATTAAGCAACCTTGAATCAACAAGATAACAAGGTTTAGTATAATTACATCTTTCTCTCTCTCTCTAGGCATAAAAACCATCCCTTCTCTCTTCCTTGTTGCTTTTGATTTTACTTGCTACACATGTGTTTCAAGAAGGCATAGAGATTAGAGAGAGTTTTTCATGATTTTGGAGGCATAACCACTTGAGAATCACTTGAAACCTACCTTGTTTGCTTCTTAAACACTTGCTCTTCTTTGTGTTCTTGTTTCTTCAAGATCTCTCTCTCTTGTTCTCTTTGTGTTGGCCGAAATATGCCTTATGGAAGAGGATAATGATCTCTTAATATATCCTCTTACACCTCCTTACAATTATTAATATTTTAATTGGGATTTAACACATGTTAAATTTTTGACTTTTCAACTCATTTTTACTTGGCCAAAAATGCTCCTTCTTGATTACCTTTTACCCAAGTATTTTTATCTCCCTCTTGCTTCTCTTTTTTTACTAAAAATGGCCTTTAAAGCAATGAAAAGAGCTTCTTGAAATATCATATTTCCACCTCCTCAAATAATAATATTAAATTGTTAATTAGGATGAGAAAATTGACTTTAAGCATAATCTTTTTGACCTTGTATTTAATGGCTTCCAAAGGTCACCATTTATGTTCAACTATTTATTTTCTCTTTCCTTTCCATGTTAGACAAAAATATGCTCTTGAAAAAAAGGAGATGATGATCTTATTAAATATCATCTTACACCTCCTCAAAATGTATTATTTTATTGCCAATTTATCATATGTTTATTTTACTTTTTCTTCCCTCCTTTTTACTTGGCCATAATTGCTCATTCCTTGATTAATTTGGACCAAGTATTTTATTTTCCTCTTTCCCTTCTCTTGTTGGACAAAATACTGAACTTTGGAAGAGATAAATAACTCTTAAAATATATTCTTGAATAATATACTTTTAATTGTAAAAAACCACATGATTATTTGACTTTTATGTCATCTTTTTCCATATGGCCAAAAATTCTTCCACATGTCACATATTATGGCCAAATAAATATTTTCTTCCTTTATTTCCATGTTGGCCGAAAATCAACAAATAGTTGGGCCTAAAATTTGTGTTATTCCATTATCCCATTTTGGGCTACAATAATAGGCTTTTAGGAAGACAAAAATAGAATTTCTAAGTCTTATGTTGGGCCAAAATTCGTGTGCTCACATTTTGTGTTATTTTGTCATTCCAAGTGTGCAAAATTCACCATTTCATTCCTTTTAATGCCACAAAGGTGCAAGGAATTTTGGTGACTGAAATTTGGGATGTTACAGATTACTTGAAAGATGCATGTGATATTGGCCTTCCAGTATCTCGACATGAAGAAAGAACATCTGGATAAGGGTTAATGGGAAAGAAAGTTATTGCTATCTCAAACTAATATTGGGAGCAAGCACACCTATACAAACTTCAAAACTCTTAAGAGAGTAAGGAGTATGTAGGTATTCATGTGGATGAGCTTAGGATGGTTCCCAATAGAGCATAGAGTTGGTATGCCAAAAAACATAAACAATTCACAGCATGGTTGAGCCAGTATAAATCAATAATAAAATCAAACAATGAAAATAACCAACAATGCAATATTAATATACTAGAGTAGCAACCAATCAAGGGATCTATGTTTTCCTTAATAGATATATTTTCCTTACAAATTACAACTCAATAATAATACATCTAAGTAATTTTTTGTCATAAAAACTTTAAGTAAATTGTAATATCTTAAAGAATGTTGTAAAAATACTAGATGATCTAGATGTTCATAAACTCCCAACTCTTGGCCTTTTATATCATACTCCATGACCTCTCTAATGAATAGTCTTTAGGATTTTTTATTCCTACAACTGATAATTGAATATTTATTACACTTATTTGTATCTCTTGATTAATAAATTTAGATTGTTTAGTAATAAATAATGGGCTTTTATGCTTATTTGGGCTTTGAGTGTTTTATTGGATTTAACATATTTTAATAATAAAAATTCTAGATTTACAACCATTCTCTATTTTGATCATAACTCTTGAACCAGATATTTGAATGATCTCATTCTTGTCTCATTTTTTAGATGATTCAGAGGGCAACAATTGATATGAAGACTTGAAGGGCAGATTCGGACAAGAGGATAGTCAAAACTGTAGTCAATATTATCTGTATTTTTCTGGATTTTTATTGGGCCCAAATTTTGTAATGAAGCACCATTTATTATTAATTTCCGTTTTGGGCTAAACTGGTGGGTTCTGACCCATTTGACAATTAGGTTTTTACTTTAGTTAGCTGAAAAAATAGGGAAAAACAAATTTGGGACGATTTTGGATTGAAATCAGAAGTTCTTCATTCTCTGAAAAATGTTCTTCATGTTCTTTGCGTTCTTCATTCATTTTTCTGATTTTCCAGCCATGTCCGGCTAAGTTTCTGTGATTGACCTATGGATTGAGGATTCATGTTTCCAATAAGAGGACATACTTAAACCGGTAACGTAACTCATTTCTATTTAGTCTAATCACATTCGATTTCTGGAATAGTTTGAGAATGTTTGTTTTAATATTTGGATTGGTACATCCCAAGGACACGATTCGAATCGGGTTACAGTGGTATTGTGCGATCGCACAGTAGCACGCCACGCATACAAACAGAACCTAGACGATCGTCTAGTCAAAGCATTTTCTGGACGAATGCAGAGATTTCAGTTCGTCCAGAACCAATCACGAGTTCGTTATAATCTTCGTCCGATGATGGTAGGAAACTATGAATCCCAATTCTAGGTCAGTTGTTTTAATTTGTTTGGTCTAGTTTGTTTTCGATTTCTGTCTTTAATATGAGTTTATTGTTTTTTAATAGTTTAATTAAACCCCCCCAATCGATCATTGTTCGAATGTTTTAGACTGCATGTGAATTCCGTGGGAAACGATCCAGGTTCTCTATACTGCAAATTCTTATTGAAACTGGTTATTTTGCGAGAACTCAACAATTCTCGATCAATAACTCAATGGTTACATATTGCATATTAATGAGACTTCATTTTCCTATTCATTCTATGTAACTCTTTGTTAAGGTTTGAGACCAATAAATAGAGGCTTTGTGATACACATTTTAAGCATCTAAATGAACAAGAGTTTCTCCCATTTCTCTCTAAATTATCTCTTCTTTCTTTATCTCTCTCTCATCTCAATATCTTATATTTTTCTTATTTTTATAACATGTTATCAATACAAATTGCTCTAAAGATTTGAGTTATGAGTTATTTGTAAATTAAAATGTTCTTGTGGCATATAATAATATTTTTTATTAGCTTCCCTTTACTCAATTATTCCCCTTGCCCAATTATCATGTATAATTTTAATTTTTGTTACATTTGCTACAAAGAAGTTATGTTGTTATATTATTTATCAATTTGTTCTCATATGTATGTTTCAATATAAATCATTATGTTATTTTTCTTAACACACACACACACTTATACATACATATGTAGACACACACACACACACACACACTCTCTCTCTCTCTCTCATGCACGCGCACGCGCACACACTCTCTCTCTCTCTCACATACACACGCACACACGCACGCACACACAAAAATGTCAAGCCCCTTAATATTTTGACACTTATCAGAGTCATAACGCACATTTCAGTGGGCGAACAGAAATAACATAAACATACTGATATAAAGTAATTGATTACATTACAATAATCCCCATAGAGTTTATACATGATATTTACAAATTCTAAAATAACATAAAAGAACTACAATATC
The DNA here is from genome assembly GCA_037074505.1 of Albizia julibrissin. NCBI lineage: Eukaryota > Viridiplantae > Streptophyta > Magnoliopsida > Fabales > Fabaceae > Albizia > Albizia julibrissin. The sequence continues at coordinate 44,951,900 of CM073484.1, read as the reverse complement.
TAACTTTACTACTTGAACAAGACCGAAACTCTCAGTTGCCAGTGTAAACCTCCTTACCCTTAAAAACGTTTCCTTTAGCTGAATAAATTTTAAATTTATGGAAAGGTGTGAGTTCACATGAATCTTAGTAGTAACACATAATCAATCATATAAAATGTTATAAATAAACATGCAATGCAATCATAATTGTCTATTCAACGTTCAGGAACAAATGACTATTTGTCCTTACTAGCCACACTGTGTTCACTGTTCAGGATCAAATGATTGTTTAACCCCTACTTGCTGTAATGTTTTGGAGCAGATGACTATCTGTCTGTAATCGTCTTATTACCTAAGCTGGATCCCATTGTGCTTGATGGTACTTATGCTTTTCCCATCGGGTAGTACTTTTGATTTTCCCACACCACAAGTAGGCTTTGTAACATGAAATTCATATCACAGAACATGGAAATATAAAACATATAAATAATTACATAGTGCATGAATGATAGAGTTACTACCTAAAATCCTTTTTAATGCCTAGCTAGTTTCGGTCCTCTAACTCTTTGTCTAGCTCGGGCAAATGTCAAATTCTAAAATTCCAAATTTATAATGAATGAGTTATTACTCATTCATGTCTTATTCCTAAACTCATATAGTTGGATATCTCTACTAAAAAACACATAATTACCAAAATGCCTTTAGGAATCCAATCTAATTCTATTATACCCGATATAATCGTACTTTACCAAATATTATAACTCAGGTTATTCCTATACAATTTCATGTATATAATCTATTTTTGACCTCAGTGTTGACAAAATCATACTCCATTTCCAAAAATACCCTTAGCAGCAAAATGTTAGGGTTTTAGGGGTAAAATTGTCATTTCACACCCTAAAGCCTCCATGCTCCATTTTCACCCGTTCCCTACACAATTTTTCACTTTGAACAACATGGAATCATCAAATCTATCAAAGTCTAGTCCAAACACTGAAAAAATGCTCCTAGCCGAAATCTAAACAATTTTAAGAAAATTTAAGTTTCATGATTTCATTAATCAAAACACCTTCTTTTCACCCTAAATCACTTCTTAAACCCTTTAACTACACTTCCTACATGATCAATAAAAATTTAGTTAGCACCTCCCTGTAGTTAACTACCCTAAATCACTTCTTAATCACTTCTTTTCTAGTATTTATTCATATAACCTTCAATTGCATAATTAATTTTTTTAAGTATCTTCTTTATGTATAATTGTGCAATTTATTTGTAACTTTAAGTATATGGGGTATGTGAATAAGTCTATCTTTCACGTGATCCAATGATCAAGTGAGGACCTTATTTATAAGTCTATCTTTCAAGGTAGACAAAATGGTGATTAGTCAAACGGAAAAGTAAAAGGGAAAAGATGCAACAAAAATAGTATTATATGTGAAAATTATGGACCTATAGTTCAAGTTGAAATATGAAACATATAAATATTTAAGTGAAAAAGGTTTTTACAAATTCTAGTGAAAACAATGTAATGCATGTTATTTTATGGTGAATATAATAATTTTGAATATATTACTATTCTGGTAGCATATTAAAATAAAATTAGTTGTCTTATATGTTGTTGTATATAGCCTATACATATGGCTCATTAAATAGTAAAATTTATATGAGAATCCTTGAAGGATCCAAAATGTTAGAAGCATACACAAGAAAATCATTCTATATATAAAATGTTATGTGAGTATGAAAATAATTCAAGCTAATATAATTGATTGAAAAAATATATTTGAAAATGAGTAATTTTGTATTTTACTTGACTTTTAGATCAAATTATTGAATGCCTCAATAATTTCAAAATCACATATTTTGCTATGATGATTTTGGTTTCAAAAATATATTGAATTTAACGGTCCAAATATACCTTATATTTTATGAGAATATTTATGTATCATACTAATATTGTATTTATTTTGATTTTATTGGTAAAATTTAGTTTTTGCAGGTAAACAGTGGATAACGAAAATGAGATTTGGTGTGATAGTTCTATGAACATATTATATGATATCATTTTGCCTAGAACAAGCTGAATATGTAGATGCAAGATATATCTTGTTGATTTTCATAATAATTTTCCTTTATTGTTGCCATAGCTGTAATACCCTGAATTTTAGAACTAGAGACTAGAGAATAAGCTTGAATAAAGTATACTATTAAGCCAATTTTAGTAAGAGTCCAGGAATGGATAAGAAATATAATGAAATTTATAAACCACACTCGGAATAAAGTATGAATTTTGGTGCGAATTAGTCAAAAGAAAGTACCCGATTCCTTTAGGATACGTTAGTATGACATAAAACCTAACCTGGATCCAAAGGAAAAGGGAAGTAGTTTCTAGAAAGAGTTAAGAAATAGAATTGAAAGAATTAATGGCACAAGAATTAATATTACTATAATCAAGGGCAAAAGAGTCAATTGCCACTTGATCTTGAGGTCAAAGTTAGAAGATCAATTGAACGGCTAGGATTTTCTTTTCAAAAGTAAGAAGTAATTATAAAAATATAAAAGAAAATTTTCTCTTCCTTAAGGTCACAAAAAATGTCCAAATTAAGGGGCAAAGAAAGAAGAGAATAGCTTGGTCAATTAGTCAAAGTTTGACAACTTTTCCAACTTGGAAAATTAATTACCAATAGCAAGCTAAAGTGAGGCAATTGGTCAACAATTCCTCTTTCACTTGGGAGCCCATAATTTTAGTAAAAAGAGAAGGAAAGAGGGAAACAAAAGTTAACAATTACCGTGGAGAATTTTCCATACATGGTAAATAGAATTGGCTTGTGCAAGAAGGAGAATTTGTGCCCACATATCTTTTAGAACCAATTTCGGCCAAGTATTATGGGACAAGGGAATAGAAAAATTTGATTATTTTTACTCTCTTAACTCTCTCAAAATTTGGCCAAAACCTAGAAGGAAAGAGAAAAGAAGAACACAAGTAAAGGTAAGCTCTTCTTGCTTGATTTTCACCTCCTTAACCACTTCTTTGGCTCAAATGACCTTCATGAATCTTGTTTTCCTCTTCAAGAGCTTCATTTCTATGGTCTTTTTTTTTTGAAGAGGAGGTGCTTTGAGTCATCTTGCAAGAGCAAAAGTTGGAGAATAAAAAAAAGAGCTCAAGAAAGAGCAAGAGGTGAGCTTAAGCTTCCTTTTGACCTATATTTGGTAGAACTTTTTAGCCTTGTTTGTGCTACCCTAATTTTGGCCAAATAGAGAATTTAGGGTTTCATGATGCTTTATTCATATACATGTGATTATATGATGTTTTGTAAGCATATGAACCTAATATAGTGAATAAATGGTGAATTATTGCCTTTTGACCTAATTTTTGGTTAGAATAGAGCATGAATAAGGAGCATGATTTTTCTATTTCTGAGGTCTTCAATAGATTCCTTGGGCAAAATTGTGTAGGAATAGGTTGTTGGCACACATTTTGAAAGAATGAAATTGGATTTCAAAAATTGGAATAATGCTGTCAATTAGGGTTTTATGTGTGGCAATCAGAATGTATTATACTTTTGAGTAACTGAACAAAGTCCAATGACCATGATATTTTTAAGAATAAAAGTAAACTTATCAAGCTTTAATTTGATAGGTCATATAGGTAAATTGTATTTGTATACTAAGAGTTATGTATTTTTTAAGTTAGCCAACTAAAACTAGCATGTTTCTATGATAGTGTCCAATGAATGGTAATTTTTGAATGTTGTTCGTCTAATTAGCTAAGGGCTTGAAAATAGATCTAGCCTTTGGAACCACTGTAATTGGACATGTGTACGTAAAGATATGAATTTTCAAAGTTGGTTGAAACATATGCCAGCTTTTAGTAAATGTGCGAAAATAAAAAAAAAGGTAATGACACAATGTAATTACCTAGAACTTTAAGAGTGGAAATAGCCAATTTGTGTTAGTTTGACCTTGATGGTTTTTCATTTGACTAAGTAAAGTAACCCTAATGATATGACTATATATCTAGGGCTATGAGAAGTGAAGAAAGAAAAGAATGAAAGAATTTCCAAGAAGCCTTAGTGGTTGGAAGAAAATAGGACAAGAAGAAGGACTTTGTATTTGATGTGTTTGTTGTGTACTGATTTACAGTATTGCTTTGCTTGATTATGTGAAGCATATATGAATAAATGAAGCTATATTTCTATTTTTACTATGGCCATTAAGTATATTGTATGAAACATTAAGCATGTAGAATATCATTATGTGAACATGAGCCTATATAAGGCAAGCATATCTGCACTAGCATTCATCTCACATGCATTGTCTGTATATTTGCTACTGAGATTCCCCCGAATCTCACCCTCTCCCACTAACCATATAGGTCCGTGAGTAGGATAGAGAAGAATGCTTGAAGATGAATCAGAAGAAAAGAAGATGAAGGATAGTAGGATGAAATGTAATTATTTATTTTACTGTATGTAAAATATTTGTACAAAATGAATAATAGAATGAATATGTGAATTTGAATTAAGTCGTCATTGGGATTTTTGAATCATTAAATATGAGAACAAGAATTAACTCTGATACTTGGTATGAATATCGGCTTATTAGCTTGAATTAGTTATCAACCCCAAAGAAATTACTGAATAATACTTCCCTGTACATATCTAAAGGGGTTGTAAGATGGGTCTTGCAATAATGAATAAGATAAAGGTAGAATATATTTATATTTTAACATATCTAGAAGATATGTTAGAGGAATACACTTCAGCAAAAAATTTAGTGACAATGCATCATTTATAGTTTGGTGGCTAAAAGAAATATATGCTTGAAAATACATTGGAAGTGATGTTGTCATAAAGGAAAGTAAAACTGATGTCGTTATTAGGGGAGTAAATATGATATTATCATCAAGGGGAATAGAGATCATGATGTACTCTTTTACTTACTTAAGGCTTCATCCCAAAGGTTTTTTCTGGTAAGGTTTTTAATGAGCCAACTTCAATTTGTATTGTATACTTTTTTTCCTTCACTAGGTTTTTGTCCCACTGGGTTTTTCCTTGTAAGGTTTAATGAGACACAATATTTGTTCATAGACATCTAAGGGGGAGTATTGTATATACTAGATGATGTGGATGTCCATAAAATCTATGAACACCTTATTTCATCCAGGCCCCACTTAAAAAATAAAAAAATAAAAAAGAAGAACAATTCTCCTGATGCTTCCACATCTAAATTAATAAGTAAATGACATTGATGGTGATTGGATTATAATTAAAATTCAAAAAATGATTATCATTAATGGTGATTGTCTTGCAATTGAGGTTTGTAGTAAATGGCAACTAATTTCAAAATAGTTCACTCATTGATGTTGATTGATATTTGGATTAGGAAATTTAATGTGGAGTCATTATGGAGGAAAAAATATAAATTAAAAAAAATTAAAAATATCTCTGTAATATCCCAAATTTTCTTTACCAAAATTCCTTACACATTTGTTACATTAAATAGAATAAAATGGTGAATTTTGGTACACTTGAAATGGCTAAAAATTTGAAGTAGAGGTTACATGAAATTTGATTTTTTTGTCTTCTTAAAGGCCTAATTTTGTAACCCAAAATGAAGAACAGAAGAGAACAATTCTTGGTCCAAATTATTGCTCAAATTTAGGCCAAAAAGAAAAAAGAAGAAGGAAGACAAGAATTTGATTCAAAAATTGAAGAAATGTAAAGGCAAAATGGTCATTTAGCTAATAAATCAAGAAGCTCTTATTTTCTTTATAATTAAAGGCCAAAGTTTGTCAGTAAGGAAGAAGGGAGGAGGAAATAAATATTTAGACATAAATTAAGCCATGTGGAAGTATTTGGGACCAAAAGGAAAAAAAAGAAGCAAAAAGTAAAAAATCAAGTGCAAAATTCCATTAAATAATTATTATTTTAAGGAGGTGGAAATAGATATTATAAGAGGCCATTTAACTCTTCCAAAGGATCAAAATTTTGGCCAAATAGAGAGAGAAGAGAGAGAGCACAAGTTTGAAGAACACAAGCACAAAGAGAAGAGACAAGAGATCAAGAAGGAACTGAGGAATGTTTGTAAGCAAAATTCACTTGTTCTTGTCTCTAAATCATTAGAAACCTCTTCTAATCCTTATATACTTCTTGAAATCAGTGAAGCAAGAAAAAAATCAAGGAGAAACAAGAAAGAGAAGGGACGGTTGAAGAGGAAGAAGAAAAGAATCAAGAGGTAAATCATGAAACCTTGTCTTACTTGTTGATTTGTGGTTGTTGTTGATGATTTGGTTGAATATTTGGCTTGGTTGTTGCAATTTTATGATTTGGGAGACATAAAACCTAAGGGCAGGTGCTGTCCAAATTTTGATTAATCATATGGGAAGTGTAATTAAAGGGTTTAAGAAGTAAATTAGGGTGAAAAGAAGGTTTTTAATAAATGAAAAATGAAACTCCAATTTCCCAAATTTTCTAGAATTTTGGCAAGGGGTATTTTTTATGTTTGGCTTGGAATTTGATGAATTTGATGTTCTCATTATGTTTAGAATGAAAAATTGTTTAGGGAACATGTGAAAAATGAAGTATGGAGGCCTTCGGGTGTGAAATGACAATTTTACCACTAAAACCCTAACATATGTGGCTGCAAGGGTATTTTGGGAAATGGAGTGTGATTTTGACAAAAATAGACTCTACACACAAAATTGTGTAAGCATAGCCTGGGTCATAATTTTTGGTAAAGTGTAGTTATATCGGGTATAAAGGGAATTAGACCGGATTTCTAAGGGCATTTGGGTAATTATGCATTTATGGTAGAGTTAACCAACTATGTGAATTTAGGAATAAAACATAAATGAGTTACTCATTTATCATAGATTTAGAATTTTAGGATTTGACATTTGTCCAAGCCAATCAAAGAATTAGTAGACTAAATAGCTAGACACTGGAAAGGACATTAGGTAGTAACTCTATCATCATACACTATGTGATTATTTATTTGTTTTATATTGTCATGTTCTAGAATGGATTTGAGTTTCAAAAGTTGGAATAATACTGTCAGTATGTGTTCTGTGCAAGGCAATCAATTTGCATGACATTTTTAGATAGGCAAATGATATCCAATGCTAATGAAATTTTCCAAAATGAAATTAGACTTATCAAACTTTAATTTGATAGGTTATATAAGTTATTTAGAGTTGTACAAAAAAAAGTTATATATTTTTGAAGATACCCAAGTTAAACTGGCAAGTTTTTGTGGCAGTGTCTAAAAATGGTAATTCTGGGAATTCTGAGTGTCCAGTTGGCTAAAGGCTATATTTTTCCAAAAAATTAGACTTAGTAAGGGTCACATAGCCTTTGGAACTACAACAATTATACATCTATAAATAAACATATAAATTTTCAAAATTTATTAGATTTAGACACTTTGGTAGCCTTGTGTTGCTACACAATTGTGTATGTAAATAAATGAATTAATTTTGAATAGAGAATCGCCCTAATTGAATTAAATGGAAAAGATAAGAATTAATGAGTAATAATAAAGTTGCGAACCACTAGAATATGCTTTTGTAAAATTTTAAAATTTTCAAAAAACCCACTCAACTGCAGGTTCAAATCTTGTTTTGAGGTTGGGATTTGAAAAAGCATTATAAAAGAATATCACTTAGCTATAGCTCAATGGTATCAGGATTGATAGCTTGGGTGTGTTATGCCCAGCGTCTCAAGTTCGATCCTGGGGAGGTTCTCTTGAGGGGGAATAATGGAGGTGGGCACTCCATAAGTTTGCTGCACTCTTAGGCCAGGTTGAGGGGAATGTGTGCCGGACTGCTCTCAGGCCAGGTTACAGGGAGCGAGGCCGTTAGACTTTTTCCATACCTAGACTGGGTACCTACCGGCCTTAGAGGTACTTGTGCTTTTCCCTCAAAGTGGTACTTGTGCTTTTCCCACACCAAACTCAAGAATTTACCACCATTCACATATCATTGCATAGAACATGACAAACAATGCATATTAACAATCATATAGAATATAAGAGATAGAGTTACTACCTAGACTCCTTTCCAATTGCCTAGCTACTTATCGGTCCTTTAACTTTTGTTTTGCTCGGGCAAATGTCGAATCCTAAAATTCCAAATTCTTAATAAATCAGTTATTACTCATGCATACCTTCTCCCAAAACTAATAAAGTTTGTTATCTCTACCTAAAATGCATGATTACCAAAATGCTCAAAGGGAATCTGGTCTAATTCCCTTTATACCCGGTATATTTGTACTTTTCCAAAAATTATTACCTAGGCTAATCCTACATAATTTTGTGTGTAGAATCCATTTTTGACCTCACTTTTGGCAAAATCACACTACATTTCTAGAATTACCCTTGACAGCCAAATGTTAGGTTTTAGGGGTAAATTTGTCAATTCATAACCTAAAGCCTCAAAACTCCATTTTTCACTTGTTCCTTGCACAATTTTTTCATTCTAAACATAATGAAATCATCAAATCCATGAAATAATACCTCAAACATAGCAAACAAGCCCCTGGCAGAAATTCAACAAAAATTGGGAAAATGAAATTTTATGATTTTAATCAACAAAACACCTTCATTTCCTCTAATCGCTTGTTTAACCACTAAAACATTTTCTGAACATGATTAATCAAAATTTGGGTAGTACCTTCCTTTAGGGTTCATGCATCTCAAATCAAAAAATCAAATCAATACAAGCCAATAACTCAACCACAACAACAACAACCTTGAATTCAACCAACAAACCAAGATTTATTGATTTACCTTTATTTCTACTCTCTCTTGTCTTCACAAATCTGCCACCTCTCCTTCTTCTTTTCCTTGATTTTCTTCTTGCTTTGTAAGATTTCAAGAATTATTTAAAGATTACAAGAGGTTTCCAAGAGATTAGAGACAAAAACACATAAATTTTGCAACCAAACTTATCTAGTTTGCTTCTTGATTTCCTTCTCTCTCTTCTTTGCTCTATGTCTTGAAGTTGCTCTCTCTCTCTCTCTCAGCATGTTTTGCCAAAAATATGGCCTTGTGGAAGAGTTAAATGAGCTTTTCTAGTATCATCTTCCGCCTTCTCAATTATATATTATTTTATTAGAATTTTTGTACATGTCACATTATTTTATTCCTTTTTTTTTCCATATGGCATATTAATCTTCCACATGGCATGATATGTGGAAAAATCTCATTTCCCCTTACCTCTTCCCTTCTTGATCGACTTTACATGATATTTTAGGGGAAATATTGGCTTTTTTTTTATTCAACCAAATAACTATTTTGCCCTTATATTTTCTTAAATTTTTGGAACCAATTGCCATTTCTTTTTTCCCCTTCTTTTTAGCCAAAATTTTCAATGCTTGTTGGGCCAAAAATTATGCTCTTTCAAACTAAATTTTAGGCTTTAATGTTAAGCATTTGTGAAGAAAAAAATTGGGCTTTATGTCTTTCTTGGTAAAAAAATTCACCATTTTATTCCATTGAATATAATCAAATATTCATGGATTTTTTTTGGATAAAATTTGGGGTGTTACAAAAAGCACAAGTACCACCTGGTGGGAAAAGCATAAATACCATCGACCAAATGGGACCCAGTTGAGGTTGCAAGACAAGTACAGATGGACAATTATTTGCTCTGGAACATTACAATAGGTATAAGTCAAACAATTATTTGATCCTGAACAATGTACACAGTGTGGCCAGTAGGGACAAACAATCATTTGATCCTGAATGCGAATAAATAGACATGTTTGCAATATATTTATTCGGTTATATTATATAGTGTATTACATGTTTATTTATCACATTTTATATGACTGATTGTGTGTTATGAATCTTACCCTTTTCCATAATTTTAAAATTTATTTAGCTAGACGAAGCAACTCCAAGGGCAATGAGGTAAATACCGACAACTAAGAGTTCCAATCATGTTTAAGCGTTGGTGTTGGTTATCTGTAGTTTTATATCATCTTTTAGGATTTGTAAATACCATGTATAAACCCTGTGGGGATTCCTATAATATAATCAAGTACTTTATATAAGTATGTTAATGTTAATTATGTTCACCCACTAAATTACATGTTATTACTCTGATAAATGTCAAAATATTAAAGCGGTTTGACAGTCTCTCATTTATGTTTATAATTTTAAATTAGAAAATTTCTTGTAGGGACAATATTTAAAAAAATAAATAAAAAAATTTTTTTAAAAATATCTTATTTATGTTGATAGGCTTAAATTATAAAATTACTTGTGGGATAAATAATAAAAAATTAAAACAAAAAATTTAAAAAATTATTTCATTGATTGTGAGTGGGTCAAGTTAGGAAAACTTATCAACTGAAAATACAAAAAACAATAATAAAACAACATAAATTTAAAAAATGCATTAATAAGGAAAACCCTAGGAGATATCTATTTAAGTGTGCAATATATTGAAAATTTCATGACTTTTACTACTTTGAGTATATATGAATTTACTGGTTGAACGAACCGGTGCAAGATATATGTATGTGTGTATACTTGTGTATGAAACTTGGCAATAACTCAATACACTTTAAGGCTTATTGTGGACATAAAAAATGGCACCAATTTAAGGAAGAATAAGGATGAAGGCGCCATATGGCAATGTGGGACCCATAGAAGACCTGACGCTTACCAAGGCAAAACAATGCATAGACTCAGTAGTTCCTAAAGAGGGACACATGTTGCAAAACCAGTAGCCCTATATCAAAAAGTAGTTTTATTAAAGTATCTTTTGACATTTTCCCCTAATTAGCCAATCAAATGTTGACATGTACCATTGGACATCTAATAGAAGTGGAAAAGCTCGTATAACCCACTAGTATCCAGTCCGGCCATATACTCAATTTTGTCGACTGCGGTACTAGAATCCAGATGAATCCTTCTCCCTTAACAGTTGAATTTGTGATACCTCAATCCTTTAACTACGATTAAGTATACAGAAGTGGTAATATCATGAGGGAGACCAGGATTTAAACCCAGAACACCTAACTTCTGAAAATTCTTATAAACTCTCCTCTTCATTTTTATATTAAACACCAGAGTTTGTGAACGAACCTCTACTGACCTTATATATATCATTCAACAAACACTTTTCATTAGCGAGAGGAAGTAATGACTACTAACTTCTACCATTCATTCATTTGGTTATCTTTACAACATATACACCATCTACTTCATATACAAAATCCTTAACTTAAGTATTCTCAAAATACATAAAAGACACAAAGAACTTAGACAACAGGACTAAATCCTTCAGCAACTTAGCCTCTACTCATCGTCGTTTACCTTTTCCTTGCCCTGTGAGCTTCCTCCTTGTACTGAAGATAGGTTTTTGGGGGAAAAAGGGCGAGACTCGGAGGAATCTCAGTAATAACTCGGAGGAAAAAGTCATACATACAATATAACATACAAGGCATGCTTTACACTTATCAATCAACAAAATTATCATAACATCATTTAGTGCATTTAATGCAATTCATGAACTATTCTAGCACTAGACGAGTTACTCGGCCCCAAGGGGTACCCACGTAATAGGCCCCGGGCACCTCTCTTGCAAATATGAACATTATAACTCTAGTGTCAACCCACACAAAGATAGGCCCTGGCTAATCACTCCACATAATCTAAACATGTTAGACATTTTGTGATAAAATCAAACAACACATAATGCATGCTATGTAGACGAGTTACTACCTGGTTGCTCTTCTTGTGTAACTTTTCCTACTTGGTTCAAGGTTGGGCAAGTATTAAGTCCTAAGCGGTTGTCAAGTCCTGAAATCTCCAAATACACCATAAATGAGTCATTAATAATCCATGTATCATTACAAATTAATGGCATTGGTAAGCTTAGCCTAAATGTACTAAATTACCAAAATGCCCTTAGAGACCTAGCTTACCCTTTATGTACCCGGTCTCATTCCACTTTACCAAAATTTATGACTTGGCCTATTCCTATACAATTTTGTGTGTAGAATCCATTTTTATCCTTGGATTGGTCAAAATCAAGCCCAAATGATGAAAATACCCTTGACAACCTTTAATTAAGGCTTTTAGGGGTAATTCTTTCATTTCACTTTCTGAGGCTTTTCTCACTTCGTTGTCAATATAGACCCTACACCATTTCGCCTCCTGAACCCAACAGAAGCATCAAAATTATCAAATTCCTAATCAATTTCCATGTCCAACATAGGATAGTCCAATAGGATTCCCAAAAAAGTTGTGTCGGATTCTCTTTTTCGTTAGCTTAATCACCTACTTTCTACTTATAATCAATATATTAGCTATTTAGACATTCATTGGACTTGATTTGGAGACACTTACATATTATGGTCTCTTGAGTTTTCTTAAATTATCTTATACTAAAACAACCAAAATCAAGCCAAGAACAACTCTACTAGCATCAATTAAGCAAGAGGAACAAGTTTGGGAAGTTACCTCTTGATTTCTTCAACTTTCTCTCTCCTACACATTTTTTCTCTCTCTCTCTCTAACTCTTGATTCAGTTGAAATACAAGGTTCCAAGGATAAAGAAGTGAGGAGGAGAGGTTATGGAGGGATTAGGTAGCTTCAAACACAAGGTACAAGCCTCTTACCTTAATCTTGAATGAACCCTAGATTCTTTCCTTTACTTCACTGTCTCCAGCTCTTGTTCACTCTTTTTGATCAGTTTCGTGCATGAAAATGAAGAGGAAGATAAAGGAATGATCATCTAATGAAAGGGTTTAATTAATTTGGACACTTGGCACTTCGTGATTAGTCCAAAAATGCATTTCTCTTTAATTAAAGTTCCATTCCCCTTTCCCTTCTTGTTTCAGCTGAAAATATGCATGAGAATTAAGAGAGATTATATTAATCTCCAACTATCTCATTGCTACCTTGTAACTTGTTGACCAAGTCTTTGCCTTTTGGATATTTGACCATTCTTGTCAATAATTCACCAAAATTGGTTTATTAATGATCAAGTAGTCATTTTACTCTTTTTAATTCCCATTTAACTCAAATTATTTAGAATATTATGGAAAAATAACTATTTCCCACTTTATGGCAAAATTACTGTTTTTCCCTTACATTTCATGATTTACCGAAATAAATCATTTTTCGCTCTTTTCTTTGGCTTAACCCTATTTGACACTTCAATGAGGCCATCGTTCATGTCATTTAATTTCTCCAAATTTTGGTTACAGTAACAGGCCTTTAATTGTTCATTAATTTCCTCTTTATATCCTTATTTGGCCAAATTACGTGTAACCAATGATTGGAATATTTTCCATTAATTCATATAAATTAATTCACATCATATTTCACCATTTTAATCCACTAAGTATCATAATTTCTCATACAATAAATATTGGTGAAAAGTGGGGTATTACAGAATTCGCCCAATTATGTTAAAGGGGAAATGATTATAGATTTTAAGAGGTGTACCAGGTATCCTACAAAATCGTCAATTACCCGATAATTCCTCAAAAGGAGCACCTAGCATTTTATGACATGTGCCATAATTTATTTCAAATATTTTAGACCTTTGCCTCTCTCTCTTTAAGTCAGCCAAGACCTACAATTAGTAGAAAAATTAGCGAAAATTTGGAGAATAAGAATGAGGAGAGAAGTTATTTGTGTTCTTTACGTTTTTAGTAGATTTGAAGCCCAAAATCGCGTTATCAACTTTGAAAGCCTTCATTAATCTTCTTCTACTCATCCAAAGAAACATTTCCATCTAATAATGGCTGCTCTGTATCACTAACATAGGAACTAGTTGCTAGTTCTGGTCTAGGCTGGGGTTTGTAGACTTGTTTCGGTCATTCATATTTCCTTGGGGTATGAAGTATCCTAAGGCCTCTCATACTCTGACGCGATCGTGCTTTTCATCCTTCTGAGGGATGATTCACAGATGGCAGGCATTTGCTCCTATGACATCGCCCTCTGCTCCTGATTATTGTTACAACATAATCAAGATCATATCAGTATACCATTCTGTTATTGCCAGAACCGCATGCTCTAATACCAAAAATGTCAAACCCCTCAGAAGTTAGACATTTAATAAAGTATCAACACATAGTTCAATAGGAAAACATAAATAGCATAAATATACTGATATAAAATTCTTGATTATATTACAGGAATCGTCACAAGGTTTGTACATAGTATATTACATAACCCATAAAATACATAAAAAGGTATGAGATAACCAATAAAAAATTTCTTTGAAGACTAGTCCCTTCAATTACCAACATCCACTTCCTTGCCTTTTGAGCCGTTATTCTTTGCTGAAAAAATTTTTATTTAAGGAAAGGGATGAGATTCGAAAGATAAACATGCAATGCAGTATATATGATGTAGCATATTAACAATCACATAGAATATAAGAGATAGAGTTACTGCCTTTTTCCTTTCCTAGCCTAGCTATTATCGGTGCTTAATTTATGGTTTAGCTTGGCAAATATCAAATCCTGAAATTCCAAATTGATCATAAATAAGTCTTTACTCATTTATTCCTTATTCTAAAAAATAAATAAGTTGATTATCTTTAGCAAAAAAATGTGTAATTACCAAAATGTCCCTAGAGAATCTAGTCTAATTTTCTTTATACCTAGTATAATTGTACTTTTCCAAAAATTATGACTTAGGCTATTCTTACAAAATTTCGCACTTAGAATCCATTTTTTACCTTCGTTTTATCAAAATAACATTGCATTTCCAGTTTTACCTCTTTGACCTCAGTTTAATGGAATAAAATGGTGAATTGTGATGCACATAAAATGATAAACATTCAAACGGTAGTTACATTCATCTTGGCTAAGTTAGGACACAAAGGAGAAACTCTTGTCCACTGAAAGGCCTAACATTATAACCCAAATTTGAGTATTAAAGATCACAAATCTTAGCTTAATATAAGTGTTAAAATTCAGCCAAAAAAAGGAAGAAGAGGAAGACATGAATTGTTACAATAAAACACAAAAATATAATGGCAAAATGGTAATTTGGCATAAAACAAGAAGCAATTATTTATCCCTTTTTCTCTTAATATTTTTTTCCAAATAAGGGAAAATAATTATTTGATAATAAATATATAAATTGGAGCATTTGTGGTAATAAATTGGAAAAAAATCAAAAAGAAAAAATGACATAATTACTTAATTAGAGGAAGGAATTATTGAGAATGCAAGAAACAATTTTTTATTCCCTTTTCATCTTGATTTTCGGTTAAAAATGGGAAATAAAGAGAAAATAATTTACTTGGATCACATTGATTCAAGAAGGAAAAACTATGGCCAAGTAAAAACGAGCACATGGTAAATTGTCATTAAACAATATTAAACAAAAGAAAGTAGAGATATTTCAAGAAGCCATTATCCCTTCTCTTCTTCATTAATTTTGGAGAAACAGAGAGAGAGAAGAGAGTTTGAAGAAACTTGGAATAGAAAGAAGAGCTAGGGTTCAAGAAGCAAAATCTAAGGTAAGTAAGCTTGATTTCAAGTGTTCTTGCCTTCTAACTTTATGAAAACCTCTCCTAATCTCTTCTCCATCTTGAAAACCATGTATAGAAAGAAAAATCAAGAGAGAAGAGAGAGAGAGAAAGTTGGTGCCTAGAGAGAGGAAGTTGAAGAATCCAAAGGTAATCTCAAAAACTTTGATCTTCTTGATTATTATTATGTTGTTGTGGTGGTTACTGTTGTGACTAGCTTGATTTGGTTGATTTTATGAAAGTTGGAAGATGAAACCCTAAGATGATATGTTGCTAAATGGTTAATCATGTGATTATAAGTGAAAAGAAGTGGTTAATCAAGAGAAATCAAGAAAACACAACTTCCCCTTTTAGGGTCTATATTTTGGCTATGTGCAAAACCAGGGGAAAGAGTTTGAATTTTGTAGTTTTAATGACTCTATTTTATTTATAAGGGAAAATTGTTTAGGAATACATGTTTCATAATTTTTGAATGATTGTATGTAAATATGGAATTTTTGGAAGTATAAAGGAAATGCTATTTGATTTGATTTCTGGAGGCAGTTTTGTTGTGAAATGTCAAACCTGATCCAAAAATTATGAAACTTCACTATATTAAAATATACATCTAGAGCTTTAATTTTATAGGTAGATCATAATTTTCAAACTAACAGATTAAAAGATATGGATTTTTAAATTTGAGCCCTGTTTCTGGAATATAATCTAGGACAGAGGAGGTTTGGTGAATTTCTGTGAAGGATGTGATTGTAGTAGCTAGACTTAGGTATTTTTCCATATGAGTAAACTTAAATATATTTACATATTCTTTAGAGTCAATAAATTTGAATTTCTTAGAATTAATTATGAGTAACAAAAAACTTGTCTCGCGCTAGCATGGTTTATGATTTGCATGAAAAGCACTAAATGATGTTATGATGATTTGATTGATGATTATGTATAAAGCATGCTTTGTGTGTTATCTTTTATGTTTGATTGCGTTACTACTAAGATTCCTGTGAATCTTATTCTTTTTCCCAAAAACAAATCTCCAGTACAGGGAGCGAGCTCACGGGGTAAAGAGAAGGTAAATGACAATGAGTCGAGGCCGAGCAATGGGAGAGCTTAGTCTAGGTTGTTAAATTCCTGTAATGTATTTTAAGATTTCTATGAATATTTTGAGTTGTATATGAAGTGAAGTGGAAAGATGGTATATGTGTTGTAAAATGAATTGTGCATGTGTGTGACTATGTATACCCGACAGAGGTATTGTATAATCTCTAGCATTTAGCAACTCTGATGTTTTATGTTCGGTGAGTATTAGTTAATTGGTACTCTACCGTAGTGTTGGGAAATGAGGTATCACATTTTTTGTATCAAAGCAATGGTTCTGGAAACTATGGATATTGTAGGAGTCATATAGCATAACTTTTGGCAATAGCTTGTAATTGCTAGAAATCCTCTACTTGGTTTGAGAAATTGCATAATTCATTAGTGTTGAAATGGTTGGGATGGTTTAGAATATGGGTTTGTGATATGGTGGAAGTAGTGAAAGAGTGGAGGAAATGATGGAGTTGATTTGAGGATTGTAAGGAAGTTTAAGAAGATTTAGAAGAGAATTCAGATGGGAAAACGGTTGGTGAACTCGAGTTTATCAGGCTGAACTCAAGTGCATCTCAGCCCAGAACTCGAGTGGATGGTTGAGAACTCAAGTGCATGAGGAATTTTCCAACAAATAATGTGTTTTTGGGCAGAAACTTGCTAGAGTTAAAAAATGAACTCGAGTATGCATAGCCTGAGAACTCGAGTGCCATGTGAATAACTCTAGTGCATGATGATTTCTGCTGGGCCTTGAGCTCTCGAGTAGAAACTTCTAAGCCCAAACTCATATGACTAGAGTGCAATGGAGTCTGAGAACTCAAGTGTGTATCTGAGGACATGAGTTTATGACTTCTATTTCACTCTCAGGGTTATCGGGTAGAAACTCTCATGGGTGAACTTGCGGGACTCGAGTATACTCTTAGGGTAGAACTCGAGTGCTGTGTAGTGAATTTGAGTGCATTCCTGTTGTTTCAAGTGTTGGAGCTTCTCGGGTACAAACTCGTTCCTCAGAACTTTCAGGACTCGAGTATGATATTCCATCAGAACTCGGGTGCTGACCCGTGGAATCGAGTGCAGCACTTGATGAGATCCAGAGATTTTCTGAAATGAACTTTTATTCCAGCACTCTTTAGACTCGAGTGTATGATCTGGAGAAGGACTTGAGTTTGCTCGTGTGAACTCGAGTGCGATAGTAGAGAATCAGTTGGGTTTCAGCGGTAGACCAACTAAGCTTGAGTGCAAGCTGTAGGACTCCAGTTACTAGCCAGAACTTGAGTTCATGCACCCTAAACTCGAGTGTAGTGGTGGTTTTTCTTGCATGAGTACATGAGCCTTTGTGTGATGATTTCTTTAGAAACTTAGACACATTGTGCTATGTTTAATGTAATTACTCCCTTGCAGAATATGGATCCACGCACGGTGATGTACAAGGAAGCAGGTGTAACAAGAGTAAGATGAACAGCTCGTAAGAGCATACCAACTCCTGTGGCGATCAAGAAAGAAGACGAGTCAACTAGTAAAAGATAGATGAGTTAACTAGAAAGAAGGTAGAGTTGGTGTGATTCTCAATAGAGGAGGATGTGGACTAAGGATGGCGCAGACACACAAGAAGAGTGTCAAGTAGCCAGTATACTTTGGTCCTATTGCTAAAGATGAAGCCACAGTAGTGGATAAGGATGATGTAGATCCAGAGGATAGTTTTCAACATCTAGACTCAGCTGTGGAGTCAGATGCTTTAGTGGAGAAGTTAACCCTTGATCCACATCTAAGTGAAGAGTTATGGGGGCAACTGAAGTGTTAGAGCAAGCTTTTCACCCAAGAGGGGGGGTGAAATGGGTGATTACAAAATAAACAGATACTTAAATAAAATTATAAAACTTTAAAGCACAGTTATAAGAAGGAAGAGATATCACAGAAGTTCACACAGGGGTTTATACTGGTTCGGTCTTAACTACTTGACCTACGTCTAGTCCTCAGAAATCATTCTGAGCCTTGCACTATATCTTCCAAGATTTAGTAGGTTCTTGGCACCACAGTACAATAGCAAGTTCCTCTCTTTGGACACTCGCTCCTCCTTACACAAGGTAATCACAAATCCCAACTTAAGGTTCCTCAACCTTAAGTTATCACTATTGGAAATAAAACAAGTATGACTGACAAATCCCTCTCATAGAGTATATAGATGAAAACTGAAGTACAGATGAAGAGTTGATAAGAGACGAGGCACTTATGAATGTATTGTTTGTAATGTGTTCAAGCGTTGTTCGTCGTACTTATTTTTTGAATGGCTGGACATATTATCAGTAGCTTTGAGGACCATTGTAAATTTGTCCGTTGACTCATAGTGCTTCTGATAGATGCAACAGTATCCACTTTGCACGTTGATAGTTATTTTTGAATTTCGCTGCTGCCCACGATTAGTTGTCATTTGAGTAGAGTGTTCAGTTACTTGTCATTTGGGTGGTAGTTGAGTACAACTGTAATACACTTGAGAACATTACCATTAGAAAATATTTGAATATCATCAGAGTGATGGATTCACTGGGAGTAATTTCTGAAAATCAAGGAAACCATCAGAAGTGATCTTGCTTTCACTGGAGATGGATTTCAGCAACTGAGTAACGAAATAATATGCCACATGATTTTGACAGTAATATGGAATAATTAGTAATGATTATCAATATCAAAATCTAACTAACAAAATCTGTTGATTTCTGTGGAAGTAGTTGCAAGTGGATCACAGTGACTGTCTGAGAGTAATACTGATAAAATGAAACATCACTGGAGTGAATTTGGTGTCACTGGAATTGATTTGGAAAACATTAAAATCTTCTGCAAGTGATTACAGACTTACTGGAAGTGAATATGAGATTTCATATGCCACTCGAGTGAATTTGGCATTACTGGAAGTGATTTTGTAAACAGTGATTTCTTCTTGCAGTGATTTTCAATCCACTGGAAGTGATTTAGCTAAAATAGTATATCACTCGAGTGATTCAAGATCACTGGAAGTGATTTTGCAAACAGTAAAATATTCTTGTAGTGATTTTCGTTCCACTTGAAGTGATTCTGAAAATTTTAAGGATCACTTGAGTGATCTGGTTATCACTGGAAGTGATTTTCAAAACAGTGATTTTTTCTTCCGGTGATTTCAGTTTCATTGGAAGTGATTAAGCAAAACAGTGTATCACTCGAGTGATTCAAGATCACTGGAAGTGAAATCCGGAACAGTGATTTTTCTTGTAGTGATTTTTGATTCACTGGAAGTGATCTGACGCATTACTCGAGTGATTTCACAGATCACTCGAGTGATTTTGTATTTTTCATATCACTTGAGTGATTTTTAATGATTACTCGAGTGATCTTGCTCATATCACTTTTCTCACTTCCTTTGCTGATGTATTTGTTTTAATCAAATCCAAGGACTTCTAAAACATGATTTGTTATCATGAAAATATGAAATCTAACATGAAGGATCTATATATGACGGCTTTTACGAAATTATTCACTCCCACAATGCAGTAAACAACATTCTTGGAATCAGTATAAAAGCTGTATAAGCAAAGAGAAGAGTTAGAGCTAATGATGGATGATGACATTTGGATCTGAACCACATTAGCCTATCTTCCTGATTTCACTTCTTGGGTCAAGAAGAAAAACGAAGTTGTAATCATGGGTCCCTCTTAGTTTTTACCTTTCGTTGAGCATATGATTATGTATGTGGTGATTAATATGCATAAAGAGTAAAAGATGAGAGTATGCTCAGTAAGGTAGTATGGGCTTATTTTGATGTAAATAGTAAGCCACTTATTGTACATATGACTAATTATGTTAAAGAACATGTTTCCTTTTGATATGAATACTAGGTTGTTGAGTACATATGATTGATGTATTTTGGTATATGAAACTTGGGAAGTTGTATGTACATATAAGTATTGATATGACATTGACATGATGTTCCTTCTAATAGTGAAAAGGGACATTGGGACGAGGTAGACCAAAGAAGAATATGTCACAAAATCTTGAACCTGAAAACAATCCAGAGCCTAATATGATACAACAAGTTTTTACCATGCTGGCTCAACAACAGACTATGATCCAGGACTTGCGAGAAGAAGTCCAGGAGCTAAGGGAAAGACGAAATACATATGAGGCACCCCCTAAGGGAAATAATCTGGAAGGGAATCCCCCTGATGGAAATCAACCTGAAGGGAACCAACCAGAAGGGAATACAAATAAGGAACAGTCAACTAGTGACGAGCCATCATAGTCACATGAAGTGAACATGGACATTCTTATTGTTCAAGAACCAGATGAGAATATGGTCCAATACTGGATGCCAAAGTTTATTAAGTACTAGCCTGAGGCATTCCAGGGGAGATTTAACCCGCAAGTTACAGAGAATTGGATAAATCATTTAGAAAAGATCTTCGAGGTACTCGGATGCCCGACATAGATGAGAGCCAAGATAGAAGTCTACAAGCTAGTAGGGGATGCCGATGATTGGTGAAAGAATATAGCGTCGGTATTACGTATTCAGAATATCCCTCTGACATGGGAACTGTTTCAAGAAAATTTTTATGAGAAGTATTTTCCAAGGTCGGTGAGGATTGAGAAAGAGAAAGAATTTCTGGCAATATATCAAGGTGATAATGAGACCTTTGATTCATACTTGTCTTGGTTTATCCGACTGTCTCGTTACTCCATATACTTGAATCTTAAAAATGATGAGAAGTGGAGCTCAGATATGCTCATTGGGAGATTAAAACCTGAGATGGAAGAGAAATTGGTTTCCCAATAATTCAAAAAGTTTAATAAGGCTGTGGAAGCATGCCGACTTACAGAAGGGAATTTGAAAAGGGTATAAGTTAATAAGAGTATGAGCCAGAGAGGTGGATCCAGTTTTGGAGAGACTTCACAAAAACGAAGAGGATAAGGTTTTCCGCAAAAGGGAGGCAATAAAAGGCCCTTTTGGTCTAGAAACCATGGTGGCCAAATATCCTTAGTGTCTCATATGTGTGCTCGGTGTGGTAAATCTCATCCAGGATGGTGGTGCAATGTTCCTACAAGCCAAGTAAGTTGTTATGTCTACCAGAAGCCAGGCCATTTGGAAATAAATTGTCCTTAACGAGAAGTACCACGACCTGTCGAGCCTAGACAACAAGGTCAGGGACAAGTATTTTCCTTGACTCGAGAAGAAGCGAAGGAGTCCTTAGAGCTAGTTCAAGGTAAAGTTCTTCTTAATGGTAGTGTATTGCAAGTATTATATGATTCAGGTGCTAGTCATTCTTTTATTGCCTATGACTGTGGTAAGCGCCTAGGAATGCATATCCATCAATTGCCATTTGATTTAACTGTATCTACACCAATGGGTGTTAAAACCTTGACTACTGATGTTTGCTTGAACTGTGTTATAAATTTCGAGGGACATGAGTCTACAGTGGATTTGATTTTTTTGCCACTCCAAAGACTCGAAGTTATATTGAGCTTCGACTGGCTTACGGAAAATAATGTGCTGGTAGATTATGGAAACAAGAGGATTATATATCCTACTCTGCGAGAGTTTAGCTATAGAGATGTTAGTTTGAATTTCCTCTCGTTGGCAGAAGCTACGAAATGTCTTAGAAGAGGATGTCAGGGGTATGTAGTATTCTTTTTTGTGCAAGTAGATACGAAAATGGCTCTGAAGGATATCCTAGTTGTAAGAGAGTTTCCTGAGGTGTTTCCAGATGACTTGAGTGGTACACCTCCGGAAAGAGAAGTTGAATTTGCAATCGAGATTATGCCTGGAGCGGGGTCCATATCGAAAGCTTCATATCAAATAACTCCAAATGAGATGGCTGTATTGAAAAAGAAAATTGAAGAATTGCTTGAGAAAGGGTTTATACGACCCAGTGTGTCATCGTGGGGAGCCTCAGTATTGTTGTTAAGAAGAAAGATGGAACTCTGCGATTATATATTGATTATAGGGAATTGAACAAAGTAACCGTCAAGAATAAATACCCACTTCCCTGGATTGACAATATTCTAGATCAACTATCTAGAGCGAGTGTATCCTCAAAGATTGATTTGAGGTTAGGGTATTATCAGCTGCGAGTAAAGGCAGAGGACATACTGAAGACTGCTTTTTGAACTCGGTATGGACACTATGAGTTTTTAGTGATGCCTTTTGGGGTGACCAATGCACCAGCGGTATTTATGGACTACATGAAACGTATCTTTTGTCAATATTTAGATTAGTTCGTGGTAGTCTTTATGGACGATATTCTGATATACTCTAAGAGTAGAGAAGAGCATGAGGAGTATTTGAGAATTGTGCTTGGTATTTTACGTGAGAAGCAAATCTATGCAAAGTTGAGCAAATGTGAGTTCTGGCTTGTAGAAGTCAAATTTCTTGGCTATGTGATCTCGCAAGAAGGGGTTTCAGTAGATCCTAGTAAAGTGGAAGCAGTGTTAGATTGGAAAAGGCCAGAGATTGTTGCTGAGATACGTAGTTTTATAGGTCTTGAAGGCTATTACGGAAGATTTATTTAAGATTTCTCTCGGATTACCTTGCCATTGACCAAGCTCACGCGAAAAGATCAGATGTTTGAGTGGGACAAACGTTGTGAGAGGAGCTTCATGGAGCTGAAGGAGAGGTTGACATTTGCACCAGTATTGATTATCCCTAATCCCGAGGTGACTTATGTGGTCTACAGTGATGCTAGCAAGCAGGGACTGGGATGTGTTTTGATGCAACAGGGCAGAGTGGTGGCCTATGCCTCTCGACAGCTAAAGCCTCATGAATTGAATTATGGCACACATGATCTGGAACTGGCGGCAATTGTGTTTGCATTGAAGATTTGGCAACAATACCTATATGGAGTGACTGTTGAATTATATTGCGACCATAAGAGTCTTAGATATCTGTATGATCAGAAATAGCTCAACATGAGACAACGTCGGTGGATGGAGTTGCTAAAAGACTATAACTTGGAGATTAAGTATCACCCAGGTAAAGCTAATATCGTCACTAATACCCTTAATTGTAAAGCGGTGCAGGTTGCAGTTATGATGATACAGGAAAGGAAATTGATAGAAGATTTTAGAGACCTAAATCTATCAAATCAAATCCTCTGTGCTGGCTATAGTATTAGCCGAGTGGAGAACGATTTGAAAACTGAAATTGTAGAAGCTCAAATGCAAGATGAGCGAGAGAATTCAATCAGAACTATGATTGAACGAGGAGAGACTCGAGATTTTGATATGTCACCTGGTGGATTAATTCGGTATAATCAAAGAACTTATATTCTACTGAGGGATGATCTGAGGAAGAAAATTATCGATGATGCACATAAGAGTCGTTATACTCTCCATCCAGGAATGGTAAAGATGTACCATGACTTGAAAGCTGTTTGCTGGTGGCCTGGAATAAAAAAAGGATGTGACGGAATATGTGGCACGGTGTCTTACCTGTCAAAAGGTAAAGATTGAACACTAGAGACCGCCATGATTGCTTCAAAGTCCTACAATTCTAGAATAGAAATGGGAGAGCGTGACCATAGACCTGGTAGTTGGATTACCCAAAATTCAAAATCATGATGCAATTTAGGTGATCGTTGATCGATTTACAAAGTCAGGACACTTCTTACCAATCAGTGCTAACTATTCTCCAGATAAACTGGCAGAAATTTATGTGAGGGAGATAGTGAGACTCCATGGGACGCCAAAGAGTATAATCTTCGACAAAGATCCTCAATTTACATCCAAGTTCTGGAGACCGCTCCATGATGCTTTGGGCACTCGGTTGAGTTTTAATACGGCCTATCAACCTCAAATGGATGGATAGTCAGAGAGAACCATACAGACGCTAGAAGATATGCTGAGAGCAATTGTAATGAATTTCAAAGGAAGTTGGGATCAATACCTTCCTCTTGTAGAGTTTGCTTATAACAATAGCTATCATGCAACCATTCGGATGGCTCCATATGAAGCATTGTATGGGAGGAAGTGTCAATCCCCTCTCTGTTGGACAGAGTTGTTAGAAAGAGGGTTATATGGGCTGGACATAGTAGATCAGACTACTGAGCAGATCAGAATTATCAAGCAGAGATTGCTTGCAGCCCAGAGTAAGCAGAAAAGTTATACAGGCAAACGGAAAAGACCATTGGAGTTTCAGGTCGGTGATCATGTATTTCTGAAGATATCACCTGTTACCGGTGTCGAAAGAGCAATAAAAAAAAGAAGCTAAGTCCTCACTATATTGAGCCATTTGAGATTTTGGTAAGAGTTGGACCTGTAGCATACAAGATTGCTCTACCCCTAAATCTAAGCAGATTACATGATGTGTTTCGTGTTTCCCAGTTGAAGAAGTACCAACCAGACCCTCAACACATTATTGAATATGAAGATGTGGATATGCATGATGATCTCACTTATGAGGCTGAGCCAGAACGAATCATTGATAGACAAGAAAGGCGGCTCAGACATTGAAGCATACCATTTGTGAAAGTGGTCTGGAAAGGATTATTTCCAAGGGAGGTGACTTGGGAAGCAGAAGAAGATATGCAAAGACGTTATCTGGGATTTATGCCGCAAGTAGTATAGCAAATTTCGGGGACGAAATTTATTGAATGGGGGGAGAAATTAATACCCCATTTTCACGAACACTCTTTATGTATATATTTGACATATACTTAGTGGAATAAAGTGGTGAAATGTGGCATATAAATTTATGTGAATTTATGAAAAATATGTCAATCGCCGGTTACACGTAAAATGGCCGAATAAGGATATAAAAAGGCAATTAATATGCCGATAAAGGCCTATTATTGTAACCAAAATTCAAGAAATCAAATAACATGAATGATAGCCTCAGTTAAGTATCAAAATGGGGATTAAGCCGAAGAAATGGGCGAAAAATGATTTATTTCAGTAAATCATAAAATGCAGGGGCAAAACAGTAATTTTGCCGAAAAGTGGAAAATAATTATTTTTCCTTAAATTCCCACTAATATGAGTTAAATGGAAATTAAAAAGAGTAAGATGACTACTTGATCATAAATAAATCAATTTTGGTGAATTATTCTCAAGAATGGTAAAATAGTCAAAGTCAATGACTTACTCAACAAGTTACAAGTTGGCACAATGGGATATTGGAGATTCAGATTTCCCTTATATTTCTCATGGAATTTTAGGCTGGAATAAGAGAATATGAAGAAAAATGGAATTAATTGAAGAATGATGCAATTTTAGACCAATGAAGGGATGACACTTAGCATGTTTAATTAAACCCTCCATTATATTATCATTCATTCAGCTCTTTAGCTCATCCTCACGCATGATCAAATTGAATCAGAAAGAGTGAAGAATGAGAGGTGAGAATGAGAACTGCAGTGTGAAGAGGAAGGTCTAGGGTTGCTTGGAAATTGAGGTAAGAAGCTTATACCTTGTGTCTTAAGCCACCTAATCCCTCCATGATCTCTCCTCCTCATCTCTCTACCTTTAGATTCATTAATAAGCAGCTGAATCATATGCTGAAAGGAGAGAGAGAAAATGCCCAGGAGAGAGAAAGTTGAAGAAATCAAGAGGTAACTTCCCAAACTTGTTCCTCTTACTTAATTGATGCTAGTAGAGTTATTTTTGGGTTTGATTTTGGTTCATTTGGTATAAGATAATTGAAGAAAACTCAAGAGACCATAATATGTAAGTGTCTCCAAATCAAGTCCAATGAAGGTCTAATTAGTTAATATATTGATTATAAGTAGAAAGGAGGTGATTAGGCTAAAGAAAACGAGAATCTAACACAACTTTTCTGGGAATCTATTTTCCCTTCCCTGTGTTAGATGTGGAAAATTGATAGGAATTTGATAATTTTGATGCTTCCATTAGATTTAGGAGGCCAAATTGTATAGGGTCTATGTTGACCTTGAAGTGAGAAAAGCCACAGAAAGTGAAATGACAAAATTACCCCTATTAAGCCTTATTTGGGGGCTGTGAAGGGTATTTTCGTCATTTGAGCTTGAATTTGGCCAATTCAATGTTAGAAATGGATTATACACGGGAAAATGTGTAGGAATGGCCTAAATCACGATTTTGAGAAAAATACTGATAATCAGGACCTAAGGGGTATTTTGATAATTTGGCACCATTAGGCTAAATTTACTAATATTATGAGTTTGGAAAGATGTATGGATGAGTAATAACTCATTTATGGAATTTAAAGATTTAGGATTTGACAACCGGCCTGGCCTCATTAGTTGCCCAAGCTTGAATCGAGTAGGAAAGTTGCATAGAGGTGTAACTAGGTAGTAACCGTCTTCATATGACATAGCATGCATATGTGTTGTTTGTTATCATCACAAAATGTCTAACATGTTTAGATTATGCGGGGTGATCACTCAGGGCCTATCTTTACGCGGGTTGACACTCAGGCGATAGTATTCATATTGCACGAGCGGTGCCCGGGGCCTATCTTTGCACGGGTACCCCTTGGGGCAAAAAACTTGTCTCGCGCTAGCATCGTTTATGATTTGCATGAAAAGCACTAAATGATGTTATGATGATTTGATTGATGATTATGTATAAAGCATTCTTTGTGTGTTATCTTGTATGTTTGATTGCGTTACTACTAAGATTCCTGTGAATCTTATTCTTTTTCCCAAAAACAAATCTCCAGTACAGGGAGCGAGCTCACGGGGCAAAGAGAAGGTAAATGACGATGAGTCAAGGCCGAGCAATGGGAGAGCTTAGTCTAGGTTGTTAAATTCCTGTCATGTATTTTAAGACTTATATGAATATTTTGAGTTGTATATGAAGTGAAGTGGAAAGATGGTATATGTGTTGTAAAATGAATTGTGCATGTATGTGACTATGTAAACCCGGTAGAGGTATTGTATGAAATTCTAGCATTTAGCAACTATGATATTTTATATTCGGTGAGTATTAGCTAATCGATACTCTACCGTAGTGTTGGGAAATGAGGTATCATATACATGTGTACCCTGCGTTTTTAGAGTAAATGTCGGTATGTGGTACCAAGCAGGGCCCACACTGTAATATCCCAAATTTCAGTCACAAAAATTCCTCTATATCTTAGTGGTTTTAAAGGGATAAAATGGTGAATTAAAGAGCATATTAAGAGAAACAACAAGGCAATTAGAGATCACATACAACATGGTTATTTGGTACATAAGTTAATGATGTTGCCGGTGAGTTTCTCTGTGAGGAAGTCATGTTGTGTGATACTTTTAAATAGGTACATGATGTCCAAAAATTATGAACCTTTCCAAAATTAAAGTATACATAACAGATTTAATTTGATAGGTCATACATAATTTTTGGAGTTGTACACAAGGAGATATGAATTTTTGAAATTAGTCCAGTGAAACTGGACATTTTCTATGGCAGTGTTCATAAACAAAAAATTCAGAAAATTCAGAGCTTCCATTTGGCTAAAGTTTATATTTTTTTCCCTCAAAACTAGACTTAATAAGGGTTTCATGGCCTTTATAACCACCTCAATTGGATATTTATACAATTACATATAAATTTTCAAAGTTTAATGAAAATTCTGCCAAATTTTCCATTATATGTGAAATTGGAAAGATGTAAGGGTAATTTGGTCATTTAGGCTAATAAAAATAAATAGCCAATATTTTTCCCTTTACTTGGGCACAAACTTAGTTGGAAGAAGGTAGAGATATGAGGAAATATCTTGAGAAAATATCATGAAATAAATAATGTATAAATTGTAACATGTGATATAATTAAAATAAAATAATAATTATCAAGGGACACCTAGAAAATTTCTAGAGAACTCCATAGTTCTCTATATAAAGGGCCATATTTTGCCAAGAGAGAAGAAGAGGAGAGCTAGGGAGAAAAGGAAGAAAAAGAAGAGGAACAAGGAACTAGGTAAGTAAGTAGAAATCTCTACTTATTCTTGTGTCCTAACTCATGAATCCTCTCCTTAGCCTCCTTATTCTCTTTGAATAGTTATCAAACAACCATAAACTCAAGGAAGAAAGGGAAGAGTACACGGCCAAGGAAGAAGAAGGAGGAGGGACGAGGTAAATTGTGAAAACTCTAGTATTTTTATTAAGGACTGAGTTGTGGTGGATTTCTGGCTGGTTATTTGGTTGTTTGTGAAAGTTTATGTAATTTAGGATGTCCAATTTCTAAGGGAAAATTATACCTAAATTTTCATTAATTATGTGAAAATGGTGATTAACTAGTTAAACAAGTGGAAATTAAACAAGGTGTTTTAAGGCTTGAAATCATAAAAATCCAATTTTCCCAAAAATTATATAAGTTTTGGCTAGAGCTGGAAATTGGGGAATGAGCTGGAATTTCTTGAATTTAATGGTTCTATGATGTTTATAAGGGAAAAATGTGTAGGGTTCATGTAGATTGTAAAGCATGAAAAACCCTAGAATATGAAATGACAATTTTCCCCCTAAAACCCCAAGTTAGGGTTGTTAAAGGAAAAACTATAATTTGAGCTAGAATTAGTCTGATCTGAGGTCAAAAATGGATTCTATATGTAAAAATATAAAATATTAACCTGGGTGATAATTTTGGAAAAGTACAAAAATACTGGATAAAAAGGGAATTAGACCGAGTTTCCTAGGGGCATTTTGGTAAATATGAATGAGAAATAAGTTATTTGCAATTACTTTGGAAATTTTAGAAAATTGGTAATTACCCGAGCCGGATGAAAGGTTAATGGATCGGTAGAAGCTAGGCTTTGGAAAAGAGTCCAGGTAGTAACTCTATCTCTCATATTCTATGTGAATGTCAATATGCATTGATTTGCCATGTTTTGTGCAATGTGTTGCTTGTGTGGAGGTTGGGTATGTATGGTAGATGAGCCTATGTGGTGTTGTTACCTATGGGATGTAATCACATGTGTGATTATAATGTAGTAGTTGAGGTTGCAGTTGTGTTATATATAGTATGGGTTTGATGTGATTGGTGGATATGTTGTTAAGCATGTTTTGTGCAGTATGTAAGACCCCGTCTTATTATTGATATTGCTCAGAGTAGCAATTGAATAGCTCAGTGGGCACATAGAAATAGCATAAATATACTGATATATTGAAACAATATTGCTTGATTACATACAAAAATTCCCCATAGGGGTGTACAAAATAATTACAGACCTTAAACAAATATAAAGGTCTTTAGATAACCAACGCCTCCTCTTGTACTAGCTTGGAACCTTCAGTTGCTAGAAATTACCGTTATGCCCTTTGAGTCGCTGACTGCTGCTAGAAACTTTATACATTTATGGAAAGGGTGAGATTCAGAGAATCTTAGTAGTAACATACTTTGAAACATTAGAATGTGAAAATAGATATGCTATATCATGTCATGTAAAATTATTAAAACTATGTGTACACTTGCCCAAGGCCAAATTACATGTTTGCATCTTGGTCTACTGCTACCCCTGTTGGGTCCCTAACCACAACATCACAAATTGGTGTGTCCAAGACACTAGTTCATGTTACCATGAATGACATATACAAACATAATAGGAATCACATAGTATATATAAGAAGAAGTTACTACCTAAAACGTGCCCTTTCCTTGCCTGTCAATCAGTCTAGCTCCTTCTTCGGCTAGGGCTATCGGTATATCCTAAAATTAAAAATTTAGGATAAATGA
The DNA here is from genome assembly GCA_037074505.1 of Albizia julibrissin. Classification (NCBI taxonomy): domain Eukaryota; kingdom Viridiplantae; phylum Streptophyta; class Magnoliopsida; order Fabales; family Fabaceae; genus Albizia; species Albizia julibrissin. The sequence continues at coordinate 44,921,692 of CM073484.1, read as the reverse complement.
GTTATTATTTATTCATAACTCTCATTGTGTTGGTTATCTTGACTTAAAAGTGAAAAATTACTAAAATACCCCTAGGGACCCGGTCTACGGCCGTTATACCCGGCCAAACTGTACCTCACCAAAAATTATGACTCGGGCTAATCCTACATAATTTTGCATGTAGAATTCATTTTTTGACCTTAGATTGGTCAAATTCAGGGTCAAATTATGAAATTACCCTTGATAGCCCCTAACTTAGGGTTTTGGTCATTTCACATTCTAGGGCTTTTCTCACTTCGCAGTGTGTTGGAAATCATGCCCTAGGGGCCAATAATTGTACCTTAACATTAATATTACTTGAGAATTTCTCCATATTGTTATCATATCATTTTCATGTTTATTATGATAATTGTATCCTTGGATGAACTATAAAGATTATCCTAAATGTCCCTGGTCGGTTATCTATGTGGGAACAAAGATGAAATAAGACCAGTATGACTTTGATGAGGTATAGAGATACAAATTAAAGTCTTAGGCACTTGTAGGAGTACAAGGTGCTGGACCGACCCGCTATGAGAAAGCTGCATGGATTAAGTCATAAGCTTATCAAATACATATAATCATGTCACAGTGCCCTCTGACCTGAGATCATCATAGATTCCTGCATGAGAGTTGCTAAGTTTTGACCTAGTCAAAAGTCACCTTTGACCAGGTGATGATAAAGGCTACAATCGGGCTTAGGAGTTTTCATGAAGAGGAATGTGAGTGGTCAAGATGGAATTTGTCGCTCATATTAGTGAGAGATATTACTGGGCCCCTAGATCAGTGAGTCTGAGAAATGTATGGCCATACTGTAATGGGAAGGAGTTTCCATTTCTAATTTCAGGCTACTCAAGAATCGTGAAAGTGATGGTCAAGAACAGGAGGATGACAATGTCCACGCCTCATCCTTGACCAAAATATCGTGTGACAAAAAGGGACGTGACATGGTTGTATAATAGGTTGCACACAAGAATAGCCCTACACGAGCTATGATGTCCAAATTCATTGAATCTAAGATGTGTCTAAGATTTAGTGAATACAATATTTGACCTAGGGTGGATGAATTATGTGTGTATATGTATGTGTGTGTGTGTATATATATATATATAAATTCAAAATAATAATAATAATAATGATAATTGTAGTAATATTATACAGATTATAATATTATTATAATGTGTTAGTTTTATATTTAATTTATTTGATTAATTAAATAATTAAAGCTAATACATATATCATATCTTAGATTTAATTTATAAAGATAAATTAAATCTATTGGCTCTTTATTTAGATTAAATAAATATGATAAGTTAAATATGTTTGACAGATTTAATAAAATCAGATTTATTTGATTTAATTTGAATTTCAAATTAATTAAGATTAATTTTGAGATTCCAATACGGCCTACATCAATTATAAAATTCGAAGGGCTAGAGAACCCTAGGCTGTAAGGACAATTTGGAGAGCCGCAAGAAACCCTAGAGAGGTATCTTAGAGGTGCTAGCACGCTGCCACGTTGAGACTTGTTCATGTGGATACCGGTAGAGGGAGGCGACCAGAGGTGTTAACTCCTAGAGATCGAAAGCATGAAAACCACAAAGGTACTATTCTAACTACTCGATTTAGACGTCTTTGATAGATCCGCGATTGGGATTTGAGGATTTTAAACGGTTAATTTCTTCCGTTGCATATACGAATCCCAACAGTGGCATCAGAGCCAGGTCTATTGTACTTCTAAATTGAGTTTATGTTCTTATACATGTGATATATATGTATGTTTATAAGATGCGTCCGAATATGTATCTAAGCATTCAATTTTCGTTTTTGATTATATGTGATTTTCATTTTTGATTATCTGCGAATATGTCAATAAGAAATTGTTTCGATCACATACGACATATTTCCTTCTGATTAGCGTCGTTATTCTCACGATTTTGGTTCTAGATGAGATATGAAAATAAAACTCGTATGGAGTTTCGAATAGTTTCTACGGCGTATTGAATAAGAACCGGGTCACTTGGGTCTCTAATTGAATTTTAGGGATCCGAAGCTTGAAGAAGAAGGCTAGTATGATGTCGTTTTATGTGGTCCGCTTAAGTATTCAGATCATGACATAGAACGACGTCATCTCTTCCTCTACCCAAAACGTGTAGTTTCATTAGGTCTAGAAGAGTTCTGGGCGTTAATGAAACTGGGCTGAAATTTTAAAAACTAGGCCGAAACAAAACATTTTTTAAAAACAGTTAGCGGGACTACCGTAGCTAATTGTTCGTATCGCGACATAACCTAATCAAGACATTCGTTGTTTCTTTCATATTATATGAATGATTACTTGTTCTGGTTTATTCTCCAAAGTTGTTTGGGTATGGTGAACAACATGGCTCTAGTCTTTAAAAAAGTTGTAATGTTTAAATATGGCCTGCATGCCATGCCTTTCTCTAAATATTCTCAATGTACATTCTCATCTAATCTCACTCCCCTCGTATGTTTAAACGAGGTTTCTCTTGATGTAATTTTTCTTTTTCTTATTTATTTAGAGAAGTCCTCTCATTGGCTTGGGAGGATTTTAGGTTAGGTGAGCCATGTTGTGTCACGTTTAAATTATGCTTTTGATTAGATCATAACATGCATACTTTTATATTTAGATACAACTGTGATTACATTTACATAAATGAAACTAATTAATTAAAACCCTCCGAATAAAATCTTAAGTCACAATGCCGTCAATTAATGAATACTTGTCAAAGCCTAGATCACTTAATTGTAGGTTCCACCAAAGTGGATACATTTGAGTTATCTTGGTGAGGCAAGCGTGAGTAATGGTGCTACTCACAAAATTCATTATTGTTTTGACTTAATTGAGATCATCAAAATGGTTTTGGATCTCAAGGCATTAGATGGTATTAAACATGCCGGGTCATATAATGATCGAATCCCATAAAGATCTAAGAGTTACATGTTATGTAATTGGTAAAGATGTTGCCTACCTAAATAACTTGAATTTAAGTGTCCTGCCAAAGCGGAACTAAATTTAAGCGAAATATGGATGTTAGCCCACTGATTATATTGAGGGTTGTTAACTTAGTGGGAGATTACTAATCAACTTTGCATATTTTAATTGTAGAATCATGTCGACTAGTAATACCGCTACACTATCACTGCGATCAGTCCTTGAGAACGACAAGCTTAATGGGACAAACTTTCTTGACTGGTTCAGGAACTTGAGAATTGTTCTCAAGGAGGAAAGAAAGGCGTATGTCCTTAATCAACCCATTCCTGACGAGCCTGCAGCTAATGCTCTAAGAGCTCAGAGAGATGCTTACATGAAGCATAAGGATAACTCTGTGTATATAGGATGCCTGATGCTTGCCACTATGGTTCCAGAGCTCCAGAGAGATCTGGAACATATGGAGGCATATGAGATGACTATCCATCTTAAGGAAATATTCCAGCAACAGGCAAGGCAAGAAAGGTATGAGACCATAAAGGCCCTACATTCCTGCAAGATGGCTGAAGGTGTATCAGTTAGTCCTCATGTGTTAAAGATAAAAGGCTACATTAATCACCTTGAGAGGCTTGGATTTCCTATGAGCCAGGAGTTAGCTACAGATTTGATCTTGAACTCACTCCCCGGAAAGTTATGACCAGTTTTTCATAAACTACAACATGAACAACATGGAGAAATCCATCTCTGAACTGCATAGGATGCTCAAAACGGCTGAGCAGAGCATTAAAAAAGGCCCAACACCATTTTGATGGTTCAGAAAGGAAAGGGTATGAAAAGGAAAGGCAAGGGCAAGGGAAAGGGTAATGGCTAAGGTGGTAAGACCAAAGAGTCAAACAAACCCGAACCTAAGCCTGCTGCCAAGAAGGCAAAGCCTCCAAAGAATGGAGTATGCTACTTCTGCAATGAACCTGGTCATTGGAAGAGGAACTGCAAACTCTACCTTAAAGATCTGAAAAAGAACAAGAAGGATATCGGGGCTATCTCTTCAGGTATTTATGTTATAGACATTCACTTTTCTGCTTCCTCTACATGGGTATTAGATACTGCATGTGGTTATCATATTTGTATAAATGTGTAGGGTCTCAAGGACAGTAGAAAGTTGAAGAAGGGCGAAGTGGACCTATGAGTTGGAAACTGAGCAAGAGTTGTTGTTTTAGCCGTAGGCACTTATGAATTAGTTCTGCCCAGTGGCCTTTTGTTAATTTTGAACAATTGCTTTTATGTTCCTTCTTTGAGTAGTAACATTATTTCTCTTTCTTATTTGGATAAGGAAGGTTTTACTTCCATTACTGGGAATGGTAAATGTTTTATTTATCGTAATGAAATTTTTTATGCTGATGGTGATTTACATGTTGGTCAATATTTTTTAAATTTAGAACATCCTAATAATGGAAATATCTATAACATAACTACCAAAAGGATCAGTCAAATGATTTGAATCCGACCTACCTATGGCATTATCGTCTGGGCCATATAAACGAGAAACGCATTTCTAAACTCCATCAAGATGGATTTCTTAACTCATTTGATTTTGAATCATTTGATACGTGTGAATCTTGTTTATTAGGAAAGATGACAAAGGCACCTTTTACTGGGCACAGTGAGAGGGCCACTGATTTATTGGGCCTCATACATACCGATGTATGTGGACCAATGAATATAGTTGCCAGAGGTGGTTATATGTACTTTATCACATTTATAGATGATTTTAGTAGATATGGATATATCTATCTAATGAAACATAAATCTGAATCTTTTGAAATGTTCAAAATATTCCAAAATGAAGTACAAAACCAACTTGGCAAAACAATTAAAGCACTTTGATCTGATCAGGTGGTGAATATTTGAGCCAAGAGTTTATTGACCATCTTAGGAGTTGTGGAATAATCTCACAACTCACTCCTCTAGGAACACCACAATGGAATGGGGTTTCTGAGCGGAGGAATCGAACACTATTAAATATGGTTCGATCTATGATGAGTCAAACAGATCTTCCACCATCCTTTTGGGGTCATGCCCTAGAGACTACTGCGTTCACACTAAATAGTGTTCCATCTAAGGCAGTTGAAAAGACACCATATGAGATATGGACTGGGAAGAAACCTAGTTTGTCTTTTCTCAAAATTTGGGGATGTGAGGTTTACGTTAAACAACAAGCCTCTGATAAATTATCGCATAGATCCTCAAAATGCCTTTTTATGGGGTATCCTAAAGAAATGAAGGGATACTATATCTACAATCCCACCGATCGCAAAGTGTTTGTTATCTGAAATGGTATCTTTCTAGAAAGAGAATTTATCTCTAAGAGAACTAGTAGGAGCAAGGTAAATCTTGAAGAATTTCAAGACTTACAAGATAGCACAGAACCATAGATGGAAAATAGAGAAGACTCACAATAGGTTGTTGAGCCTCCTCATGTAACATAAGGCCCATGAAGGTCTGATAGGATACGGCAACAACCTCAGAGATATGGATTTTTGGTTATTGGAAGTCGTGATATGTTGTTCATTGAACACAATGAGCCAACCACTTATCAAGAAGCCATAATAGGACCAAACTCTGACAAATGGCTAATTTCTATGAAGTCTGAAATGCAATCCATGTACGACAATCAGGTATGGACCTTGGTTGATCCATCCGAAGGTGTAAAAACCATTGGGTGCAAGTGGGTTTTTAAAGAAAAAATTGATGTGGATGGAAAAGTAAATGTCTTCAAGACACAACTGGTTGCAAAAGGATTTACTTAAAATCATGGTGTAGACTATGATGAAACCTTTTCCCCAGTTGCAATGGCCAGATCAATCAGAATCCTTCTTTCCGTTGCAGCATATTATGACTATGAAATATGGCAGATGGACATCAAACAGCCTTCCTTAATGGAAAGCTCCTTAAGGATGTGTACATGACACAACCTGAAGGTTTCGTGCATCCAAAGGACTCTGGTAAAGTATGCAAGCTTCAAAGATCCATTTATGGATTGAAGCAAGCATCTCGGAGCTGGAACCATCATTTTGATGAAGTAGTCAAAGAGTTTGGATTCATTCAAAACATTGATGAACCTTGTGTTTACAAGAAGGTTAGTAGGAGTATAGTTGTATGTCTAGTGCTTTATGTAGATGACATCCTACTCATTAGGAATGACATTCCTACCTTGCAAAGTGTCAAGTCTTGGTTAGGAAAGTCTTTCTCAATGAAAGACTTAGGTAAAGCCACTTACATTCTAGGGATCAGGATCTATAGAGATAGATCCAAGAGGCTAATAGGCCTAAGTCAGAGCACATACATAGACAAGATACTGCATAGATTTAGTATGCAGGATTCAAAACGGGGTTACATGCCCATGTCTCATGGCATCCATCTTAGCAAAGATCTGTGTCCTAGTACACCTGATCAAAGAGATCACATGAGTAAGGTTCCATATGCCTCCACCATTGGATCCATCATGTATGCTATGCTATGTACTCGACCGGATGTCTCATTTGCCTTAAGTATGACCAGCAGATATCAACAAGATCCTGGTGAGGGTCATTGGACTGCTGTCAAGAATATTCTAAACTACTTAAGAATGACTAAGGACTTATTCTTAGCATAAGGTGGATTGGATGTTGAGCTCTGTGTAACTGGTTACACAAATGCGAGTTTCCAAACTGACCAAGATGATCTCAAATCATAGTCTGGATATATATTCCTTTTGAATGGTGGTGTGGTAAGCTGGAAGAGCTCTAAGTAGAGTACTGTAGCAGATTCTGCAATAGAAGCTGAGTATATAGCAGCATTAGAGGCAGCTAAGGAAGCCATTTGGATCCAAAAGTTCACTACTGAACTAGGGGTGGTACCCACCATCTCAAATACAATAGATTTGTTATGTGACAATAGCGGTGCTATTGCACAGGCCAAGGAGCCTAAGTCACACCAAAGGACCAAGCATATACTCAGGCGATTTCATCTTATCAGAGAAATCAATGATAGAGGTGATATAAAAATATGCAAAGTACCAAGAGAAGACAATGCTGCTGATCCTCTCACCAAGCCGCTTGCGCAGGAAAAACATGAGCGTTATGTTAGGACAATGGGAATTAGGCAAATTAATGATTGTACCTAGTGCAAGTAGGAGGATGTTGGAAATTGTGCCCTAGGGGCCAATCATTGTACCTTAAACATTATTGTTATTTAAGAATTTCTTCATATTGTTATCATATCGTTTGCATGTTTATTATAATAATTGTATCCTTGGATGAACTATAAAGATTATCCTAAATGTCCCTGGTCGGTTATCTATGCGGGAGCAAAGATGAAATAAGACCAGTATGACTTTGATGAGGTATAGAGATACAAATCAAAGTCTTAGGCACTTGTAGGAGTACAAGGTGCTGGACCGACCCGCTATGAGAAAGCTGCATGGATTAAGCCATAAGCTTATCTCATACATATAATCATGTCACAGTGCCCTCTGACCTGAGATCATCATAGATTACTGCATGAGAGTTGCTAAGTTTTGACCTAGTCAAAAGTCACCTTTGACTGGGTGATGATAAAGGCTACAATCGGGCTTAGGAGTTTTCATGAAGAGGAATGTGAGTGGTCAAGATGGAATTTGTCGCTCACATTAGTGAGAGATATTACTGGGCTGCTCAATTAGTGAGTCTGAGAAATGTATGGCCATACTGTAATGGGAAGGAGTTTCCATTTCTAATTTCAGGCTACTCAAGAATCGAGAAAGTGATGGTCAGGAACAGGAGGATGACAATGTCCACGCCTCATCCTTGACCAAAATATCATGTGACAAAAAGGGACGTGACATGGTTGTATAATAGGTTGCATTGTATCATCGATCCTCATGTGAATTGGGTAGTCGCAATGTCTTGTTAGAGGCCGCTTGCGACTTGTAGGCTAGAACATGTTTTGGCCTACTGCCAACTTCATGTGGGCTTACAGGGTCGCAACAAGAATAGCCCAACACGAGCTATGATGTCCAAATTCATTGAGTCTAAGATGTGTCTAAGATTCAATGAATACAATATTTGACCTAGGGTGGATGAATTATGTGTGTGTGTGTGTTTGTATATATATAAAAATTCAAAAAAAATAAAAATAATGATAATTGTAGTAATATTATACAGATTATAATATTATTATAAGGTGTTAGTTTTATGTTTAATTTATTTGATTAATTAAATAATTAAAGCTAATACATATATCATATCTTAGATTTAATTTATAAAGATAAATTAAATCTATTGGCTCTTTATTTAGATTAAATAAATATGATAAATTAAATCTGCTTGACAGATTTAATCAAATTAGATTTATTTGATTTAATTTGAATTTTAAATTAATTAAGATTAATTTTGAGATTCCAATACGGCCTACATCAATTATAAAATTCGAAGGGCTAGAGAACCCTAGTTTGTACGAACAATTTGGAGATCTGCAAGAAACCCTAGAGAGGCATCTTAAAGGCGCTAGCACGCTGCTGCGTTGAGACTTGTTCGTGTAGATACCGGTAGAGGGAGGCGACCAAAGGTGTTTACTCCTAGAGATCGAAAGCACGAAAACCACAAAGATACTGTTCTAACTACTTGATTTTGACGTCTTTGATAGATCCGCGATTGGCATTCGAGGATTTTAAACGGTTAATTTCTTTCTTCAGCGTATACGAATCCCAACACAGTGTACATGAAGCCTACACAATTTTTCCTTCTAAACTTAATGGAATCATCAAATTGATGAAATTTCATACAAAAAAGGATGAAAATTCCCCTTGACCAAGTCTGAAAAATTAAGGGAAAATGTTGTTTCTTGATTTTAAATCCATAAACCTCCTTCTTTTCACCTTTAATCACATGTTTAATCACTTAAACACCTTTCCCCCATGATTTTTAGAAAATTGGGCAGTATAACCCCTTAGAGTTTAAGCTTCTCAAAATCACAAACCATGCGAAAAGAACCACAACAACAACAACCAAGAATCATCAAGAATTAATGGATGAACGAAATGAATAATGGATGAAGGAGGAAATAGCTTTTTGTAATATATCTCAAGTTGCTTTATTATGTGTTAGCTTGTGATTGGTCATTATTTTCTTTATCTCTTCTTCTTGCTTTAATATTCATTGAATGAATATTTCTCTTGCTTACCCCTTTTTGCTGACCAAAATGTCAAGGGGAATAAGAAATAATTGAATGCCACTTGCATCATCTATTCTTCTTTTTTAGATAGTAACATGTATGTGCTTGGTTCTAATTGGCTCTTGCTTTTCTTTTGCTTAAATTAAATATAGGTTACATAAATTATTTCCCTTTCTTGCTCCCTACTTCAGCCAATATTTATCTCAATTAAAGGGAAAAACAAATGGCTGATTGCTTTATTGGTCAAATGACCATTTTGCCTATACATTTTTGTGATTTTCGCATATGCTGGAAAACTGGGTAGAATTTTCACCGAACTTTGAAAATTCATATCTAATTGTATAGACATCTAATTGGGGTGGTTCTAAAGGCTATATGACCCTTGATAAGTATAGTTTTAAGGGAAAATATAAGATTTGGCCAATTGGCTCAACATTCCCAAAATTATTGTATTTGGACGCTGCCTCTAAAATTTTTCAGTTTTATTGGGCTAAATTCAAAAATACATAACTCCTTGTGTAAAGCTATAAACAATCCATATAACCTATCAAATTAAAGCTTGATAAGTCTACTTTTATTTTGGAAAGTTTCAGAATTTTTTGATATCATTTGCCCATTTAAAAATGTCACACTACAAGACTGCCTCACAGGAAAATTCACTGGTGGAAAATCTCATTTGTCATAATTTATGCTTCCACATCATTGTGTTATGTTTGACCTCTAATTGCCTTGTTTTATCATTTCTTGTGCTCTCTAATTTTCCATTCAATTCCCTTTAATTTTAGGGAATAAGATTATTCCTTACTGGGGTACTTGCTAAACCGGGGCTTAGTAGTCCACTTATTTTAGGCTTATTCTCAAGCCTCTAGTCCCATAATTTAGGGTGTTACAAATATATTTGTCAAACGCCTCAATATTTTGACATTTATCAAAGTATTAATGCGCAGTTCAATGGGCATATAGAAATAGTACATTATACTGATACAAAATTTCTTGATTACATTAAAGGAATTTCCCCACAGGGTTTGTACATGGTACAATACATAGCTAATATAAAGAAGGACTATCAGATAACCAATGCAGAAATTCTTAAACTAGCCTTGGACCTTCACTTGCCAATATTCGCTTCTTTGCCCTTTGAGCTGTTTCCACTTACTGAGATAAATTTTAAATTTATGGAAAGGGGTGAGATTCAAATGAATCTCAGTATTAACAGATAATCAATCATATAAAATGTGAAAAGTAAACATACAATGCAAGCATTTATCATGATGCAGTAATCATGCACATGTCTAATAATGCTCAGGAACAAAATGATGATTTTATCCTGGTCAAAATGATTATCCATTACTAGTGTAATACCCCACTTTTTCTCCAATATTCCCTACATGTATATTTATGATATTTAGTGGAATAAAATGGTGAATTGTGATGTGTATGAATTTACAGAAAATGGCAATCGCTGGTTACATATAATTTGGCCAAAGAAGGACACATAAAGGCAATTAATGTCCACTTATAGGCCTACTATTGTAACCAAAATGTGAGAAATTGAATGACATGAATAGTGGCCTCCAAAGGAAAGAAGCAAGAAATGATTTATTTCGGTAAATTATGAAATGTAAGGGCAAAATGGTAATTTTTCCACAAAATAAGAAAATAAATATTTTTCTTCAATATTCCCAATAATTTTAGTTAAATGAAAATTAAAAAGAGGAAATTGACTATTTGGTAATTAATAAGCTTATTTTGGCAAATTATTATCAAGAAATGTCAAATAGTCAAGAAGTCAAAAGTCCAAAAAGTCTACAAATTGCAAGATGGCATTAGGAATTTAAAATAATAATTTTCTCCTAATTCTTATTAGATATACGGTGGATGAAGAAGAGGAAAAAGGGAAAATGAATTGTGTAGGAAAATTTGATTTAAAAAGGAAATTTTGGACCAATATAGGATGTAGCCATATGTAAAGTAACTATGACTAATGCATTAATGCCACAATTCTTCATTTCAGAAAAGAGGAAAAGAGAGAGCTGAACGGGAAGGAGCAAGAAGCATACCAAAGCTTAGGTTTCTTCCAAAATTCAAGGTAAGGAGCATGTATACTTGAGGTTTAAGCTTCCAAATCATGTAGGAACCTCTACTAACCTCTTCTCCTCCTTAAAAACCATGATTAGCAAGCTACATCAAAGGTGTAGAGAGAGAGAGGGCTGAGAAATTTTAGAGAGAGAAACCACAAGAATCAAAGGTAAGCTTCAAGATCTTGCTTCCTTATATATACCTTTGTTGTTGTTGGCTTGAAATTAATTGTTTTGTGAAGATTGGATGATAAAAATCTAAGGGGTACTAATGCTCAAATTTCTTCTAATCATGTGTAATGAGTGTTTAAGTAGCTAATAATTTGATTAGGAGTAGCAAGGAAGTGATTAAGCATGAGAAAACGAGAAAACAACAAACTTTTTCTGAGAACCTCAATTTTCTGCCTATACTGTGATATGATAAAGATGAAAGAATTTGGTAATTTTGATGATTCCATTGGCTTTAAAAGGAAAAATTGTGTAGTTATACAAGTATTCATGATTTTTGGATGCTTGTATATGGATTTGGGAATTTATAAGTAAGATTGTTCAAAGTGTTAATCTACCCTATTTGAAGCACTGTTATTGTGTGTGATAATTCAAAAGTTAAAACTTTTCTAAAAATGTCCATAATTAAATTATAGACATAGATATTTAATTTGATAGGTATTTTTTAATTTTCAGATAAGTACATTGGGAGATATGAATTTTTGAATCAGTCCTGTTTCTGGAATGTAATATGGAACATGGTGAGTTTGGAAAAATTTTGGAAATTTTTTGGCTGTGATAGCTATAATTGAGTATTTTATGTGAAACAAGACTGAAATTTATTTACATATAATTTGGAACCACTCAATTTGGAGTTCCCTAGAATTAATGGTGAATTTTTGAAGTTATGCCTGATTGCTGGAAAGAAATCTAGAATAGTGGTTTTTAATGAATTTCTAGGAATGATTTGTCTACATTGGGAACACCTAACTATTTTTCCTCAAATTTACATTGATAGATATTCATTTATACTTTAGAATCAGTTAAATTGGATTTTTTTAGAATTAATCATGAATTTCCAAAGTTGACTGAAAAATCTGCCAGTTTCTGAAAAACAGTGAAATTGCACTCTACAGAATTATATTATGCAGAAATTGTTATAACTACCTTAGATAACCAACAAAATTTTATTTAAAGGTAGTAATAGTGCAAGTAATAACTAGCTACTTGTAACTCTAATTTTGATAAGGACTAGAACTTGCTTGAGCTCAAAGAAACAGGTTGGTATTACCCAAAGGAAGCGACCAGGTAGTAACTTGTGTTTCGTACATTTATAATATACATTGTATGTTGTGTGAAATCATCATGAGTTGTTTGACACGTTTTGGTTATGTGAAGTGGTTGCCCGGGGCCTTTCTGTGCGGATGGACGCTCGAGCCAATAACGTTCTGTAATGTATGAGCAGGTGCCTGAAGCCTATTGCGCGGGTATCCCTTGGGACCTTTAATATACCTAGCGCTATGGTTGTTTATAAACTGCATGTAATGCACTGAATGTTGTTGTGATAATTATGTTGTATGATGACTGTGTAGTATGCTTTGTGATGTTATATCTGTATGATTGACATACTGTTACTACTGAGATTCTTTTAAATCTTACTCTTTTTCATAAACCATCTACAGTTTAGGGAGATAGCTCAAGGGGCAAGAATAAGATAAATGCAAATGACTAGAGGCTGGAACGTGGAAGATTATAGTTTTGTTGGTTGTCTGTTTCTTGTACTTAGATATTTTGGATATATATATATAGTATAAATAGCCTGTAACTCTAACATGTTATACTAGTGAAACTGGTAATGTCGGTAGACTAGGAAAGGAACAATTTAGCTTTAGATTAGGACATCAGATACAAGTTCTTAAGTTGCTCTTACAATTCATGATTTGGGTGTGGGTCAAAGGCTAAATTCTCTATTGGAGCATTTGACTTTACATCTAAGTCTGGGTGCTGCATACTGTCATCTGACTCTAGGTCATCCCCATCAACCATAGTAGCCTCATCCCTAGCGATAAGACCATAGAACGGTGGCCACTTGACGCTCTTCCTGCGAATACGTACCATCCTTGGTCTAGGCCCTCCTAGATTAAAGACTACGTAGTACTCACCCTCTAAGATCTACTCCTCTAGTCGAGGTTGGTTAATTGATGGAAGTGAGGGTAACCTACTCCTTTGTCTTCTACTATTCGACCTGCTTCTTTTCTTGATAGTGATAGGAGCTGGGACACTTTTATGGGTAGAATGCCTTACTCTTATCACTCTTGCTTCTCTATACACCACTGTCCTTCTATCAGCCATGCCTCCTAATACAAGTAGCTAATGAGAATTTAGAACCCATCAACATAAGCAGAGGACTCTAGCAAATACCTATCATTTCCAGAATCAATGCTCTGATATAAAAAATGTGATACCTTATTTCCTATGACCTCGAATGAGTATAAAAGAGTAGTGAAATCATGTGGGAGACCAGGATTCAAACCCGGCTACCCAAATTTCCAAAATATTTACAAATTTTCCACCCTTAACTCAGGAGTTGAGCCTAAGGTTGAGAGGGTAGTAAAATTTTTCATTTTTGGACGCTGCCACAAAAAAATTGTAGTTTCACTGGGCTAAATTCAAAAATTTATTTCTCCTTGTGTACAACTTTGAAAACTCCATATGACCTATCAAATTAAATATTATTATGTCTAATTTAATTATGGAAATTTTCAAAATTTTTGGACATCATTTACATTTTAAAAAATGTCATACAATATAACTGCCTTACAGAGAAACTTACCGATAACTTTCTTCACTTATGTACCAAATAACTATGTTGAATGTAGCCTCTAACTGCCTTGTTTTGTCACTTAATATGCTCTTTAATTCACCATTCTATTTCTTTTAATGTCACCAAAGGTGTAAAGGAATTTTAGGGAATATAACTATACTTTACTGGGACACTTGCTTAACCGGGGCTTAGCAGTCCCCTTGATTCATGCTTATCCTCAATACTCTCATCTCAAAATTCAGGATATTACAATGTCTATAATATGTTTTGATGTGAGCCCGTCAGGAACAAATAATCATTTTGATCAGGACAAAATCATCATTTGGTTCTTGAATATCGTCTAACATGTGCATGCCATTTTGATTGTTGCATCATGATAAATGCTAGATTTCATGTTTACGATTTACATTTTATATGATTGATAGCCTGTTACTACTGAGATTCATATGAATCTCACTCTTTCCAAAAATTTAAAATCTACTCAGCTAAAGAAATCAGCTCAGAGGGCAGAGTAGCATATACCAGCAGATGAAAGTCTGGTGCTGGTTCAAGAAACTCTTTGTTGGTCATCTGTTAGTTCTCCTTTATATTTGGATATGTACTAGACCATGTATAAACCCTGTGGGATTTTCTGTAACGTAACCAAGAATTTTATATCAGTATATTGTATTATTTCTATTTGCCCATAGAACTGCGCGTTAATACTTTGATAAATGTCAAAATATTAAGGGTTTGACATTTTACTGGCTTTCATCTGCGCCATTGCAAGCTCTACTATGAGTTCTCTACCTTAACTTCTCCGTCCATGGTCACTGTGGATAGTTGCTGGCTAAATGCCTCAATTGCCAACAATTATAATCAATTAATAATCTAGTTAAAACACTATGAGGCCTTCCGAATAATGAGGCTTATTATGAAGGAAACATGCTTTGCTTCCTTATTGCCAGTTTTGTTGCTCATGTACTTACTAAATAAGTTTACTTTCAACGACTCAGTGTTACCCTATTGTTTTATTATATTTAGTGTATCGTTTGGAGATCAATTTCCTTCTAATTCTAACCTCAATCCTAGTATCATCATGTCCGTATACTACTCCTCCTTCTTACCCAAAGGTGAATTGTCTGTAGATGTTTGATTAAGATGAGGCTTGAACGTAAGCCTTGGCTACTCTCACTTCCTCGAGGTTCACAGTTTCCTAGTCTACCTTTATTTTTCTGTATCATTTATATATGTTATCCCTTATCCAATTGCATTATCCTTTAGTTTATAAATTGTCTGCTATCTGAGAGTCAAGCTTTCCTTTAAGACAGGGGTTGTTGCTGGCAAAATCATGTCTTTCATGTCTGCAAACTTTTTCTCTTTACCAATAGGTTTAGGTGGAAGCCTAGATGAAGGCTACTGGTCTAAGTTCACGAGCTATATGCGCTTATTTCTTTATCTACCAGAATAGTTTTTTTCTCCTATCTGCATTTTATTTTACTGCACCATAAAACATTTGTTACTCAAATCATAATATATTTCTCTGTCAGTATACCCAATATCTACTGCATTGGGTTGAGTCTAGCTCTCTGGCCTTGCCCTATAAATTTACTTCTTTGTCTTACTACCACTACGTCTTCCTATGTTAAAGTAGGAGGAGGTAAGTTTCACATGTTCATAAGGGCATTTTTGTCATTTCACAAAATTTAAATGAACAATTACTTCAATAGTAACATATAGCAGACCTTTATAGCAGTTTGAGAATAACTTTTGAGTAAAACATTGTCGATAGATGACTGTACAACATGTTTCTACTCCTTTCTATCACACGACTTAACATTTTCAGCAACTTCCCAGGGGATCACCCATCTTTCCATTTCCCTGGGCTGAGCATGCTTAACTTTTATGTATCGGTGTAATATACTGGTACCGGTTTCAACCGCATCCGAACATCGGTACCCTTGGATTGCCCTCAGCCTGATTAGTCAGATCAGCCACTCTGGGCATTCAAATACTATGTATAAATCATTTATTAATAGTGGTATATATAATCCGATACGTACTTGGTCATATGCTCAACCAACTTCATTAAGCTATCATATGGATCCCACTTTATAAGGTCGTTCCTTCTCCATGTCTAGAATGTAGCGCTGACCAAAGGACTTCCGTGTTATATAGATATAATATTCATATGGGAACTCTATACTATATAATCCTTACTCCTAGCGTAATATGTATTGTACATGCTGGGGGAAGTCAGTGTATCCTAAACACGAAGAGCCCACATATACACATCCCTAACATATTCTCTCAACTCCTAATCTAGCTACAGATCCTTTCTCATGTGTAAAATTCAACTCTGAGCCAAAATTCAATCTTGGGACTTGTGGATTATGGCCCTCATAAATATAATCCTACTGCATCTTCTCAACTCATGGCCCATTTATAGGTCATAGCCCCTATATAGAGATTATACTCTAGAACTGGTAACCCTGTGTAATATCCCAAATTTCGGGACAAGAGGCTTGAGATTAAGCTTGGAGTAAGTGGACTACTAAGCCCTGGTCTAGCAAATGTTCTAGTAAGGCATAATTGTATTCCCCAAAATTTCTTTTTACCCTTGGGGGTATTAAAGGGAATATTGTGGTGGATTAAAGAGCTCGGGGAATGACAAAATAATGTAATTAGAAGTCACACACAATATAGTTAATTGGAACACAAAGTAGTGTTCCCACCGGTGAATTTCCCTGTGTGGCAATCGTAGTTGTGTGGCATCTTTCAAGGGGAAAATGATGCCCAAAAATTATGAAATTTTCTAGAATAAAAGTATACTTATCATGATTTAATTTGATAGGTCATATGAGTTATTTAGAGTTATACACAAAGAGATATGTATTTTTTCATTTAGCCTAGTGAAACTAGGAATTTTCTGTGGCAGCATCTGAAAATGGAAATTTGGGAAGTGTGAACTTCTAATTAGCCAAATTTTATATTTTTCCTTAAAAATAGACTTAATAAGGGTCACATAACCTTTACAACCACCCTAATTAGATATCTACACAATTAGATATGAATTTTCAAAATTTGATGCAAATTCTGCCCAGTTTTGCATTAAGAGTGAAAATGGAAAAAATGTAAGGGCAAGTTGGTAAATTGCCACTTGATCTTGAAGTCAAAATTGAAAGAAAAAATGAAGGGTCAATATTTTCCCTTGAAAAGCAAGATTAATGGTGTAGGAAGAGAAGCAATTAATTCTCTCCCTTACAAAAACATCCAAGACAAAGTGGAGGAGAGAGGGAGTTGTGATCAATATAATTTTATCATTTGAAGTCAACAAAATCGGCCAAGCCTAAGAGAAGGGGAAAGAGAGAGTGTGTAGCAAATATATTTCCTCACTTTGTATACTTAAGGTCGGCTAAGATCAAGAAGAGAAAGAGAGAGAATGTAATCCAAATTATTTCTCACTTTTTTCTCAAGAAAAGTTGACTGTAAAGCATATCAAGGAAGAGAAGAGAATAGTCAACATAATCCTTCACTTTTAAATCTCCAAGGTCGGTTAATATATAAATGAAAGGTGGGGACATTGGTCAACACATATTTCATTTTATCCATACAAGACAATTGGCCAACTTGTTCAAGAAGGAAGAGAGTTAGTCAACATACACATTTCCTCACCTTTATCCACCTTTTTAGCTATTTAATTAAAGTACTCTCTCTCACCATACAAAAACCGATTAAGACTTCATGTAGACACTTAGCTATTTAAATAAAACACTCTCTCACCCTCATCCATTAGCTAATGTCGGCCAAGGAAGGAAAAAGGAAAAAGAAAGAGAAAGTATCAGTTTTGGAAGACAAGAAGTGGAGGTAAGAATTCTTGAGCTATTTCACCCTTAAGAACCCATCTTTAGCTTAAAGTTTCTTCTTTAACAATGTTCTCCTCCCTAAGAGCTTCATTTATATGGTTTTAGTTTCTTAAAAGGAGGTGTTTTGTGCAATCTATAAAATACCAAAGTTAGAGGAATCAAGAACAAGCCCTAGAAAGTGAAAGAGGTGAGCTGGAGCTTTAATTTGAGCTATATATTGTGTTGTTGGGTTTTATTTTGATGATTTGGATGCACAAAACCTAAGGGGAGGTACTGCCCAAATCTTCATAAATCATGGGTAAAAGGTTTTTAATGGGTTAAACATGGGATTAGAGGTGAAAAGAAGGTGGGTTATGGATTGAAATCAAAAGAACTCATTTTCCCTTAAATTATCTAGAATTTGTCTAGGGGCATTTTAGTCCTATTGGAGATGGATTTTGGTATTTTTGATAGTTCCATTAGATTTAGAAGGAAATATTGTGTCTGTATGCAAGTATTCATGATTTTTAAATGTTTGTATATAAATTTGGAAATTTATGAAGTTCAAAGTGTATGTTGGTTGATCTGCCTCCTGTGAGGTAGTGACATTATACACTGTATTTTGGAGGGAAAAAATTGTCCAAAAATAAAAAAACTTGGTAGAATTAAATAGAGACATAGAGCTTTAATTTGATGGGTCATTCGTAATTTTTGGACAAGTATACTAGAAGATATGATTTTCCAAAGTCGGGCCCTTTTTCTTGAAGGTAATATGGAACAGTGCAGGTTTGGAGAATTTCGGGGAAAAATATGATAATATTGGTAAAAAAACTATTTTTACACAAAATTAAACTTAAATATCTTCCTATAGGATTTTGAACCACCTTAATTAGAGTTTTATAGAATTAATTATGATTTTTCAAAGTTTGGTCAAAATGCTGGTAGTTTTGACTACAATGTGAATTTGAGAAAGAAAATGGCCAAATATAATTGGTAAGAACTCCAAAGGTAAAATAAGCCTTTAAGGCAAATGTAGCCCATGGAGAATTCACTTTTCATAGCTCTAATAATGTCATTACTTATCTAGGGCCATGAAGTGACAAAGAAGAAGCAATTGTTGGAAGACCAAGGTACAAGAGGAGGACACAAAGTCCAAGAGGTAGTGAACTCTCTTAACTTGCATAACTTGATATATGTGCTTGTGTATTGATGTGTTATTTACTTTGATGAATTTTATGAAGCATATATGAATAAGTGAAGCTTTGTTTTGTTTATACTATGACCATTGGTGTAACATATTAAACATTGAGCATGCATATATGTCATTATGTTGGCATGAATTTGTGAGAGCAAGCATGTCATGCATAAAGTATTTATTATATGCATTTGTTAGCACTATTTACTACTGAGATTCTCTCAAATATCACTCTTCATCACCCAACCATATAGGTATGTTGAGAATAGGTGAAGAATGCATAGAGATATGCAAAAAGGAATTACAAAGGAGAATTAAAGATTGAAGTGCAAGGCACTATTTTGTATTTGATTTAGACACATTGGTAGCCTTATATGGCTGTACATTTTATGTATATAAAGAAACGAATGAAGTTTGAGTAGATAATAGCCCTAATTGAATTAAAGAAAAAGACAAGAAAATAGCTCATATACTCTAATATGATGAAACTAAAAGCCGATGAGACTTAGTGATGTAGTGAAACTTGTGAAAATAATTGAAAAGCTTTTCTACCCTCTAGAAAACCCTCTCAACCCTAGGTTCAACTCCTGAGTTCAAATTGAGGATTTGTGAACATTTTCAAAAGTTGGGTAGTCCAGGTTTGAATCTTGGTTCTATAACTGATTTCACTACTTATTTATACTCATTTAGGACTATTAGAAATAAGGTATTACAATTTTGGTATCAGAACAGTAGTTCTTACACTAGAATTGTCTGCTCAAGACATAAGGGACCAGTTAGATTAAAGGGTTCTGACTAAATGTTACATTCTCTACTCATATGAATAGTATAGTGACCCCCTGTTAGTACTATTGTAACTGGGAGTTATAGATAGCTAAGGATCCTTGCTAATTAGACTACCCCTATTTGTTAATCAACCTTTTGAAGGAAGGGGAAAAGGTTGATATAGAGGAAATGGCTCCGTTTGGTAGAGATGTTAATGGTGCCTAGTCCCAGTGAGGATTCCTATACTAGTGATAATGACAATGAGACCTTGAGGATAGAAGAGGAAGCAAATGATTTAGATTCTGTTGCTAACTCTAGGGCTCCTAATATTGAGTTAGGTATGACACGGATTTTTCCCTGTTATGAGAACACATTGAGGGGCTATACTGAGAAGCTAGTGCTGCTTATGTTTCCCTGTGGGGACAGCACCTAGCATATCTAGGTAGGATAAAATTGTACACTAGGATCAAGGTATATAAGGGATACTGATACCCAAAGAGGTACGGACATGTGCGGACACTAACACCCCAGATCACATCAGAACATTAAAGTTAAGCGTGCTCAGGTAAGAGAAGTCCTAGGATGAGTGACCTCTTGGGAAGTACCTTGGAAATTTTAAATCTTTTGATTAAAGATTTGGAATTCTGATTAGAGGTTCTTAGATGACCTAAGGAATGATTAAAGGCATAGAGATGATGAAGTAAATATTGATCTTTAATCTGAACCATTTCTGTTGTAGTGAGTACTGCTCAAAAAAGTTTATTTGATTGGATTATGGAAACTTGAGGCATAATTATTTTTCAGGGTTCTCCGTGCTAAGTAATGATCCTTAGTAACCCGTGGGGTTAAAGGTATGCAGGTATGATATATGATAAGGCAAGATGAGTGGTGATTATGTCGTATATCAATCTTAGAGGATCTGATTTGATGATACTGAAAGTTTAAGATATGTCTGGATCAAATCTAAGCTGGAATAGTACTTAGGTCGAAATGTGAATCACGTTGTACTTTGGTTCTATTCCATAAAGAAAGATTGAACCTTGTGGATAATGTTGGACCTTCAGTAATGTTTTGAGGATATTACCTGAAAACCGTGAAGGTTAGAATAGGTGCTATCGATTTTGATTCTTAGTATACCTATGTTAGATATGATTAGTTTTGATGATGACAAATATAGATGTCAAATATTAAGCATAAGAAGCTTGCATAGTATAATTTTCTAATACATTGACTAACTATTTGATGTTGCATATATTGTAGATTAGTTAAGCAATGGAAGAAAGAAATTGAGGAATAAGGAACTTGCAAGAATTAATGAAAAATATGAAGATTCAAGTTTTTTGGTACTGTAGCAGTGGGTACTGTAGCAATACGGTTACTGTAGCAATTGGCACTGTTTGGCACTGTTTGGAACTGTAGCAGAGTGATTTTTAACAAATCACTCGAGTGATTTGAGGAATCACTCGAGTGATTCAGCAAAAAACGAAATCACTCGAGTGATTCAGCAAATCACTCGAGTGATGTGCAGCATTTCAGAGTCTGTGCTTCGTCCAGCTGAGCGAGGTCTGGTTATTTGATCATATCTCTCACAATACAACTCCAAATCAGATGAAACCAATTGCATATGAAACCAGACTCCCAATGCGTCATTTTGACACTAGAAAAAACATCAAAGGAGCTCATATGAGGGAGACATCCGTGTTCTAATTTGACCTTCATGTCAGCGTCACTTTCTGGAATAGTCTTAGTATTTTGGCTATAAATCTCCAACCACTGATCCTATTGAGCTGAAACAGGTTCCATATGAAAGTAGACTTCCAGGGCTTTCGATTGATATATAATACAGAACTTTTGGAGTCATATGCGAAGAGTTATGACATCTGGAAGTTGACCTCTGTTTACTGAAGAACTGGAAACGGATCACTCGAGTGATTTCAGCATTCACTCGAGTGATATGGTATTTCACAAGAAGTGATCGAAAAATCACTGCAAGAAAAATTCACTGTTTCAGATTTTACTTCCAGTGATCTCCAAATCACTCGAGTGATATCTCAAATTTTCCAAATCACTTCCAGTGATCTTCAAATCACTTCCAGTGATATCTCAAATTTTCCATTTCACTTCCAGTGATCTCCAAATCACTCGAGTGATATTTCAACTTTGCCAAATCACTTCCAGTGATCTCCAAATCACTTCCAGTGATATCTCAGATTTTCCATTTCACTTCCAGTGATCTCCAAATCACTCGAGTGATATCTCAACTTTGCCAAATCACTTCCAGTGCGCCTGAAATCATTGGAAGAAAAATACACTGTTTTGGAAATCACTTCCAGTGAATGCCAAATCACTCGAGTGATGCGCCAAGTTTTCCAAATCACTTCCAGTGATCTTGAATCACTCGAGTGATACCTGAAAGTTTCCAAATCACTTCCAGGGAATCAAAAATCACTGCAAGAATATTTCACTGTTTACCAAATCACTTCTAGTGATCTTGAATCACTCGAGTGATATTTGAAAAGTTGCAAATCACTTCCAGTGAATTGGAAATCACTCCAAGAAGAAAACACTATTTACAAAATCACTTCCAGTGATTCCAAATTCACTCGAGTGAAACATGGAAATTTCAAGATCACTTCCAGTGCAAGGCGAAATCACTTCAGGAATATTTGACTATTTTGAAAATCACTTCCGGTGACATGAACTCCACTCAAGTGATCGTCCATTTTAACTGATCACCTCCAGCACCATTCTTGATCACTCCCAGTCAAATATCAGTCACCTCATATCACTTACAGTCAGTGATTACTCAATTCACTCTTCATAGTTCCAGTGACAGTATATCAGTTTGAATCAAAATAACTTCCCGTGATCAAATCACTTCCAGTGAACCAGAATGCACCTCCAGTAAAGGCCAGTATGCCTCAGTTCACTTTCTATCAGATAATATCCAAGCGAGTGATTATGTTGATTTTGCATATCACTTCCAGAGACATGCCAAGATCAACTTATATGATGTTTTATCAGTTTAACTTCTTGTCAGCATCTATGATCACTCAGTACACTCTTCACTGAATCAGAATCACTTCCAATGACAGTCACATCCAGAAATCAAGTTTACTGCCGGTGAAATGCTTATGTAGTCAAGAGTTAATTGTTTTATCAAAATAACCTCCAGTGAAATCAAGTTGACCATTCTTCCATTTTCTGAAATCACTTCCAGTGAAGTCTGTAATCACCCGAGTGATATTTTCTAACAGCTATTTCTCTTAGTAGTTTTACAGGTGTTATGCACTACCGAACACATGGCTTACACAGATCAATATTAAACAACAACTATTCGTGGGCGGCAGCAAAATTCATAAGTAACGGAAGACACATACTATTGCATCTGTCAGACCAATGGGAAAACTGTAAGAAACGCTGAAGCATGTGTCAGAGCACGATCAACCGGAAAATATTTAAATACACTCAACGACCGTGCAAAGCAATGGGACTCCAACCGAAAATGAAGTAGAGACTGTCTAAGCATCATATAGGATTATAACAGAAAAATATCCGAATGGGCTCAACGGTCAAATGAATCAACAGACTCTAACGGATATCTTCCACAACTCAACTATAAATAGGAGAGGATTCAAACACATAAAAGAGATGATACGACAGTAACCAAACACATGAGCAATGAGAACCCAACTGCCAACATGCTGATATCATAAGTCGTCCGCCTCATATACTCTCTGTTCTTATCTGTTTATATATCATGTACATTTGAGAGTGAATATTTTGTATTGTACTTCAGTGAGTATTTATACACTCTGTGAGAGAGCTTGTAAACACTTTATCTGTATTTCAGAAGTGTTCTCAAGGTAGAGGGACCTTGAGAGAATTGATCATCTTACGGGGGAAGTTGTAGAGCGAATTGTCAGTAAGACTTTCTGAGACTTACAAAGTGCAAGCAGTAGAGAACGTTGCTGCTCGTAAGACTTACAGTGGTGTAAGCGGGAGAGAACGTTGCTGCTCATAAGACTTGCACGGGTAAGCAGGAGAGAAAGGTCTTTGGGATTGCTTTGCTTGACTTGCTGTAAGAAGGAGTAAACCTTAGAGTGTGTAAGGGGGAGTAACTCTTGTAGATTTGTAAAGGCTTTTCTTGTGCCCGATTAAACAAGAAGATAGTGGATTGGAAATCTCAGGAGGAGCCTGGGGACTGGACGTAGGTCATCGTGGATTGGACCGAACCAGGATAAATCACAGTTTGCATAATCTCTTCCCTAAGCTTTTACATTTCCAGCATATATGATTTACATATCAACTTATGTTTCTATACTTCCGCATGTATTGATTTAATAAGTTGCGAAAAGATTTTAAAAGACTATACTTTCTTATCACACACCCAATTCACCCCCCTCTTGGGTGTCGCCAGTTCTAACATTTGGTATCAGAGCCTGACTCTTGTTTAAAGGACTTAACCGTCTCAAGAGTTATCAATGGCTGATTTTGGGTGTTGCTCTCTTTCGGAAGGCTTTGATTATACTATCTTACCTCTTTTAAAAGATATTGATTTCTGGTTTTGGAAAGCAAGAATGACAAGTTTTATAAAAGCATCTGATTTTGATATGTGGAATGTTTTTATAAATGTTTTTGATTTCAAACCGAGAAGGGATTGGACAGAAAAAGAAAAGAAAATGTTTTCATTAAATATTAGAGCAATAAAGATTTTGTACAGTGCTGTGATAGAAAATGATTTTGAGAAAATTAGATTTTGCACTAATGCTAAAGATATCTGGGATACTCTTGATTCTATATATACTTCTAATGAGCATGTTGAAGTTGACAGTATAGATTGTTCACTTGAAACTATTAGTTGCGTATCCAGAATCAGTAAACAAATGGAAGTTGAGAATGAAGAAGGAATTATAAAGCACTTCCATGATGCAGTCAACACAGAAGAAAAGGAAGAAGAGGATTCCCAAATGGAGCTCATTACAGATGACCATGAAAAATCACTCTCTGGAACTCAAGACAAACTTCAGGTAGAAAGTTCCAATTCTCCTTGTGATTTTCATAAAACTGAATTTCTTAGTCTGCATAAAATAGTCTTCCAACCAATTGTTGATTCTGTTGAGAAAAGCAAAAGTGTTTTCAAACATGCTGGAAATTTATGTGTGAAGAAGGAATTTAAGCAAACTGAACAATTAAAGACTTCTTCCCTCAATCAACACAATACTTGCATAATACTTCAAAATGCATATATTTATACAATTTGCAATTATTGTGGTAAGTCGGGTCATATTTCTCACACATGCCATGTTAGAAGAAATCCTAATGTGAGAAATAAATATGTTTGGGTTCTGAAAGGACATATAAAGTCAAATACTAACAATCAAGGACCCAAGTATATGTGGGTACCAAAATGTCCATCTAGTACTTTACGTATGCAGGATGATCCGAAAGGAAATGGACATAAAGGTATAGATAAGATGAAAAAGAAGCCAAGAGTTTCTCATGTACCAACAAAGAGGTCCATACAATCGAAAAGGAAAACTCTCGGAGCATCCATTGTTGGAGCTACAGAACATAACCACCAAAAGAAGCAATGAATAAAAGGTATATGTTTCACCTCAACGAAAGAATACCATAGCTTACCATTCAACTATATTGAGGGGAACAAGAAAAGGAGGGTCTCTTATACAAAAATACACTTGAAGTCTACATCATTTGTGAGAGCTTTGCATACATCCTTGGGAACACACATGAAGAATCAACATAACAGAAAGAGGCAGTGGGTAAGCAAAGCCAATCCTCCAAGTACTTAAAGTGAAGGTACATATTGACAAAACCTCCTATGTCATTGTCTATAATATCTATTGAGGTTTATATCATGCTACCTTAGTAATGAGCATTGCAAACTATTTTAAAATTATGTTTTTCACATCCATTAGAAAATCCACTTGATAATTTCATGCAGGGATTGCAATGTTCAATAGCTTAATACTTTATGCATATATGCATACTTCAAGAGAAAATATTTTTATGTATAAAGTCATGTTTAATTCATTATGCTCAATTTATGCAAATTGACTATATTGCTTGAGCATTTGAACTATGATTCCTACAAACTAACCATGAGTGGATCCAAGAAAAATTGGATACCGAAGGGATAAAAACGATTATATAGTTTTGAAGGAAGAAGAAAGAAAAATGCACTGATGATGATCACTAAAACAAAGATGAATAGAGCATACATGAACCTTGAGGAGAACACTGCAGAAAAGCATGGTTTACTTAAGTGATCCTGGAGGAATTGAGTAAAAGGATATTATGCGATGGCGATTAACTCCCGTCTACAAGTTACACTCAAGCCAGGTACGATGTACCAGTATGTAAAACTTTCTGCAGAATTTGAGTGTCATGACCATTGTTTTCAAAACTCCCTAAAGTACTCGTTCATTCCAACTCCACTAGAGTGATAAATATCTATTCATTACTGCATATCATTAGCAATCAATCATTTGTGGTTTTCAAAATGTTTCAGATTTCTAAATAGACTGAAAGTGAAATTGTGTATAATCCTTCTATTCATCTGAGTTTGAAATGCACAATTTAAGAATACATTTTGATTCATATTGTTTTTATAAAAGTGAATACACATGATTTGAAAATTATTCATATCACAATTGCATTCAAATCATTTTCAAAAATTGGAAGTTAATATTTTTGTATACTGATTGTCAAAATGCTTCAAACCTATTCACCAAGGTATTTCCCAATCATTGACATATTGATCATTGATCTTCAATATGCTATCCAAAGCTTGAACTCCTTAGTCTTTATTTTCTAATTTGTTAGACCTCATGTCTTAAATTAAGCATCTATATGAGTTTCAAGTATATTTCCCCAGAGATGAATTCATTATGTGAAAGCCTTATTCCTAATGCATAAATCCTTTTGGTTAAGTTATTCCAAGTATCATAAATGTTCATTAATGCATTGAATGTTAATGCATTAATCATTATAGTGGAATAACATATTAGGATGATATTTTGGAACTATAGTCATTTGAACTAATAAGTATGTGCTTTATCTTCTATAAATTCATTATACTCATCTTGTTACTCAAATGCATCAATATTTGTCTTTATCAATTATGAGTAACTAGAGCCTTGTATTCAAATTCATACCATGAATGCTCATATGTTTCATGACATAATTCAAAAAGGCAAGATTATCTCTTAGTCAATATCAAAGTCATTGTACTCATATATGTCTATTGAGTTAACCCTTTTTGGCCAATTCATTTTACATATGACTTTTGCTCTTAGAAACATTCTCGAACATACTATCTTAATTGTTCCTTAAGAAGGAAGCTTTTTGGTACATGTATACACTTAAACTATTGACTTCCACCATTTTCAGCATGAGCATTAATATTTAACAAATTTCATAAATGAGTTTTCATACATTCAAAATCTTAATGTCATAATGCATTAAAAAGAACATTTGAGATTTTGAAACAATTTGCATATTTTCATTCATGATTTATCATTTCATAAATGTTGGTCATTATAGATAGGTTTTCTATTCTTTTGATCCAACTTACATAGATTGCATGAAAACCTTATCAATGGCATATTTTCTATATAAAGTGTATTTTCAAGTTGTCATTGATCATTGGAAAACATCATTCTTAATTGATATCATTTGCTCATTACCCTTTATGATTCAATTGCATGAATTTACTTATTGGGTAAAATTATACATTTCTCATTGTTGGTTAATGATACTCTTAGCTCCATTATCATATGATTTAATTGTATAAGAGCATAAGAGTTGTTATATCTAATATTATGGACCCAAGAGAAGTTGGGGACCAAAGCGGGAGCATGTACCTATACTTTTGTAGGTGTTGATAAAAAGGTTCTACTTTCGGATACAAAGACTAGAGGATAACAGAGGAGGCATGATTGGCAGTATTACAGTGTGAACAGAAGCAAAATCTGTGCAAGTGATAGAGTAAAGGTTAAGGCATCCAGAGATGATGAATCCAACTCCTCAAATAAAGGAGTATGTGCAAACCAGAATTTCCAAACAGTATTTGACCAAAGGCGTATACTAAGAGGATAAATGAATATGAAGCCTTTCTCCAAGCTCATCTTGTTGCTTCTACTCTTAAGTGTTCCATAGAGATCACACACTCAGATTCCTTCAATACTGATCAAGTTACCAGACGATGATTGGCAACAATGCATCAATAAGAGGATCATAACTCAAGTAATTATGACATTACTTGAGTGAGGTATTGTATTCTTTCATAAGTGAAATTCTCTAAGTAAGGGCCTTAAGGAGATATTCATCTTCTAATTCTACCATCCTATCTGGATAGTAGTTGAAGCTCAAGTCATTTAAATTTTCTGACTTGAATGATATTAGAATACAATTGCTAAAATCCTTGTAGAGCATCATCATTTTCTAATTTGATTTCTCTCTAAATTTTTCAACATTCAGTCTTAAAGTTTTCAATGGTTTTTCCAAATCTATAAGAGCTTTTAACTGTATTTCTCATGATAAGTTTTTAAAGACTATGCATTCATTAAGGGGGAGCTTCACATTCACATGTGTTTTATATTTTAAAAGCTTATCTCCTTTATTTGAAGAAAATCATTATAGTAGACTCATCTGCATTCACCTTCAGTTGATTAGTTTTGATGATGAGCCACTTATATATTCTATTTCCATGATCACCATTTGCACATACTTTATAGGATGGAAATTTTTGATTGCACTAACCATTCTTCTTGTAAGAATGCATTTTAGTTATAGAAGGAGAATTTGCCTTATACAAGATCATTCCTCAGCACGCTACAAGAAGAATATATCAATCTTGAGGACATATGCTATGATAATCAATCAAGAGAAATATATTGGCTACAACATTGAAAGCCCTATGCCAATACAAAGAAACATTAGCCATATGTATGGAATAGAAGCTCAAGAGCATCCTAGAGACAATATGAATGCACATCAGAGTTGCACCGAGAATGTGGCATAAGCTGGACTTCATGGGTCTACAATCAACCTACCAAACTCAAATGAGCATTTCTAAACCCTCCTCTCTCTCTTTATGCTCTATACATGCCTTGCATATCTTTCATTATGAGAGCTTTATTGAAAACATTTTTCATTTGCATCACATTCAAATAACATTACTTTCAAAAAGGGGAGAGTAAACTGTTTATTTTGATTAATGGAGAAAAATGATATTTCAAATGTATTTTCATAAATACTTCTCCAAGCAACCTTCTTCTTTATACTTCAAACTTTTTGCTAATGTCAAATAGGGGGAGAGAAATGGAAAAATATGTTGCACTCAATTTGTCTATTCACATTCAAGCATATTTTTCTTGAAGGATTTTCCATCATCAAAAAGGGGGAGAATGTTAGATATGATTAGTTTTGATGATGACAAATATAGATGTCAAATATTAAGCATAAGAAGCTTGCATAGTATAATTTTCTAATACATTGACTAACTATTTGATGTTGCATATATTGTAGATTAGTCAAGCAATGGAAGAAAGAAATTGAGAAATAAGGAACTTGCAAGAATTAATGAAAAATATGAAGATTCAAGTTTTATGGTACTGTAGCAATACGGTTACTGTAGCAATTGGCACTGTTTGGCACTGTTTGGAACTGTAGCAGAGTGATTTTTAACAAATCACTCGAGTGATTTGAGGAATCACTCGAGTGATTCAGCAAAAAACGAAATCACTCGAGTGATTCAGCAAATCACTCGAGTGATGTGCAGCATTTCAGAGTCTGTGCTTCGTCCAGCTGAGCGAGGTCTGGTTATTTGATCATATCTCTCACAATACAACTCCAAATCAGATGAAACCAATTGCATATGAAACCAGACTCCCAATGCGTCATTTTGACACTAGAAAAAACATCAAAGGAGCTCATATGAGGGAGACATCCGTGTTCTAATTTGACCTTCATGTCAGCGTCACTTTCTGGAATAGTCTTAGTATTTTGGCTATAAATCTCCAACCACTGATCCTATTGAGCTGAAACCGGTTCCATATGAAAGTAGACTTCCAGGGCTTTCGATTGATATATAATACAGAACTTTTGGAGTCATATGCGAAGAGTTATGACATCTGGAAGTTGACCTCTGTTTACTGAAGAACTGGAAACGGATCACTCGAGTGATTTCAGCATTCACTCGAGTGATATGGCATTTCACTGGAAGTGATCGAAAAATCACTGCAAGAAAAATTCACTGTTTCAGATTCCACTTCCAGTGATCTCCAAATCACTCGAGTGATATCTCAAATTTTCCAAATCACTTCCAGTGATCTTCAAATCACTTCCAGTGACATCTCAATTTTTCCATTTCACTTCCAGTGATCTCCAAATCACTCGAGTGATATTTCAACTTTGCCAAATCACTTCCAGTGATCTCCAAATCACTTCCAGTGATATCTCAGATTTTCCATTTCACTTCCAGTGATCTCAAAATCACTCGAGTGATATCTCAACTTTTCCAAATCACTTCCAGTGCGCCTGAAATCATTGGAAGAAAAATACACTGTTTTGAAAATCACTTCCAGTGAATGCCAAATCACTCGAGTGATGCGCCAAGTTTTCCAAATCACTTCCAGTGATCTTGAATCACTCGAGTGATACCTGAAAGTTTCCAAATCACTTCCAGGGAATCAAAAATCACTGCAAGAATATTTCACTGTTTACCAAATCACTTCCAGTGATCTTGAATCACTCGAGTGATACTTGAAAAGTTGCAAATCACTTCCAGTGAATTGGAAATCACTCCAAGAAGAAAACACTATTTACAAAATCACTTCCAGTGATTCCAAATTCACTCGAGTGAAACATGGAAATTTCAAGATCACTTCCAGTGCAAGGCGAAATCACTTCAGGAATATTTGACTGTTTTGAAAATCACTTCCGGTGACATGAACTCCACTCAAGTGATCGTCCATTTCAACTAATCACCTCCAGCACCATTCTTGATCACTCCCAGTCAAATATCAGTCACCTCATATCACTTACAGTCAGTGATTACTCAATTCACTCTTCATAGTTCCAGTGACAGTATATCAGTTTAAATCAAAATAACTTCCCGTGATCAAATCACTTCCAGTGAACCAGAATGCACCTCCAGTGAAGGCCAGTATGCCTCAGTTCACTTTCTATCAGATAATATCCAAGCGAGTGATTATGTTGATTTTGCATATCACTTCCAGAGACATGCCAAGATCAACTTATATGAAGTTTTATCAGTTTAACTTCTTGTCAGCATCTATGATCACTCAGTACACTCTTCACTGAATCAGAATCACTTCCAATGACAGTCACATCCAAAAATCAAGTTTATTGCCGGTGAAATGCTTATGGAGTCAAGAGTTAATTGTTTTATCAAAATAACCTCCAGTGAAATCAAGTTGACTATTCTTCCATTTTCTGAAATCACTTCCAGTGAAGTCTGTAATCACCCGAGTAATATTTTCTAACAGCTATTTCTCTTAGTAGTTTTACAGGTGTTATGCACTACCGATCACATGGCTTACACAGATCAATATTAAACAACAACTATTCGTGGGCGGCAGCAAAATTTATAAGTAACGGAAGACAAATACTATTGCATCTGTCAGACCAATGGGAAAACTGTAAGAAACGCTGAAGCATGTGTCAGAGCACGATCAACCGGAAAATATTTAAATACACTCAACGACCGTGCAAAGCAATGGGACTCCAACCGAAAATGAAGTAGAGACTGTCTAAGCATCATATGGGATTATAACAGAAAAATATCCGAATGGGCTCAACGGTCAAATGAATCAACAGACTCTAACGGATATCTTCCACAACTCAACTATAAATAGGAGAGGATTCAAACACATAAAAGAGATGATACGACAGTAACCAAACACATGAGCAATGAGAACCCAACTACCAACATGCTGATATCATAAGTCGTCCACCTCATATACTCTCTGTTCTTATCTGTTTATATATCATGTACATTTGAGAGTGAATATTTTGTATTGTACTTCAGTGAGTATTTATACACTCTGTGAGAGAGCTTGTAAACACTTTATCTGTATTTCAAAAGTGTTCTCAAGGTAGAGGGACCTTGAGAGAATTGATCATCTTACGGGGGAAGTTTTAGATCGAATTGTCAGTAAGACTTTCTGAGACTTACAAAGTGCAAGCAGTAGAGAACGTTGCTGCTCATAAGACTTACAGTGGTGTAAGCGGGAGAGAACGTTGCTGCTCATAAGACTTGCACGGGTAAGCAGGAGTAAAAGGTCTTTGGGATTGCTTTGCTCGACTTGCTGTAAGAAGGAGTAAACCTTACAGTGTGTAAGGGGGAGTAACTCTTGTAGATTTGTAAAGGCTTTTCTTGTGCCCGATTAAACAAGAAATTAGTGGATTGGAAATCTCAGGAGGAGCCTGGGGACTGGACGTAGGTCATCGTGGATTGGACCGAACCAGGATAAATCACAGTTTGCATAATCTCTTCCCTAAGCTTTTACATTTCCAGCATATATGATTTACATATCAACTTATGTTTCTATACTTCCACATGTATTGATTTAATAAGTTGTGAAAAGATTTTAAAAGACTATACTTTCTTATCACACACCCAATTCACCCCCCTCTTGGGTGTCAGCCAGTTCTAACAACCTATTGGGTATAATTAAGGAAACCTGATTTTTCTGACTCAGGTGATGTTGAGGTTCTAAGAATAGAATCATAACCTGAGAATCAATTGCAATGGTTGAACTGATTCTCCAGGAATTTAAAATAGCCTGAGGGGCTTGAGGTACTAGAATATAGTACATAAATTAGAGGTTGTTAGTTACTAAGCTAGAATAGGGAAAGATCTTAATCATAGAATATTTCCTAACAGTTGTGAATATTGTCTAGAGTGGGACCAATATTAAAAGTCAAGTAAATTGACCCCAGATGAAATTGCAGAAATTAGAGAGAGCAGATTACAGAATTGCTAGAGAATAAGGACCTTATGAGTTGGATTCTCATTGCAATAGTACTTCCATTCATAGATGACCAACCAGATAGAGCTACCTACGGAGGATTCTGATCAGAAAGGGCTACCTACTGGGAGCTTTCATCTAAAAAGGGCTACCTATGGTAGGTTTAACTAGGGGGTTGACCAGTCAAGTGACTGCGTAAAGCACTGAGTGTAGTCCGTAGTATGAAGCCATCGTGATGTCGAACCATAGCGTGTAGTCGTCGTGATGACGAACCATGGCATGAAGCCACTGTGATGTTGAAACCATAGAGTAGAGTTATAGAAAGGTTTACTCTCAATAGTGGTATATTGTAATGAGTCTCTCATCGAATAAGTTTCCTTGAGAAAAGGGGTTTATATGACCCAATGAATCACCATAGGGTGCTTTAGTACCGAATGATAAAAGAGATTAAGTAAGAACATGCTCACTGGTTTAAAGGAACTAACTCTTGCTTTCGTATCTTATGTAATAGTTCTACATGTATGTGTTTACCATCGAGTATATTCATGTTATAAATATACAATAGGCAGTAAGACTTAATGGGCCAATGTGTCCTTAGGCTGTCAAACCTAACGAGCAAAGGCCTAAGGCAGTAAGTCCCGTAATGCCGTGCATAGGGGTGATTCCTTGGTAGTAAGACCTGATGAGCATTCAGAGGTTGCAGGGTGGTCGCTTGGGGCCTATTTGCACGGGTGGACGCCATGGAGATTTCTATTATGCACAAGTAGTCGCTCGGGGCCTATTTGCAAAATAGTAAAAAATCCTCTTAAACTTAGGTTCAACTCCTGAGTTGAGATTGGAGATTTGTGAACATTTTCAAAAGTTGGGTTATTCAGGTTCAAATCCTGGTTTTACAACTGATTTCACTACTTATTTGTACTCATTTGGGACTATTAGAAATAAGGTATTACACCCTGTATGGATCTAACTGCCAAATAGTGCTTCGAGTTCATCAGGTATTCTCTAGTATCATTCTTAAGAGCTTGAATCTTAATATTCCCATTAGTTCTTGCAAGTTCTTCTTTCTTCAATCTCATTCTTCTTGACTCCATAACCTAATTAACTATCTTCTTTATTTTCTTGACTATCTTAAATCTTCTTCTTTCTTTGCTTGACTAATATTCTCATGTTTTTCTTTCTTTAATCTCATTCTTTTTGACTCCATAACCCAATTAGATATCTTCTTTATTTTCTTGATTATCTGCAGTCTTATTCTTTCTTTGCTTAACTAATCTACAAGATATGCAACATTAAATATAGCAGTTAGTCAATGTAGGAGATAAGTATATTATGCAAACTTTTTGCTCTTAATATTTGACATCATCAAAACTAATCATATCTAACATTTTCCCCCTTTTTGATGATGAGAAATCTTTAAAGAAAAATATGTGTGAATATGACTACACAAATTGAATGCAACATATTTTTCTTGGCTTTCTCTCCCCTTATTTGACATCAGTAAAATGTTTTGGAGGATAAGAAAGAAATGCTTGTGGAGAAATAATATGAAAATAAATTAGAAATGTCTTTCTATTAATCAAAATAAATGTGTCAAGAAAACAATTTGCTCTCCCCCTATTTGAAAGTAATTTCACTTTTAATGTGATGCAAATGAAAAATGATTTTCACTTTTCAAGTTTGAAACAACTTGAAGATAACTTTCATAATCAAGGATATGCAAAGTATTCTCAAAATATAAAGAGAGAGGGCTTAGAAATGCTCATTTGGATTTGACAAGCTGACGATAGATCCATGAAGTCCAGTTCAACACACTTTTGCTATGCAACTCTGATGTATATTCATGTTGTCTCTAGGAACCTCTTACTGAGTTGATCTTCTGTTCTATATTTTTATCACAATATGCTTAATGCTCCTTTGTATTAGTGTAAGTATTTATTGCTTTGAATGTTGCAGCTAATACATTTCCCTTGATTGATTGTTAAAGCATATATCCTCAAAGTTGATATATTCTATTTTTAGTGTGTTGAGGAATGGTCTTGCATAGAGAAATTCTCTTGCCATAAAAAAAATTCTTGCAAGGAGAATGGTTAGTGTAATCAAGTATCAAAAAGTTTATTTCTATAAAGTATATTCAAATTGAGATCATGGAAAGAAAATATATGAGTGATTCATCATCAAAACTAATCAATTGAGAGTGAATGTATATGAGTATGTTATAATGATTTTCTTCAAATAAAGGAGATAATCTTTTAAGATATAAAACATATGTGAATGTGAAGTGTTAATTCTCAAATATGTTTTGATGATAACAAATCTTGATAAACAATGAGTACTTTATGATTCAAGACAGTGAAGTGAGTTTATGAGTGTTTGAAGTAAAAGAAATGATTTTGGAAAGAAACTTGAATTAGAAGATACTCATTCGCAGTGATCTGAGATGATCACTCAAGTGATAGGTAGGTCACTTGAGTGATGATCCTCAGCCTTTTGTGATTTTACAAGTCACTCGCTGAAAATTCAAGAGTAATGCAAAATCACTCGAGTGGCTAATTCAGCACTCGAGTGTTTTGCCTTCACCTGCATAACTTCAACAAGTCACTTGTGAGATCTTTGACAGTTGAGTTAAGAGGTCAATCAAGTGGATAAGTGGCCACTCGAGTGATGAGAGATCACTTGCAAAGGTTTTTGCAAGTTAATCGTGAATATTATAAAAGTTATATTAAAGTTCACTTGAGTAACAAGAGTTCATTTGCAGGATTTTTAAAAGTCACTTGCTAGTATTTCAAAAGTTATGTGAAAGCTCACTTGAGTGATAAAAGTTATGAGAGTAGTCACTCAAGTGAGTAAGTGATCACTCGAGTGAAGTATGTCACTTACAGATATTTCTTAAGTCACTCATGGTAGATGAGCAAGTTACATCAGGAGATCACTCAAGTGACAAGTATCCACTTAAGTGATAAAGGTTTACTCTCCATCTGTGTAAGTAACTCGTGATAATTGAGCAGGTTAAAGGTAAAGATCACTCGAGTGATATCTTACAACTCACGATACTCAGCAAATCACCTTCTGATAAGATCAAGAGTGCATCTTAGCTTTTACTCAAGTTATACATATTCACTCAAGTAATAGTCATCCACTCAAGTGACCCTACTTCTACTCAAGTGCCAATTCATCATCTTTTTCAAATCAACATCTACAAAGGCTTCTTAATCATTGATTATTATTTATTTATTGTTTCAATATTACTAATCATATATATGTACAAGTTTCAGAAGCTTGAACTATGGAATAAATGCAAAATTTTTTAAAAGCATGGTGGTTGTGAGAAGCATTAAATGCTCAACAATAAAATACAGAAGAATAGTAGGAGGATTACGTCTGAAAATTTATTATAGCAAAGACAAAAGAAACTTAACGCCAAACTCCTTCAACAGCTCCAAAGCTAATCTAACGGATAGTTCGAATGCTCACAATGGTCATTAAGAAAGCTCACATATAAATAGCCAAGCATTCAATATAGAATGAACTGACGAAGCCAATGAACATTCATACTTCATTTATTGCTTAGTTCTCTGTAAAAATTCTTTGATATTTTTATAATTCCTTTGTAATAATATATTTGCTCTGTAAGAGAGTACTTATCTGATATATCTTTCAAACTTTGTAAAATCTCAAGGTAGTGGGACCTTGAGTATGGTGGTTGAATTACAACGTGTAAGGGGGAGTGAGTTCTGGAGAAGATCATTCATTGCTTGATACATTATACTGAGGTACCAAGAACCCGTAGAATCTTGGAAGAATAGTGAGAACTCAGAGACACTTTGAGAACTGGACGTAGGTCACTGAGTTAAGAACAAACCATTATACATAATTGTGCATTCTACGGTGATATCCCTCTTACTTTCATTTTCCATAGCTTTACTTAATTAAGACTGATTTAATTTATATTTTTATGTTTCACCCAATTCACCCCCTCTTGGGTGAAAGGCTGTACTAACATTTGGTATCAGAGCCAAGTCTTCTCTTTTCAGGATTAACATCCTGAGAATGATCCCTAGAAAGAATATTACCTGATGGTGGTTCTATTTCAAGATCTCTGGCTTCAATGATGAACACTTTTCATTTTGGAAAAAAAATTCAAAGTGTTTGTCATTGCAACAGAATATGGGCTAGAGAAAGTCATTGAAGGCGAGAATTATATCCTTATGAAAATGGTGGGAGAACGAACAGTTCAAAGATCTCCTACATAGGTCGATGAGGACGATAAAAAACTAGTAACTTTGAATAGCAAAGCTATCTTGATGATTTATAGTGCTTTCAGTCAAAAGGAGTATTTTTGGATTTGCAATCTCTCAATGATAAAAGAAATATGGGTATTGGAGATTGCCCATGAAGAAACCTCTGTAATCAAAGAAAATAGAGTTAACACTTTGGTCACCGAATATGACTTACTCCAAATAAAGCCTGGTGAAAGTATAAATGAGTTTCAACTCAGATATATGCATATCATAAATCAACTAGCTGCTTTGGGTAAAACATATGAACAAAATACCCAAGTGAGAAAGATCTTAAATATTCTCACAAAGGAGTGGGAGGTTAAGGTCATCGCCATAGAAGAAGCTAGAAGAGAATCAATGAAGTTTGTAGCTGCACTATTTAGAATTCTCTCTGAATACGAGGGAAAAATGAAATTCAAATGAGAATTAAATGAAATTGTTGACAACAAGAAGAAAAGCATAGTACTCAATACAATCAAGGAAAAAGAAGCCAAAGAAATGAATGAACCTGAAGACGAAGAAGATGAGCTCAGAATGATCGTTTGAAGATTTAAAAAATTCTACAAGAAGGATTATAATACCCTAAATTTTGGGATTAAAGGCTTGAGGTTTAGCTTGGATTAAGTGGACTGCTAGACCCCAGTTTAGCAAATATCCAAGTAAGGAATGACATTTTCCCAAAATTCCTTAATATCTTTGGATATTAAAAAGAAATAAAAAGTAAGGGAAAAATGGTAATTTTGCCAAAAGATGAGAAATGATGGTTTTCCCTAATATTCCCAATGATTTGAGTTGAATGGGAATTAAAAGGAGGGAAATGACTACTTGGTAATTAATAAGCCTATGTGGGTAAATTGTTATCAAGTAAAGTCAAAGAGCCAGAAGCCTAAGGCTTCAGTTGACCACTTGAGGTGGTATAATGGGATAATTTGAGAGTGAATTATACTCTCTTAATTCTTATTAATATTTGTGGAATAATGAAAGGAAAAGAGAAATGAAACTTATTATGCAAGTAATGAGATAGTTGAATCAATTGGTGGCGAGCCACTTAGATGATTTTAATTAATCATCATCCTTCATCATTTATTCTCATTCTTTCCTGCGTTCGGATTAAAAGGGAAAGGAAAGAGAAATGAAACAGATGAGAACGAGAAAGAAAGGAAGAGAACGGAAAGAACGAGAACGAAGGCGGTGGAGAGAGAGAAGAGAGAGAAAGTTGTGATTTGATGAAACTCGATCGAAACAACATGTTTTCTCAAAGTACCCAGTACAAACATTACTCTACTCATCTTGGGCTTTAATTCTATGGTTTTAGATTCTCTTTTAGAGATGGTTGGTGTCGTCTCGTCGACCAGAGCATTGCCGAAATTCCAAACTGAATTCAGAAAAACATAGAGGTAAGTGTAAGCTTCCTTTCTACCATTTCGGTTTGTCGTTTGTATGAGTATTATAGAAGTTGGGTACTATTCATATCTCATTCTATTTATATTTTGGGGGCTGAAATAATGTCCAATGGATGTCTAAATGGCTAATCATGTAATAAGAAGTAGAAAGGAGGGTATTAAGTCAAAGAATCGGAGGAACCGACATAACTCTTATGAGAACTCTATATTGGCTATCATGTGTGCGACGTGAGCCATGGGTTGGAATTTCATTAATTGGATGATTCCATTGAGTTTAGAAGGGAAAATTGTGTAGTGTTCATGTTGATGACAAAGTGAGAAAAGGCCTGGGGTGTGAAATAACCGAATTACCCCTTTTAGCTCTAAATGAAGGTTGTCAAGGGTATTTCCATCATTCGGGCGTGAATTTGATTGATATGAATTCATAAATAGATTCTACACATGAAATTATGTAGGATTGACCTAGGTTATAATTTTTGTAAAAGTAAAGTTGGGTCGGGCTTCCGGGAGCATTTTGGTAATTTAGAGTAATTGGGCTAAGTTATCAACTAATACGAGTTTAGAATGTTATATGGATGAGTAATGATTCATTAAATGTATTGGGAATTTTAGGACTCGATGAATGGACATGCCCGAACTGGAGCAAAGAAGATGGTTTAAGGACGTGAAGTCCTACAGGTAGTGAACTTACCTTTCGTGTATGTGTATGATATATATGTCTTGCATTAATTATGCGACTGCTTTGCCTATTTGTGTAGAACATGTATGATTAGTTGAAGCTCTGTTATATTTGTGCAATGGCCATATGTATGTCATAACATCGACCATGCAACATGTAATTATGTTGGCATGAAATAATATAGACAAGCATGTCATGCATTCATATGTATCTACCATACATAGTGTTACTGTTGCTACTGAGATTCTCTCGAATATCACTCCTCCCAAACAACCATTTTAGACAGGTTGAAGGATGCATGGAGTTATACTCGGAGGAGGAATTGCTGAGGAGAAGATCGTTTAATGTAATGGAGTTACATTTGATAGTCTTGTGTGGCTTGAAGTATATGTGTATGTATAAGGATGAATGAATGACTGTTGTTAAAGCAGAGAACTGCTATAATGTAATAAGAGAATTACTCTAGTGTAAATAAAGAGAACGGTTGTTAGTTTATTTAAGTAATCGTTCGCTTACTCTGAGAGCCGGTGAGGTGTTGAAAGTAAGGGTGTCACAAGGATCAAGGATTTCGAAAGTTTCATAAAGCAAGCTCAAGTAGTAGAAAGGAATTAAGAGACCAAATCATATGTTATGAATGCGGAAAGCCTAGACATATTAAGTCTGAATGTCCACAATTGAAGAATAGAGAGAAAAAAAGAAACTACTTCAAGAAGAAAGCTTACGTCTCTGCTATATGGGGAGACAGTTTGTCAAATGAAGAGAGTGATGAAGAAGAAGTGGTCAACATTTTCCTTATATCTCATGATGAATCAAAAAACGAAGAGGTAATCGAATCTGAACCTTCTTATAATGAATTATTATCTAAATACAATGCTTTACATTCTTTATTTGAAAAAATAGTTGAAGAATTAGTTGCTATAAATAAAAGGTTATCTTTTAAATCTCAATTTAAAGAAACTTCAATAAAAACATGCAAATTGTGTCCTATTTTAGAAAAGAAAAATTCTAATCTTAATAGAACCCTTGAGAAATTTATAAAAGGTAGTGAAATGCTCAAGGTTATTCTAAAATCTTAGAAATTTACAAATGATAGATATGGTATTACTTACAATCCAGACCAGGACAAAGGAAAAGGGAAGAAGAAAAAGGGAGGTAAATCATATTTGAACTATTTTAAAAAGTATGTTCACTCATCTAATCCTTTTGCTCATTGCAACTACTACAATAGAAAAGGACATAATATCTCCTTATGCTTACATAGAAGAGAAAAACCTATAGGTACTTACAAGTGGATTCCGAAAGGATTATATGCTCCTCTTACATTCTGTACTAACCACAAAGGACCTAATAAAAGATGGGTACCTAAAACTTGATTATCTTTATCTGTAGGTATATTTGAGAGTGTCAAAAACCAATAATGGTACATTGATAGTAGTTGTTCTCGACACATGACTGGAGACATAGAAAGGTTCGCCTCTATAACTCCAAGAGAAGGAGGCAAAGTCAAGTTTGGTGGAGATTAGACTAAAAACAATTGCTGGGATTGGTGAAATTGGAGTAAAAAAAGGAATACAAATCAAAGATGTCTACTACGTAAAAGGTTTAATGCATAATCTTTTCAGCATTAGTCAAAGTGCTAACAAAGATAATTGGATTATATTCAACTCAAAGGAATGCCTTATAGTAAGCAAAGAGGATGTGCCTATCAAAAAGGATGAACAAAAGGTAAAGATCAAAGCTAAAAGAGAAGGTAATTGCTACACTATTGATATCAATAATCATGTGTCTGAAAATTGTTTTATAAGTAACAATAATGAAAGTTGGCTTTGGCATGAAAGAGTAGCCCATGTAAACATGCATCAGTTAGATAAATTTATCAAAAAGGATTTGGTAACAGGTTTACATAAACTTCATTTTAAAAACAATTTAGTATGTGATTCCTGTCAATAAGGAAAACAAACTAAATCATCTTTCAAAACCAAAAACAAAATATCAACAAAAAGACCTTTACAGCTACTTCACATGGATTTGGTTGGGCCAACAAGAGTAAAGAGTTTTAGGGGAAACCTATATACTTAGGTTATCTTTGATGATTTCTCATGATTTACATGGACTATTTTCTTATCATTAAAAGATGAAACTTTTAATGAATTCACTATCTTTTCCAAGAAAGTGCAAAATGAGAAAGGTATGTCAATTGTAGCAATAAGAATAGATCACGGAGGAGAATTTGAAAACAAAGTGTTTAAAACATTCTTTGACACATATGGCATTGATCACAACTTGTCTGCACCAAGAACTCCTCAACATAATGGTGTTGTAGAAAGAAAAAATAGAGTTCTCACTGAAATGAAGAGGGCAATGCTTAATGAAAAGGAAGTTTCACAAGTATTCTGGGCAGACACAATGAGTACTGCCAGCAACATCTCCAACCAAGCCTATATCAAATCAAAATTAGGAAAAACTCCATACGAGCTTTACAAGGGAAGAAGACCCAACATCAGTCATTTGCATATCTTTAGCTGAAGTGCTTTATTCACAATTATGGTAAGGATAACTTAGGGAAATTTGATTCCCAAGTTGATGAAGGTATTTTCTTAGGATATTCTAATAAAAGTAAAGCTTATAGAGTTTTTAATAAATGAACTTGTGTTGTTGAAGAATCTGTTCATGTCATATTTTCTGAAATTGATTCCTTTATCAAAACCATTGATGATGAGCCAAAGTTGATTAGTTCTGAACTCAATGGAATTATCCAATTGATGAAATTCCAACTCTTTCTTTGTTCCATACAATTAGCAGCCATATTTGAGTTCTCCGAAGACTTGTGTCAGTTTTTCGTTTTATCTTGCCTAAACATATCCTTTTTATTATAATTACATGCTTAACTAGTTAGGCAAGCGTTGGATATTGTTTGGACCATTAAAACACATAATTGAATGAGAGATGAATAGTACCCAACTTCTACCATACTTATCAAATCAACAAACTGAAATGGTCAGAAGGAAGCATACGCTTACCTTAACTCGTTTATGAATTTGGTTAGGAATTCCAGCACCAACGGGCTCCAATCAAGAATCCAAATTCATAGAATTGAAGCTCGTGATGAGTAGAAGAATGTTAGTGAAGGGTACTTAGAGTATAGACGCCGTTTGGATAGAGTTTCAGTGATCCAAAGATTTCTCTCTCTTCTCTCTCCCCTCCATTCTTGTCGTTCTCATTCTTGTTCTGTTCTGTTTCATTTTCTTCCTTCGTTTCTCATTATGTTCTGCGTTTTCTCGTTCTTATCTGATTCATTTGCACGCAGGAAATAAATGAGAAAGGATGAATAATGATGGGTCATTAAAAATGGCTTTTATGTGGTTGAACTTATTAGTCCACTTCTTTAGCTTTCTTGCTTGATAATTCATTTCATTCATCTTGCTTCTTCATCTGCTAAAATAATGAGACACATAAAGAGAATTATTATTCTCAAACTATCCCATTATACCACCTTACAAGGGGTTAATTGAAGCCTTATGCTTTATGGCTCTTGACTTTTCTTGAGTATTAATTCACTTAGTATTCGTCTCCCTCCTTTTTGTTCCCATCTCATTGAAATTATTGGGAAAAATACTTATTTCTTGCTTTATGGAAAAATTACTATTTTTCCCTTACTTATTTTGCTATTGGAAAATCATCACATGATCATGACCACCACATAGTAATTTAATGGTAGGAACACTACCTTGCTTTTCAACATAATTATGTCGTGTGTATGTCCCAATTGCTTAATTTTTTCATTCCTTATGCTCTTTAATACCCCCAAGGTATC
The DNA here is from genome assembly GCA_037074505.1 of Albizia julibrissin. Classification (NCBI taxonomy): domain Eukaryota; kingdom Viridiplantae; phylum Streptophyta; class Magnoliopsida; order Fabales; family Fabaceae; genus Albizia; species Albizia julibrissin. Next base: position 44,878,669 of record CM073484.1, on the reverse strand, counting down.
AAGAAATAGTAGGAATAACTCGTGCCTATTTGGGACACTGGCCAAACTAGGGCCTAGTAGTCTTCTTGAATTAGACTTATTCTCAGTTCTCTTGCTTAAAATTTGGGGTGTTACATTTTCCAGTTTGTTACTACTTCTACTTTACTGGGATCTAACAGGTCCACCTTCTTGTGAGACTACATGGCCCAAAAACTTGTTTTCTGAAAGCTAAAACTCATACATGCTCAGTTTGGCATAGAGTTGTTGATTTATTAATGTGCTCAACACTACTTCTAAATCTTTTCTTGTTTTTACCATGCTTAATGAACACATTAGACATCATCGGTTCTCAAGACCTAATTGGTCAAGTTTGATATTCATGTTGGGATGGTAGGCACACAATGGAAGAATTAAAAAAATTGCAAAAGCTTACCAATCCCAATTGCGGATCTATCAACGACATTTAAATCGAGTTAGAAACAGTCGTACCTTGTGCATGTTTGTTTGAATGCCTATAGTCATCAACACATGGCCAACTCTTAAATCTCCATGCTTGGTTGCTCCTGAAACAAATTCCCCAACATCAACATGTTGGCTAATTCATCTTCAAGGAGCATCAAACTTTATGAGTACTAGATTAACCATCCTTAATATCAACAAGTTGGCTAATTCATCTTTTGAGTTTTGCCTTTTTCAATCTTGAGGAGCCAACTACTTAGATCAGCTCCCTCTATTGGTATCCACACGAACAAGACCTAACACTGGCAATGTGCTAGCGCCTCCAATACCCCTCTAAGGTTTCCTTGTGGCTCTCTTATTTTTTACCATCCATAGAAAACCCTGGCTCTTACCTTTTATAACTAGTCAGGGTCATTTATTTTATGATAGATATTAGATTTTTAAAATTAATCTTAATTAATTTCAAAAATCCTTATCATATCAATTAACACCTAATTGTTTTGATAAACTAATTAAATGAATATAGTTTAATTAAATTTGTCCAACAATTTTAATTTAACCTATTTATTTAATTAGAATAAAGAGCCAATGTAATTATATTTAACTTATCTTTATAAATTAAATCTGAGATATTATCATATAATATCTATATATATACAATGTAATAATATTATAATATAATATAATATTATATTATCATATATAATATATATATATATTATATATAATATTATATTTTCATATATAATATAGATTATCAAATAATATATATATTATATATAAATGTATGTATGTATTTCAAAAATACATATATGTATATATATAATATTATTAATTTTATTTTCCAATGTAAATATATATACACACATATAAATATTTATCAAATAAATATTCACACAACATGTATATATCATCCACCATAGATTAAACATTGTATTCGTTGAATCTTAAACGTATCTTAGATTAAATGAATCTGGACATTATAGCTTGTGTTGGGCTATTCTTGTGTGTGACCCTATAGGCTCATACAAAGTTGGCAGTGGGCGAATAACTATACTAGCCTATAAGTTGCAAGCGGCCTTTAGCAAGACATTGCGACTACCCAATTCATATAAGGATCGTTAACATGATGCAACCTGTCATACAACCATGTCACGTCCCTTTTGTCACACAATATTTCGGTCAAGGATGAAGCATGAAGAATGTCATCCTATTATTCCTGACCATTACTTTCTCGATCCTTGAGTAGTCTGATTATAGAAATGGAAACTCCTTTCCATCGTAGTTTGGTCATACATTTCTCAGACTCACTCATCCAGGGGCCTAGTAATATCTCTCTACTAATGTGAAGGACAAATTCCATCTTGACCATTCACATTCCTCTACATGAAAACTACCAAGCTTGATTGTAGCCTTTATCATCACCTGGTCAAAGGCAAATTTTGACTAAGTCAAACCTTAGTGACCCTCATGTAGGAATCCATGATGATATCAGGTCAAAGGGCATAGTGACGTGGTTATACATGAGATAAGCTTATGACTTGATCCATGCAGCTTTCTCACAGTGGGTCGGTCCAACACCTTGTACTCTTACAAGTGCCTATAACTTTGACTTTTAATGAAAAAATTTAAGTCATACTCACATTGTATACGGTTTGTCCAGTATCCTCATTAAACCTCACGCCAAAGCCAAATAGAACTCTAGATTTGTAAACACACTTATTTTTTCTTGGCTGATTTGATGGTTATGAGGGTTTGAGTGGATGGTTGGATGGTTGGGAAGGTTTGGGTGGCTGATTTGAACCTGACTAAGACAATTGAGTGGAAATTAGAGTTTTCCTTGGTTTTCCTGGGCGAGCATTGCTTGATTCGGGTGCCTAAATGAAGCCATATGACAATATGTTAGATAGCTATATGATTATAGATAAAAAACACATAGAAACATAACTTACCTCTTTGCAAGTACTTTTGTTGTGTCCCTCTTGTCGGAAGAAACTACATCTTAGTTGTTGCCCTTTCTTACTAAATCTCTCAACTCGGGGCATGTGTTATGCATCTTGGTCTTATAGCTAGCAATGTAGGTATCTTTGTGGTAGTACTTCGATATTTAGGTAAGTGGGTCAATTTTTTGCATGATACATAGCACATATACTATATTGGCATGGGATTCTAGTTAAGTTGCATGCCCTACAAGTGCACATTTTACTACTCAGAGATACTTTATGCATATCCTGACTATAATATCCCAAATTTTGGGACTAGAGGCTACAAAATAAGCCTAAATCGGGTGGACTACTAAGCCTCGATTTAGCGAGAGTCCTAAGAATGCATAAGAAATAGGATGCATAAGTCACTTGGAATAGAATTTGAATCTCGGTGTGAATTAACCGAAAGAAAGTTCCTGATTCCTTTAGGATGTGTCAGGATGACGTTGAACCTAACTTGGATCTAAAGGAAAAGATAAATGGTGTCTAGAAAGAAGTTATAAAGAGAAAGAAAATGAACAATGCCACAAGAAATAATATTGCCATAATCAAGGGTAAAAGAGACAATTGCCACTTGATCTCGAAGTTAAGATTGGAAGACAAAATGAAGGGCTATGATTTTCTCTAGAAAAGCAAGAGCAATTATGAGGGTTGAAAAGAAAAATTTCATCTCCCTTTATGGCTAAAAGAAATGTCTAACTAAAAAAGAGGGAAAAAAGAAGAGCTTAATCAACAAATCCTTACCCTTTGGTCAAATATTATGGCTAAGACATAAGAGCAAGGAAGAGAGAGAATTCAATTAATATATCTCCTCACTTTGCTCATGTTGGATGTCCAAGACCAAGGAAAAAGGAAAGAGAATATGCAATTAAACTATAACCATTGATAAGTCAAAAAGGAAGGAAAAGTCACATGGTGTTCACTTTTGATCAAGTTGAAAGTTTAACCAAAAGGCGTTAATCAAGAGCATTTTTGGTCAACAATTTCCTCACTTTTTGAATGATATTCATCTAAAGCCAAGAAGAAAGAGAGAAGGAGTGAGTTGCAATTTAACCAAACTATCTTTGGTTAATTAACTCAATTACTTTTGTAGATACCATAAGATTATGACACATGGACTTCTCTTTTTTCCTTTTGGTGATTTTCAACCAAGTAATGTATGGCCCCGCTTCATCAATGATATTAACCAGAGTAGCAATTACGTAGTTTAGTGGGCATATAGGAATAACACAAATATATACTGCTTGTTCATATACAGGAATTACCCATAGGGATGTACATACTAATTACAGACCTTAAGATATTAAAAGGTCTTCCAATAATCAACTGTATACTCTATGTGTAGTCCCCTTCTTTGTTCCTAGCACACCTTCGGTGTTCACCTATCTAAACGATTGGTTGGGGAGGGTGAAATTTAAGGGAATCTCAGTAGAAAATAAGTACCATAATGCATGCATGATATATGCTAAGTGCATGACATGTTAGCCTTGACTAGATCTATGCCACACAATGACATTACTGCGTGCTCAATGTTTCATGTATTATACTCATGGCTATGGCATAAATAGAAATAGAGCTTCATCATTCAAATATGCTCTACATAATCAAGTAAAGCAATCATATACATCACTACACAAAGCATAAATATCAAGTACATGCAAGTAGGGTAAGTTTACTACCTTTTAGAATTTGCATCCTCATTTTGTACTTTGACCTTCCAACTATTGCTTCTTCTTTGTTACTTTATGGTCCTAGATAAGTAATGACATTATTAGAGCCATGAAAAATGAATTCCCAATGGGCTACATTAGCCTTAAAGGCTTACTTTTACCATTGGAGTTCATACTAATTACATTTAGCCCCTTTTTTCTCAAATTCGTATGGTAGCCAAAGCTGCTAGTATTTTAACCAAAACTTGCAAAATCATAATTAATTTTACATAACTCCAATTAGAGTAGTTCAAAATTCTATGTAAATATATTTAAGTTTTATTTTATGGAAAAATACACAAGTCTATCTATTACACTCAAATCCATCCTAGGATTTCATCAAACTTCCCCTCTTCTAGATTGCATTCTAGAAACAAGGCTCAAATTTGAAAAATGATATCTCTTAATATACTGGTAACAAAATTATGATCTACCTATAAAATTAAAGCTCTACATGTTTACTTTAATCTTACAAAGTTTCATAATATTTAGACTAGTTTTGACTAATGAAATTCATTGTACAACAACACTGCCTCTAGTGAACCAAATCAAACAACATTTCCTTTCAACTTCAATAAATTCCATATTTTCATACAAATTTCCAAAAATCATGAATACAAATATTCCCAAAAAATTTTCCTTTCTAAATCCAATGGGACATCAAAATTAAAAATTCCAGCTCTAATACCCATAATTGCTCCTAGCCGAAAATCATGAACTTTGTAGGGAAAATGAGTTCTTATGTTTTAACCTTTAAAACACCCTTCTTTTCACCTCTAATTCCATGATTAACCCATTAAAATCCTCTTACAAATTATTAATCCACATTTGGCCAGCACCTCCCCTTAAGGTTTGTGCATCCTAATCATGAAAACAAAGCCAAAATAACCACAAAGCAACAACCACCACCACCAACAGTCAATATTCCATAAGAGGAACTAGTTTTGGAGATTGTCTCTTGATTTCTCCAACTTTCTTTCTCTAAATTCCTCTTTCCTTTCTCTCTTCTCTCTTGATTTAGCTTGCCAACCATGATTTTCAAGAAGAAGGAAAGGTTAGAAGAGGTTCTAGGTAGATTAGAAGGCAATAACACTTTGATTTCTAGCTCTTACCTTGGATTTATGCCTCTTAAAATACTAGCTTTCCTTCTTGTTCCTTCAAGCTTCTTGAACTCTCTTCTCTCTCTATTTTGGTGTCTTTTCCAAAAATATGGTGAAGGAAAGAAGGGATATTGGTTTAACAAATATCTCTTCTTGCTTTATGTTTATTATTGTTTAATGCAAATTACTATGTGTTGACTTTACTTGGCCATAAAATTTTCCGTCTTGAATTAATCCTAGCCAAGGAAATTATTTTCCTTTCTTGCTTCTTACTTCAACCAAAATTTATCCCAATTAAGGGGAAAAATAGATGGCTTATTGCTTTATTGGTCAAATGACCATTTTGCCCTTACAATTTTTCCATTTTTGCACTTGCTGAAAAGCAAGGAAGAATTTTTATCAAATTTTGAAAATTCATATCTAATTGCATAAAGGTCTAATTGGTATGGTTCTAAAGGCTATGTTACCCTTATTAAGTCTATTTTCTAGAAAAAATGTATCCTTTATCCAACTAGAATCTTAACATTCTCAGAATTATTGTTTTTGGATGTTGCTATAGAAAATTTCTAGTTTTACTGGGATAAATTCAAAAATACATAACTCATTTTATATAGATCTAAATGACTTATATAACCTATCAAATTAAAGCTTAATAAGTCTAATTTTATTCTGAAAATTTTCAAAATTTTTAGACATCATTTTCATAATTAAAAATGTCATACAACACAACTGCCACACAGGGAAACTCACTAGCAGCAATACTAGTTTGTGCTCTAAATAACTATGTTGTGTGTGACCTCTAATTACCTTGTTTTTTCACATAATTTGCTCTTTAATTTACCACTTTATTTCCCTTAATTCCACCAAGTATAAGGAATTTTAGGGAGTAAAATAAGGCCTTTCTGGGACACTTGCTAAACTGAGATTTAGCAATCTACTTGATTCAAGCTTATTCTCAAGTCTCTTGTCCCAAAATTTGGGATGTTACAAGTAAATTGAGGAGGCATGGAATGGATATTAAACCATCATACTTACTTATTTGCACACACAAAATTTGTCCAAACCAAAGGAAAAAGAGAAAAAATGAAGAGGAAAGAGAAATTGTAGAAATTGAAGAACAAAGAAACAAGGTAAGTGTTCTACCTTGATTTTCACCTTCCAAATTACCTTTATTGCTCTTGAGGTCATTGTGAATGTTGTTCCTTTCACTAATAGATTCATTTATATGGTTTTAGTTTCTTGAAATGAGGTATTTTATACTATCTACAAAATATCGAAGTTGGAGAACTCAAGAACAAGCCCTACAATGTAAAAGAGGCGAGTATAAACTTTGTTTTGACCTAAGTATTGTATTGTTTAGTTGAATTTTTGGGCCTTGTTTGTGCTGCCCTAATTTTAGACAAATAGTGTCTTTAGGGTTTCATCATGCTTTAGGGTTATATAAGGTTTGGGAAGCATATAAACCTAGTACAATGAATAAATTATGAATTGGTAAATTGTTGCCTTATGACCTAATTTTTGGTCAGAATAGGGTATAAAGAAGGAGAATGATTTTTCCAATTTTAAGGTCTCCAATGGATTCTTAGGTAAAATTGTTTAGGAATAGGTTGTTGGAATGATTTCAGAAAGAATGGATTTGAAATCCCAAAAAAGTGGAATTTCTGCTAATGTGAATTCTCTGCATTGCGGTCTGGTTGTGTGACACTTTTGAATAGACAAATGATATTCAAAAATTATGAAAATTTATATTCTAAAAGTAGACATGTCATAATATAATTTTATATGTCATTTTTGTCAGTTGGATGTGTACACTGGAAGTTTTGCATTTTTAAATATTAGTCATGTAAAACTTGTAAGTTCTAGAGCAGTGGTCAATAAAGTGGAACTCTATGTTGAGGTGTGTCTAGATGACTAATGGCTATATTTTATCCTAAAACCAGACTAATTAGGGGTTACATAGCCTTTAGAATTGTTGTAATTGGAAATTTTTACATAAAGATGTGAATTTTCAAAGATTGATGAAAATTCTGGTAGATTTGGGTTAATATGCGAAAATAGAAAAATGTAATGACACAATGTAATTACCTTGAACTCTAAGGGTAGAAATTAGCCCTTAGGATAATTTGACCACTAACTCATTGGTTGACTTGGTAAAATAACCATAATGACATGATTATATATCTAAGGCTATGAGAAGTTAAGAAAGAAAAAAATGGAAGAATTTCCAAGAAGCCTCAATAGTTGGAGGAAAATGGGACAAGAACAAAAGGCTCTATCCACAAGATAGTTAAACTCTCTTGACTTGCATGTATTTGATATGTGTATGCTTTTGTATTTATGTGTTATTGCTTTGATGAATTGTGTGGAATATACATGAATAATTGAAGCTCTGTTCTTACTTATGATGTAGCCATAAGTATAATGTGTGAATAATTGAGCATGCATATGTCATTATGTTGGCATAAATTAAGTAAGCAAGTATGTCATACACTAAGCATTATCTAGTATACATAGTTAACATTGTTTACTACTGAGATTTTCTTGAATCTCACTCCTCCCTCACCAACCATATAGGTATGATAAGTACAGGTGAAGAATGCCTGAAGATATGCAAAGGGGAAATATGAAGGAGAATTGAAGATTAAAGTGTAATGCACTATTCATGTATTAGACTTAAACATGATGGCGTATATTTGTATATGAATAAATTAAGAATGACCAGAGACATACTTTAGTACTTATAAAAAGAATTAAGAGACGATGAGTCACTAAGAAGTTGCGAACCATTTTATGATAGTTTTAAAATGTTTTAAACTATTATGAAAAACTCACTCAACTATAGCTTTGAATCCTGTCTTGAGGGTAGGAATTGAAAGAGTTTTTGCAAGAGAATATCATTTGGTGATTCAAATTCGTTGCATAAAACTCATCATAACAATTACAAAAATAAGGTATTAATTGACCCTCACCCACCTCATAATCATCATCCAAACTCTCATCTGTATCTGAGCTATCACTCTCTACCTTATAGCTCTCATCATCACTGTCTGAGCCATCTTCATCTTCACCTACACTCACACTATCACCCCCAAATTCAACCAACCCACTTACTCCTTCCTTTGCACCTACAATAGCATCAAACTCAGTTCCAGTAATTTCCTTAATTCCACTCTAGTCATCAACAAAGTCAATATTCCCTTTAACATCTTCTGTTAACCTAATGTCATTTAAGTTAGCATTAAACTCAATTATACTAGAATGCCCTTGTATCAATTTTTCCTTCATTCTAGCCATACCCTTTTTAGTTTTAACAATAATGTCATTTACCTTTCTCAGTAGCGTTAAATACTTCTCTTTAGAAGTCTCCTCCTAATTCCCCTCAGCTTTGTCGATCGTTGCCTCGTCATTCCCATCTTCACGGTTTGTCTTCGTTCATTGTGAAACAGATCAATAGCCAAATTAATAAAGGGCTTTGATGGGATTTCACTATTGAACAAAAAAAGAAATACTTTTTGACATAATCGATGCTTACCTGTCAGGAATCTTTTACCTCTTTGTTAGCCCTAGTAGAGAATCTCTGTGCACTTATGGTCTATACTTGCCTCCTTTCTCAGATTCTCTAAAACCATAAAACAATCTCTTAGATTCTCACTTTATCCATTCCCTATCACCCTTTCTCAGGACATGCTAGTGATTCTTGTTGCCTTCTTACTTCTTCAACTCTCTTGGCCAAGTGCTTCTTCAACGCTTGAAAGACTTTTCCCATTGATTCCATTTTTTTAATGTTGCAATCTTGTTTTAATGTGTTACACTTTATTCCTCTTATCTTTTCTTTTGTTACAATATAGGGTTATAAATAATGTTTTCCTTTCTGCTCAAACATGTAGCTACGCCATTAAGCTTTGGAAGTTAACTATTCCACATCATCATTCAAATCTTTACCACATCACCCATTTGGGTCAAATATTTTTCTCCTTCTATGTAGTTAACAACTGGATAATAGAGTTCCTACTTTTGCTATAAGAAAAATTTATCATGTCTATTTTTGCACCCCAAAATAGTTAGTTGTATTAGGTGCACTTTGAGAAATAGTTCATTTCTGAATCTGTACCTTAACCCTACATTAAGCTAGCATGCTCAGTAACCCATGTGTGGTAGCATAATCTCATTTATATACGACCCTATAAATAAAAGTGGATATAGTAATTTTCAATTAGCATCATTAGTATGAAATGTGCATATTTCATTTATATATTTATTAGACAGTTCATCTGTGTGAAGAGATTATGTAGTTTTCATTATATACCTACTGAGTCAATCTTGATGACTTTACTTTAATCATGTTAGATAGTAAGTTACTTAACTCTTTATTTGAACTTAAGGACAAATCCCTACGAATTTCTTCCTTACTGACATCCAAATTAATTTGAATATCTTTGTAATGTTTACCATCAACTATCACAAAAGTCAACACAATCCAAATATCACAATGGTAAATAAAGATACCACACATAAAATCATGCATATTATAACATGTCATGGTGGTTCACAGATATATTACTTAGTCAAAAATAACTAATCACTTCCTAGAAATACCTATATAAGAATGGTGCCTTTAGAGTCCTTAATATATCCTAATGATAATGCATAGTTTTGAGATATGGTTGGAACCTCTAGCTAGAATTTTTCATTATATGATCTTTGCATTCTCCAACACAAAATATGACACAAATATAAATGATACCATATAAATTTAATTCATAGCTGTATGTAACCATATATGTAATAGATAGGACATCTAAACCTGGACCAATGTTGATATTGTTTGATCCTCATTCTATGGAGGATTTTCTAGTAGTATTACTGCATCTTTTCTTGATTGGTATTGTTTTTGACTTGTTATTTGTTATTAAATGTGTTGTAAATCTAGCACTTTTGTGCTTGCATATTTGTTCACTTGATGCTTGGGATACATATAGGAAATGTTATGATTCCCTTTAGTCTTTGCAGCAATTTTCTATAGGTTGGAATAAAATTAGTCAAATGTAAACTATAGCATAGCTAAAAATCACATGAGTGATGAGTCAGGTGTGTCATACCCTATATCCCATAGGCTCAGATGAGTGTAAAAGAGTAGTGAAATAAGTTGTGAAACGAGCATTCTGACCTAGATTACTCAAACTTCCTAAAACGTTCACAAATCCTAATCTTAACTCAGGAGTTGAACATGGGGTTAAGACTATTTTTCAGAGGATAAATAAACATTTCAATTATTTTCACAAAGTTTCACTACATCACTAAGTCTTATCGACTCTCAGTTCCATCATATCAGGGTATGTAAGTAATTCTCTACTTAAGTCTATCATTACGTCCGTTAGTTAATGTTTCATTACCGTTTAGAAGCGTTATCCAACTACCGGTACTACTAGTTCTACCACTGTACTATTTTTAGGTTTATAGTGTTATGTAAATTATATACATATCCAAAATAGACAACCAACAGGGAAAATAAATCTTACAGCTTTATCCTTTACCTGTCCGTGTTTACATTCTTGCCCTTTAAGCTACTAGCCTGTACTGTAGATTTGTTTAAAGAAAAAGAGTGAGATTCAAAAGAATCTCAGTAGTAACACGAAGTTAATAATATAGATACAAAATCATAGAGCATGCCACACAGTCATCATATAAATAGAATCATCACAACAATATTCAATACACAATATGCAGTTTAACATATTACCATAGTACTAAGTATAATAAATAATATGGCCCCAAGTGTAACCAAAACAAAATTCCTCAGGCATCCACTCGTGCATCACAACAATTTTCAATGGCCTGAGTATCCACTAGTATAATAGGCCTCGGGCGACCACCTCGTATAATCAGAATGTGTCAGATAAATTCATGATGAAACTAAATGCATACAATATATCCTCTAACATATGAAATACAAAGCTACTACCAGGTTGCTTTCCCTGTGAAATATCCAATTTTTTGCCTGAGCTCAGGCAAGTCTTAGATTCTGGATAGCTGTTAGGTCCTATAATTGGAATTTATGGATGACAAGTTATTATTTTGTCCAACAATTGCATAATCCAAATAGTCAAGTTAGTTGTTATTAAAGTTAAGTTACTAAGACAAAATCAAAGTCAAAGTGGCCCAACTATCCCAAGTTGGTTAGCTTTACCCTTAAAGTTTAACATAATTACATGGTGCCATTACATTTTATTATTGTTGCACCTTTACTTAAATCTGCCAGAATTTTCTTCAATTTTTGAAAATTCATAGTTAATCGTACATATGTCTAATTGCATCCATTCCAAAGGCTACATGACCTATAATTAGTCTAGTTTTAGGAAAAAATATAACCATTACACTTCTAAATGCACATCAATACAATATTTCACTTTATTGATTACTGCGGCAGAATTCGCCAGTTTTTCATGACCAAATTTTAAAAATTCATAGTTAATTTAACAAAAATCCAATTAGGTTAGTTGTAGATTATGTAAAAATATATTTAAGTCCTCTTTGAATGGAAAATATGACAGAGCACTAGTTATAAATACCTAATTCCATAAAATTCACAAAACCCAGTCAGCCACAGATTTCTTTCAAGAATCAACATCAAAATTTGAAAAATCATATCTCTACTGGTATAATTATGCCATTTACCTATCTAATTAAATCTTAGGATGTTTACTTTCATCATGTAAAATTTAATAAAGTTTGGACCAAGTTTGTCTATTATAAAACACATCACAACAACTCTGCTCCAGAAAAATGAATCTTGTAGCAAGGTCATCCAACTTCCAAAAATTCCAGAATTATGTATAATTATCCAAAAATTATAACCACATGATTTTCAGCATAATATTTCATATAGAACAAAATGGAATGATTAGAAATATCAAAATCCACTTCTTTCCTAAAATTTTGGACAGAACTGTACAGACTCTAACTTCTACTAAAAATGGATTCTTACAATTTCGCCAACCAAAATTATCACAAATCTGTATCTATCCATAAACACCTGATTAAATCATCATCAAACCCTAAAAACACCCCTGGCTAAAATCAAATAGCCTCAAAACCCTTATGATAACTCATATAATTAACAAACTAATCGATTTTAAATAAAGCCTACGCTTACCTCTTCTCATTTCCGCAACCGGTTCAGAAATTCGGTAGTACTTTATCCAATGAGATGTAATATCCCAAATTTTAAATACAAAAAATCCTTGAATATTTAATTATATTCAATGGAATAAAATGGTGAATTTTGGTGTCATTTGGTGGGCCTTAATATGCGTGTCGTAGTCTCGAGTAGAATCTCGATTAAACACCGATAATGTAACTTTATTAAAGTATATTTAATAAAGTAAGCCATAATGACATAAAGTAGTAATGATGACAACTAAAGTAACTATTTGAAAAGTAGCTTTTTGACGGACTAATGAGAAGTTGTTGTGTGACCTTGACATAATTACAGGCGTTGAGTCAGCATGTTACTTTTGAAAAGTAGCTTTTGGGTGAACCAATGAGAAGCCGGCATATGACCTTGACATAATTACATATGCTAAGTTAGCAGGACACCTTGTGGTACCTGCCGAACTCCAGTCATGACACGTGTCTGACTAACCTAAACATCAACTTTGGGAGTTAAGGAATACAACATCCAAAATTTTTGTTACTAAAATTCCTTTATACCTTGGCGGTATTAAAGGGGGTAAAATGGTTAATTAAAGAGCACATTAAGTGATAAAACAAGGCAATTAGAGGTCATACACAACATAGTTATTTGGTACACAAGTTAGTGATACTGGCAGTGAATTTCCTTGTGAGGTAGTCAATTGTATGACATTTTTAAATAGGAAAATGATGTCTGAAAATTGTGAAACTTTCCAGAATGAAAGTAGACTTATCAAAATTTTATTTGATAGGTCATATAAGTCATTTGAAGATGTACACAAGGAGATACACATTTTTGAACTTAGCTCAGTAAAACTAATAATTTTCTGTGGCAGCGTCTAATAATGGAAATTATGAAACTATTGGGCTTCCATTTGGCTAAAGGCTATATTTTGTTTTAAAAAAATAGACTTAATAAAGGTCACATATCCATTATAACCATATCAATTGGATACCTATACATTTAGATATGAATTTTTGAAGTTTGATGAATATTCTGCCAATTTTTCCAACACATAAGAAAATGGAAAAATATAAGGGCAAAATGGTCATTTTGATTACATAAATAAATTCAATAATTTTTCTCTTAATATTAAGGGAAGAGGATGGTTTTGATAGTAGAAAGAAGAAGAAAACTCTAGAGAAGTTGAGAAAATTACAAAAGGAAAAGAAAAACAATAAAAAAATGTCACATGCTTAAATACTAATTAAATAATAATAATAAATGAAGAGCCAAGATACTTCCAGAGCTTCTTTCCTACTCTACATAAGGCCTTATGCATGGTCAAAAAGGGAACAGAAAAGAGAAGAAGAGAATTAGAGGTAAGGATAGGCAAAAGGAGAATACAAGATCCAAAGAGCAAGATCAAGGTAAGTAGATAGAAATCTCTACTTGTTCTTGTGCTCTAGTTCATGGAATCTCTTCTTAATCTTCATATCATCTTCGATTAGCTTTCTAACAATCAAAAACACAAGAAAAGGGGGAAGGTGGTTACGGCCAAAGAAGAAGAAAAAGAAGCAAGGTAAGTTACAAAAACCTTGAAAATCTTGCTGAAAATTGAGTTATGGTTGTTGTCTAGATGCATATTTGACTATTTTTGTAGAAATTTGTAACTTGGGATGTTCAATTTCTAAAGGGAGATGCTACCCAAATTTCCATTGATTATGTCAAATTGATGATTAGATGATTACACAAGTGGATACATGTAGAAATAAGGTGTTTTAAGGGATGGAATCATGAAAAATCCAATTTTTCCTTAAATTCTCTAACTTTTTGCTAGTACAGAAATAGGATTTAGAGCTATAATTTCATGATTTTGATGATTCCATGATATTTATAAGGGAAAATTGTATAGGGTTCATGTAGATTGTGAAGTATGAAAAGCCCTAGAATGTGAAATAACAATTTTGCCCCTAAAACCTTAAGTTAGGACTGCCAAGGGAAAATCTATAATCTGATCTAGAATTTGACTAATCTGAGGTTAAAAATAGATTCTACACACAAAATCGTGTAGGATTAGCCTGGGTCATAATTTTTAGAAAAGTACAAATATACCGGGTAAAAAGGGAATTAGACCAAATTCTTTAGGGGCATTTTGGTAAATATGTAATTTTAGGCTAAGATAACCAACTAATAAATTCTAAGATGAAGTATGAATAAGTTATAACTCATTTACAATTACTTTGGGAATTTAGGATTTGATAATTGTCTGAGTCTGACGAAGAGTTAAAATACCGGTAGTAGCTAGCTAGGCTTTAGAAAGGAGTCTAGGTAGTAACTCTATCTCTTATATTCTATTTGAATATTAATATGCATTGTTTATTAAGTTTTATACAATGTTATTTGCTAGTGTGGTTATGCTTATCTGTGTGCTGCATAACCTGTTTAGCTATACTTATCTATGTGCTGTATAGCCTGGCTGTGCTTATCTGTGTGCTGCATAGCCTGTATGATGATGTGATCACTATATGGTATGATATATAGAAGTTGAGAATGGGCGATCATTTTGATCTCAAGCAAAATTATCGCTTTAGTTCCTGAACGTTGTTTAGACATGTGCTTGGCATTTTGATTGTTGCATCATGATAAATGTGTTGGGAATCGTACACGCAGCAGAAAAATTAACCCTTTAAAACCTCGAATCCCAATCGTGGATCTATCAAAGACGTCTAAATCGAGTAGTTAGAATAGTACCTTTATGTTTCTCGTGCTTTCGATCTATAGGAGTCAACACCTCTGGTCGCTTCCCTCTACCGGTATCCACACAAACAAGACCTAATTCGGCAGCGTGCTAGCGCCTCCAAGATGTCTCTCTAGGGTTTCTCGCGGCTCTCCAAGTTCTTCGTACGGCCTAGGGTTCTCTAGCCCTTCAAATTTTATATCTGATGTGTGCCGTATTGGAATCTCAAAATTAATCTTAATTAATTTGAAATTAAAATTAAATCAAATAAATCTGATTTAAATTTGTCAAACAGATTTAATTTATCATATTTATTTAATTTAATTAAAGAGCCAATAGATTTAATTTATCTTTATAAATTAAATCTAAGATATGATATCTTTATTAGCTTTAATTATTTAATTTATCAAATAAATTAAATATAAAACTAACATCTTATAATAATATTATAATCTATATATATTATTATTATATTTTTCGAATATATATATATATATATATATAATTCATCCACCCTAGGTCAAATATTATATTCATTGAATCTTAGACACATTTTAGATTCAATGAATCTGGACATCATAGCTCGTGTTGGGCTATTCTTGTGTGCGACCCTGTAGGCCCACATGAAGTTGGCAGTGGGCCAAAACTATTCTAGCCCACAAGTCGCAAGCGGCCTCTAGCAAGACATTGCGACTACCCAATTCACATGAGGATCGATGATACGATGCAACCTTTTATACAACCATGTCACGTCCCTTTTTGTCACACAATATTTCAGTCAAGGATGAGGCATGGACAACGTCATCCTCCTGTTCCTGACCATCACTTTCCCGATTCCTGAGTAGCCTGAAATTAGAAATGGAAACTCCTTCCCATTACAGTATGGCCATACATTTCTCAGACTCACTCATTGAGGGGCCCAGTAATATCTCTCACTAATGTGAGGGACAAATTCCATCTTGATCACTCACATTCCTCTTCATGAAAACTCCTAAGCCCGATTGTAGCCTTTATCATCACCCGGTCAAAGGTGACTTTTGACTAGGTCAAAACTTAGCAAGTTTCATGCAGGAATCTATGATGAACTCAGGTCAGAGGGCTCTGCGACATGATTATATGTATGAGATAAGCTTATGACTTAATCCATGCAACTTTCTCATAGCGGGTCGGTCCAGCACCTTATACTCCTATAAGTGCCTAAGACACTGATTTGTATCTCTATACCTCATCAAAGTCATACTGGTCTTATTTCATCTTTGCTCCCGCATAGATAGTTGACCAGGGACATTTAGGATAATCTTTATAGTTCATCCAAGGATACAATTATCATAGTAAACATGCAAATGATATGATAACAATAAGGAGAAATTCTTAAATAACAATAATGTTTAAGGTACAATGATTGGCCCTTAGGGCACAATTTCCAACAAAATGCTGCATTGCATGGTTACTTTTCACATTTTATATGATTGATATTATGTTACTACTGAGATTCCTATGAATCCCTCCCCTTCCATAATTCAAAAATTAACTCAGTTAGAGGAAGCAACTCAAAGGGCAAAGTAATAGATATCAATAGCTAAGGATTCGATACTGATCAAGAAATTTTCAGTTGGTTATATGTTATTTTTTCATTGTATTTGGGGTTTTGTATTGTAACTTGTACAAACCCTATGGGGATATTTTGTAAGGTAATCATGAATTCTATATTAGTATAATATACTATTCTTATATGCCCATTGAACTGTATATTAATACTCTGATAAATGTCAAAATATAAAGGGGTTTAACACAAGACAACACCAAACTCCTCCAAAGGAAATTTGAAACTGTAGAAATTAAGCTTGAGATTAGTAGAAGAAAGTTTTTGAAGGGTATTTTTAGAGAAAATGCCAATTCGGTAATGTTCCGGTGGATTGAAGTTCTTGAAAATCACATTCACCTTCTCTCTCTCTTCTGACTATTTCCTATAATTTATTTTGTCATTTTCCCCTTATTTTTCTGATGTTGGCCGAAATATATGGCCAAAGAGAAGTCTTGAAAAAGTTTGTTTCGCGTGTCAATTTCCTATGGTGCCATTTGTCTGGTGTATTATCCATTTGATGACACGTTTCACTTGCTTTAATAAGGTGGGTCCTACCTCCCTTCTTGAGTTTTTAGCCTTCCAACTTGTCAAGGAAAGTAGGGGTCTGATGATTTTTCCTGGCTCCTGGGTTCAGTGTTTGGGAAAGTTAGTCGGGTGACCGGACTAGAGACTCGTGAATTTCCCAGGATCAGGATAAGGTGGTACCCTTTAGTGATGACAACTCAAAAGAAAGCTACTTTATCATAATGAGGGGACAAGTGTCATGATCTCATTTAGCCAACACATAAAGTCAAAAGTGACTTTATGCTCCCTCCCATAAAATGGCGTCATATGTTACAATTTTGTGGGACCCGCGGTTTTTCGTCTATGCTCCACCTAACCATCTACTTTATTGGGAAATGAAAGTCTGGGGATTTTTCCCGGGTCTACCCATGAAGTGTCATTTTTGTGGTCCCGGCACAAGGTAAGATCAATCAATTTAATTATTTAATTATCTATTTTTATATAAATTGGCCCCATATACACATATGCTTGGGACCAATGAATCTTCTTCCGACTATTTATGAGATCTGAGCCTCATGTACCTAGAGACTAGTTCTTTAGCTGGATATAGTCCCAAAAAATCATTGTACTTTTTCAACATTCCCTGGACTCTTACTAAACTCGGGCCTAGTAGTCTACCTGATATAGGCATATCCTCAAGTTCCTATCCTAAAATCTAGGATATTACAATTCTCCCCTCGTTTAATAAATTTTGTCCTCAAAATTTCGAACGTCCATACCTCAGGGAATCATTCTAGACATTCAGTCCATCCCTTTCTTATGTAGGCTCATCGAGCATACAACTCAAGTCATCATACTCTGATCAAAATCCTAGATAGTATTCAGCAATCACCATATGGCATTTTCATTCATTCTATACCCAGTATGTAGAATTCAACATAGGACCCATTGGTCTATTCTCACAGCGCTTGGTTCTTAGGTGACATAGCCTCTTCAAGACTCTACCCATATCACAGTGTGTGCTTACCAGGCCTTACTGTCCAAGGAATCACCCTATGCCATAGGCATCTCAGGACTTACTACTTCGGCTACAACCTGGTACAGTCTGAATGTTCTGCTAGCCTCAAGGTGTACTCTAGACATACTGGTCCAATGTCATCGCGCTAGGCAACAACCATAGCACTAGGCAGACAGGTCTTACAACCTAGGGATACTGTCCCGTACAAAATTACACATCAGGTTTTATTGCCTCGAGCCTCCACTCGGCACAATTCTCAAACACATCACATTATGCCGCCCTAAGGACATAATTAGTCCCCTTGGTCAGATGGCATTAGGATAATTAGTGCATCATCTTTGCTGAATACTTATCGAGACTGAATACCTCAGGACATACAGTTTATTAGGTGTTTTGAATACATCCCATGCTATAACTCTTTCTTCTATCAATTAGCATTAGAGCACCCTATGGCCATACATTGGGTCACATAAGACCTTCTTTCTAAGAAACCTATTCGATATAGGACTTATTATTGTATACCACCCTTGAGAGCTAACATCCTGGTAGCTTTACTTTACGGTTCAATGTCACGGTGGCTTCACACTACAGTTCAAGTGACTCAACTTAAGCCCCAGGTTGAGTGTTCGAGGCCTTGGGGAGGCATTTTCTGAGCGTGGAGTCCAGGAGAGTAAATCCTCTCAGGGGTAGGGACAATTCATGTCCTTACCGCTACAGCTTGAGCCAAGCACCGTTGTAGTGGGCATGGGTCAGACTCCCATGCTGCTGCAATGTGAGCCGAGCACCGTTGCAGTTGGCCTAGTGAGAGGGCTGTTACATAAAATGGAACCTTTTTATGTAACGGCCCTCCTACTAGGCCCATTGGATAGTTACCCTTACTGGGCGCCCTGTCCAACCGCACGGGAGTCCGGCCCCAACTAGATCAAGCTTATGGAGTGCCCACGGGAGTCTTGGTAAGCTTACCCCATTGGGGGCCAGTCTCCCGTGCGACTAGATAGGGCACCCAATTAGGGTAGCTGTCTAGTGCGCCTAGTAGGAGGGCCGTTACATAAAAAGAAAAAAAAATGTGATACCCTATTTTTAATGCTCCAAATAAGCATAAAATGACTAGTGAAATCGATTGTGGAACTAGGATTTAACCCCGGACTACCCAACGTTCAATAACATTCATAAATCCTCACTCTCAACTTAGGATTCGAACCTAAGGCTGAGAGGGTTTTTAAAAGGGTAGAATACTTAAATTAAATTCCCACAAGATTCACTACGTCACTAATGACTCCTTAGCTCTTATTTCCATTACAATCAGAGTATGTGAGCGATTTACTTTAAATCAAACTAAAAGCCATTCTCTACTTAAAATAGAACGATATTTGCTTATCCATTCATTCATTCATATACATACATGAAATGTATAATTACACATAAGCTTACATCAATTACAAATAGTAGTGCCTCGTACTACGGTCTTCACCTCACCTCTGTAATCCTCCTTCGTGTATATCTCTATGCATCCTTCAACCTGTCTAAATGGTTGGTTGGGAGGAGTGAGATTCAAGAGAATCTCAGTAGCAAACATTACCACTATGCATGCAAGATATATATGAATGCATGACATGCTTGCCAACATAATGACATGTTGTATGCTTAATGTTATGACATACATATGGCCATTGCGCAAATATAATAGAGCTTCAATCAATCAAACATGCTCAACACAAACAGCAAAAGCAGTTACATAATCAATGCAAGACATACATATCAACTACACGCAGGTAAGGTAAGTTCACTACCTCTCGGACTTTGCGTCCGTCCACAAACTATCATCCTTGCTCCAGTTTGGGAACCATCCGTCGAGTCTTGAATTCCAATAATACAATAAATGAGTCATTACTCATCCATATATCATTCTAGACTCATTTTAGTGGATAACTTAGCCCAATTATGCTAAATTATCAGAATGCCCCCAGAAGCCCGGCCCAACTGTACTTTCTCAGAAATTATGACCTGGGGCCAATCATACACAATTCTATGTGTAGAATCCATTTACGGACCTTGAATTTGTCAAATTTAGACCCAAATGGCGAAAATACCCTTGACAGCCCTTACTTAGAGCTTAAAAGGGTAATTTGGTCATTTCACCTTCTAGGCCTTTTCTCACTTTATCATGAACATGAACCCTACATAGTTTGCTCTTTTGAACTCAATTGAATCATACAATCGATGAAATTCTAACTCTTTGCTCATGCCACACACAAGGCAGCCAATTTAGAGTTCTCAAAAGAGTTGTGTCGGTTTCCCCCTTTCTTTGGCTTAATACCCTTCTTTCTACTTCTAATTACATGATTAGCCATTTAGACATCTATTGGATATCATTTTGGCTATTAAAATACTGATTGAACAAAGAGTTAATGGTACCCAACTCCCACCATACTCATCCAAA
The DNA here is from genome assembly GCA_037074505.1 of Albizia julibrissin. Classification (NCBI taxonomy): domain Eukaryota; kingdom Viridiplantae; phylum Streptophyta; class Magnoliopsida; order Fabales; family Fabaceae; genus Albizia; species Albizia julibrissin. The sequence continues at coordinate 44,858,018 of CM073484.1, read as the reverse complement.
TAACAAACCAAAAGGTTCAGAAGGAAGCTACGCTTACCTCTACACGCTTCTGAGTTCAGTTCGGAATTCTGGTAACACTTCGGCCGGTGAGATGGCACCAACCACCTCCAAACGAGAATCTGAAACCACAGAAAATGAAGCTCAGGATGAATAGAGGAATGTTTGTACTGGGTACTTTGAGAGAAAACATCGTTTCGGTCAAGTTCAGGCGATCACAAGTTTTCTCTCTCTTTTCTCTCTCCACCGTCCTCTCCATTCTCGTTCTCTCATTTCTAATTTCTCCTCCCTTCTTTCTGATTTAAGCGTGAAAGAGAAATAAAAGGATGAAGGAAATGATGATTAATTAAAATCATCCAAGTGGCTTACCACCAATTGGTCCAACTATCTCATTACTTGTATAACAAGTTTTATTTCTCTTTTCCTTTATCATTCCACTAATATTAATGAGAAATAAGAGAGTATAATTCACTCTCAAACTATCCCATTATACCACCTTAAGTGGTTGTCCAAAGCCTTAAGCTTTTTGGCTCTTTGACTTTGCTTGATAATAATTCACCCACTTAAGCTTATTAATTACCAAGTAGTCATTTTCCCCCTTTTAATTCCTATTCCACTCAAATCATTAGGAATATTAGGGTAAAATCCTCATTTATCATCTTATGGAAAAATTACCATTTTGCCCTTACGTGTTATGATTTATTGTAATAAACCATTTCTTGCCCCTTTTTCTTTATTTCCCTTCACATTTTACTAATTTAGGCATCAATAATAGGGAAATAATAGCTGCTAGCCTTTTGTTGGTCAAATGACCATTTTTTCCCTTACATTATTTTCCCGGAGCTCTTTAGCTCACCATAATATTTCCTTATAATATCCAAGGATATAAAGGAATTTTGGAAAATAACACCATGCCTCGCCAGGACATGGGTCTAGCAGTCCCCTTAATCCAGGCTTAATCTCAAGCCTCTTGTCTCAAAATTCTGGATATTACACCATACATACCTCAATCCCAGTACGACATGATAGCCTCTCTAGAGATGCTTGGTACTGTCCCACATGGAAATATAAGCAATACCAATTTTTTGGCATAGCCCTTCATTATGTTATATACATCATGATATTCCTACCTTTAGGTATACACTTGTCCTAAGAGGGTTTGTTAGTCGAAGGAGGTGATTGACTTCTCTAAGCTCTCCTACCAGTCATGTTTCCTATTACAAAGCAGTTAGCTAAAGGTTAGAACCTATCAACATAAGCAGAGGACTCTAGCAATAACCTATCATTGCCAGAATCAACACTCTGATACCAAATTGCTAAACCCTATATCCCATAGGCTCATATGAGTGTAAATGAATAGTGAAATAAGTTGTGAAATGAGGATTGGGACCTAGACTACTCAAACTTCCAAAAGCTTTCACAAATCTCATTCTCAACTCAGGAGTTGAATATGGGGTTGAGAGGGTTTTTCAGAGAAAAAAAAATTTTCAATTATTTCCACAAAGTTTCACTACGTCACTAAGTTTCATCGGCTCACAATTCCATCATATCAAAGTATGCCAGTGATTATGTACGCAAGTCTCTAATTACATCCATTAGTTAATGTTTCATTACCATTCGAAAGCGTTATCTAGTACTAGTACTACTAGTTCTACCACTGTACTATGGTCAAGTTTACAAAGTTATGTATATTATATACATATACAAAATATCCAAAATAGACAACCAATAGGGAAAATAAATCTTGCAGCTTCATCATTTAGCTGTCTATGTTTACCTTCTTGCCATTTAAGCTGTTATCCTGTACTGTAGATTTGTACATGGAAAGAGAGTGAGATTCAAAAGAATCTTAGTAGTAATAGGTAGTCAATCATATAGGTGCAAAATCACAGAGCATGCCACATAGTTATCATATAAACACAATCATTATAACAACATTCAGTGCACAATATGCAGTTGAACATATCACCATAGTGCTAGGTATAATAAATCACATAGCCCTAAGTGTTACCCGTGTAAAAGCCCCTGGGCATCCACTCATGAATCACAACAATTTTCAATGGCATGAGCGTCCACTCGTGCAATAGGCCCTAGGCAACCACCCCACATAATCATAATGTGTCAGATAAATTCATAATGAAACCACAAGCATACAATGTATCTTATAACATATGAAAGACAAAGTTACTACCAAGTTGCTTCCCCTGTGAAATATCCAACTGTTTCCCTGAGCTCGGGCAAGTCTTAGATTCCGAACAGCTATTAGGTCCTATAATTGGAATTTACAGATGACATGTTATTATTTCGTCAAATACTTGTATAATCTAAATTGTCAAGTAGGTTGTCATTAAAGTTAACATACTAAGCCAAAATAAAACTCAAAGTGGCCCAACTATCCCAAGTTAGTTAGCTTTACCCTTAAAGTTCAACATAATTACATGGTGTCATTACATTTTCTTATTTTCACACCTTTATTCAAATTTGCCATAATTTTCTTCAATCTTTGAAAATTCATAATTAATCATATAAATGTCTAATTGCACCCATTCAAAAGGCTATGTGATCCTTAATTAGTTTAGTTTTATGGAAAAATATAGTCATTACACTTTTGGATGTACATCAATATAGTATTTCACTTTATTAATCATTTCCCAAGAATTCACCACTTTTTCATGACCAAATTTTAAAAATTCATAGTTAATTCTAAAAAAATCCAAATGGGTAGGTTCTAAGTTCTATAAGAATATATTTAACTCCTCTTTCAATAAAAAAAATCACAGAGCACCAGTTATAAATACCTAATTCCATAAAATTCATTAAACCCAGTCTACCACAGATTTCATTCCAGAATCAATATCAAAATTTGAAAAATCATATATCTCAATCCACTATTCCAATTATGCCATATTACCTATCCAATTAAATCCCAAGATGTTTACTTTCATCATGTAAAATTTCATAAAGTTTGGACAAGTTTGACTACTAAAAAACATGTCACAACATCTCTGCTCCAGAAAAAATGAATCTGGCTGGAAGGTCATCCAACTTCCTAAAATTCCAGAATTATGTATAATTATCCAAAAACTATAGCCACATTCTTTTCCATATAATTTTTCATTTAGAACATAATGGAATGATCATATATATATCAAAATCCACTTCCTTCCAAAAATTATGGGCTAAACCGTATAGACCTTAACTTCTACCAAAAATGAATTCTTGCAATTTCGTTAACCAAAATCACCATAAAATCTCTATGTATCCACAAACATATGATTAAATCATCATCAACCCGTTAAAGCACCCCTGGCTGAAATCACACAGCCGCTAAACCCTCATGAAAAATCATATAAACAACAAACCAATCGGCTTAAAATAAAGCCTACGCTTACCTCTTAGCGTTTCGCAACTAGTTCGGACATCCGGCAGTACTTCATCTAGCAAAACCGCACTAAATTCCTCCAAAAAAAACTCTAGAACCAAAGAAATGAAGCTCGTAATGAGTAGAAGAAGGTTAGTGAAGGGTATTTCAGGAGAAAATGTTAAACCCCACATTATTTTGATATTTATCAGAGTATTAACACGTAATTTACTGGGCATACAGAAATAGTACAATATACTGATATATCAGTTTTGATTACATTATAGAAAATCCCCCATAGGGTCTATAGAGATTTCAATACAAATCCTAGATTCCATAAGAAACTAAGAGATAACCAAAAAAAATCTTTACTCTGCACCAAACCTTTTGTCATCGGTTTCTGCTTCTTTGCCCTCTGAGTTGTTTCCTCTAGCTGATTAAATTTTAATTTTTAGAAAGAGTGAGATTCATACGAATCTCAGTAGTAACATAATATCAACCATATAAAATATGAAAGTAAACATGAAATGCATCATTTATCATGATGTAGTAATCATTCATTATGCTTTGCTCATATACAAAGGGTTATATGATGTTTTGGGAAAGCATATGAACCTAGTATAGTGAATAAATTTTGAATTGGTGAATTGTTGGCTTGTGACCTAATTTTTGGTCAAAATAGGGCATGAAGAAGGAGTATGATTTTTTTTTATTTTTGAGTTATTCAATGGATTCCTTAGGAAAAATTTTGTAGGAATAGGTTGTTAGGATGATTTTAGAAAGAATGGATATGATATCCAAAAAGTAGAATGTTGCTGCCCAATTTAGGTTCTGCATGGCAATCTGTTTGTGTGGTGTTTTTGGGTGATAGAATGTTGTCCAATAGCCATGAAACTTTCTAGAATGAAATTAGACATATCAAGCTTTAATTTGATAGGTCATATAGGTCATTGAGATTTATACATACAAAATTATGTATTTTTTAAGTTAGTCATGTAAAACTGGCAAGTTCTTGTGATAGTGTCCAATAAATAGTTATTCTAAAATGCTATGCATCTAATTAGCTAAAGGAAATATTTTTTCCTGAAGCTGACTTAACAAGGGTTACATAGCCTTTAGAACTACTACAATCGGACTATTGTACATAAAGATATGAATTTTCAAAATTGGTTGACAAACTTTTTCTAGGTTTTGGTAAATGTGCGTAAAATAAAATGTAATCATACATTGTAATTTCTTTGAACTCTAAGGGTAGAAATAAGCCCCTTATGATAATTTGACCACTTTAACTCATTGTTTGACTTATTAAAATGACCATAACGATATGATTACATATCTAAGGCTGAGCAGTTAAGAAAGAAAAATAATGGAACAATTTTCAAGAAGCTTTAGAAGATAAGGGGACAAGAAGAAGGACATTTGTCCACAAGGTAGTGAACATACTTAACTTTCATGTATTTGATGTGTTTGCTGTGTATTGATTTGCAGTATTGCTTTTTGTTTAGTTATGTTAAGTATGTATGAATGAATGAAGCTCTGTTTCTGGTTTTACTATGGCTATAGGTATGTTGCACGAAACATTGAGCATGTAGAATTGTCATTATGTGAACATGAGCCTATGTAAGGCAAGCATATCATACACTAGCATTAATCTTATATGTACGATTTGTAATGTTTGCTACTGAGATTTTCCTGACTCTCATCCACCCCTACCAACCATATAAGAACAGGGAAGAAAATAATGCTTGAAGATAAACTAGAAGGAAGAATGACAAATAATAGAAGAAAGAGAGCTGTATTTATTTTACTGCGTGTAAATTATTTATGCTCGATAATGAATTGAATGAATGTATGTATAATCGAATTAAGCCGTAATCGAGATTGCTCAAAGCACTGATTTATTAAACTACTAAAATTAAGAATAAGTGTTAGAACTGGCTGACACCCAAGAGGGGGGGTGAATTGGGTGTGTGATAAGAAAGTATGATCTTTTAAAAACTTTTCGCAACTTATTAAATCAATACATGTGGAAGTATAGAAACATAAGCTGATATGTAAATCATATATGCTGGAAATGTAAAAGCTTAGGGAAGAGAATATGCAAACTGTGATTTATCCTGGTTCGGTCCAATCCACGATGACCTACGTCCAGTCCCCAGGCTCCTCCTGAGATTTCCAATCCACTATATTCTTGTTTAACTGGGCACAAGAAAAGCCTCTACAAATTCACAAGAGTAACTCCCCCTTACACACTGTAAGGTTTACTCCTTCTTACAGCAAGTCGAGCAAAGCAATCCCAAAGACCTTTCTCTCCTGCTTACCTGTGCAAGTCTTATGAGCAGCAACGTTCTCTCCTGCTTACACCACTGTAAGTCTTACGAGCAGCAACGTTCTCTACTGCTTGCACCTTGTAAGTCTTATAGGCAGAAACTCTTAATGGCGATTCACTCTACAACTTCCACTGTAAGGTAATCAACCCTCTCAAGGTCCCTCTACCTTGAGTTCAATACAGAAATATATTTGTAAGGATTTACAAACTCTCTCACAGAGTAGATAGGATACTCGCTGAAGTACAATACAAATATTCTCACTCTCAATTATACATGATATAGAAGATGAAGTAGAGCAAAGAGTGGTCGGAGGTAGAAGACTTAGAATATCAGCATGTTCATGTTCTCATTGCGTTGCTTGCTTTTCTGTGTTTGAATCCTCTTCTATTTATAGCTGAGTTGTGGAAGATATCCGTTAGAGTCTGTTGATTCATTTGACCGTTGAGCCCATTCGGATATTTTTCTGTTATAATCCCATCTGATGCTTAGACATTCGCTACTTCCTTTTCTGTTGGAGTCCCATTGCTTTGCACGGTCGTTGAGTGTATTTAAATATTTTCCCGTTGATAGTGCTCTGACACATGCTTCAGCGTTTCTTACAGTTTTCCCATTGGTCTGACAGATGCAATAGTATTAGTCTTCCGTTACTTATGAAATTTGCTGCCGTCCACGAATAGTTGTCGTTTGAATATTGATCCATGTAAGCCATGTGATCGGTAGTGCATAACACCTGTAAATCCACTCAGAGAAATAGCCGTTAGAAAATATCACTCGGGTGATTAAAGACTTCACTGGAAGTGATTTCAGAAAATGGAAGAATCATTGGAAGTCAACTTGATTTCACTGGAGGTGATTTTGATAAAACAATTAACTCTTGACTGCATAAGCATTTCACCGGCAGTAATCTTGATTTCTAGATGTGACTGTCATTGGAAGTGATTCTGATTCAGTGAAGAGTGTACTGAGTGATCATAGATGCTGACAAGAAGTGAAACTGATAAAACTTCATATAAGTTGATCTTGGCATGTCTCTGGAAGTGATTTGCAAAATCAACATAATCACTCGCTTGGATATTTCTTATAGAAAGTGAACTGAGGCATACTGGCTTTTACTGGAGGTGCATTCTGGTTCACTGGAAGTGATATTGAAAATTTCATATTTCACTCGAGTGAATTTGGGATCACTGGAAGTGATTTTATAAACAGTGATTTCTTCTTGGAGTGATTTCCAATTCACTGGAAGTGATTTGTAACTTTGCAAATATCACTCGAGTGATTCAAGATCACTGGAAGTGATTTGGTAAACAGTGAAATATTCTTGCAGTGATTTTGAATCCACTGGAAGTGATTTGCAACTTTACAAGCTTCACTCGAGTGATTCAAGATCACTGGAAGTGATTTGGAAAACTTGGCGTATCACTCGAGTGATTTGGAATTCACTGGAAGTGATTTTCAAAACAGTGTATTTTTCTTGAAGTGAATTCTCAATCACTGGAAGTGATTTGTCGCATCACTCGAGTGATTCAGAATCACTGGAAGTGATTTGGTGCATCACTCGAGTGATTAAGGATCACTGGAAGTGATTTGGAAAATTTGAGATATCACTCGAGTGATTTGGAGATCACTGGAAGTGATTTTGGCAAAGTTGAAATATCACTCGAGTGATTTGGAGATCACTGGAAGTGAAATGGAAAAATTGAGATATCACTGGAAGTGATTTGGAAATTTTGAGATATCACTCGAGTGATTTGGAGATCACTGGAAGTGAAATCTGAAACAGTGAATTTTTCTTGCAGTGATTTTACGATCACTTCCAGTGAAATGCCATATCACTCGAGTGAATGCTGAAATCACTCAAGTGATCCGTTTCCAAATCTTCAGTAAACATAGGTCAAATTCCAGATGTCATAACTCTTCGAATATGACTCCAAAAATTCTGTATTATATATCAATCGAAAGCCCTGGAAGTATACTTTCATATGGCACCAGTTTCAGCTCAATAAGATCAGTGGTTTGAGATTTATAGCCAAAATACTAAGACTGTTCCAGAAAGTGACGCTGATATGAAGGTCAACTTTGAACACTGATATCTCCCTCATATGAGCTCCTTTGATGTTTGTTCTGGTGTCAAAATGACGCATTGGGAGTCTAGTTTCATATGCAATTCGTTTAGTCTGATTTGGAGTTGTATTGTGAGAGATATGATCAAATAACCAGACCTCGCTCAGCTGGATGAAGCACAGACTCTGAAATGCTGCACATCACTCGAGTGATTTCGTTTTTTAATGAATCACTCGAGTGATTCCTCAAATCACTCGAGTGATTTGTTAAAAATCACTCTCCTACAGTTCCAAACAGTGCCAAACAGTGCCAATTGCTACAGTAACCGTATTGCTACAGTACCCATAAAACTTGAATCTTCATATTTTTCATTAATTCTTGCAAGTTCCTTATTCCTCAATTTCTTTCTTCCATTGCTTGACTAATCTACAATATATGCAACATCAAATAGTTAGTCAATGTAATAGAAAATTATACTATGCAAGCTTCTTATGCTTAATATTTGACATCTATATTTGTCATCATCAAAACTAATCATATCTAACAATAAGAACCAGAATTAGAACAACTCTGATACTTGGTAAGAATAACAACTCAACAGCTGGAAAATGAGTAATAATCCCCTAAGAGAATATAAGTAAATACTTTCGTGTATGTAATAAAGGTGTAAAAATGTAAGGTTTTACATCTACCATTATACAGGTAGAAAAAATTAATTTATGATACCATAGAATTGTCTTGTCAACAACAGGTAAATATGTTATAGGTAAATATTTTGTACTTATGTAATTGTCATTAAATTTTAAGCACAAATTATCCTGTAAACAATCTTATAGTGTAACACTCTTAAATCAATGAATAAAAAAAATCTGAATTTAATAATTTAATTATAATAACATCAACTATGGTATGTTTCATCAACATTTACTTTTTAGTAATTATGTTTGTAAATAATGGATGGATGTGTAGCATAATATCTTAAAATTAAAAATATCATTAGCTTAATTACTACTTTGCTAACCGAAAACTTAGTTAAGCCTTCCATTTTCTGGGTGAAAGTTAAGATTGTAAATTTAAATATGATAGCACAGTCATGATCTTCCTATAATTGTAAATAGATCTTTTTATAGTTTGAGGTGAAAGTCTCTCTATCACACACACACATTAAATATACATGCATTATATGCCTTACCAATGCACATTTAATTTATTTATATTTGTTAGTGAAAACAAACTAAACATTTTTATTAATCCAAAACAACTAGTTAGGAATTATGCCACACATTTAACAACTAAACTAACAGGTCCTTATATATATAACTCTGTAGTCTACCTGTTACCTACTAGTCCGGCCCAATAATAATACACATACTAACAATTATACATAATTATAAATTATATTTTACTTAACGCCCCCCAAGTTGTGGGCTATATACGTTGATAGTTCCTAACTTGATCAAAATCTGGTCATGACTCTCCTTCCCAAGTCCTTTGGTAAAAATATCCACTTACTGGTTCTTGCTTCCTACATGTTGTAAAGTGATGATTCCTTGTTGTAACTTTTCCCTCACAAAGTGGCAATCTATTTCAATGTGCTTGGTTCTCTTATGAAAAATTGGATTGTTGACAATGTGAATAGAAACTTTGCTATCACAAAAAATATGAACAAATTCCAATCCCAATACACTTAGATCTCTTGGCAGCCTTGTAAGCTAAACTACTTCGGGTATGGCTATTCCAAGTGCCCTATATTCTGCCTCAACAAAAGATTTAGAAACATTAATTTGTTTCTTTGATTTCCAAGAGATAGGAGAAGCTCCAAACTTTACTATGTACCTTATGACTTATCTCTGAGTGTTTAGGCAAGTTCCCTAATCTGAATCAACATAGCATTTTGGCTGGCTCTTCCCTGCAATGGAAAGGAGAATGCCTAGTCTTGGTGTTGTATTGAGATATCTCATGACTCTTTGTGCAGCTTGAATATGTGACCTCCTTGGAGATTGCATGTATTGACATAATCCCTACACAATAAAGCTTATGTCAGGTCTTGTTATTGTAAGATAGGATAACCTACCTATCAACCTTCTGTAGATAAGTAGTTCCTACAATAATAGATCATTTTTCTCATTATTTGGGCTAATCCGTAACCTAGTATTAGGCTCAATTGGGACCCTAAGAGGTCTAGCTGTACTAAAACCGATGTCAGAAATTATATCAAGACTAAGTCTTTAATTTTGAACTTATGATGTAAGTGTTCCTTTACTTCATGTATCCTTTCTATGTTACTACCAGTGATCAGTAGATCATCTACATATGCCAGTACTAAAATCATTTCAAAACCAGATCTTTAATAAACAATGAATAATCATACTTACTCTACCTAAAACCCCCTTCTAATAAGGCTTGGGTGAGTTTGGCATTCTATAGTGGCGATGCCTACTTGAGTAGATACAAAGATTTAGTAAGTCTACAAACTTTGTTTCCAGTATTACCATATCGTTGAGGCACCCTCATATATACCTCTTCATTTAAATCACCTTGAACGAAAGCATTATATATGTCTATTTGAAATCATTCCCAGCTATTCATCGCAGCTAGAGTAAGTACTATCTTACTGTTGCTATTTTAACAACTGGAGAAAATGTTTTAAAATAATCTATCACCTCTCATTGGCTACACCCTTTAGCAACCAACCTTGTTTTAAAACGCTTAATATTACCATTAGACATACTTTACCTTATAGACCCACCTACAACCTATTGGTCTCTTATGGGAGATCGACAAGTTTCCAAGTTCCATTCACTTTCAAGGCTTGTATTTTGGCTTTCATTGCCTCAATCTACTTAGGATTATGCTCTACCTCCTTAAAGCTGCTTGGCTCGAATTAGCATCAATACTAGACAAAACAACTTTGTAATTAAGTGAAATATTCAAATATGACAGATGGGATTGTATAGGATGTTTTACCTTTTGCTTGTTTGTAATTTTAGTAGCGTAACAATCGATGGTACATGCATAGCCAATTAAAGCTTTATGAGAAAGTTCATTAGTACATGCATAATCTTTCATCCATGTAGGATTTCTTTTAGCCCTTGCTAGCCTACTAATATCAGGTTCTGTTTGTGAATTTCCCTTATCATTATTAAGTACCTCATTATCATTATCTGAGTGTGATTACTCATGCTGAGTAGTTTGCTATTTTATTAAAATAGGATTAGGTGTGTTTATATCATATTTAAAAGGATCAATCACTATATTAGAATCCCCACTAGATTGATGTTCAGGGAATCTTTAAAAGGAAAACAATTTTCATGAAAAGAGCCATTTCGAGAGCCAATGAAGGTCTTAGTAGGAATATGATAAAGCAAATATCCTTTTTAGTTAGGAGGATACCCTAGAAAAACACATGGTTCAACTCAAGATTAAAATTTATCATAAACCGGTAAAGTGATAACAAAAGTAAGACAACAAAAAACCTTTAAAGAAGACAAGTCAGTAGGAGAACCAAATAATAGATAAAAGGGAGTATGATTTTGTAAAACCTTAGAAGGCATATGATTAATTAAAAAAGATGATGTCTTAACACACTCCCCCCAAAATTTAATTGGCACTCCAGAGTGGATAAGAAGACACCTAGCTACCTCAAGGAGGTACCAATGTTTACGTTCGACCACTCCTTTTTGCTGTAGAGTATAGGGGCAAGAAAAATGATGAAGAATGCCGTTATTGCGAAAATAGTTTGTAAGGTCAACATTAGTGAACTCAAGCCCATTATCACTCCGTACAATTTTGATAGAAGCTGAAAATTGTGTAGATACATATGTAATAAAAATTTTGAGGTGTTGGCAAACTTCACTTTATTCATCATAAAGAAAATCCATACACAACGAGAAAAGTCATCAACAATTGTTAGGAAGTATCTATGCCCTTTATAGGTTGGTTCCCTATAAAGGCCCCATACATCAACATGAATGAGCTCAAAACAATGCTTAATCTTACATTAGCTAGAAGGAAAAGCTAACCTAGGTTGTTTTGCATAGGGACATACATCACAATGTTCAATACAAGAAGAAGAAAATTCGTCCCAATCAAACGTAAAGTTCTAAGTTTTTCTATGGAAGCATGTCCTAACCGTGGATAAAATGCTTTTAATTTAGTTCAACAGATTTGCTATGGTTAACATGGAAAAGAGAATTCAAGGCCTTATTGTTGTCAACTAGATATAAACCACTATGCATTCTGCCAATCACTTTAGCCCTCCTATTGGAGATTTCCTTCATGATACAAACCTCAAGATAAAATGACACAACAAACTTATTATCATGAAAGAGCCGAGAAACATATATGATATTGAAACAACATCCAGGAGCATAAAAGACATCAGTTAAAACAATATCATCAGAAATATTAATGGTACCGTATGTGTAATGCTCATTTATGTACCATTGGGCTTTTTAATTTTTCTTAATGGTCCTTAAGAAGATGCAATTATCCTGTGTGAGGCTAACATCTTTAGGCTACTAGCGACATGACATGTTATACCTAAGTCAATTATCCTATGCAATTTAGATGACAAAAAAGGTATGGAGTAATCTGACTTGAAATGCTTTCTTCAATGTAATCGACAGTCACAACATCTATGTCACTTGAGTCTTGTTTAAGAAGATGCAAGAGTTGTTCATATTGTACTTTGGTAATAGGAATATGGTTGGATAAGGCATATTTAGACGAGGATAAGTGGTGGTGTAGAGAGGAAGACATCCCTGTAGCAACATTATGAAAAGGCTCCTGAAGGGTCTTCCCTTTAAAAGTGGAGGGAAACCCAATCAGCTGATAACAAGTATCTCGCTTATGACCCCACCTATTACAGTAAGAGCATTGATCCTACGAAAACCTTCCTCTAGCTCTTCCTTAACCAACTCGACCACTTCTAGCATCATAGTAACCCTATCTAGTGCCCCATTAGAATGATGAGAGACCAGCCTCTAAGATTCATCTTGTGAAATAATTGAGCATGCCTGGTTTACACTTGGCAAAGGAGATTGAAGAAGTATTTGAGTTATGGCATAGTGATTATTGTCGTGAAGGTCTATAAGGAACTATAGAAGATGCTGCTGCTGAATGATCTGTGTATACTCTTAAGTAGTCTAACATAGGCAGCTTGGGAATGGGACAAGTGAATCATTTTCATCCCAAAGATCTTTAAGCTTAGTAAAATACTCACACACGGTCATGGCACCTTAGGTCAATCCACTAATAGTTTTATAAAGAGAAAAGATGCAAGTCCCATCTATCTTATGAAAGTGCTCTTTGTGATCTAACCAGATATAATGAGCACTATTAGAAAACACAATCCAAGTGGCAATCTGCTTGTCGACAAAGTTAAGCAACCAAGAGATAATGATTGAATTGTATTGGTCCCACAAACTACGAAGAGTTGTGGCTTGATCCTCTCAAATATAGTTTCCATCGATTATGCCAAGTTTATTCTTGGTAGAGAGGGAAATACATATAGATTGATTCCAAACCACATAATTGCCAAAACCCCACAGTACTTGAGACACAAGATTCGTCGCTTGCATGTTAGAAGCATGCAAATACGATGGATACAAAATGTCAATTATGGAAGAAGGAGGTGAAGAAGTGTCATCGTCTTTTCCTATAGTGTAAACCGAGAAGCAAAGGAGCTATCAAAGGAATATAGAAAGGGATATACCAGGAAATCTATCAAGAAAGCTTTGGAGATATAGTAGAGAAGATGCAGGACCGGAAGAAACAATCATTATCAAAAAATCACCGAATCTATCAGAAATATTCATTAGAGAAAAGTGCCGACAATGTCCTAGTACATGCAGGGGGTGGAATCGGAAGCAAAACCGTGCGACTGAAGTATGATTCTACAAATTAACTAGAAAAAAAAGAATACCGATGGAGGACTGAGTATCACAATGAAAGACGATTTATGGAAAAGGAAACCTTAGGTTTCAAGATGTGTACGAAAGGAAGAAATGTGGTTTCTTTATCACCACATATAGGTATTACCAAGAACAAAAAGAAAAAAAAAAGAAACCGACCTAGGAATGGAATGGACTCAGAGCAAGAAAGGAATGCATGGGCGATAAATGTAATTAGGCCACCCCCAGCCTAGTACTCTAGTACCATGAAAATAAACTAAAAATTATTATTAATCTATAACAACTAGTCAGGCATATTATGCCACACGCTTAACAACTCAACTCACTAAACTAACAAGTCCTTATATATATAGCCCTGTAGTCCACTTGCTACCTATTAGTCCAGTCCAATAATACACATACTAACAATTATACATAATTATAAATTCTATTTCACTTAACAGTTCGCATTAAATATTATCAAAATCTTTGGGCAAGAAAATTATTATCAAAATCTTTGGCCAAAAAAATTACTATCAAAATCTAATACTAACACATTACTAAGTTAGATACATGATGCAAAAATGTCAGATAAAACTCATCATCATTGGAGTTTTATACATCATCCTAAAACTCTTAGGTAACTGCCACTTTGTGTTTTGAATGTGTCTACTAGCAGTTCAAATGAAGATTTTTCTGTCTGTAAAGGAACAAAATACTTCTAGTCAACCTTCACAATATTGCATTCCATTTTTGCCATAAATTGTATGGATATCTCAGAAATACCACATTATATTTAATCCCACACGGCTAAGAGAAAACTACAGTCAAATTGAAATCATCAACACACACGAAGTTATATATGGGAAGGAAGGTATATATAGACATTAAGATAGTATGGCCATAGTCCTTATTTTTTTGTGAGTTTAACATTCGACCTACATATGTAGTTGGTCTTTGTTCCGTATTTGTCTTTCGATCACTTAGCAGCAATGATAAGGCGGCTTGAGCATATAAGGTAGCAGAGGAAAATAAACAAATAGACGTTATTGAGCATTTCACAACCTATGACATCACCACTCAGTTAAGGCTATCAATATTTAATTATTATTAACTATCATCCTATTTTAATGATCATTATGCATAAATTCATAACCTACTGCATTTTTTCTTATTAAAATTGTTATATGTATATGATTTAGGGTATTGTGCCCTGCAGCTAATCAAAAAACAAAGAGATAAATGTAGTGACATTATTAACTACAATCTACTTATTGAAATCACTAATGGTTTGATCTACTCACTATTTTAGACGAATTCCTTACTATTTATACTAAAAGTATATATGAATTTTAATCTAATCAGCTTTATGTTAAGGCATTTTTTGGTTACAAAATAGTGATGCATAACATGTCTGCATTAATTAATATTTAGAATAGTTTATTATTATTCTTGTCCTCTACAAAATAGCCATCGTTATGGCAGCAGTCACCCTTTACCACATGCTTCCTCTTCCTCTTCTTTTTCTATATTACTCATATATAGGCGAAATTCAAAAACTAGATTTATTAATACATAACATTGTACCTTTTTTGTTGAATTACATTAGTTGACATCCTTGGCATTTTACCATATTCATTATTCTTCCCATTGACCATATTCAAACTACCCAAGTTTCATGTTTATCTTTTTATTGAAGTTAACTTTCCTACTTTGAAAGCTTGAAACTTGTGGCAAGTTCATTAAATATGGAATGAGAAAAAAATTATTGCATGGATGGTGTTGAAAGTTTGGATGCATGACCCAATTTGTCATGCAGGGTAGTAGTCATCCAAATAACCTGTACTAATTTTTCAAGGTGCTCTTTATCACTACTAGCGGATTGACAACTCACTAACATTAAGATCACAAACCATTAAAATATACCAATTGTCCAATACTAATAATGGTACCATAACAATCATAAAATCCCATCATATGGATTCTATAACGTCCATAAACTGATTTAAATTGCCTATCCTAGGAAGGGGATGAGTTTTTGGATTTTATGAAGTCGCTTATATCCTTAAATTTTTCATTTTTTGGCTTCTATTTAATGGTTGGGGTTCATTCATTGAGAGACAAATTCTGTGTTTGTCCAACGAAATAGTCATATGAGGAACCAAATCCATTTATTATGTATATGTCCCATTCGTCTTCCTCTTATTTTTCTATAGTTCTCCTGTACCTTTTTCTTTTTCTCCTTCATATCTTTTCAAAAATTAGACACTCACGTGTTTTCTTAATAATGCTTTTTTTTATCAATAGCTTCAATTTTCTATGCTAATCATGCTTCCAAGTTAAACCATATATTAATTCTAGTTCTATTGTCTTTGCTGAACAAGAAATATACCTATGTCATGTTAGAGGACATCAGCTAGAAATCGTAGATCGAGTACATCTTGCAATGAAAGACCTGATTATTATCTTTATGCTATATTTATTTTCCCAAGTTTAATCATAGATAGAATTACTGCCTCCTTTGTAACATGCAACAAACATTAAGTAGTTTCTTATTGCTTTATAAATACTTCATCTTTTAATTTTATTTGACAATATAATTTCCAGAGTATGAAGATCTTGGAGATCTAACATATATTTGCAAACACTGTGGAGCTAAATTATGGTATAATGAATGACTAAAGAAGCATTATAATGACAAAAATCCAGATTTTAGTATGTGTTGCCTAAGAGGAAAAATCAAGCTCCCTAGCAAACTGGAACCACCACTTGAGTTATCATTGCTTTTATTTAGAGAAAGTTCATAGAGTAAGCATTTCTATAGCAACATTAGAACATATAATTCTATGTATGCTTCTACATCTATAGGAGGAAGAATTGATCGACAAATCAATGATGGATGCATACCTTATATATATAGAATGAGTGGACAAAATATGCACTTGATAGGTAAGCATCCTCCCCCCTGATAGACAAGCTACCAAATTTTCACAATTGTATATTTATGATACTACGAACAAAGTATCAAATAGAATTTCAACTGTTAGGTGATTATATGTTATGAGTGTAGGATGGTGTATTTAGAAGTGCAAGTGTACACTGTCGTAATCAAGTAATATAGAAGTGAGTAGAGTATCGTTCCCACGAGGATTGATCACTAAGTACTAAAATTGGTAATTTTAATTCTATTTAGTCGGTTGATTAGTTGTGATTGAGATTACAAGATAGAAATGATTAAATATGAATACAAGTGATATAAAGACAAATATGAGAAAAAGCCCTAGGGATTAGATTTCACTTAATAAATTCCGGATTGAATCACTTATCTATTCTAGTCCAATTTATTCCACATGATTGATAGTCGAGTTTCCCTATTTTGATTACTAGCCTCTTCCAAGGTCAAGTAATTCTATAATTAATTGCTAACCCAATATATTCCTATATGAATTTAAGCAATCAATCATGCATTAAGATTTATGGAACTTAATTAAGACTACATTGTTAAAGCAAGCTTTTCACCCAAGAGGGGGGTGAATTGGGTGATTACAAAATAAATGGGAAATTTAAACTCAATGTATAAAACTTAAAGCACAGTTGATGAAGGAAGAGATATCACCAAGGTTCACACAGAGATTTATACTGGTTCGGTCTCAACCACTTGACCTACGTCCAGTCCTCAGAAATCCTTCTGAGCTTTTCACTATATCTTCCAAGATTCAGTGGGTTCTTGGCACCTCAGTACAACTAGCAAGTTCCTCTAGACACTTGCTCCCCCTTACACAAGGTAATCTCAAATCCCTACTTAAGGTTCCTCAACCTTAAGTTAACAATATTGAAAATGATTAAGTATGATTGACAAATCTCTCTTTCAGAGTATGTAGATAAGAACTGAAGCACAGATGAAGAAATGAAGCTTTTTGTGAAGATATTGCTTGTAGAGTATTCAGGCGTTTTTCTTCGTTGTTGTTTTTTTCGAATGCCTGGACATATATAATAGAACCTTTGAAGACCGTTGTAAATTTGTCCGTTGATTCAAATGTGCTTCTGATAAATGCACCAGTATTTTTCTTTCCGTTATTTATGAATTTTGCTACCGCCCAAGAATAGTTGTCGTTTGAATAGAGAGTTCAGTTACTCGTCAAGTGCGTGATAGTGGAGTACAGCTGTAACACACTTATGAATATAACTGTTAAGAAATATTTGTATCTCAACAGATTAATATGGATCACTGGAAGTGTTTTATAAAAGAAACATTAATAAGACCATCGAGAGTGATCTTGTTTTCGCAACTGAGTAGTAAAATGATATACCATATGATTTTGATAGCAATTTGGAGAAATCAGTAAAAATAGAATTTCACTAGCAAAATCAGTTGTTGTTTATGAAGGTAATTGCAAATGGATCATAGAGTATGTAGGAAAGTGTATACCGGAACAATAAATAATTATATGAGAAAATGCAACATCACTGGAAGTGAATTTGTAAATGTGATTTCTTCTTAGAGTGATTTCCAATTCACTGGAAGTGATTTGCAACTTTTCAAATATCACTCGAGTGATTCAAGATCACTGGAAGTGATTTGGTAAACAGTGAAATATTCTTGCAGTGATTTTGAATCCACTGGAAGTGATTTGCAACATTTCAAACTTCACTCGAGTGATTCAGGATCACTGGAAGTGATTTGGCAAACAGTGAAATATTCTTGCAGTGATTTCGAATTGACTGGAAGTGATTCAGCGAAAGTGCAACATCACTCGAGTGATTGAGGATCACTGGAAGTGATTTGAAAACATTGGCGGATCACTCGAGTGATCTGAGCTTCACTGGAAGTGATTTGGCGCATCACTCGAGTGATTCAGAATCACTGGAAGTGATTTGGCGTATCACTCGAGTGATTAAGAATCACTGGAAGTGATTTTCAAAACAATGAATTTTCTTGCAGTGATTTATCGATCACTGGAAGTGATTATGCGGATCACTCGAGTGATTTCACATATCACTCGAGTGATCTGTCATTTTTCCCAATCACTCGAGTGATTTCAGTGATCACTCGAGTGATCTTGAATATCACTCGAGTGATTAACAAAATCACTCGAGTGATCTTGCACAGATCACCAGAATTACTTCCTTTGCTGATAATTAATCCATGAGCTTCCAAAACATGATTTGTTATCATCAAAACATGAAATCTAACATTCTCCCCCTTTTTGATGATGACAAAACATATTATATGATCAAGTTCAAAATTGATTTTTCTAGCAAACTTTACTTGATCTTTTTCAAAATTCTGCAATAATTTTGATTAGCAATAACTAAGAGGAGTTTGTTTAAAAGATTAAGAGTTTTTTTTGACCTTTTAGAAAATAAAAGATGTTAGTTCAAAGTTCAAAAACCATTGTAAGCAGAAATTAAACATGCACATATGAAGTAACTTCTTGCTTTTCTTGAAATCATTTTGGCACCTGCAATACATTAAGATTTTGATGAGATCATGTTAGCTGCTGCAATCATAAACAAAGATGCATTAATATTTTCATGAGATCATATCGTAAACGCATATTCCCATTAGATTAGAGTTAAGTACATGTCAGTTCTGAAAAGCATATTCAGATTACACAAGCTACACAATTTTATGACAAGTACTTGGAACTACAAAATAAAATACATATGAACCAAAAGAAAATACATATGATCATATCAGTTCTTCTCCCCCTTTTTGGCATCATCTAAAGGAGAGGTAGACGGTGTAGATGCCTGAGTGGATGCAGAAGCAAAGAAGGAGGTAGGAAGAACATATTGAATAATTGAAAGCTGTGCAGGAGACTGGAAGGAAAAAGTGGTAGGAGATGGCTCAAGAGGAGTGGTGGAAGTGGAGTGAGTAGGTCCTATAACCTCTGTAGTGGCTTCGTCAGCTACAATTTCCTCAGTATGAGAACTAGAGGCAGTGTGATGTGAGGAAGTTGATGGAGTCTAGAGAATGGGGTCAACCTGTGGAATATCACCAGTAGGAATAGGGTCAGAGATAAAGGTTGTGGGAGGTGCAGGAGGAGTGTCTGAAGGAATAATGGGAGGATCAGAAAGTGAAATATCTGGAACTGAAGAGTCTGATGG
This sequence comes from Albizia julibrissin, assembly GCA_037074505.1. Classification (NCBI taxonomy): domain Eukaryota; kingdom Viridiplantae; phylum Streptophyta; class Magnoliopsida; order Fabales; family Fabaceae; genus Albizia; species Albizia julibrissin. The sequence continues at coordinate 44,838,264 of CM073484.1, read as the reverse complement.
ATGAGGTACATGTGAGGTGGTAGGTGGTAAGTCAGGGAAGGGAATATGAAGGTGAGTCCTGAGAGCATCCTCAATCTTCTGAATTCTCTGTGTCTGGTCTGTCTGGCACTCAAACAGTAAGTTGAAGTTATGATTCACTGCTTGCCACTAAGACTGTAACTTGATCATTGACTTGATCAATCAGTTGACCGTTAGACTTCTTCAACTGAGTGACTGCAGACTGGATGGCCTCCTGGATATATGTCTGAAGAGAAGCCTGAGTAAAAGAAGGACCATGAGAGACTGCTCTGGAGGATTGAGCCTCATCCATCTTGGAGGGTGAAGGATCCATCCTCTGAGGATCTCTCTGGCTTGCCTCAGGAGGAGGTGAATGGTGTCTCTGAGGCTGTAAAGATGCTCTAGCTGGAATGGTAATTCCCATCCGAGTGAGGTGAATTTTCCCAAACTTAGGAATCCTCACAATATCTCTCTCAGGTGTCAAATGCCAAATATTGTGCATGGAAAGAATGTAAGACACAAGCTGAGGATAGGGAATAGTAGTAGACCTGGAGGAGTGAAACCTGAACCTCTTCATTTCTTGAAAAATGAGTTCCCCCACATTTCTTCTTTCCCTTGTCATAAGAGATGCCATCATCTGAAGATCCTTACCCGTGATATGAGTGAAATTCTTTGCCTTGTTAACCATGCTACGGGAGTAAATGTAGAACAAGGCTTATTGTACTGGTGTTGTCACAGTAAATAGGAATTTCTTTAAGATATATGCCAAGATCCTGAAGTTGTTGTTTTAGCCACAGTACTTGTGCACAACAGCTTGAGGCTGCTATGTATTCTGCTTCCGTTGAAGATAATGATACTGTAGTTTGTTTCTTACTGAACCAAGAAACAACTGCGCCTCCAAGGAATTGACATTGCCCACTTGTGCTCTTCCTATCTGTTTTATAGCCACCATGATCAGAGTCAGATATCTGACTAATTCAGCATGTGACACTTTGGGGCATGACTGAAATCTTGCACATAGACCAACACTGAATTGAATGTCAGGTCTGCTGGCTGTGAGATAGAGTAATGATCCAATCATTCCTCGATATTGAGTTATGTTGAAGTCAACTTCTTTTTCATCAGCATCCATCAGTACGGTTGAACTCATAGGTGTATCTGTACCATTAGCTTCATCCAATCCAAACTTCTTGAGCAATTCTTGAAGATATTTGGTCTGTGATATGAATATTCCATTCTTCCTTTGTTTAATTTGTAAACCCAGAAAGAAAGTCAATTCTCCCATCAATGACATTTCAAATTCTCCCTGCATTATCTCAGAGAATTCTTTACACAAAGAATCATTAGTAGCTCCGAATATAATATCATCAACATAAATCTGAACTACCAAAATATCATTTAGTTTTCGTTTTATAAATAAAGTTGTATCGACTTTTCCTCGAGTAAAACCAAATTCGATGAGAAATTTGCTCAACCTTTCGTACCAGGCTCTAGGAGCTTGTTTCAAACCATATAAGGCTTTCTTGAGTTTGAAAACATGATTTGGTTTGGATACGTCTTCAAATCCCAGAGGTTGTTCTACATAAACTTCCTCCTTGATGTACCCATTTAAGAAAGCACTTTTCACATCCATTTGATATAATTTGAATCCTTTGATGCATGCAAAGGCTAAGAGTACTCGTATAGCTTCCAATCTTGCTACTGGAGCATATGTTTCCTCATAATCAATTCCTTCTTCTTGATTATAGCCTTTGGAAACCAATCTAGCCTTGTTTCTGATAATAGCTGCGGATTCATCAAGTTTGTTCTTGAATACCCATTTAGTGCCAATAACCGAGTGGTCTTTAGGCCGGGGCACCAAATCTCAAACTTGATTTCTGTCAAATTGATTTAACTCTTCTTGCATTACTAACACCCAATCATTATCTGATAGGGCTTCTTCAATGTTAGAAGGTTCTAATTGAGAAATGAATGTAGAAAAACTCACTTCGTTTAAAACTTTGTTTCTAGTTTTGACTCCTTCATTAACTCCACCTATCACTTGATCTAGAGGATGACTCTTGATGTATTTCCAGGCTCGAGGTTGATCTGGATTACTTAGTTTAACTTCTTTTTCAAAATTGACAACCTCAAGATTTGGAGAGTTAATAGATGGTTGGTTTCTAGTTATCTCATCATCAAAGTTTTTACTAGAGGATACATATTCATCGAATACAACATGAATTGATTCTTCTACAATACATGTTCGTTTATTAAAAACTCTAAATGCTTTACTTTGATTTGAATATCTTAGGAAAAGTCCCTCATCAGCCTTAGAATCAAACTTTCCAAGATTATCTTTACCATTGTTATGAATAAAGCACTTACAGCCAAATATGTGTAGATGAGCGAGGTTTGGTTTCCGTCCCTTGTAGAGTTCATATGGTGTCTTTCCAAGTTTGGTTCTGACATATGCTCTATTTGAGATGTAGCATGCAGTGCTCTCTGCGTTTGCCCAGAAGACTTGAGACACATTATTTTCGTTGAGCATTGCTCTAGTCATATCTGTAAGAACTCTATTCTTCCTTTCCACGACACCATTCTGTTGTGGAGTTCTTGGTGCTGAAAAATTGTGATCGATGCCATTTGTATCACAATATTCTGCAAATGCTTGATTATCAAATTATCCACCATGATCAGTCCTGATTCCTGCAATTGTCATACCTTTCTCATTTTGCACTTTCTTAGCAAAGGCAATAAATTTACAAAAAGTTTCATCTTTGGATGACAAAAATATATTCCAGGTAAATCTAGAGAAATCATCAACAATAACAAATGTGTACAAGTTTCCACCGAGACTCTTAACTCTTACTGGACCAATCAGATCCATATGCAATAGTTGAAGTGGTCTGTTAGTGGTAATTTCAGTTTTTGGTTTAAAGGAAGATTTAGTTTGCTTACCTCTTTGACAAGCATCACAGACTAAATCATTCTTGAAATTAACATTAGGTAGTCCAATTACCAAATCCTTTTTGAGTAACTTTCCTAATTGATGCATATTAACATGGGCAAGTCGCTTATGCCAAAGCCAACTCTCATCAGTGTTACTCAGAAGGAAATTTTCAGAAATACTTTCATTCATATCAAGAGTATAGCAGTTACCTTCCCTTTTTGCCTTGAGTTTGGTCTTCAACTTTTTCTTTTCAATTTGCAGATCCTTCTTGCTGACTATCAGGCATTCTTCTGAATCAAATATTACCCAGTTGTCTTTATCTGTGCTTTAGCTTACACTTAATAGATTGTGACATAAGCCTTCAACGTAATATACGTCTTTGATTTTATCCTTGACTTCCCCAAGCCCTGCTATCCTTCCAGTTTGATTTCCTCCAAATTTCACCTTGCCACCTTCCTTAGGTACTAATGTGGTGAAGTTCTCAGGATCACCAGTCATATGTCTTAAACATCTACTATCTATATACCATTTATTTGATTTGGATGTTCTGAGACAAACCTGCAGTTAAGGATAATTAAGTTTTAGGTACCCATATCTTTTTGGGTCCTTTTGGGTTAGTACAGATAACTTCTTGTCCATGAACCTTCTTAGGTATCCATTTATAGGTTCCTATAATTCCTTTCTTTTTATGAAAACACGAAGAAGTGTAATGTCCTTTTCTATTGCAGTAATTACATTAAGCATAAGGATTAGATGTGTGCACAGAACGTGTGAAATAACTTAGATAGGATTTACTTCCTGTCTTCTTCTTACCTTTTCTTTTGTCTAGGTTCGGATCATATCCTATACCAGACTTATCATTCACATGACGTTGTGCTTTTAAAATAACATTTAACATTTCACTTCCTTTTGTAAACTTTTCAAGAGTTTTAATAAGATCAATATTTTTCTTTTCAAAAGACAAACACCTTTCGTAATCTCTATCCAAAGGGTTTTTAATTCTTTCTTCAAGAAATTTGTTTCTCTTTTTACAAGCAATCAAAGTATTAACAATTTTGACAAATTCAGAATGTAAAGCATCATATTCATTTTGTAATTCATCATATGTAGGGTCAAAATTCTTTACCTCCTTGTCTGTTTCTTTTTGAGCAACCAGGCATATATTGGCTGTCTCCTCATTATCGCTTTCTTTATCTGAGGAGCTATCTCCCCATATTGCAGAAACAAATGCCTTCTTTATGTTGAAGGATTTGAAGTTTCTCTTTTCTTTATTTTTCTGTAATAGCTCCGAACATTCTGATTTGATATGTCCTGGTTTACCATATTCATAGCAGATGATTTCCTTGGCGTCTCTTCTGCCACTTGTTCCACCTCTTTGTAAATTTCTAAATCCTTGGCCTTTATAGAATTTCTTGAATCTTCTGATCATCAGGCCTATTTCATCATCATCGATCTCCTCTTCTTCTTCTTGGTTTTCTTCCTTTGTTTTTGTCACACTCAGTGTAAGACTTTTCCTCCTCCTGTCGCCAACTTCTTCTAGTTCTCATTTGAATTTTAGTTTGCTTTCATATTCTGAAAGACTTCCAAACAGAGAAGCTACAGACTGCATTGATTCTCCTTTGGCCTCCTCTATTGCTGTGACTTTCACTTCCCATTCTTTGGAGAGTATGTTTAGTATTTTTCTTACTTGGACATTCTGATCATAGAATTTTTCAAGTGCTGCAAGTTGATTAATAATGTGAGTATATCTAAGTTCAAATTCAGCTATTGACTCACCTTCCTTCATACGGAGTAGATCAAACTCTGTAGTTAGAGTATTCACTCGATTTTCTTTTATTCTAGATGTTCCTTCATGAGCTACTTCAAGCGCTTGCCACATTTATTTAGCAGTCTGGAGAGTACAGATTCTGAACTATTCTTTTTGACTTAGTGCACTCTGAATCATTAAAATTGCTTTGCTGTTGAGAGTTACTAGCCTTTTGTCATTGTCATCAAATTCTGCTGGAGATTTAGGAACTTTTCGAGATTCTTCAGTCTTTGTAGGTACATAGTTTCCAGTTTCAATCACATCCCATAGTCTGTATTCTGTAGCCATTACGAATACACAGAACTTAACTTTCTAGAAGGAAAAATGTTCACCACTGAAACCAGGTGGTCTAGTGATAGAAGCTCCGTCAGGAAGGATTGCTTCACCCATGCTTGCCATCGGATCCTTCTAAGGTTGTTAAACCTGAATTAGAAGACCTGCGCTCTGATACCAAATGTTAAAGCAAGCTTTTCACCCAATTGGGTGATTACAAAATAAATGGGAAATTTAAACTCAATGTATAAAACTTAAAGCACAGTTAATGAAGGAAGAGATATCTCCAAGGTTCACACAGAGATTTATACTGGTTCGGTCTCAACCACTTGACCTACGTCTAGTCCTCAGAAATCCTTCTGAGCCTTTCACTTATCTTCCAAGATTCAGTGGGTTCTTGGCACCTCAGTACAACTAGCAAGTTCCTCTAGACACTCGTTCCCCCTTACACAAGGTAATCTCAAATCCCTACTTAAGGTTCCTCAACCTTAAGTTAACAATATTGAAAATGATTAAGTATGATTGACAAATCTCTCTTTCAGAGTATGTAGATAAGAACTGAAGCACAGATGAAGAAATGAAGCTTTTTGTGAAGATATTGCTTGTAGAGTATTCAGGCGTTTTTCTTCGTTGTTGTTTTTTTCGAATGCCTGGACATATATAATAGAACCTTTGAAGACCGTTGTAAATTTGTCCGTTGATTCAAATGTGCTTCTGATAAATGCACCAGTATTTTTCTTTCCGTTATTTATGAATTTTGCTACCGCCCAAGAATAGTTGTCGTTTGAATAGAGAGTTCAGTTACTCGTCAAGTGCGTGATAGTGGAGTACAGCTGTAACACACTTATGAATATAACCGTTAAGAAATATTTGTATCTCAACAGATTAATATGGATCACTGGAAGTGTTTTATAAAAGAAACATTAATAAGACCATCGAGAGTGATCTTGTTTTCGCAACTGAGTAGTAAAATGATATACCATATGATTTTGATAGCAATTTGGAGAAATCAGTAAAAATAGAATTTCACTAGCAAAATCAGTTGTTGTTTATGAAGGTAATTGCAAATGGATCATAGAGTATGTAGGAAAGTGTATACCGGAACAATAAATAATTATATGAGAAAATGCAACATCACTGGAAGTGAATTTGTAAATGTGATTTCTTCTTAGAGTGATTTCCAATTCACTGGAAGTGATTTGCAACTTTTCAAATATCACTCGAGTGATTCAAGATCACTGGAAGTGATTTGGTAAACAGTGAAATATTCTTGCAGTGATTTTGAATCCACTGGAAGTGATTTGCAACATTTCAAACTTCACTCGAGTGATTCAGGATCACTGGAAGTGATTTGGCAAACAGTGAAATATTCTTGCAGTGATTTCCAATTGACTGGAAGTGATTCAGCGAAAGTGCAACATCACTCGAGTGATTGAGGATCACTGGAAGTGATTCAAAAACTTTGGCGGATCACTCGAGTGATCTGAGCTTCACTCAAAGTGATTTGCAAAACAGTGAATTTTTCTTGAAGTGAATTTTCAATCACTGGAAGTGATTTGGCGCATCACTCGAGTGATTCAGAATCACTGGAAGTGATTTGGCGCATCACTCGAGTGATTCAGAATCACTAGAAGTGATTTTCAAAATAGTGAATTTTGTTGCAGTGATTTATCGATCACTGGAAGTGATTATGCGGATCACTCGAGTGATTTCACATATCACTCGAGTGATTTGTCATTTTTCCCAATTATTCGAGTGATTTCAGTGATCACTCGAGTGATCTTGAATATCACTCGAGTGATTAACAAAATCACTCGAGTGATCTTGCACAGATCACTAAAAATTACTTCCTTTGCTGATAATTAATCCATGAGCTTCCAAAACATGATTTGTTATCATCAAAACATGAAATCTAACATACACAACCCATATGAATATATTCCTATTTCATATGCAAGTTATGGTTTTAATTATAGGATCCGCACACATGTATCTCCTTCCGGTCTCAACATGCATATTAAAATCATCCAAAAGGTGGCCAATCAATTGTAAGCATTAAGAGCAATAATTAAAACTCAATCATGAAGGAAAAATTAAAACTAGATTTAATAAGTTAAGATTCAATCCGTCATTAGTAAGCTACGTTATCACCCTAGGAAAAGGAAAATTTAGCTCATGATAAAATTAAAAACAAAACCAAAATATATTACAAACATCATAAATATTGCATAAAAATTAATTACAAAAACATAAAAATACAACTACAAGATGCATGAAAATGGAAAATCTAGCCTACCATATAGGAGGTAAAACCATCCATGTAGGTGGCAACCTATACCATCCATAAAGGAGGACTACCTAGGCCTTCCATATAGGAGGTAAAATTATCCATGTAGGAGGCATGCAAGAAGTAAAAAAATGCAAGAAATAAATTCTAAAAATAACAACTATCTCTCTAAAATAGAAACTCTCTCTCTCTCTTCCTTCTTCTTCCTCACCATTTTAGGGTGCCAATAAGCTCTATTTATAGGCTTTATTTTCGGACTGCTACAGTATTTTGCTACAATGATTTTGCTACAGTGATTTGTTACAGTGAACCGACCACCCACTTGCTACAATGCACCGACTGCTACAGGAACCGCACTGCTACAGTGAACCGACCACACCGTCCGCTACAGTGAAACTGCTATAGTGAACAGTACCCCCGCATGAACAGTGCACAATGAATAGTACCACGTGAATAGTAACTTCCCCTTAAATGCCTTCTTTAATTCTTTTTAATCCGGTACTATCTATGGCTGCAAGAAAATCATTTTTTATTTATTAATTACACCCAAATTAATTACATTCAGCTCAAATATAGTCCACAAAATCATCATATAAGTGAAAATGAATATGCAAATATTTTACTTATCATTATACAAAACAAACATAATCTTAATTTCTTTGTATTCACTTTAAATAAAGAAATTTATATTTTATTATTATTTTATGTATTATGATCTTGTAAGTTTTATTATTCTAGTGGGCAAGACAACTTTGTGTCTAGCATAAATGTTGATATTGTTCAAAGACTTCAATCCATGCTGGACAATCATAATAACTTGGTATAGACTTTTCAAATGGGAAGAGATTTTGTCAACACATATGAAGGCCAAGTGATAAAAATCAAGTTTATGCATAAAAAGGGCACAGACAACCGCATATATATTATGCCATTGGGATCAAATGAAGTAGCTGTATTAATCATTGGAGATATTGGAGATGCAGATTAAGGCAGAGATATAGTGTCACACCCCACCTTACATACCTCTTATTATTGATATTAACTAGAGTAGCAATGCGCAGTTTAAAAGGCACACATGAATAGTATAAATATACTGATAATATTGATATAATATTGCTTGATTATAATATAGGAGTTTCCCCCATAGGGGTGTACATAATGTTTACAGACCTTGAAATAACCAAAAAGGTCTTCAGATAATCAACAGCATTCCTCTGCGTACATTCCTCTTCTCTATTCTTAGTAGCCCTTCGGTGTTCACCTGAGGGGAATCTTAGTAGCAAAAAATACCACCATGCATGCAAGATATATATTTAATGCATCACATGCTTGCCTCTCATAATATCATGCCAACATAATAACGTATCTGCATGTTTAATGTTACAATATACTCATGGCTATCGCATAGACATAACAGAGCTTTAATCAATCAAATATGCTCAACACAATAAGGCAAAGAAGTTACATAAATCAATGCAAAAACATACATATCAAATAAATGCAGGTTACATAAGTTTACTACCTTAATTGCCCTTCCCTGATTCACCATTGGTTCCACTATCTTTGGTTCGGCTTAGGCACAACTATCTAATCCTAAAATTCCTAATTTATAATAAATGATTTATTATTCATTCATAACTCATTCTAAACTCACACTGCTGGTTATCTATTATAGTTTCAGCAGCTTTTGCACAGTGCAGTTTCCCTATTTTCCAGAAAATTGGCAGATTTTTAGTCAACTTTAGAAAATCATAATTAATTATAGGAAATTTCAAATTGACTTATACAAAGCTTAATTGTAGCTCTTTAAATGTAAATTCGTAGAAAAACGATTTGGTCTAACCATTCACTTCATACTTTTCCTAGAAATTTGTCAAACTCCATTGTTCCTATATTGTGTTCTAGAAATAGGGCATAACTTTAAAAATCTATTTCGCCAAATGTACTTGTCGAAAAATTACAAACTACCCATCAAATTATGTCTATACCTTAATCATACCAACTTTCAGAATTTTGGGACAAATTTTAACACACAAAAATACATTGCACAACATCACTGACTCACAGGAGGCAGATCAAACATCATGTATATTCAACTTCATAAATTTCCAAATTTGTATACCAACATCCAAAAATTATGAGCACATGCATGCCTACACAATTTTTCCTTCTAAAGCCAATAGAAGCATAAGATTTACAAACTTCCAACTCTACCCTTGTGTTCTTCCTCTTGTACGAAAATGATGTTCTTAAGAGGAAACATGTGTTTTCTTGATATTTCTTGCTTAATCACTTCATTATCACTTCTAATCACATGATTAACTACTTAAACACTAAATGAACACGATTAGAGAAAATTTTGGCAACATCTCCTCTAGGGTTTGCTTCATCCCAAATTTGAAAAACAAGAGAAAACTAAGGCAAAACCACCACCAACATCAACAACTGTCAAAACCCCGCGGAATTTGGACATTTCATATAGTATCAATGCATCACTTAGTGCGTATACAAAAATAGTACAAATATACTGATGTAATATACTTAATTATATTATAGAAGTTCTAAAAAGGTCCAAAGTATTCTACATTATATAACCTAAAATTTTTAAACAGATTTCAACGTAATTGCGATAAGAGCTCCTTTCCAAGCCGATCTTCTCAGTTTTTGGGATCTTCTCAGTTTTAAAGGAAAGGAATGAGATTCAAATGAATCTCAATAGTAACAGATAACCAATAATATAAAATATGAAAAGTAAACATGTAATGCATCATTTATCATGATGTAGCAATCAAAATGCCAACACATGTCTAACAATATTCAGGATCAAAGAGATGATTTTGATCAGGATCAAAGTGATCGCCTAATCCCTATGTGCAAACAACAAATCATATTGTGATCATCCTCCACACAACATACTTATGATCACTTCCACTATATTGTAATTATCCTGCACACAACATACTTATGGTCACACCCCATTGGTAACAATGCCACATGAGCTCATAACACCACAATGCAACACATTGTATAGAATATGGTAAACAATTCATATTAACAATCACATAGAATATAAGAGATAGAGTTACTACCTTGTTTCCTTTCCTTGAATTAACCTTTATTTTCCAATCTGGTTGGACAAATATCAAATCCTATAAATTCAAAACTAGTTATAAATGAGTTGTATGAGTTACAACTCATTTATACTTCATTCTAAAATTTTCAAATTGATTATTCTATCTCAAAGTCACTTAATTACCAAAATGCCCCTAGGGAGTCCGGGCCGATTTCCTTTTTACTTGGTATATTTGTATTTTTCTAAAAATTATGACTTGGGCTAATCCTTCACAATTTATGTGTAAAATCCATTTTTGGCCTCATATTAGGCAAATTATAGCTCAATTTACAGATTTTCTCTTGATAGCCCTAACTTAGGTTTTTAAGGGCAAAATTGTCATTTCACATTCTAGAGCTTTTCATACCTCACAATCCACATGAAGCCTACACAATTTTCCCTTCTAAACATCATGGAATCATCAAAATATATGACATTCTAGCTCCGAACCCTATTTTCTGCACTGGCTGAAAGTTAAAGGATTTTAGGAAAAGTTGGATTTTCATGATTTTAATCCTTAAAACATCTTCTTTCCACTTGTTTAACCATTCAATCATCAATTTAACATAATCAATGGAAATTTAGACAGTATCTCCCCTTAAAAATTGAACATCTCAAATTACATAATTCACCACAAATAGTCAAATTTCTAGCAAGATAACAACTATAACTCAGTTTTTAGCAAAAATTCTAAAGTTTTTGTAGCTTTCCTTGTCTCTTCTTCTTCCTTCCTTGACCATCCCTTTCTTCTCTTATCCTTGAACTTTTACTTGTTTGATTGCTATTTCAAGAGGATAGGGAGAATGAGAAAGGATTCCAATAGCTAGAGAACAAGAACATGTATTAATTTCTACCTACTTACCACATTCATGCTCCTTGGATCTTGTGTTCTCCTATAGCTTTTCCTTTCTCTTTTGGCCGTGCATAAGGCCTTTTATGGAGAACTTAATAATTCTCTTGGCTATTCTTTATATATTATTATTTTATTACTATATTAATCATATGTCTAAATTTTATTATTTCTTTATTCCGTTTTTGATTTCTCTTGATACTTCTAGAGTGCTCTTTCATTCTCCTCCTTCTTTTTTGATTTTATTATAGAAAATTACTAAATTTCTTTATTTAGCCAAAATGACCATTTTGCCCTTGCATTTTCCCTAATTTCTAAGAATAATTGTAACTTCATTTTTCTTATTTCTTCTTGACCAAAATTTAACACATATTGGGTCTAAAAATTGTGCTCTTTAATATTAAGATTTAAGGCCACAATATTAGGCTTAACCTCAAATTAAATCAAGCATTAGATCCATTTTGGCCGTAAATTCCATATAATTTCTTTTTCACTATTTTAGCTATTTTTAGTGTACCAAAATTCACCTTTTCACATCATTAAGTATAAAATAATTTACATGAAATTTTGGTGACTAAATTTGGGATATTACAACTCTCCCCTCATTAATAAATTTCATCCTCGAAATTTGTTATACAAACGTATCCATAAACTCTGGATAGCCTTTCAACATACTTTCTTCCATCTCCCAAGTAGCTTCTCTAGGGATTAGTCCCTTCCAAACTACTTTTACAAACGGAATACTTTTATGCCTGAGTTGCTTCTCTTGTCTATCAATAATCTGTTCAGGCTCTACTTAAAAGTAAGGTCGTCTGGTATGTCAATATCTTTATATTTAATGACATGTTCAGGATCCAGTTGATATTTCCTCAATTAAGAGACCTAGAAAATGTCATGTAAATGAATTAAATTTGGGGGTAAAGTTATCTGATATGCTACCAGTCCAACTTATGATAAGATTTCAAATGGACTGGCGTATCTAGGGCTTAACTTCTTGGTCTTCAAGGCTCTCCTAATACCAGTAACTGGTGAGACCTTCAAGAATACATGGTCTTCAACCACAAATTCTAAAGGTTTTTGTCAAACCCCTCATTATTTTGACATTTATCAGAGTATTAATGTGCAGTTTAATGGGCAAACAGAAATAGTACAATATACTGATATAACATTCTTGATTACATTACATAAAATCCCCACAAGGTTTGTACAAATTCCAGATAAAATAAGAAACTAAGAGATAACCAACAATAATTCCTTACTTTACATCGGACCTTCTATTTTTTATATTCGCTATTATGCCCCCGGAGTCGTCTCCTTTAGCTGAGTAAATTTTAAATTTAAGGAAAGGGGTGAGATTCAAAAGAATCTCATTAGTAACAATATATCAATTATATAAAATGTTAAAAATAAACATGCAGTGCATCATTTACCATGATGTAGCATTCAAAATGCCAAACACATGTCTTACAATGTTCAGGAATAAATGATATTTTTTTGGATAAAAATGATCGTTCGTTCCTGAAGTGCACAATTATAATCTCATAATGTAATCACAACAAAAATCTTAGAGCATGAATTCACCTGTTTGTACTTATCTTAACTTGGAGTAGGTATTCACTGTCCATACTTATCAAATCACTCAACTGGGTCTACTTGGCCATATGGTACCTCAAATGTCCCATGAGGTGGTACAACTTATATCACCCACACCCAGTAAGTATTCATACCACATGTAACACATTATACAATGTAATACCTTATTCTCAAGAGCCCAAGATGAGTATAAATGAGTAATGAAATCATTCATGGGACCAGGATTCAAACCTGGATTACCCAACTTTAGAAAACATTCACAAATTTCCAATCTCAACTCAGGAGTTACACCTGGGGCTAAGAGGGTTTTTCAGAGGGTAAAAAAAATATTTCAATTATTTCCATTAATTTCACTACGTCAATAACTCTCAACGGCTCTTTGTTTTATTATATCATAGTATGCGAGTGATTCTCTGCTTAAACTTAATACATTCATTTACATACATGGAATGTATAGCCACATATACATCAAATGTATAATTACACATAACCACCACACTCTTACATCAAATACAAATAGCAGTGTCTTGCACTATGATCTTCACTTCACCTTCATATCTCCTCTGATGCATATCTCCCTACACTCTTCACCTATCTAAATGGTTGGTTGGGAGGAGTGAGATTAAAGAGAATCTTAGTAGCAAAAAATACCATGCATGCCAGATATATATGAATGCATGACATGCTTACCTACACTATTTCATGCCAACATAATTTCATATTGTATGCTCGATGTTATGACATACATATGGCCATTACACAAATATAACAGAGCTTCAACCAATCATACATGTTCCACACAAATAGGCAAAGTAGTCACATAATCAATGCAAGACATACATATCACATGCATGCAGAAAATGTAAGTTCACTACCTGTCGGACTTTATGTCCTTCTCTTCTTGTCCCTTGATCTGCCAACCATTGCTTCTTTTTTATCATTTCATGGCCCTAGGCAAGTGATAACATCATTAGAGCCATGAAAAGTAAATTCCCAATGGCCTACATTAGCCCTAAAGGCTTACTTTCACCTTTGGAGTTCATACCAATTACATTGGTGCCCTTAAGTCTTAATTTTGCATAAGACATAAAGCTGACAGATTTTTCACCAAACTTTGAAAAATCATAATTAATTCTATAGAACTCCAATTGAGGTGGTTGAAAGGCTTATGTGACCACTATCAAGTCTAATTTACATTAAAAATCATTAATCTTGCAGTAATCATGTCCACAAGTCCAGATTTCATGATTACACTTCACTGCCCCAAAATAGCTTTCAGATTCAATGTCTAAATGTCAAAAATCATGAATAATTCTACAAAACTCCAATTGCACTTATTCTATAAAGACCCCGCCTTACATACCTCTTATGTAATGACATTACTCAGAGTAGCAATGCACAGTTCAGTGGGCACACAGGAATAACATGAATATACTGATAATATTGACACAATATTGCTTGAATATACTACAACAGTTTCCCCCCATAGGGGGTATACATAATATTTACAGACCTTAAAATAACTAAAAGGTCTTCAGACAGCCAACATCATTCCTCTTCGAACATTCCTCTTCTCTGTTCTTAGCACACTTCCAGTACTTACCTGTCTGAATGGTTGGTTGGGGAGGGTGAGATTCGAGGAATCTCAGTAGCAAACAATACTAACCATTGCATATAAGAAATGTTTTGTTTATGACATGCTTGCTTACATGAATTCACGCCAACATAATGCCATATATGCATGCTAAATTTTTCATATCACATACTTATGGCCATAGTATAAACAGAGACATAGCTTCATTCTTTCACATATGCTTCATACAATTCATCAAAGCAATTAACACATCAATACACAAGCATACAAATCAAGTCATGCAAGTTAGGAAAGTTCACTACCTTCTGGACTTTATGTCCTCCTCTTGTACCTTGATCTTCCAACCATTGCTTCTTCTTTGTCACTTCATGGCCCTAAATAAGTAATGACATCATTAGAGCCATGAAAGGTGAATGCCCAATGGGCTACATTAGCCTTAAAGGCTTACTTTCACCCTTGGAGTTCATACTAATTACATTTGACCATTTCTTAAATTTGCATGGTAGCCAAAAGCTGCCAGTAATTTGACCAAACTTTGAAAAATCATAATTAATTTTATTGAACTCCAATTGGGGTGGTTCAAAGTCCTATGTGAAGCTATTTAAGTTTAATTTTATGTAAAAAATAATTTTTTTGGACTATAATTGTCATATTTGTATCAAAAATTGGCCGAACCTGAACTATTTTAGATTACCTTCCAGAAACAAGGCCTAAATTTGGAAAATCATATCTCCTAGTATACTTGTCCAAAAATTAAAAAATACCTATCAAAGTAAAGCTTTATGTCTCTACTTTAATTATAGAAAGTTTCATAGTCATTGGATAACATTTGTTTACTAAAAAACACGTCACAACATACTTTCTTCCAGAAAATGAAGTACACAACATCTACTTTACAATTTTCAAAAATTCCAAATTCATATAAAAGCATCTAAAATCATGAACACTTGTATACCTACACAATTTTGCCCAAGGAATCCATTGTAAACCTCAAATTTGGAAAATTCTCATTCCTTTATCACGTTCTATTCAGATCATAAAACTAGAGTTTTCTACAACAATTCACCAATTTAGAATTTTGTCCAACAACTTGGTCCAATATCATCATAAATCATAATCTAACCATAAATACATGATTAAATCAAGATTAAGCCATAAAAAACAGCCCTTGGTTGAAAATGAACAGTACCCAACTCCCACAAAACTCATCTAAGCAACAAACCAATCAGTGAAAAAGAAAGCTTACGCCTCTACGCTTTTCTGCAATCAGTTTAGAAATCTGACAGTACTTTGGCAAGGGAGATGGCACCAAACACCTTTAAATGAAAATCTAAAACCCTAGAAATAAAGCTTAAGATGAGTAGAAGAAGGTTTGTGAAGGGTACTTTGAGAGAAAATACCGATTCGGAGGTGAAATTGGCTCCAGAAGTCAAGAACATTCACTATTTATGTTTTCTCTTTCCTCTTCCATTTTCCAACGTTTTTTCATGATTCTTTCTGAATAATTGGGGCATTTGGATGAAATTATAAGGCCTAGGAAGAGTCTTGAAAAGTTATGCCATGTGTCGCGGTGTTACGGTGCCATTTGTTTGGTATTCCATTGATTCGATGACATATGTCGCTTCATTTAATAAAGTGGGTCCCGCCTCTTTTCCCAGGCCTTTGGCCATCCAAATTGTCAGTGAAAGTAGGGGTCTGTTGATTTTCCCCAGCTCTTGGGTTTGGTGTTCGGGAAAGTTAGTCGGGTGACTAGACTGAAAACAGGTGGATTTCCTTGGCTCGGGGCTAGGTGTCACCTTCAGGTGATGACAACTCAAACGATAAAGTAACTTTATCATAAAGAGGGGACACGTGCCATGCACTTATTTGGCCAACACAAAAGTCAAAAAGTATGGGCTATGATAAAGGGACATGTGTCCTCTTCTGATGGTAGCAACTGTCTAGATGGCAATTTCTTATTGGTCCACCTCAAAAGTCACTTTTCAAAAGTATTACTTTATTATACGGAGTCACTCGGTTTTATGCCACATGTCCCTGTGGCCTCAAGACCGTGCCAAGTATCCCTGTAAGCCTTCAGATAGTGCCACATGATCTCTGGCTCAAGGAATTACCGACTGTCTGCCTGTGGGCCCCACATGGCACCATAAGCCAATGTCTTTTCCCAAAACACTGGTGTATTCTTAAAAACGCAGGGCATACTGGTCCTCCCTGAAAACACCATATGTCCTCACATACATCATACTTTACTTATTTAACTTGTCCCATACTTCATGACATAGTTGGGTAGCATCTTTCTGCCAACCCAATGGCACTATATATTCGTCTTGTGCACATCTGTACCGACACTTTAATCATACCTCCTACAAATATTAAGCCTTCTGCTTGATAAGGCCAAGTCGCATAGTCCTAAAGAGTCTTTATGTATCTCATCATTCTTGGGACTTTTCTCAAACTAGGCTTAGTTGTTTGCCTTATTAGGACATTTACTAAACTGGGGTTTAGTAGTCCACTTAATCCAGGCTTAATCTTAAGCCTCTTGTCCTAAAATTTGGGATATTACAGATTCCAAAGCCTAAATGAATCTATTTCAATGTAAATTTAAGGAAAAATAGATAGGTTTCCCCAATGTAGACAAATTATTCCCAAAATTTCTTTGAAGACCATTATTCTAGATTTAGTTCTAGAAACAGGGCCAAACTTTAAAATTCACCATTAATTCTAGGAAATTAAAAATTGAATGGTTTCAAATTCTATATAAAGCTATTTCAATATAGTTTCACATAAAAATACTCAATGTTAGCTATCAGAGCCAAAACATTCCCAGTATTTTGAAAAATCACCCTGTTCCAAATTCCTTCTTAGAAACAGGGAAAATATTTCAAAAATTCATTTCTAAATCCACAAAAATCGAATTAAGGTGTTTCTAAGTCCCACATGACCATTATTAAGTATATTTTAAGTCTATAAAGTTTTATTATCATTGGAAAACATTCATCTATTCAGAAACAGATCACAATGTCACTTCCTCCAGACAGATTTCACCACATACACACATATGTTTCATAATTTCCCAAATTTATATACAAGTATCCAAAATTCATGAATACTTGCATACCTACACAATTTTGTCTCTTAAACCTAATAGAAGCATCAAAATTATCAAATTCCTACTTCTCCTACTTGAAACAATACAGGGCAGAAAATCAAATTCTTAGGTGCAACATGTTGTTTTCTTGTTTTCTTTGGCTTAATCACTTCCTTTATACTTCTAATCAAATAATTATCTATTTATACATCCATTGAACATCATTTAGCCATTAAAATATTCTTTAAAACCAGCCATAAACAGTACCCAATTTCCTCTATACTCATCCAATCGACAAACCAATCAGTTAAAAAGAAAGCTCACGCTAACCTCTACTCATTTCCGCAAAAGGTTCAGAATTCTGACAACACTCTGGAAGGTGAGATGGTTCCAACCACCTCCAAAAGAGAATTCAAAACTATAGAAATAAAGCTTGCGATGAGTAGAAGAAGTTTCCTGAAGGGCACTTTGAGAGAAGACGCCGATTTGACGGTGTTTCGGCGAACTGAAATTTCTCTCTCATCCTTTCTCCATTTTTTGTTCAGCCCTTTCTCTCTCTCATTTCTGGTTCTTCACATAGAAAATGGCTGAAGATGATGATGAATTATTCATTAAATGGGTGGTCAAATTGGTTTTCCATGTGTCAACCTATCATTGGTCCAAAAATCAAATTTTTGCACATAATATCCAATCTGGCAGAATTTTAATTAAATTTTAAAAATTCATATCTAATTTTACAAATTTCCAATTAGAGTGATTTCAAAGTCTATACGACCCTCATTGAGTCTAATTTTAATAAAAAATATAACATTTGGCCAATTGGAAGCTCAATCTTCACAGAATTTTAATCTTTGAATGCTGTCCTAGAAAATAATTAATATCACTGGGCTAAATTCAAAAATTCATTTCTATTTGTGTACAAATCCAAATAACTTATATGACCTATAAAATTAATGTTTGATAAGTCTACGTTCAATCTAGACAGTTTCATAATTTTTGGACATCATTTACCCCTTGAAAAATGCCACACAAGCATGACTGCCATATCGAGAATTTCACCGGTAGCAACACTAATTTGTGTTATAACATAATTATGTTGTGTGTGACCTCTAATTGCTTTGTTTTGTCATTCCCAATGCTCTTTAATAGCCCTAAGGGTATAAAGAAATTTTAAGGAATTAAATCATGCCTTACTGGGATGCTTGCTAAAATGGGGCTTAGCAGTCCACTTGATCCAGTTTTATTTTCAAGCCTCTAGTTCCAAAATTTGGGATATTACATATAGAACATGGAAAATAATGCATATTAACATTCACATAGAATATGAGAGATAGAGTTACTACTTGAACTCCTTTCCAAAGCCTAGTTCCAGCCAGTCCTTTAACCTTTAGCTTTTCGTCTAGCTCGGGTAATTATCAAATCTTAAAATTCTCAAAGTAATTGTAAATGAGTTATTACTCATTCATACTTTATTCTAGAATTTGTAAGTTGGTTATCTTAGCCTAAAATTGCATATTTACCAAAATGCCCCTAGGGATCCGGCCTGGCCCCCTCTTTACCCAATATTTTTGTACTTTTCCAAAAAAATTACAACTTAAGCCCATTCCACATATTTTTATGTGCAGATCTCATATTTGGTCTCAAATCAAATCAATTCCAACTCAAATTACAATTTTACCCTTGACAGCCCTAACTTGGGGTTTTAGGGGCAAATTTGTCATTTTACAATTCGAAGCTTTTTACACTTCGTACTCAACATGAACCCTACATAATTTCCCTTCTAAACCCCATGAATGCATTAGAATCATGAAATTCCAAGTCCTTCCCTTATTAATAGCTTTAGGCAAAACTTAATAAAGGTTTTGAAAAATTGGAGTTTTTCTTGGTTTAATCCTTAATCCACCTTATTAACACTTGTTTCCATTGGTTTATTCATTAAATCACTATTTCAACATAATTAATAGAAGTTTGGACAGAATTTCCCCTTAGAAAATGGATATCCTAAATTAAAAAAAAAACTCTATAAATAGTCAAAAATCTAGCCAGAATACAGTTACAACTCAGTTATTGGTAAGAATCTCAGAGTTTGAGTAACTTACCTTACTTCTTCCTCTTGCTTCCCTCGTGGCCGAAATCACCCCTTCATCCTTAGAATTTTTGCTAATTGAATGACTAATTTAAGAGGATAGGGAGGTTAAGATGTTTTTGGTACTATACCACAAGATTGTGCAAATATTTCGGCATACTTACCGTATATATGAACTCTGGACTTCCCTTCTTCCTTATCCTCCTCTTCCTTTCTTTCTCTCTTTGTGAAACCCTCATTTTTAATACCTCATCGGCTCTTAGTTCCATTAAATCAGAGTAACCAAGCGATTACTTTAATAAACTAAAAGGCGTTCACTTTATTTACATTAGAGCGATTCTCTGCTTTACAACAATCATACATTCATTCTCATACATACACACATCATATACATGAGCAAATGTAAATCAATTACATTTAACATAATGTAGTGCCCGCACTACGATCTTCTCCTCACTTCACGTCTCCATATCTCCTCCGTGCATACTCTCATGCATCCTTCAACCTGTCTAAAATGGTTGTTTGGGAGGAGTAAGATTCGAGAGAATCTCAGTAGCGAACAGTACCACTATGCATGTAGATATATATGAATGCATGACATGCTTGCCTACACTATTTCATGCCAACATAATGACATGTTGCGTGCTTGATGTAATGACATACCAATGGCCAATGTACAAATATAACAAAGCTTTAATCAATCTAATATGATCCACAAAAATAAGCAAAGCAGTCACATAATCAATGCATAAACATACATTTCACACATACAAGAAAGGTAAGTCCACTACTTGTAAGACTTCATGTCCTTCCTCAAACCATCATCCTTGCTCTGATTCGGGTACGTCCATTTATTGAGTCCTAGAATTCCCAAATATAGCATACATAAGTCACTACTCATCCTTATAACATTCTAGACTCGTTTTCAGTTGATAACTTAGTCAAATTATGCTAAATTACCAAAACGCCCCCGGAAGCCTGGCCCAACTCTACCTTTACAAAAAATATGACCTAGGCCAATCCTACACCATTTCATGTGTAGAATCCATTTATGATTTCAGATTATTCAAATTCAGACCCAAATGACAAAAATACCCCTTTTAGAGCTATAAGGGTAATTTGATCATTTCACCCTCTAGGCCTTTTCTCACTTTCCCTTCAACATAAACCCTACACAATTTGCCCTTTTGAACTCAATGGAATCATCCAATTGATGAAATTCCAACTCTTTACCCATGTCACACATTAGACGGCCAATATAGAGTTCTTAGAAGAGTTGTATCGGTTCCTTCCTTTCTTTGTCTTAATATCTTCCTTTCTACTTCTACTTACATGATTAGCCGATTAGACATCCATTGGACATCATTTTGGCCCCTAAAACACTGATAGAATGAGAGATGAACAGTACCCAACTCCCATAATACTCATCCAAACGACAAACTGAAATGGTAGAAAGGAAGCTTACGCTTACCTATACTCTTTTTCTGAATTTGGTTCAGAATTCTGGTGATGCTTCGGCCGATGAGACGGCACCAACCATCTCCAAAGGAGAAACCAAAATTATGGGAATTAAGCTCGAGATGAGTAGAGGAATGTTTGTACTGGGTACTTAGAGAGAAAACACCATTTCGATTGAGTTCCGGCGAATCACAACTTTCTCTCTCCACTACGTTCTCGTTCTCGTTCTTTCCATTCTCTTTCTCTTTCTTGTTCTGATTTATTTTGTTTCTCTTTTTTTTCTTTCTCTATTAATCTGCACGTGAATGAGAATAAGAATTGATGATGAAGGGTGATGATTAATTAAAATCATCCAGGTAACCTTTAATCAATTAGTCCACCTATCTCATTTCTTGCACAACAAGTTTCCTTTCTCTTTTCCTTCATCATTCCACCAATATTAATGAGAAATAAGAGTGTATAATTTGTTGGAAATTGTGCCCTAGGGGCCAATCATTGTACTTTGAATATTGTCATTCAATGAATTTCTCCATTTGGTTATCACATTATTCGCATGTTCACTGTGATAATTGTATCCTTGGATAAATCATAATGATTGTCCTAAATGTCCCTGGTCGGTCATCTATGTGGGAGCAGAGATGAAATAAGACCAGTATGACTTTGATAAGGTATGGGGATACTAATCAAAGTCTTAGGCACTTGTAGGAGTACAAGGTGCTGGACCGACCCGCTATGAGAAAGCTGCATGGATCAAGTCATAAGCTTATCTCATGTATAACCACGTCACAATGCTCTTTGACCTGAGATCATCATGGATTCCTACATGAGAGTTACTAAGCTTTGACTTAGTCAAAATTCACCTTTAACCGGGTGATGATAAAGGCTACAATCGGGTTTAGTGGTTTTCATGCAGAGGAATGTGAATGGTCAAGATGGAATTTGTCCCTCACATTAGTAGAGAGATATTACTGGGCCCCTCGATGAGTGAGTCTGAGAAATGTATGGCCATACTACGATGGAAAGGAGTTTCCATTTCTATAGTCAGACTACTCAGGGATCGAGAAAGTAATGGTCAGGAATAGGAGGATGACATTCTCCATGCCTCATCTTTAACCGAAATATCGTGTGACAAAAGGGACGTGATATGGTTATACGACAGGTTATATCGTATTGTCGATCCTCATATGAATTGGGTAGTCGTAATGTCTTGCTAGAGGCCGCTTACGACTTGTGGGTTAGTATAGTCATTGGCCCACTGCCAACTTCGTTTGGGCCTACAGGGTCGCACACAAGAATAGCCCAACACGAGCTATAATGTCCAGATTCATTGAATCTAAGATGCGTCTAAGATTCAATGAATACAATATTTAATCTAGGGTGAATGAATTTTAAATATATATTTATTATATACACATGTTGTGTGAATATTTATTTGATAAATATTTATATGTGTGTTATATATATATTTATATTTGGAAAGGAATATTAATAATATTATATACACATATGTATTTTTGAATACATAAATACATATATAATATATATTATTTGATAATATATATTATATATATATGATAGTATTATATTATATGATCATATGATAATATTATATTATATATATATAATATATATTATTTGATAATATATATTGAATATATGATAATATTATATTATATGATGATATTATTATATTGTGTATATATAAAGATATTATATGATAATATCTCATATTTAATTTATGAACATAAATTAAATTCCATTGGCTCTTTATTCTAATTAAATAAATAGGTTAAATTAAAACTGTTGGACAGATTTAATTAAACCAGGTTTATTTAATTAGCTTATTAAAACAATTAAATGTTAATTGATATGATAAGGATTTTGAAATTAATTAAGATTAATTTTAAAAATCCAATATCCATCATAAAATAGATAACCCTACTAGTTATAAAATATGAGAGCTAGGGTTTTCTACAGATGATGAAAAACTAGAGAGCCACAAGAAAACCCTAGAAGGATATTAGAGGCGCTAGCACGCTGCCGGTGTTGGGGTCCTATTCGTGTGGATACCAGTAGAGGGAGCTGATATGAGTAGTTAGCTCCTCAAGATTGAAAAAGGCAAAACTCCAAGAAGAACTAGTTGACATGTTGATGTTGGGGATGGTTAATCTCATACTCATAGAGATTGACGCTCTTTTAAGAAGAATTAGCGAACATGTAGATGCCGGGGAAATTATTTCAGGAGCAACCAAACATGGAGATTTGTGAACTCGCAATACATTTATGATTGTGGGCATTCAAACAAACATGAATAAGGTACGACTCTTTCTAACTTAATTTAAATGTCGTTGATAGATCCGCAATTGGGATTGGTAAACTTTTGCAATTTTAATTTTTTTAATTCTTCCGCTGTGTGCCTACCAATCCTAACATAATTCACTCTCAAATTATCCCGTTACACCACCTCAAGTGGTCAACCAAAGCCTTAAGCTTCTCCACTTATTGACTTTACTTGATAATAATTCACCCGCTTGGGCTTATTAATCATCAAGTAGTCATTTCCCTCCTTTTAATTCCCATTCAAATCAAATCATTGGGAATATTAGGGAAAGCCAACATTTATCATCTTTTGGAAAAATTACCATTTTGCCCTTACCTTTTAGTACTTTTAATATCCAAAGATATTAAGAAATTTTGGGATAAATATCATTCCTCACTTGAACATTCGCTAAACCGGGGTCTAGCAGTCTACTTAAACCAAGCTAAACCTTAAGCCTTAAATCCCAAAATTTGGGTATTACACTCTTCCTTTTCTTCTTTCTCATTCACTTTAGCTGACCTAAGGCTTTAAGGAACCAAAGGGCAGAAGTTTGTGGAGTTTTTTAGTGCCTTGTGGTGTCATATTCTCATTGGTCCTTAATTATTTTATTGCACATGTGGTAATATTATTGTATATTTAATTATATAATATTTTTACATGCTTCATCTGTCCCCCTTTTCTGTATTTATTAAATAAAATTTTTATATTATAGTTATTTGGTCAAAATGACTATTTTGCCTTTACAATTTCTTCCATTTTCGCAGCATTTGAAAAAATTGGCAGAATTATCACCAAACTTTGAAAATTCATATAAAATTATGTAGATATTCAATTGGGATGGTTCCATAACCTATGTGACCCTTATTAAGTCTTGTTTTAGGAAAATTATAGCCTTTATCAAATTGAAAGCTCACCATTGCCAAAATTTTTATTTTTGAAGTCTACTCTAGAAAAACGTCAAATTCACTAGGAAAATTTCATAAATTCATATCTCCTTGTATACAACTTCAAAAATTCCATATGACCTCAAATTAAAGCTTATCGTGTCTACTGTCATTTTGGAAATTTTCAGAATTTTTGGAGGTCGTTTACTAATTTAAAAGTATCACACAATTTGACACCTCATTAGGTAATACACCAACTATCTTGTATAACAACTATTTTGTTATGTGTGACTTCTATTGGCTTTGGTTTGCCACTTTACATGCTCTTTTATCATTAAATACCATAATATTTACATGATACTTAGTGATCAAAATTTAAGACATTATAGTTTTCGCCTCTTATCTGCAGAACTCTTCTGTCTGCTTTAAGCCTTCAACAATCTTTCTTTTATCAGTTTAATTTATTCCGTCATCTAATCAACTATGTTTGGTCCAAATACCTTTCTCTTCGACAATTCTTCCTAGCACAGAGGTGATTGGCATTTTCTTCCATATAATGCTTTGTATGGCGCTATTTGAATGGTTAAATGGTAACTATTGTTATATACAAACTATACAAGTAGGAGGAATTTATCCCAACTTCCTTTAAAATCTAATACACATGCTCTTAACATATCATCCAGCATTTGTATTGTTCTTTCTATCTTTCCATCTATCTGAGGATGGTATGCAGTACTAAAGCTGAGTTTGGTGCCTAAAGCTTGATGCACTGCTCTCCAAAACTTTGAAGTAAATCAAGGATCTGAATCAGAAATAATATTCTTTGGTATACCATACAACCGCACTATCTCCTTAACGTAAAGATATGCTAACTTGTTTGGACAGTAATTGATGCTAATTGGAAGGAAATAAGCTGTCTTGGTAAATGATCAACAATTACCCATGTCATCATAATTCCGTACCTTGGGTAATCTTGTCACAAAATCCATCATAATGCTTTCATATTTCCATTCAGAAATTTCAGAACTTTGTAATAATTATGATGACCGCTGGTGTTAAACTTTGACCTTCTGACAGGTAAGGCAATGTGCTATAAATTTAGTCACATCCTTCTTCATACCTGGCCAACAATACATAGATTTGAGGTCATGATACATCTTGATTGCTCCTGGGTGTAAAGTAGATTTACTTTTATGTGCCTCTTCTAGGATTCACCGTCTTCTCAATTTAACTCGAGGTAGAACATATATTCGTTCCTTGTATCTAACCAGTCCACTTGGTGATTAATCATATTCTTGGGTTTCTCCTCTTTCTACCATACTCTTCATATTTTATGCCTACTCATCACACAATTGGGCTTCGTCAACTGCAGTTCATAGATCATTTTCTATTTAGCTAACACTACTGCCACTGATCAGAATTTGATTAGACAAATTAAGATCTCAAAATTCCTCGATCAGTTTTTATTCCTGTATTATTAAAGCTACCACTTGCATTATTTTCTGCTTAATGGATATACAACAACATTAGCCTTTACTGGATGGTACTTGATCTCTAGGTTTTAATCTTTGAGCAACTCCATCCACCCACATTGTCTCATATTTAATTCCTTCTGATTATATGTGTACTTTAAACTTTTGTGGTCGCAGCACAATTCTAGGTCACATTGTAGAGATAATGTCTCCAGACTCTCAATGCAAATACAGCTGCTGCTAGCTCATAAACATGGGTGGGATAGTTCATTTCATAGGGCTTCACTTGACGGGAGGCATATGCTACTTCTCTGCCCTGCTACATCATGACACAACCTAATCCATACTTACTCACATCACTGTAGAGCATATAGGTCAACTATGGATAGGAATCACTAATACTGGTGTTGTCATCAATCTCTCCTTCAGCTCTGTGAAGCTCCTCTCACAATTCACATCCCATACAAAATGTTGAGCTTTTCGTATTAACCTTGTTAAAGGTAACATAATCCTGGAGAAATTTTGTATAACTCAACGGTAATAACCAGCTATACTAAGAAAACTGCATACCTCAACCACATTTTCTGGTCTCTTCCAATTCAGTACTACTTCTACTTTACCAGGATCTACTGAGACCCCTTTCCATGAAACCACATGGCCTAGGAATTTTACCTCCATAAGCCAAAACTTACATTTACTTAAATTGGCATAGAGTTGCTTATCCTTTAGTGTGCCCAGTATAGTCCTCAAATACTCCTCATGCTCAGCTTTACTTTGTGAGTATACTAGTATGTTATCAATGAAAACCACCATGAATCAGTCCAAATACGGATGGAAAATTTGATTTATGTAGTCTTTGAAGATTATAGGTGCGTTGGTTAGCCTAAACAGCATTACTAAGAATTTGTAATGCCCATATTTAGTTCTAAACGCAGTCTTGGGGACATCTTCTACCTTTACATATAGTTGATGATACCCAGACCTTAGGTCAATCTTGGAAAATATACATGAACTAGACAACTGGTCAAGCAAGTCATTAATTATGGGAAGTATATACTTATTCTTTATGGTTACCTTCTTCAATTCCTAGTAATCAATACATAGTCATAAACTTCTGTCTTTCTTCTTAACAAAAAGTACTAGAGCTCCCTACGACGATTCACTAGGTCTAATAAATCCTTTTTCCAACAACTCTTCAATCTACTTATTTAGCTCTGCCATCTCGTTAGGAGCCATATAGAAAGGAGCCTTTAATATTGGTGGCACTCCAAGCTTAGTCTCAATTATAGATTCCACTTCTTTCTGGAGGTAATCCTTTAATATCTTCTGGAAACACCTCAGGAAACTCCCTTACTATGGGAATATTTTCAAGAGTTAACCAAGTCTTTATTTAAACAGAAAAGATTACCATATACCCCTGACACCCTTTATGCCAATACCTTTCAGCCTTAGCTACCGAAAGGAAATTGTGAGCACCCTTTAAGCTGGTTCGTGGTTGTGGATTAGGATAAATAACTCATTTATTTCTGCAATCCAACAATACATTATTAGTTGTTAGCTATTCTATACTAAGGATCACTTCTAACTTATGCAGGGGTAAACAAATTAAATCTATTGTTGACTCATATCCTTATACATTTATAACACAATTTAGACAAACCTCAACAGTAGCAGATTGAGCACCCGTGGGCATTGATACTATTAAATCATACAACAATTGATGCATCATTGAGTCTAGTCATCTCATACAACCAATCATATGCAACAAACAAATGACTAGCACCAAAATCATATAATGCTTGCACATAATTACCATTAAGTAAAATGTTACCTTTAATTAATTTAGGAGATTTCCTAGCCTCTTCTTGAGTCATGGCAAAGACTCTACCCTAGTTTCTATGCCTTTGTTGTTCCGTTCTTTGTTGTTGTTTCGGCCAGTTGGTAGCTATATGTCCTGCTAATTGCATGTATAAGAAATTGGCCTACATGATGTACCGGGTGGGTGAGACTTACCATATCTTCAACAAGTCTTGTTCCCAGAAGGTTACTGATTGTTACGATTCTAGGGTTGGTAAGGTTTCTCTTCATTTCCTTGGGATGATCCTCCTAAATTTCTACGTTTCTAACTTGAATTTCCATTGCAGATAACCCTTTGTTATTAGCATTCCTGCTAACGTAGAGGTTCTGTAAATTGCTTTCAGTAATTCTACACTCCTCTACCGCCTTATTAAATTCTCTTAATTGCTTCAACACTAATTTCTCTTTTAATTCTAGCTTTAGTCCCCAAATTAGCATATCAAAACTCCATTCCTCATCATCCCTTAGATAACATGAATATCTGGATAGATGGATGTAATGAGCAAGTTCTTCTTGAAAACCTTCTTTTTTCCCTTGCTCAATTGTTAAGAACTCATTTTCTTTGGCAATCCATACCGATCTGGGAAAAACTTTTCATGGAATTGTGTTAAGAAATATTCCCAAGTGAGAGGAATTTTTTGAGCTTGCATAGTCATCTCAATATTCTTCCACCACATATCAACATCCTCCTCGAGCTTGTAAACTACTACTCAGCTTTCACATTATTGGGGAATTCAAAAATTTAGAAGATTTTCTCCAGTTTAGATAATCAATTTTCTGCTTCTTGAGGATCAAACTTCCCTTTGAAAGTTGGTGGTCATTGTTGATTGAATCTTGTCAACCATGCCGGTAAGCTTTCCACCTCAATAACAAGTATGTTTGGTAGTTGTTCAGGAATAGGCTGTTCAGGTTGTTTAGGCTCATTTACCGGCCTTTATAGGTTGTTTAATCTTTCTCCATCCACTTCCTATTTCTTTCTTACATCCCCAACTTCATTCCTCTACTCTTGTATTATAGTTCCTTGTTCTGTAAGCATCCCCAATATCTGCTCTATTGGGTTGAGCCTTGCATCTTACCCCAGTCCTATTTTCTTTCTTCCACGAGTAACCATTTTTACAGTTCACTATATTTCAAATAGAAAAGAAATTAGTTTAGTACTTAACCATAGGAGTAATTCTGGCATATCATAAAATTTAAATACTCAGGTATCTACACATGGCATACACAAGCATCCCTATCGATTTTAGGAAAAAGATCCTACCATTATTTAACATAGAAGACTCAATACAACAAGTCTTCATCACACAACTTTACAATTTCCAAAACTTCCCAGGGGTTCACCTATCCTTCCATTTCCTTAGCCCTAGCATGCTTAACTTTCACTATACTAATTTTAACACTTATACTAAGTTTATCTAACTTCAAACTTAGGTATCATATTATAGTACAAATCCCAATTTAACATATCAGTCATCTTAGTTTGATCAAAACTATGTACAAATCATATACTATCCCTAATCAAAATGCATATATAATTCTCAAGCCCTTGCATGTAAGCTTTAAACATCAAGAAATTACCCATTGGTCTTGTTTCCAAAATATCATTGACCTCCTGGACCCAAAACGTTGTTTTCAAGAAGAAATACAACATGGTTCGAACCCAATATGTATCTAGGAAATTTATACCAAGATACTTTTGATCCGCGTACATTATTTCTACATCATGTAGCAATTGTCTATATTAATCCGCTAGGGTCTTCCGAATGTGGAGGGCTCACCAGAAAATATCATGAATATAGTGCCATAACTGCCTATCTGGTTGTAAATTATGTCTTTCATAATCATCGTGCACCCTAAAACTTGATACCTCAAATGGATCCGATCCCGTCCTATGACATATAGGTTGTCTGGAATCCCCGACTTCTGAATAGGTCATTGGTTGAATTCTACGATGAGACCTCCTAATCCCCTTCTAGGATATTAGCTTTCTTGCACCTCGTTCCATCTTAGGGGCTTTCTTCTTGAGGGTCCATCGAATGGCCAGTTCACTAATGACTGCGACTTGGCCTTAGCATATTGTTTAGTTCTCATGATTCCTATCATAACATAATCAAGTTTATATCAGTATACCATTTTGTTATTGCGAGAACCGTATGCTCTGATACCACAAATGTCGAAACTCTACAAAATTTGGACATTTCATATAATATCAATGCATCACTCAGTGGGCATACAAAAATAGTACAAACATACTAATATAATGTATTTGATTATATTATAGAAGTTCTGAAAAGGTCTAAAGTATTCTACACTATATAACCTAAAATTTTTAAACATATTACAACGTAATTGGCGTAAGAGCTCCTTTCCAAGCTGATCTTCTCAGTTTTTGGGATCTACCTTTTCTTTACCCATAGAGTTGCTAGTCTTGCTGTATAAACTTAGTTTATAGGAAAGGAATGAGATTCCAACAAATCTCAATAGTAACAGATAATTAATCATATAAAATATGAAAAGTAAACATGCAATGTAACATTTATCATAATGCAGCAATCAAAATACGAACATATGCCCGGGATCAAAGTGATCACCAGATCCCTACATGTACACAACAAATCATATCGTGATCATCCTCCACACAGCATAATTATGTTCACACAGCAAATACTATCACGATTATCCTCCACATAGCATAATTATGATCACTTCTACTATATTATAATTATCCTACGCACAACATACTTATGATTACACCCCATGAGTAACAATCCCACAAAAGCTCATACACCATAATGCAAAAATTTGTATAGAACATGAAAAATAATGCATATTAATAATCACATAGAATATCAGAGATAGAGTTACTACCATGTTGCCTTGGTTTCCTTGACTAATTGACCTTTATTTTCCTATCCAGTTCGACAAATATCAAATCCTATAAATTCCAAAATAGTTATAAAAGAGTTACAACTCATCTATACTTCATTCTAAAATTTTCAAATTGATTATCCTTTCTCAAAATCGTTTAATTACCAAAATGCCTCTAAGCAGCTCGGTTTGATTCCCTTTTTTACCCAGTATATTTGTACTTTTCTAAAAATTATGACTTAGGCTAATCCCACATAGTTTTATGTGTAGAATTCATTTTTGACCTTAGATTAGGCAAATTCCAGCTCAATTTACTAATTTTCCCTTGCCAGCCCTAACTTAGGGTTTTATGGGTAAAATTGTCATTTCACATTCTAGGGCTTTTCATACTTCGGAATCCACATGGACCCTACAAAATTTTCCCTTCTATACATCATGGAATAAAAAAAATGAAATTCCAGCTCCAACCCCTATTTTCTGCACTGGCCAAAAGTTAGAAGATTTTAGGAAAAATTGGATTTTCATGATTTTAACCCTTAAAACATATTCTTTCCACGTATTTATACTTGTTTAACCATTCAATCATCAATTTAACATAATAAATGGAAATTTAGGCAGCATCTCCCCTTAGAAATTGAACATATCAAATTACATAATTCACCACAAACAGTCAAATTTTCATTTAAACAACAACCACAACTCAGTTTTTCAGCAATAATTCTAAAGTTTTTGTAGCTTACCTTATCTCCTCTTCTTCTTCCCTCCTTGACCGTCCCTTTCTCTTCTTCTCCTTGAACTTCTGCTTTCTTCATAGCTATTTCAAGAGGATAGGGAGATTGAGAAAGAATTCCAATAGCTAGAGAACAAGAATATATAGAAATTTATACCTACTTACCTAGTTCTTGCTCCTTGGATCTTGTGTTCTCCTATAGCTTTTCCTTTCTTCCAAATCACCTCTTCCCTTTTCCTTTCTCTTTTGGTCATGCATAAGGCCTTTGATAGAGAACTTAATAGTTCTCTAGAATTCTCTAGGCTATTCTTTAGATATTTTTATTTTATTACTATATTAATCATATGTCTAAATTTTATCATTTCTTTATTCCTTTTTTGATTTCTCTTGATATTTTTAGAGTGCTCTTTCATTCTCTTCCTTCTTTCTTCTAACCGTCCATTCCCTCTTTATTTATAGAAAATTAGTAAGTTTATTTATTTAGCCAAAATAACCATTTTGCCCTTGCATTTTCCCTAATTTCTAAGAATAATTGTAACTTCCATTTTCTTATTTCTTCTTGACCAAAGTTTAACACATATTGGGCTCAAAAATTGTTCTCTTTAATATTAAATTTTAAGGCCACAATTTTAGGCTTAACCTCAAATTAAATCAAGTATTAGATCTTTTTTGGCCATAAATTCCATATAATTTCTTTTTCACTATTTTAGCTATTTTTAGTGCACAAAAATTCACCTTTTCATACCATTAAATACAAAATAATTTACAAGAAATTTTGGTAACTAAATTTGGGATATTACAACTTTCCCCCCGTCAATAAATTTCATCCTATAAATTTGTTATACAAACGTATCCATAAACTTTGGATAGCGTTTCCACATACTTTCTTCCATCTAACAAGTAGCTTCTCTAGGTGTTAGTCCCTTCCAAACTACTTTTACAAATGGAATACTTTTATACTTGAGTTTCTTCTCTTGTTGATCAATAATCTGTGCAGGCTCTACTGGTGTGGTTATGCTTATCTATGTGCTGCATAACCTGTATGGCTATACTTATCTATGTGCTGGATAGCCTAGCTATGCTTATCATTTTGATCTTAGGAAAAATCATTGCTTTGTTGGGTTCTTGAATATTGTTAGACATGTACTTGGCATTTTGATTGTTGCATCATGATAAATGCTGCTATGCATGTTTAATTTTCACATTTTATATAATTGATAGTCTATTACTACTTAGATTCGTATGAATATCACCCTTTCTATAATCCAAAATTAACTCAGTCAAAAGAATCGACTCATAAGGCAAAGTAGCAGATATTGGCAACTGAGGATCCAGTATTGATCAAGAACATTTTATGTTTGTTATCTGCTAGTCTTTCATTGTATTTAGGTTTTGGTATTGTAACTTTTACAAACCTTGTAGGGATTTTATGTAATGTAATCAAGAATTTCTTATCAATATAGTGTACTAATTTTGTATACCCATTGAACTGCGTATTATTACTCTGATGAATGTCAAAATATTAAGGGGTTTGACACTAGCAATTTATTATTGATGCATATATGATTGTTGAATCTTATAGGCTTTTGAACATAAGAATACACGAAAAACAAATCAGGCCAGAATTATATAAAGCACATGTAGATGCTATGCTTGCTAGAGAAACAGTAGCCATCCCTAGAGGTAAATGAGTTATACCGCCTAATGCAATGACAATGTAACACCGTATCTTATAAAATGTTCTAATAAGTTTTATTCATGTAATGCTTACAAACTTGAGACATTATCAAATAGTAAGTTATGAAAGTCTCAACTTCAATATAGGGTTCGATCATGTAATTGTGTGGGCTTTTCAAAAATTTTTAAAAATAATTATGTATGGTCTCAACCAAGTTTGCAAATTCATTACCCTCATCAGTTTCAAAATGGTTTATTAAAAATACAGAGCACTCTCTAGCAATAGCTCACATAGTGGTAGTTAACTTATGGGCTTTTACCGTTTAGTTGCCCAATTCTACTTCAATTATCACGTTTGGATACTAGCTTGTTTACTAAAAGTCTAGCATACTGGTTACAACTATTGTGGTTAGTGTCACGGTTATTAGTACTACTACCACTACTTAATTATATATACATCTTTTACAGTTATCCAAAATAAAAAGATCACTAGACAACCATAATTAATCATCCTTCTCTTCGTCCGTCCGTATTACCTTCTTGCTCTTTGAGTTGGACGCCTTTGTTGTATGTCATTTATTGAAAAAGTAAGGATGAGATTCAAAAGAATCTCATTAGTACACATATCAGAAATATGATATGCATAATACAAAGTATGTAAAACAAATCATAACAGAGTACTTATAAATTATGCAATAAACAAAGGGCCTAATTGGTCCTTATCACAAAGCCACAGCGTTTGGCAATCTAAATCTGGTAGGCCAAGGCGTCTTCCCCATACAAGATGCACTTATGAGCTTTCTGCATCGAGCCTACCTAGCTCAAGACGCCCCGGGTAACTCCTAGTGCAACTTGTACTTACGGGTCTTATCGCCTAAGGACTAACTATGCCGCATATGCACAAATGATAGAGAGCAGCAAATATGATATAAGGGATAGGGTACTACCTAACATTCTTTCTAAATTAGGTTCTTGTTACTTATCTCTCGAGCATCCCTGGGAGATGTCAAATCCTACTAGTTAGAATTTACGGACAGCGAGTTAATACTTGTTCCAAATTCTTTTATTAACTTAAATACCTTGGTTGGTTATCTTTAAGGTCAATGCATTAGCCCTAATGTGTAACTAATGATCCCACACTAACTTCAAGTGCTTAACTTAACCATTGGAAGTTAACTTTATTACCACATGCCATTATTTTTCATTTTCGCACAATTACCTAAAAACTGGCAGAACTTTCAATAATCTTTGAAAATTCATATCTTGACTTAAGAATATTAATTAAGGTGGTTCAAAATTCTATGTGTCACTTTTCAAGTCTATTTTAAGGAAAAAATGCTTTCCATTACCACCTATCCATGCACCATTCCTAGTTTCCAATTTTTCCCATACTTCCAAAAAATCTTTCCAGTTTTAATGGTCTAACTTTAAACACTCATAACTCTTAGTATACTAATCCAAATTCTTCATATTACATATCAATTTAAAGATCATTATATCTAGTTTAGATCTGAAAATTTTCATCACCATCAAACAAAGTTTGGATAGTAAAATTTTCATCAAAATAAATCTGCCAGTAAAAAACGCAATACTAGTAGCACCTTCAACAAAGTTCAAACTTTTGGTTTTTCATTCCAAATCATTCAATATTATACCTAGGGGTTATTCCTACACTGTTTCTTGTATAGAATCCAATGGTAACCTTAAAAATACCAAAATCACACTCCCCCTCCTAGTTTTGCTTCTAACCAAAACTTGTCCCCAAAACAACAAAAATCAAATTTGCATTTTTGACCACTAACTAATCTAATAACATCATTAATAATCATATATCACCTTATATATGATTAAAAAAACATTATACTTTAAAAACACCCCCTTTTTGAAAAATTTGAGTGGTCTAAGAGCCAAGAAAAACTTAATGAAATCATAAGGTAATCGGTTCAAAATGAAGCCGAGGCTTACCTCTTTACCTTTCTACAACCTATTCAGTATTCTAGCGGTACTCTGGCTAACTAAATGACATAAAACACCTCAGAATAGAAAAATGAGACCATGTACATGAAGCTCTCAGTGAGCAGAAGAATTTTCTTGAAGGGCTTACTAGAGATGCAATGATTCGAGGTAAGAATCGGCTCCAAAACTCTGGGAAAATCACTATTTATCCTCCTTATCTCTTCTTTTTATTCTCCCTTAGTTTTCTCTACTTTCCTTCTCTCTTTCTTATTGGCTAAAATGTAGCCTTGCATGTAATCAATCTTATCTTGCTATGTGTCTTGATCTTTGATCTAATGGTGCCATCATGTGCCACATGTCCTAAAAAAATATTCTTTCCTCTTCTCTATCCTCATAGCAGTCATTGATTTGTCAGGGGAAGGGAGAGGCCTAAAAATTTGTTTGGACTCTTAAGTTTGGTGTTCAGGAAATCAAGTATGTGATTGGGCTGGAGACCGGTGGATTCCCTGAACTCAGGTGCTAGGTGGTACTTCTCGGAGATGCCAACACAAAAGGCAAAATGGTGAGTGTCATCATGAAGGACACTTGTCACCTTCTCATTCATCTAACACAAAGGTGCTCTTGTCCTTTGTCATGATGAGGGAGGGGACACTTGTCATCCTCTTATAAAGCCAACATAAAAATTGTGTCATAATTGCTCACTTTATTAAAGCAACCTTAATAAAATTACTTTATTAGTGCTTACTCGGGACTCTACTTAGCTCTTATTCAGGAATGCGACACGCATATCGAGGCCCTCCACATGACATCCCCATCCCTTTATTCTTCAAAAATGGCACTATATGTACTTTAGCCACTAACGAATTTTCGTCCAACTGCTTATCTTAGCATTTGTGACCCTAACTTCTTAATTTTTGCAGATAACACTGTGCATATCTGGGAATCCCAGAAATAGCTCTATATTTATATATAAACACTGGTAATTATTTTATTCCATTGGTTAAATATTTACAAATTCTACTAGTTACAAAATTTGGTATTTTACAGACAATTTGTGAATAGGCTGGCTATCTAGATATGTTCATAACATTCACTTGTAATCCAAAGTAGCTCAAAATTACCGAATATTTAGATAAAAAGAATGCAAAGATAGAATATCACCTAGAAATTATTGCATGGATATTTGAAATGAAGCTGTATATGATGATGAAAGACTTAAAAGAAGGCAAGTTGTTTGGTGATGTTAAAGCAGGTTCGTACTTATTCACTTAAATAAATGTCTTTCCCTATTTTTTGTGCCATTTATGTTTACTTTTCTCCTTTCGTATTTACTCAGATACCTTTCATATGTAAATCATCAAGGGCCTGATACTTTTTCCAAATATGTTTAAACACTAGGTACTTCTTATTATTTATTCAATAATAGCCCCCTATATTTAATTGGGACATTATAGATTCATATTTTTCTATTTTAATTTTCAAACTTTGAACATCATTTTTTTTAAAAAAGTAAAAAATATTATTATTTTAAATAAATAAGAACAAAATTATGAATAAGATAAAATAAAATATCTATTGTAAAAAAAAGGTGTTGTGGGGTTGATTTTTTACTTTGTTTTAAAAAAGGAGGGCATGTTTTACTATATGTAATTTGGTCTTTTCATATTTTCCACTCAATAATAGACCTGTTAGGTGAGCCCTTTTAATATAGCTAAAGAGAACAAAAATAAGAAATGCATTTGGATACTTCTGAATGTCAATATAAGTTAAGCATAGTTTAAAACTAGCTTAATATTTTCCTTCATGATACCCCAGTTTGTTACAAGTTAACTAAGAATAGTTTAGAGCAATATATTGTGCTGATGTACATGGAGGATAACAAATGAATCATATTGTTACTTATAAATGATGTTTTGTATCAAAATATACATTATATATTTTATGTTCACTAATTAAATTTGGACACATAGGACATTTATTCTTTTAAGACTATATATTGCAAATGATATTCAAATAAAGAATATATAACAAAAATTATTTTAATAACAAAGCTTTGGTTCATTTTTCTTATATTAACTTATTTGCAGCTAACATTAGCTTTGTCTTTTGGTTCATTTATTCACCTCAAGAAAGCCTTCCAATTCACATGTAATACCATACAAATATAAATCTTTAATTCATTTATGAGATTTGAATTTATCTAATGTGTTGGCAGTCTGACTTAATGCTTTTTTTCATACCTTGCAGTACTATACATGATTAAGTTTCAGAAATGAGGCTTGCCACATGCCTATATTTTTTTGTTTTTAGTTAATGACAACAAAATAAGCACACCTTATGATATTGACAAAGTTATAAGTGTTGAGATACCTGATACAAAAATCAACCTATCAGTGTATGATACGGTGAGGAGCTTTATAATGCATGGCCTATATGGTATAGCTAACCTAAATTTACCCTGTATATGCATAAAGTATTATCCAAAAAACTTCACTTCCTCCATCATTATCTGTAAGGATGGATATCCTCAATATAAGAGACATACAATAGATGGGTAATCTTGGAAAATGAAGTCTCACTAGATAATAGATATGCCATACCTTATAATCCTTATCTGCTTCTAAAGTACTAAACTCTTGTCAACGTTGAGAAATGCAAACATGGTGACTTAATCAAGTGTTTATTCAAGTGCATCAGTAAAGGACATGATTGAGCCACTACATTTTTTTTATGTAGAATCACCAACAAAAGGATATGATGTCATACACTATGAGATCAAAATGTGTTATGATGTTCAATATCTCTCACTATGCAAAGCAGTATAGAGAATTCTTGGTTTTAATATTAATTACAGGTTCCCCCTAGTTGAAAGTTTACAATTCCACCTTCCAAATCAACAAATAGTCATATATGAGGATGACAATGAACTAGAAGTTGTTGTTAATCGCAATACTACAAAATAATCAATGTTCTTAGCTTGGACATTAGCAAACGATAAGTATGCAGCAATGAGAGAGCTAACATATTTATAGTTCCTAACAAAGTTTGTTTTCAAGAGGATAATCTAGAATAAGATCTTAGACAATATGGATTCACAATTGGAAGGTTATATAATGTTCCCCTTGGAATATGTAAGGCATACTACCTAAGGTTTTTGTTGACTATAGTTAAAGGCCCTAGATCATATGAAGAGATAAGGATTGTCAACTATGTTCTTTATGAAACTTTCTATGATGTATGTTACACCCTTGGTTTGCTAGATGATGATAGAGAATATATAGATGTAATTAAAGAATCAAGATAGTGGTTATCACCCAGTTACTTACAGCGTCTATTTTGTATCTTGCTATTGTGTAATTGCTATGGCAGACCAAAAATGGTTTGGCAACAAACTTGGAAGTTGATGGCAGATGAAATCATCTATAAGCAACATCAACAAACTGGCCATCTATGTAAGTCTTTCAACCAAGTTATCAGGTTATTAGTTAAAAAAATCACCAAATTTTAATCTCTAATAACACTTGTACACATTAACACCCTCTCTTTTTATTAGCTCATAAATATAACTTTTATTGCCATCATGTTGACTTCAACTTGTCAGATGATGAGTTGCATACTCATGCTTTAATGAAATTGCAACATGTCATGTTGCAAAATGTAACATCCCAATTTATATTCATAAGACTTAGATAATCTTATGAAGGAAATATTTAGCGGTAAATATAATTTAGCGAATAATGGTTTAAATACGGAAAATAGATCTAAAATAAATAAAAACATTAAAGTTAAATGAAGTCTAATAAAAACATTGTTGGACTTTGGGTCCAAGTCCACCCTTGATGGGCTGGACTATTTGATTAGGATACAAGTAACCTTATTAAATAAAAACAAATAAGCATTAATTATGGATTAGAAAACAAGTTATTATTAATTATGAGATTGTTAATTGAGAAACAAGTTATCACAATTCAGGAAATTAATTGAGAATTAAATTTCTTGATTACTAACTTAGAAAGCAAGATGGAGTGCACTTAACTTCTTAATTAGTGGCCACCTTAAACCACTATAAATAAGATGTACCTCCCTCAGTTATAATCCATCCCTACTATAAGCTATCTAGTAATCTATCTTCTCTCCTACTATCTTTCTTGTTCTGATCATCTACCGTGCCAATCCTAATTAGGTTCTAGTAGTCTAATAATTGAGTAAGCATTATTATGTTTTAGTTATAGAGCATTGGAGCTTTGACCCAGATCCGAATGTGGTTTCACCCCGGTACGCAAGTCTCTTCTCTCTCCTTATTTGTCCTTTATTAGCATCAGAGCTGTATGATCCAAAGGCCATAATTATTCTTTGCGAATAAGCATGTGATATAATTTTTGTTTATATCCCCATTTTTTCCCGCTACAATGTTTTATGCTACGAGAATGTTTTTGTTTTTAATAAGCATGATCTTGATATGTTGCCTCTTTTAAAAGTAAAGGAAGTGATTTTTTTCTTTTTTTACAATTAATATTGATGAACACATATACACATATCTGTGAACATATTCGCAATCCTT
Source organism: Albizia julibrissin (assembly GCA_037074505.1). NCBI lineage: Eukaryota > Viridiplantae > Streptophyta > Magnoliopsida > Fabales > Fabaceae > Albizia > Albizia julibrissin. The sequence goes on along the minus strand of CM073484.1, from coordinate 44,798,865 downwards.
CTGCTTCTTCTATTCTCTTATTCATATGCATATGTCTTTTTGACCGAACATGCATTCTTTTTTATTATGTCAAGAGTACATTTGAATGAGTTGTGCATTTTATTTCATATATATTGTTTTATATGATTAAATGAAATTGTGTTATGTATATTGAATACACGCTGGGCGAATAATTTTTCTCCTCTAGTTATTATATATGTGTGTGTGTGTATTCCATGGCACAATTTCTTCTTCTCATCCTCACTTCTATTGGAACCTATGTGGAACTAAAAACAGGATAATTTTAACTCTCAAAAGATAGAGGAGCTTGTGACACAATAAAGGACACACACCAAAATAATGTTACGGAGTGCCATCGATGAAAAATTGGGTTTATGAAACTAAGTGTTTTTAATCAAATTAAAGCAATGGGTTTGTAGATCTTGAAGAGACGATTCTAAATGATACTTAGAATGTGTCAAATAGAGTTTTGATGAGGGAAAAAAAGGATAGAAGTTGGTGGATTTCCTTGTCACCACCGCCACTTGACTCATGATTTGATCTCTAAAAAAGATGTATTTAGACCAAATAAAAGCCATGGGTTTGTATTTCATTTAACGTCGATTCTAACAAAACCAATAACACAAAAAATGAAGCTAAAACAAGGGAGATATGATATTTCAAAGTTTGTGGGTCGCGATCACCCGCCAGAGCTCTAACTGGGTCAAGTTGACCTGGTTGGAGATTGAGGATGATAACTTGGGAGTCAACGCGCCACATTATCAGTCAACCAAACTACGTGGCACCAATAAGAAACTGCCATGTTACCATAGGGTGGACCAGTTAACGGTCAACTGTTGACCATTAAAAAACCCAGAAATTGACAAGTGACGCATGGGGCCCATAGGGGCTACTATTTGCCATGTGGCTTGTAATATCCCTGATTTCAGGCTTAGAAATTAAGGATAAGCCTATATCAAGAAAACTACTAGGGCCGAGTTTAGTAAAAGTCCTAAGAATATTAAGGAGATAGAATGATTTTCAGGCACTATATCCGGGTAAACAACAAATCTCTAGGTACATGAGGCTTAGAGCATACAAATAGTCAGAAGAAAATTCACAAGTGCCAAGTAATACTATGTGTGGCGCCATTTTATATAAAGAAGGATACTTGGAAAAATTCTACTTATTGGTTCATAAAATAATAATTAAATAATAAATTAAATGAATCTTACTTTATGCAGGGACTATAGAAGATGACACCTCATAGGTGGATCTGAGAAAAATCCTTGAACTTTCTTTCCCCGATAAAGTTGATGATTAGGTGGAACACGGAGAAAACATGTGGGTCCCATGCAAAAGGTGACACATGGCACCATTTTGTAGGAGGAAGCATAAAGTTACTTTTGACTTTATGTGTTGAACCAACCAAGAGATGACACTTGTCCTACCTTTATGATAAAGTCACTTTACCTTTTGAGTTGTCATAACCGGAGGGAGCCACCTTGCCCTGAGCTGGGGAAATCCACCGGTCTCTAGTCCGATCACCCTACTAAATTTTCCCAAGCACCGAACTTAAGATCAGGGTAAAATCATCAGATCCCTACTTTCCTTAACTAGTAGGATGGCTAAAGGCCCAGGAAAAGGGGCAGGACCCTCTTAATTAATGCAAGTGACATGTGTCACGAATAGCTAAATCATTGAACAAATAACACCAAAACATTTTAACACGTCGCAGACAAAGTCAAAAGGGCCATATATTTTTGTCCAAGTTACCGAAAATAGAAGGGAAAATAAGAAAAAAAATATTGGAAAATTTTAGGAGAGAGAGTGTAAGACCCCGCTTCATTATTGATTTTAACCAAAGTAGCAATTACGTAGTTCAGTGGGTACATAGGAATAGCATAAATATATTGATATTATTGATACAATATGCTTATTTATATGCAGTAATTCACCATAGGGGTGTACAAAAATAATTACAAACCTTCAAATACTAAAATTTCTTCAGATAACTAACTGCCTCTCTTGAATTGGTCTGGAACCTTAAGCTGTCAGAAATTACGATACTGCCCTTTAAGCCACTGCCTACTGCTAGAAACTTTATACATTTATGGAAAGGGTGAGATTCAGAGAATCTAAGTAGTAACATACAATCAAACATATGTGATGTGAAAATAAATATGTCATGCACCATGTTATGTAAGATGATAGACTGTTGTATTTACATTGTCCAAGGTTAAATGACTGTTTAGACCCTAGTATATTCACGTGCACCATCACTGGATTCCAAATCACAGTTAGGCTAAGGTTCCCCTGGCACTGTGATCATGCTATAGAAGATGGCATACTCAAAGCATATAGATAATCATAGTGCATGAAAGTTAGTGTTACTACTTGAACTTGCCCTTTTCTTGCCTGACAATCGGTCTAGCTCCGACTCCAGCTTGGGCTTTTGGTATATCCTAAAATTTCAAAATTAGGATAAATGAGTTATTATTTACTTATAACTCATTCTAAACTCAATGTGTTGGTTATCTTGACTCAAAACTACAAAATTACTAAAATTCCCTTGGGGACCCGGTCTCTACCCCTTTTTATACCCGGTCAAACTGTACTTTAACAAAAATTATGATCTGGGCTAATCTAAACAATTTCACATGTAGAATCCATTTTTAACCTTAGATTAGTCAAAATCCAGCCCATATTACATATTTACCCATGAGAGCCCCTAACTTTAGGTTTTAAGGGTAGTTTGATCGTTCACATTCTAGGGCCTTTATACTCCGTATTATATATGTCCCCTACACAATTTTCCATTCTAAACCCAATGGAATCATCAAAGCCATTAAATTCTAGCTCTAACCCTCCCAACCAGGTTTGGCCAAAATATTACATTGTGAGGGGAAATAATGTTTTCTTGATTTCAATCCATTAATAACATGTTTAATCACTTAAACACCTTTCCCATATGATTAATGGAAAATTATGTAGCACCTTCCCTTAGGGTTGACACATCCCAAAATCATAAACTAAACCAAAATAAGCACAACAACTACAACAACCATCAAGAATCAGCAAGAGAAACTAGGTTATTGAGTTTACCTTTGATTTCTCTTCTTTCTCTCTCTAGACTAAGTTTTATTTCTCTTCCTACTCTTGATTTTGTTTGAGAAATATGGTATTTAAGATGGAGAATAGATTTAAAGATATGTACAAGAGATTGAAGCCAAGAACAAGTGAATTCTACAACCAACTCACCTTGATCTTGCTTCTCGAAACCCTAGCTCTTCCTTTTTGCCTTTGCTTCTTGAAACACTCTCTCTCTCTCTATATACCTCTTAGCTGGATGAAATAATGAAAGAAAGAAGAGGAATGAAAAGCTCTTGAAATATCTCTTTTGCTTTATGTTTATTATTGTTTAATGCAAATTCCACATGTGAATTATTTACTTAGCCCTTAATTTTCCTCTTGAATAAAATAAACCAAGTATTAATTTCCCTTTCTTACACCCCAATTTATCCAAAATTTATCCCAATTAAAGGTAAAAATAAGTGGCTTCTTGTTTTATTGGTCAAATGACCATTTTCCCTTACATTTTTTGTAATTTCGCACTTAATGAAAAACTGGGTAGAATTTTCATCAAACTTTAAAAATTCATACCTAATTGTATAAATATACAATTGGTGTGCTTCCAAAGGATATGTGAACCTTATCAAGTTTATTTTATGGGAAAAATATAGCATTTAGCTAAATGGAAGCTCAACATTCCCAAAATTATCATTTATGAGCACTGACACTGAAAATCACCAATTTTACTTTCTGTACAACTCCAAATAACTTATATGACCTATCAAATTAAAGCTTGATAAGTCTACTTTCATTTTGGAAAGTTTCACAATTTTTGGACATCATTTTCCTATTAAACAATTTCACACAACACGTATGCCACACAAGGAAACTTACTAGTAGCGAATCTCATTTGTGTTCCAAACATAATTGTTGTGTGTGACTACTAACTGCCTTGTTTAACTATTTTCCTAGCTCTTTAATTCACCATTTTACTCCCTTTAAATGCCCTCCAAGGTATAAGGAACTTTAGAGAATAAGATTATACCTTACTGGGACACTTTTTAAACCGGGCTTAGCAGTCCACCGATTCAGGCTTATTCTCAAGTCTCTAGTCCTAGAATTTGGGATGTTACATTTCTCCCCCTATCAATAAAAGTTCATCCTCAAAATTTTGGATATCAAATCATATTGATTATCCTCTGGAGAATGATGAATCCCATCCCTGTTGTATTCATATAAGGCTTTACTTCCCAGGGATACTACCCCATGCAACTAAACACATCAGGTCTTATTACCTCAGTTTTCTGTTCAAAATATCTCTGATTGCTTAGCAATCTACTAGCCTGAGGATATACTAGTCTAACAGGTATTATGATATGTGGGCACACAGTACACTAGCGACTTTAGGCCTTATTTCCTTATCGGGACACTACTTGGTATATTTAGCCTTACGGCTTACGCCATTACAACTCCAAATATTCTAGGTTTACTCCCCTACATAAATATGTACACCAAGACTTACTGCCACTAAACCTGTCTTTAACTGTATCTGTCTACAACTATGTATGTCTATCTTATGTTCAAGACCAAATGATTATTTGATCCTTATCAGTCGTACCATGTGCACTACTCATTGTGTGTAATATTCTGGAATAGGCATCAACCTGTCCGTACTTGCCTCATGTTCTCAAATGAAAATCAATTGTTGCTACCTCTACAACAAGAGTGAGGAAATTAATTATGTGAGTCTATAGCCGTTGCAATGCATATGCCATTACTTGGCTCTATTGCATGAGAACACATTCCAATCCGTGCTTATTTGCATCTGTGCAGACCACAAAGGTCAATATGGATCTGGGATTGTTAGCATCATACTGTTAAGAGGTATTCACTACCATTATGCCTTACTGCTTTAGAGCTCATCCCAATCTCTTTTTACATGTGTTACCATAAACCATATAGGTTGTGTGACTGTTGATCACATAGGTGGTATTGTTGTATACCATACTGGTCATGTTCTAGCAAACAATATAGGTTTACATGGGCAATAACATTGTACACCATACGAGATGTAATATTATTGGCCACACCACCTCAGCTGTATGTTTTATGTACCGCCTCTCGATCACAAGGCTACTTGTACTTTTCACCGGTGTAACTAGGACTCTCATATGACCCTGTCAGGAGTGCATCCTGATCATGAGGTTGATTAACATGCTCTGATGGGGCTGACTCACTACTGACCACCACACACGTGTGTCACTACAACCGTACAGGTCATACTGTACACCACATATGTTGCATTTGTGATACCTCATTTCCTATAGCCTTAAAGGAGTGTAAAAGAGTAGTACAATCATTTGTGAAATCAGAATCTAGTCCCAGATTAAATGAGCTTTATAAAACATTAACAAATTCCAAATCTATCTCAGGAGTTGAACCTGGGATTGGAAATGATTTTTTAGAGTAATAAAATTTTTCCCAAACAATTTCACAAACATTCTCTATCTCGCTATGTCTCATAGGCTTTTCTTTTCATTTTATTAGAGTTTGTGAGATATTCTCTACTTAATTCTCACGTTCCATACCTTAACTAAGTTTGGTTAGCATTCCAAAGCATAATATAGCTAAACTATTCTTTTACTAGTCTACTGGATTTACTAGTTCTACTATCGTAGTACTACCAGAGTTACAAGCTATTTATACTATGTACAGATCCAAAATATTCAAAGTATATTAAAACAAACAACCAACAACAACTAAAGTCTTCAGCTTTTCAGCCTCTAGCTGTCCTCATTTAGCTTCTTCTTGGCCCTTGAGCTATCCCCCTGTACTATAGATAGTTTATGAAAAAGAGTGAGATTCAAAAGACTCTCTGTAGTAACATAGTGTCAATCATACATATATAACATCACAAAGCATGCTGCATAGTCATAATACAATAGAATTATCACAACAACATTCAGTGTATCACATGCAGTTCATAAACTAACATAGCGCTAGGTAAATTACAAGGCCTCGAGGGATACCTGCGCAGAAAGGCCCCATGCATCTACTCGTACATCACATAACGTTATTGGCCCGAGCATCCACTAGCCCAAAAAGGCCCCGGGCGATAACCCCGTATAACTAGAATGTGCCAGACAATCATGATGATTTCACACAATATACAATATATATTATAAACATATGAAAGACAAGTTACTACCTGACTGCTTCCCTCAAGCAATTTCCAATTGTTTGTCTTAGCTTGGGCAAGTTCTATGCTTTGGACATCTGTTAGATCCTATAATTAGAATTATAGACAATAAGTTATTACTCAATCCAATCCTTTTGTTATAATGTAAACTAAATTATTCTTGGTTTAGCTTGTTGGTTGCCATTTGAGTCACTTTGGTAGCCCTTGGAAGTCCCCACAAAGGCCCATGAGGTTATGAATCACCATATCAATCAACAACTCTTGGAAAATATGAAATATGGAAAAATTTGGGTCTTTGCTGTGACAAAAAATAAGTCAGAAACTTTTTGGCTGCGGCTAAGAAATCTTCTGGCCTCAGCAAAGAATCCCCTGGTTTTTTACCAAAATTCCAAAATTTATAACTAAACCCAAAAAAATCCAAATGAGATTGTTCCAATTTCTACGTGAACCTTGGTAAATATACTTTCAAGAAAAAATATATCCATTAGCTATATGCATACACATAAGTACAACATTCCCATTTTCTAATCACTATTCTAGAAATTTCCAGTTTTACATTACCAAACTTTAAAAACATAGAACTTTCAGTATACAAGCCCAATTGACCCTTATGACTCATCAAATTAAAGCTCTATGACTCTAATTTTTGATGTGAAAGTTTCATAAAATTTGGACATCATTTGGCTAATGAAAAGTCTTTACAACGAAATTGTTTCCAGAAGGCAGATTAAACAACATTTACTCTTCACTTCCAAAAATTCCAAATTCATATACAAGCACCAAAAAATCATGAACACTTGGACACCTACACAATTTTACCTTCTAAAGCTAATGGAAGCATCAAAATTACCAAATTCTTACTCTTTCCTCATTTTATAAATAGGACAAAAAATCAAGGTTCATAGGAGAGTTATGTTGGTTTCTTGCTTTCTTTTGCTTAATCACTTCCTTTCTACTTCTATTCTCATGATTAGCTATTTAAACACTAAATGGACATGTTTAAAGGAAATTTGGGTAGTATTTCCCCTATATTTAGCTTTAGCCCATAATTTGAAAACAAGATAAAACATCACAATACCCACCAACATCAATAACATCAACTAAGGCAAGAAAAGCAAGTTTTGAAGTTTACCTCTTGGTTCTTGTTGCTTCTCTGTCCTTAATATCTCTTCCCTCTCTCTCTACACCCTTGACTAAGCTTACTAATTATGGTTTTTAAGGAGGAGAAGAGGTTAGAAGAAGTTCCTACATGATTTGGAAGGAAAAAGTACTAGGATTTCATCATTTACCTTAGATTTTTGCCTTGACCTCTTGGATTCTCTATGTTCAAGCTCCCTTCGTCTAGCTCTCTCTCTCTCTCTCTCTCTCTATTTTGGGTCTTATTTCACAAAATGAGGAAGGGAAGGAAGAGGCAAAAAGGTGTTTTGACTTTATCACATAATTATGGATTTTGTGTAATTGCTTTAAATATTGAATTTTCTTGTCCACATGCCTTTTCTTCTTTTTAATTTACACCACATATAACCATTTACTTGTAGTCTCCTCATGACTGAAATGACCAAGGGAAATGGGTCCCACAATTGGCCTCTTGAATCACCTTGCAATTGCATCTACTAATTGGTCAAACTTGGTCATATGATTTTGCTTTTTGACTTTGACCTTCCTTGCTTTAATATGACCAAATGACTAATTAAACATATATATTTCCCCTATTTCCACCTTGTTGACCGAAACTACAATGGGAAAAGGAGTTATTATGATTCTTGCACTTCTCCCAATTGTATCTATAAATATTTGATTTTGTTGAAATTGTTGACTTTTCCAACTTTGAATTTTTTTTCTTCGTAATAATACTCCAAAATAGGCTTATTAATTACCAAGTGGCCATTTTTACCCTTTTTAAATTCCCATTTGGCTGAAATTATTAGGAATATTAGGGAAAATTAATTTTTTTTGTTTTATGGAAAAATTACCATTTTGCCCTTGCGTTTTATGATTTATTTAAATAAATCATTTCTTCCTTCCTTTCTCCTTATTTTGACCGAATTTAAAATAATATAATTAGGCTAATACTTGTTTAATTTTATATTCAAATTTTGGTTATAATATTATGCCTTTAAGTGGACATTAATTGCCTCTTTGTATTCTTACTTGGGCGAATTATGTGTAACTGGCAATTGGAATATTTCTGTAAACTTATGCACACTATAATTCACCATTTATTCCACAAAATATCACAACATACACATAAGGAATATTGGTGGAAAAAGTGGGGTATTACAACATCACTGTCGACCTTACAGGTCAAATCTTGATGGACCATAAAGGTCATATTGTGATGTGGGATGATCAACACTGGTGTGACTGACAACCTCTCCTGTAACTCTCAAATTGCACATAGATTCACTATACTTCTGCTGCACTACTCTGATGTTTTATTTCATTATAAGAGCTAACAATGTCATGATGATCCAATAGGAGTTCAACAGGAACCTCCTATTGGTCGAGAATTGTCGAGTTCTCGCAAAATAACCAGTTTCAATAAGAATTTGCAGTATAGAGAACCTGGATCGTTTCCCACGGAATTCACATGCAGTCTAAAACATTCAAACAATGATCGATTGGGGGGGTTTTGATTAAACTATTAACAAACAATAAACTCATATTAAAGACAGAAATAAAAAATGAACTAGACCAAACATATTAAAAACGACTGACCTAGAATTGGGATTCATAATTTCCTACCATCATCGGACGAAGATTATAACGAACTTGTGACTGGTTCTGGATGAACCAAAATCTCTGTATTCGTCCAGAGAATCCCTCGACTAGACGATCATCTAGGTTCTGTTCGTATGTGTGGCGTGCTACTGTGCGATCGAACAGTAGCACTGTAACCCAATTTGAAATGTGTCATTGGGATGTACCAACCCGAATATTAAAACAAACATTCGAACTATTCCAGAAATCGAATCCGATTAGAGTAAATAGAAACGAGTTATATTACTGGTTTACGTATGTCCTCTGATTGGAAACGTGAATCCTCAATCCATAGGTCAATCACAGAAACTTAGCCCAACATGGCTGGAAAATCTGAAAAATGCACGAAGAACATGAAGAACATTTTTCAGAGAATGAAGAACTTCTGATTTCAATCCAAAAACATCATAAATCCATTCTCCTCTATTATTTTAGCTAACCAAAGTAAAAACCTAATTGTCACATGGGTCAAAGCCCATCAGTTCAGCTCAAAACAGAAATTAATAATAAATGGTGTTTCATTACAAAATTTGGGCCCAATAAAAATCCAGAAAAATACATATAACATTGACTACAGTTTTGACTATCCTCTTATTGGAATCGGTCCTTCAAGTCTTCACATCAATTGTTACCCTCTGAATCATCTAAAAAATGAGACAAGAATGAGATCATTCGGATATCTGGTTCAAGAGTTATGATCAAAATAGAGAAGGGTTGTAAATCTGAAATTTTTATTATTAAAATATGTTAAATCCAATAAAACACTCAAAGCCCAAATAAGCATAAAAGCTCATTATTTATTACTAAACAATCTAAATTTATTAATCAAGAGATACAAATGAGTGTAATAAATATCCAATTATCACCTATGACATCTAAATAAACCCAAATAAATACTATCACAGTATAGGTAGGGCTGTAATTTATACCCGTACTTGCCTTACTACCTCAATCACCACACAAAATGAAAATCATTTTCCTTAATTATACCCATCCGAAGCTTTAATTTGATATATAACATGTGCCATTTGGGTCTGTAGATTATGAGTTACAAATTTTTGAAGTTAGGCATTGATTTTGGAATCAATTTTATGGCAGTAAAGATTAGTTGAGAATTATGGAATTCTGGCCATGTAATTGTTAGCATAAGTATTTTTTCCTTAAAGTAAACTTAAAAAGGGTTATGCAGAACTTGAAACCACCTCATTTAGAATTTTTTGGATTTCGTTATGATTTTTGGAAATTTAGCTAAGAAGTAAAGGAATTGTTGGCTATGGCCAAAAGGAGGTTAGTAACTTTTTCGCCGCGGCCAAGCCCTCAAATTATAGTATTTCATGATTTTTTAAAGAAATTGACCCATTTAGCCCTTCCTAACTTCTTGGGCCTTAATATGTCCTTCAAAGGACTCTAATCATAGCTCTAATGATGTGATTGAGTATCTAGGGCTATAGAGAAGTCAAGAAAAAGAATGGAAGATGTTTCAAGTAACCCCGATGATAGGAAGAAGAGGAAACAAAGAATGAACATTGGTCAACAAGGTAGTAAACTTACTTGTATGTATGTGATGTTTATGCTGTGTATTGATTTGTTGTATTGATTTGCTTGATTATGTGAAGCATGTATGAATGAAGATCTTTTTCTATTTTTACAATAGCCATAAGTATGTTGCACTAAACATTGAGCATACAAAATATCATTATGTGAACATGAGCCTCTATAAGGCAAGCATATCATGCACTAGCATTCATCTTACATGCATTGTTTGTACGTTTGCTACTGAGATTCCCTCAAATCTCACCCCCACCAACCATATAGGTAAGAGAATACGACATAGAAGAATGCTTGAAGAAGAACAAGAAGGAAAGAAGATGAAGAATTGAAGAAGAATGTGTGTTAATTTACTATATGTAAATTAATTCTAATTTGAATGAATAGTAAGAATATACACGTATTAAAGTTGAATTGTAATGGGGATCGCTAAGAAAATGAATTAACTCTAATTTGTGGTAAGAGTAATGGCTCATTAGTCATGAATAAGCATTAAACCCATAAGAAAAGAAGAAATCATGCTTCCGACACGTATAAAAAAAGGCATAAATGTAAGGTGTTACACATATGGTCGCCAAAATAGATGAATCTAAAACTCCATGCCATATTTTAGATTCCTCATGAAAAAAGAAGTGAGAAGGAGGATTACTAGGAAATTATAAGACATGTAAATATGTTTCTCTCTTGAATCCACAAACTAGCTCAAATTGCCTTTTGGAAGCAAAAGGGGATGAAATTTACATCCCCATATAGCATTTTGAAGTCCTCATGGATAATAGAGTGAGAAAGAGGATTCCAACACAATTTTGAGGCATGTAGAGAAGTTTCCTTCTTGAAAGTGCAAACTGACTCACGTACGAGCTTGTAGCTTTATGGTTACCGAAAGGGAGGAATCTACAAACTCCATCTCACATTTTGGAGAGCTCTTGAAAAGTGGACTGATAAGGAAGATTTTCAAGCAATTCCAAGACATGTTGAGCTTTTTCACTCTTGAATACATAAAAAAGCTCTAAAACAAACCTGTACCCTTTTACAACTCCGTAAAGAATTTTGAACTTTTCATCGATAATGGAGTGAGAAAGAGGATTCCTACCAAACTTTGAGGCCCGTAGAGAAGTTTCCTTCTTGAAAGCGCAAACTGATTCATGTATGAGATTCTAGCCATATGGTTGCCAAAAGGGATGAATATGAAAACTCTATGTCACATTTTGGAGTCCTTGTGAAAAATGGAGTAAGAAGGAGGATTTCCAAGAAATTCCAAGACATGCATAGATCTTTCTTCCTTTAATGTACAAACTAGCTCTGAAACAATCCTCTAGCCTTTTGGGAGTAGACGATGATGAAATTTGCAATGCCGTAAAGCATTTTAGGGTTTTCATTGATAATAGAGTGAGAAAGAGGATTCCTACTAAACTTTGAGGCCCGTAGAGAAGTTTCCTTCTTGAAACCGCAAACTGATTCATGTACGAGCTTCTAGCCATATGGTTTCCAAAAGGGATGAATATGAAAACTATGTGTTACATTTTGGAGTCCTTATGAAAAATGGAGTGAGAAGGAGCATTTCCAAGGCTTGTAGAGCTGTTTCGGTCTTGAATGCATAAACCAGCTCTAAAACAATCCTATAGCCATGTGAGAGTAGAAGGGGGTGAAATTTGCATCCCTATAATGCATTTTGATGTCTTCATGGATACTAGAGTGACAAAGAGGCTCTTATGCTGTTGGAAATTGTGCCCTAAGGGCCAATCATTGTACCTTAAACATTATTGTTATTTAAGAATTTCTCCTTATTGTTATCATATCATTTGCATGTTTATTATGATAATTGTATCCTTGGATGAACTATAAAGATTATCCTAAATGTCCCTGGTCAATTATCTATGCGGGAGCAAAGATGAAATAAGACCAGTATGACTTTGATGAGGTATAGAGATACAAATCAAAGTCTTAGGCACTTGTAGGAGTATAGGTGCTGGACCGACCCGCTATGAGAAAGTTGCATGGATTAAGTCATAAGCTTATCTCATACATATAATCATGTCACAGTTCCCTCTGACCTGAGATCATCATAGATTCCTGCATGAGACTTGCTAAGTTTTAACCTAGTCAAAAGTCACCTTTGACTGGGTGATGATAAAGGCTACAATCGGGCTTAGGAGTTTTCATGAAGAGGAATGTGAGTGGTCAAGATGGAATTTGTCCCTCACATTAGTGAGAGATATTACTGGGCCCCTCGATGAGTGAGTCTGAGAAATGTATGGCCATACTGTAATAGGAAGGAGTTTCCATTTCTAATTTCAGGCTACTCAGGAATCGGGAAAGTGATGGTCAGGAACAGGAGGATGACGTTGTCCATGCCTCATCTTGACCAAAATATCGTGTGACAAAAAGGGACGTGACATGGTTGTATAAAAGGTTGCATCGTATCATCGATCCTCATGTGAATTGGGTAGTCGCAATGTCTTGCTAGAGGCCGCTTGCGACTTGTGGGCTAGAATAGTTTTTGGCCCACTGTCAACTTCATGTGGGCCTACAGGGTCGCACACAAGAATAGCCCAACACGAGCTATGATGTCCAGATTCATTGAATCTAAGATGTGTCTAAGATTCAATGAATACAATATTTGACCTAGGGTGGATGAATTATAAATTTGAAAAAAAAAATAATATATATAGATTATAATATTATTATAAGATGTTAGTTTTATATTTAATTTATTTGATAAATTAAATAATTAAAACTAATACAGATATCATATCTTAGATTTAATTTATAAAGATAAATTAAATCTATTGGCTCTTTAATTAGATTAAATGAATATGATAAATTAAATCTGTTTGACAGATTTAATCAAGTTAGATTTATTTGATTTGATTCGAATTTCAAATTAATTAAGATTAATTTTGAGATTCCAGTACGGCCTACATCAGATATAAAATTCGAAGGGCTAGAGAACCCTTGGCTGTACGGAGAACTTGGAGAGCCGCGAGAAACCCTAGAGAGGCATCTTGGAGGCGCTAGCACGTTGCCGCATTGGGTCTTGTTCGTGTGGATACCGGTAGAGGGAGGCGACCAGAGGTGTGGACTCCTAGAGATCGAAAGCACGAAAAACATAAAGGTACTATTCTAACTACTCGATTTAGACGTCTTTGATAGATCCGTGATTAGGATTCGAGGTTTTCAAACGGTTAATTTTTCCGCTGCGTGTACGAATCCCAACATATGCAACTCTTAAGCCTATAGAGTAGTTTCCTTCTTGAAAGCACAGATTGACTCAAGTATGAGCATCTAGCCATATAGTTGCCAAATTGGAAGAATCTGAAGCTCCGTGTCATATTTTGGATTCTACAAAAAAATGGATTGAGAAGGAGGATTACTAGGGAATTCCAAGGCATGTATGTAGATATGTTTCTCTCTTGAATGCACAAACTAGCTCAAATTGCCTTTTGGAAGCAAAAGGGGATGAAATTTACATCCCCATATAGCATTTTGAAGTCCTCATAGATGATAGAGTGAGAAAGAGGATTCCAACACAATTTTGAGGCATGTAGAGAAGTTTCCTTCTTGGAAGTGCAAACTGACTCACGCCCGAGCTTGTAGCTTTATGGGTGCCAAAAGGGATGAATCTACAAACTCCATCTCACATTTTGCAGAGCTCTTGAAAAGTGGAGTGATAAGGAATATTTTCAAGCAATTACAAGACATGTTGAGCTTTTTAACTCGTGAATACATAAAAAAGCTCTAAAAAAACCTGTAGCCTTTTACAACTCCATAAAGCATTTGAAGTTGTCATGGATAATGGAGTGAGAAAAAGGATTTGCACGTAACTGTAAGGCCTGTAGATTAGTTTACCTCTTAAAAGTACAAACTGACTCAAGTACGAGCTTCTAGCCATATGGTTGCCGAAAGGAATGAATATGAAAACTCTATGTCACATTTTGGAGTCCTTGTGAAAAATGGAGTAAGAAGGAGGATTTCCAGGAAATTCCAAGACATAAATAGCTCTTTGTTTCTTTAATGCACAGACCAGCTCTGAAACAATGCTCTAGCCTTTTGGGAGTAGACGGTGATGAAATTTGCAATGCCGTAAAGCATTTTGGAGTATTCATCGATAATAGAGTGAGAAAGAGGATTCCTACCAAACTTTGAGGCCCGTAGAGAAGTTTCCTTCTTGAAAGCGCAAACTGATTCATGTACGACCTTCTAGCCATATGGTTGCCAAAAGGGATGAATATGAAAACTCTATATCACATTTTGGAGTCCTTGTGAAAAATGGAGTAAGAAGGAGGATTTCCAGGAAATTCCAAGACATGCATAGCTCTTTCTTTCTTTAATGCACAGACCAGCTCTGAAACAATCCTCTAGCCTTTTAGGAGTAGACGGTGATGAAATTTGTAATGCCGTAAAGCATTTTGGAGTTTTCATCGATAATGGAGTGAGAAAGAGGATTCCTACCAAACTTTGAGGCCAGTAGAGAAGTTTCCTTCTTGAAAGCGCAAACTGATTCATGTACGACCTTCTAGCCATATGGTTGCCAAAAGGGATGAATATGAAAACTCTATGTCACATTTTGGAGTCCTTGTGAAAAATGGAGTAAGAAGGAGGATTTCCAGGAAATTCCAAGACATGCATAGCTCTTTCTTTCTTTAATGCACAGACCAGCTCTGAAACAATCCTCTAGCCTTTTAGGAGTAGACGGTGATGAAATTTGTAATGCCGTAAAGCATTTTGGAGTTTTCATCGATAATGGAGTGAGAAAGAGGATTCCTACCAAACTTGGAGGCCCGTAGAGAAGTTTCCTTCTTGAAAGCGCAACCTGATTCATGTACGACCTTCTAGCCATATGGTTGCCAAAAGGGATGAATATGAAAACTCTATATCACATTTTGGAGTCCTTGTGAAAAATGGAGTAAGAAGGAGGATTTCCAGGAAATTCCAAGACATGCATAGCTCTTTCTTTCTTTAATGCACAGACCAGCTCTGAAACAATCCTCTAGCCTTTTAGGAGTAGACGGTGATGAAATTTGTAATGCCGTAAAGCATTTTGGAGTTTTCATCGATAATGGAGTGAGAAAGAGGATTCCTACCAAACTTTGAGGCCAGTAGAGAAGTTTCCTTCTTGAAAGCGCAAACTGATTCATGTACGACCTTCTAGCCATATGGTTGCCAAAAGGGATGAATATGAAAACTCTATGTCACATTTTGGAGTCCTTGTGAAAAATGGAGTAAGAAGGAGGATTTCCAGGAAATTCCAAGACATGCATAGCTCTTTCTTTCTTTAATGCACAGACCAGCTCTGAAACAATCCTCTAGCCTTTTAGGAGTAGACGTTGATGAAATTTGCAATGCCGTAAAGCATTTTGGAGTTTTCATCGATTATGGAGTGAGAAAGAGGATTCCTACCAAACTTTGAGGCCCGTAGAGAAGTTTCCTTCTTGAAAGCGCAAACTGATTCATGTACGACCTTCTAGCCATATGGTTGCCAAAAGGGATGAATATGAAAACTCTATGTCACATTTTGGAGTCCTTGTGAAAAATGGAGTAAGAAGGAGGATTTCCAGGAAATTCCAAGACATGCATAGCTCTTTCTTTCTTTAATGCACAGACCAGCTCTGAAACAATCCTCTAGCCTTTTAGGAGTAGACGGTGATGAAATTTGTAATGCCGTAAAGCATTTTGGAGTTTTCATCGATAATGGAGTGAGAAAGAGGATTCCTACCAAACTTTGAGGCCAGTAGAGAAGTTTCCTTCTTGAAAGCGCAAACTGATTCATGTACGACCTTCTAGCCATATGGTTGCCAAAAGGGATGAATATGAAAACTCTATGTCACATTTTGGAGTCCTTGTGAAAAATGGAGTAAGAAGGAGGATTTCCAGGAAATTCCAAGACATGCATAGCTCTTTCTTTCTTTAATGCACAGACCAGCTCTGAAACAATCCTCTAGCTTTTTAGGAGTAGACGTTGATGAAATTTGCAATGCCGTAAAGCATTTTGGAGTTTTCATCGATTATGGAGTGAGAAAGAGGATTCCTACCAAACTTTGAGGCCCGTAGAGAAGTTTCCTTCTTGAAAGCGCAAACTGATTCATGTACGACCTTCTAGCCATATGGTTGCCAAAAGGGATGAATATGAAAACTCTATGTCACATTTTGGAGTCCTTGTGAAAAATGGAGTAAGAAGGAGGATTTCCAGGAAATTCCAAGACATGCATAGCTCTTTCTTTCTTTAATGCACAGACCAGCTCTGAAACAATCCTCTAGCCTTTTAGGAGTAGACGGTGATGAAATTTGTAATGCCGTAAAGCATTTTGGAGTTTTCATCGATAATGGAGTAAGAAAGAGGATTCCTACCAAACTTGGAGGCCCGTAGAGAAGTTTCCTTCTTGAAAGCGCAACCTGATTCATGTACGACCTTCTAGCCATATGGTTGCCAAAAGGGATGAATATGAAAACTCTATATCACATTTTGGAGTCCTTGTGAAAAATAGAGTAAGAAGGAGGATTTCTAGGAAATTCCAAGACATACATAGCTCTTTCTTTCTTTAATGCACAGACCAGCTCTGAAAAAATCCTCTAGCCTTTTAGGAGTAGACGATGATGAAATTTGCAATGCCGTAAAGCATTTTGGAGTTTTCATTGATACTGGAGTGAGAAAGAGGATTCCTACCAAACTTTGAGGCCCGTAGAGAAGTTTCCTTCTTGAAACCGCAAACTGATTCATGTACGACCTTCTAGCCATATGGTTGCCAAAAGGGATGAATATGAAAACTCTATATCACATTTTGGAGTCCTTATGAAAAATGGAGTGAGAAGGAGCATTTCCAAGGCTTGTAGAGCTGTTTTGGTCTTGAATGCATAAACCAGCTATAAAAGAATCCTATAGCCATGTGAGAGTAGAAGGGGGTGAAATTTGCATCCCTATAACGCATTTTGATGTCTTCATGGATACTGGAGTGGGAAAGAGGCTCCTATGCAACTCCGAAGCCTGTAGAGTAGTTTCCTTCTTGAAAGCACAGATTGACTCAAGTATGAGCATCCAGCCGTATGTTGCCAAATTGGAAGAATATGAAGCTCCGTGTCACATTTTGGATTCTACGAAAAAAATGGATTGAGAAGGAGGATTACTAGGGAATTCCAAGGCTTGTATGTAGATATGTTTCTCTCTTTAATGCACAAACTAGCTCTAAATTTCTTTTTAGAAGCAGAAGGGGAGGAAATTTACGTCCCCGTATAGCATTTTGATGTCCTCATGGAAAATGGAATGAGAATAAGGATTCCAATGCAACTCTGAGGCCTATAGAGTAGTTTCATTCATGAAAGCGCAAATTGACTCACATATAAGCTTTTAGCCTTATGGTTGTTGAAAGGGATATATAAACTTTGTCTCACATTTTTTAGACCCTTGAAAAATGGAGTGAGAAGGAAGATTTCCATACAATTCCAAGACATGTAGAGTTGCTTCACTCTTGAATACATAAAAAAGCTCAAAAACAATCTTGTAGCCTTTTAGGAGTAGAAAGGGGTCAATTTGCAACTTTGTAAGGAATTTTGAAGTCCTCGTGGATAATGGAGTGAAAATAATGATTCCTACTTAACTCTGAAGCCTGTAGAGTGGTTTCCTTCTTAAAAGTGTAAACTGACTCAAGTATGAGCTTCTAGCCTTATGGTTGCCGAAAGGGATGAATCTGCAAACTCCGTGTCACATTTTGGAGTCCTCGTGAAAAATGAAGTGAGAGGGAGGATTTCCAAACAATTCCAAGATATGTA
Source organism: Albizia julibrissin (assembly GCA_037074505.1). Lineage (NCBI taxonomy): Eukaryota > Viridiplantae > Streptophyta > Magnoliopsida > Fabales > Fabaceae > Albizia > Albizia julibrissin. The sequence continues at coordinate 44,780,543 of CM073484.1, read as the reverse complement.
GAGTTGTTTCGCTCTTGAATGCACAAAAAAGCTCTAAAACAATCTTGTACCATTTTAGGAGCAGAAGGGGTCAATTTACAACTCCTTAAAGCCTTTTAAAGTCCTCATAGATAATGGAGTGAGAAAGAGGAATCCCACACAACTCCAAGGCCTGTAGAGTAGTTTCCTTCTTAAAAGGGTAAAATGACTCAAGTAAGAGCTTCTAGCTTATGGTTGCCAAAAGGGATGAATCTGCAAACTCCGTGTCACATTTTGGAGTCCTCATGAAGAAGGTAGGAGGAGGATTTCCAGGAAATTCCAAGACATGCATAGCTCTTTCTTCCTTTAATGCACAAACCAGCTTTGAAACAATCATGTAGCCTTGTGAGAGGATGAGGGGATGAAATTTGCAACTCCGTAAAGCATTTTAAAGTCCTCCTGGGTAATAGAGTTAGAAAGAGGATTCCAACACAACTCTGAGGCCTGTAGAGTAGTTTCCTTCTTGAAAGCACAAACTGACTCAAGTACGATTTTCTAGTTTTATGGTTACCAAGAGGGATGAATCTACAAACTCTCTGACAAATTTTGGAGTCCTCGTGAAAAATGGAGTGTGAAGAAGGATTACTAGGATATGTTTCTCTTGCTTGAATGCACAAACCAGCTCTAAATAGCCTTTTGGAAGCAGAAGGGGATGAAATTTGCAACCCCGTATAGCATTTTAAAGTCCTCATAGATAATAAAGTAAGAAAGAGGACTCCAACAAAACTCTGAGGCCTATAGAGTAGTTTCCTTCTTAAAAGTACAAGCTAACTAAAGTATGAGCATCTAGCCTTTTGGTTGCCAAAATGGATGAATCTGCAAACTTTGTGTCTCATTTTGACTTGGATATGTTGATCACACACAACTTGGCTAAGTTAGGACACAAAGGACCAACTATTGGCCATTGAAAGTCCTAACATCATAACCTAAATTGGAGTATGAAAGGACATAAATCTTGGCCCAATTAGCATGCCAAAAAAAATTTGGCCAAACTAAGGGAAAAAGAGCAAGGAATGATTTTTATTTCAATAAATCATAAAATGTAATAAATGTAATTTTCCAACAAAATAAAAAGCAATTACTTATCCCTTTTTCTATTATTAATTTCAACTAAATGAGGAGAAATAAGAGGGAAATGATTATTTGATAATAAATATATGGATTAGAGCATTTATGGAAAGCATTAAGTTTGAAGAAAAGTCAAAAGGTAAAGATGGCATAATTACTTAATTAAAGGAGAAATTTTCCAAGAATGCAAGAAGCAATTTTTAACTCCTTCTTCCTCATAAATTTCAGTCAAATAGTGGAATAAAAGGGAAATACATTTACTTGGTTTATATTAATTCAAGAAGAAGAAAAATTTATGGCCAAGTAAATTGCACATGCTTAATTAGGTTATTAAACTATAATATTCTAAAAGTAAGACAGATATTTTGAAGAGCCTTTTATCCCTTCCTCTTTATCATATTTTCGGCCAAAACATAAAACAAGAGAGAGAGAATAGAGTTCAAGAACACAAGAGAGGCATGAAGGAGCTAGGGTTTTCAAAAGACAAAATCCAAGGTAAGAGCTTGAAATTAAAGTGCTTATGCCTTCTAATCTACATAGAACTTCTTCTAACCTATTCTTCTTCTTGAAAATCATGGTTAGCAAGCTAAATCAAGGGAGAAGATAGAGGGGAAGAGGCATGTAGAGAGATAAAGTTAGAGCAATCAAGAGGCAATCTCCAATCAAGAGGTAATAATCTCAAAAACTTTGATCCTCTTGCTTTATATATGATGTTGTTGTAGTTGTAGCTGTTGATTTTAGCTTGGATATGTTGATTTTGTAAAATTTGGGATAATGAAACCCTTAGTGGTCTTGCCGCCAAAATCTCTATGGATCATGTTTATCCAGTGTTTAGATAGTTAAACATGTTATTAGGAGGGGGAAATGAAGGTGTTTGTGGCTTGAATGCATGAAAACATGTTTTACCGTCTTCCTCCTTTTATTTTTGCCAGACACCAAAATATGGGGAGGAGCTGGAATTTTTCAATTTAAAAGGGAGAATTGTATAGAAATACATATGTTCATGATTTTTAGATGTTTGTATGCAAATCTGGAAATTATTGAAGTTGAAAGAAAATGCTATTTGATTTGTTTCATTGGAGGCAGTTTTATAGTAAAATGAAATTCATTAAACAAACCTAGTCCAAAAATTATGAAATTTGGCAAGATTAAAGTAGACATCTAGAGCTTTAATTCAATAGGTGGATCATAATTGTTGGATTAGTAGATTAAAAGATATGGATTTTTAAATTTATGCCCTGTTTCTTGAAGAAAATCTGGAATAGGGAAAGTTTGAGAAATTTCAAGGAACAATGTGGTTGAAATAGCTAGACTTAAGTATTTTTCCTTGAAATAAAATTTAAAGCGCTTCACATAGGCTTGGGAACTAGTCAATTTGGAATTTTCTAGAATTAATTATGATTTTTTAAATTTGACTGAAAATCTGCCAGTTTTACTAGAAAACAATGAAACTGCATTGTTCAGAATTTCCTGTGTAGAAACTACTATAATTGCATTAGTTAACAAATAGAACATGATTAAAGGTAGAAATAATGGAAGTAATAATTAGTTACTTGTAATTTAATTTATAGAAATCAGTATTAGCCTGAGCCGGAGTAAAAGTTTTGGACAAATAGTGGGACGGAAAAAGGACTCAGGTAGTAGCTCTTTCTTTCATACACTATGTGATTATTTGTATGTTTGTGTATGCCATTTTCTATAACATGAGCATAGTATTTAGGACATGTTGGGATTCGTACACGCAGCGGAAGAAATTAACCGTTTAAAATCCTCAAATCCCAATCGCGGATCTATCAAAGACGTCTAAATCGAGTAGTTAGAATAGTACCTTTGTGGTTTTTGTGCTTTCGATCTCTAGGAGTCAACACCTCTGGTCGCCACCCTCTACCGGTATCCACACAAACAAGCCTCAACGCGGCAGCGTGCTAGCACCTCTAAGTTGCCTCTCTAGGGTTTATTGCAGCTCTCTAAATTGTCCGTACAGCCTAGGGTTCTCTAACCCTTCGAATTTTATAATTGATGTAGGTCGTATTGGAATCTTAAAATTAATCTTAATTAATTTGAAATTCAAATTAAATCAAATAAATCTGATTTGATTAAATCTGTCAAACAGATTTAATTTATCATATTTATTTAATCTAAATAAAGAGCCAATAGATTTAATTTATCTTTATAAATTAAATATATGAAATGATATATGTATTAGCTTTAATTATTTAATTTATTTGATAAATTAAATATATAATTAACACCTTATAATAATATTATAATCTGTATATAATATTACTACAATTATCATTATTTTTTTCAAATATATATATATATACACACACAGACATACACATACACACACATAATTCATCCACCCTAGGTCAAATATTGTATTCATTGAATCTTAGACATATCTTAGATTCAATGAATTTGGACATCATAGCTCGTATTGGGCTATTCTTGTATGCGACACTGTAGGCCCACATGAAGTTGGCAGTAGGCCAAAAACTGTTCTAGCCCACAAGTTGCAAGCGGCCTTTAGCAAGACATTGTGACTACCTAATTCACACGAGGATCGATGAAACGATGCAACCTATTATACAACCATGTCACGTCCCTTTTGTCACACGATATTTTGGTCAAGGATGAGGCATGGATAGTGTCATCCTCCTGTTCCTGACCATCACTTTCTTGATTCCTGAGTAGCCTAAAATTATAAATGGAAACTCCTTCCCATTACAGTATGGCCATATATTTCTTAGACTTACTCATCGAGGGGCCCAGTAATATCTCTCACTAATGTGAGGGACAAATTCCATCTGGACCACTCACATTCCTTTTCTTGAAAACTCCTAAGCCCGATTGTAGCCTTTATCATCACCGAGTCAAAGGTGACTTTTGACTAGGTCAAAACTTAGCAAGTCTCATGCAGGAATCTATGATGATCTCAGGTCAGAGGGCACTGTGACATGATTATATGTATAAGATAAGCTTATGACTTAATCCATGCAGCTTTCTCATAGCGGGTCGGTCCAGCACCTTGTACTCCTACAAGTGCCTAAGACTTTGATTTGTATCTCTATACCTCATCAAAGTCATACTGGTCTTATTTCATCTTTGCTCCTGCATAGATAACCGACCAGAGACATTTAGGATAATCTTTATAGTTCTTCCAAGGATACAATTATCATAATAAACATGCAAACGATATGATAACAATATGGAGAAATTCTTAAATAACAATAATGTTTAAGGTACAATGATTGGCCCCTAGGGCACAATTTCCAACAATAATAGCTTAGTTGCGGTTAGGACCCAATAGAGGCGTAGAGTTATGTCAAGGATGCAAACATTCGTTTGGCCTTGGACAATGTGCGCACAACTTTTTATCATCTTACATGACATGGTACATTGCATATTTATTTTCATATTTTGTACATCTGGAATGCATGTTGGTACTGAGATTCGCTCGAATCTTACCCTTTTCAACATTACAAACATTATAGCCGAGGCTAGCGGCTCGAAGGGGGCAAGGTAGTAGTTACAGATGAATAAGTTCTCAGTATAGGCTGATGCTTCTGTTAGTTATTTAGAACTATACTTTTTTTGAATACTCTATATATACTTTTCAAACCCTTCGGGGAATTCCTGTAATGTAAACAAGTACTTAATGTCAGTATATTTTCTCTTTTTCTGTATGCCTTACGGAACTGTGCGCTTATTAACTAGTGAATATCATAATGTTAAGGGGGTTGACACATAGCATGGCCAACACATTATGCGTGCTGCATTATTGCATCTACTTGAAGGAGAAGTGGATACGAAGGTGGAGGTGGAGGCGAAAGAGGAGGTGAAGATGGAGCTTGGAGATATAATATCTCAAATTTTAATCACCAAAATTCCTTGAATATTTAATTATATTCGATGGAATAAAATGGAAAATTTTAGTGTCATTTGGAGGGCCTCAATATGCCTGACGTAGTCCCAAGTAGAATCTAAGTTAAACACCAATAAAGTAATTTTATTAAAGTAGCTTTAATAAAGTAAGCAATGTTGACATAAATTAGTAATGATGACAACTAAAGTGGCTTTTTGAAAAGTAGCTTTTTTACAAACCAATAAGAAACTGCCGTGTGACCTTGACATAATTAAAGGCACTGAGTCAGCGGGACACCTCGCGATTGACATAATTAAAGGCACTAAGTCAGCTATACCGAGAATAAGGGAAATTAGACCATATTCCCTAAGGGCATTTTGGTAATTCGACACCTTTAGTAAATATAACCAACTTATGAGCTTTAAATAAGATATGAATGAGTAATAACTCATATCTTATCAATTTGGGAATTTTAGGATTTGATATTTGCCCAAGCCGTACAAAATGTTAAAGGACCAGTAAGAGCTAGGCTTTGGAAAGGAGCATAGGTAGTAACTTTACCTCTCATATTCTATGTAAATGTTACTATGCATTGTTGCCAATATTCTATACAATGTGTTGCATGTGTGGTATTATGAGCCTATATGGCAATGTTACCTATTGGGCGTAATCACAAAAATATGGTGGGTGGAGGGTAATTACAATATAAGTGGATTTGATCATAAAAATATGTTGTATGCAAGGTGATCACAATATGATTTTCTGTGTGCAAGTAGGGATCTAGTAATCATTTTGTTTCTGGGCAAAATCATCGCTTTGATATTGGACATTGTTTAGACATGTGCTTGGTGTAATATTCTAAATTTTAAACACCAAAATTCCTTGAATATTTAGTTATATTCAATGGAATAAAATGGTAAATTTTGATGTCATTTAGAAGGCCTTAAGATGCGTGTCGCAGTCCCAAGTAGACTCTCAATTAAACACTGATAAAGTAACTTTATTAAAGTAGCTTTAATAAAGTAAGCAATGACGACATAAAGTAGTAATTATGACAACTAAAGTAACTTTTTGAAAAGAGCTTTTTGACAGACTAATGAGAAGCTGTCGTGTGACCTTGACATAATTACAGACGTTGAGTCAACATGTTACTTTTGAAAAGTACTTTTTGGGTAGACTAATGAGAAGTTACCGTGTGACCTTGACATAATTACAGATGCTTAGTCAAAAAGACACCTTGCAGTACCTACCAACCTCCAGTCATGACACGTGTCCAACTATCCTGAACACCGACTCTGGTAGTCGAGGAATCTAAGATCCTAAATTTTAGTCACCAAAATTTCTTTATACCTTGGTTCTATAAAAGGGGATAAAATGATGAATTGAAGAAAAAATTAAGTGAAAAAATAAGGCAATTAGAAGTCACACACACAACATAATTATTTGGTACATAAGTTAGAGATGTTGCCAGTGAGTTTCCCTATAAGGAAGTCATATTGTGCGACATTTTTAAATAGGCAAATGATGTACAAAAATTGTGAAACTTTCTAGAATGAAAGTATATTTATCAAGCTTTAATTTGATAGGTCATATAAGTCATTTGGAGCTGTACACAAAGAGATATGTATTTTTGAAGTTCGCCCAGTAAAACTAATAATTTTCTATGGTAGCATCCAAAAATGGAAATTTTAGAAATGCTGAGCTTCCAGTTGGCTAAAGGCTATATTTGTCCTTAAAATAAGACTTAATAAGGGTTACATAGCGTTTAGAACTATATCAATAGGATATCTATACAATTAGATATGAATTTTCAAATTTGATGAATATTCTGCCAATTCTTCCAGCACACGTGAGAATGGAAAAATGTATGGGTAGAATTGTCATTTTGGTGAAATAAATAAATATCATAAATTTCTCCTAATGGCTAAAGAGAATGGTGGTTTGGAAGTAATAGATAAGAAAGAAGAAGATTTTTCTGCATTAATGAAAATTGGAGGTAAGATAGAGCTTTGGAAAGAAATATCTTATCATAAGAAACACATGAAAAATTGTGAATAAAATAATAATTAAATGAGAAAGAGCAAGAGAGTTCTAGAGTGCTCTCCTTTTCTCTATAAAAGGGGCCTAATTCAGCCAAAAGAGAAAGAAGAAAGAGAGAAAAAAGCTAGGAGGAAGTGAGGAGCAAGGAGAGAAGACAAGATCCAAGAAGTAAGAACAAGGTAAGTAGGTAGAAATTTTCACTTGTTTTTGTTCTTCAGCTCATGATGTCTTCTCCTAATCTCCATGACATCTTGAAATAGCCATAAAACCAAAAAAATATCAAGAGAAATGGAAGAAAGGTGACGGTTTAAGAAGAAGAATCAAGTTGAGGTAAGAAAACTTTGAAATTCATGTTAGAATTATAGTTGTGACTGTTGTCTGGCTATATTTTGGTGGATTTGTGTTGAAATTTGTAACTTGGGATGTTCAATTCCTAATGGGAAATACTTCTGAAATTTCTTTTTATTTTTTTAATTAATGTTTGAATGATTAAACAAGGGAGTACAAGTGAAAATAAGGTGTTTTAAGTGTTAGAATCATGAAAATCCAATATTTCTAAAAATTTCAAAAGTTTCGGCCAATTCTGAAATTTGGGGTTAGAGATGGAATTTTCATGTTTTTGATGGTTCCATGATTTTTAGAAGAGAAAATTGTGTAGGTTCATGTAGATTGTGAAGCATGAAAAGCCCTAGAATGTGAAATGACAATTTTGCCCATAAAACCCTAAATTAGGGATGTCAAAGAAAAATTTGGAATTTAAGCCGAAATTTACCTAATCTAAGATAAAAAAAATGGATTCTACAAGTAAAATTGTAAAGGATTAGGCTGGGTCATAATTTTTGGAAAAGTACAAATATACCGGCTAAAAAGGGATTAGACCAAGTTCCCCAGGGGTATTTTGGTAAATATGTGATTTTGGGCTAAGAGAACCAACTTATAAATTCTATAATGAAGTATGAATGAGTAATAACCCATTTTTAATTACTTTGGGAATTTTAGAATTTGATAATTGTTCGAGCCGAATGATGAGTTAAAGGACCGATAGTAGCTAGGTTTTGGAAAGGAGTCTAGATAGTAACTCTATCTCTCTGATTCTATGTGAATGTTAATATGTATTGTTTTCCATGTTCTATACAATGTGATTTTCTGGTGTGGTTATGCCTATCTATGTGCTACATAACCTGTGTGGGTATACTTATCTGTGTGCTATATAGCCTGGTTATGCTTATTTGTGTGTTGCATAGCATGTATGATGATGTGATCGCTATATAGTATGAGATATGGAAGTAGGGAATGGGCAATCATTTTGCTCTAGAAAAAATCATCATTTGGTTCCTGAGCATTGTTAAGACATGTGCTTGGCATTTTGATTGCTACATCGAGATAAATGTTGCATTGCATGTTTACTATCCACATTTTATATGATTGATTGTCTGTTACTACTGAGATTCATATGAATCTCATCCCTTTCCATAAATTCAAAATTTACTCAACTAGAAGAAATGGCTCAGAGGGTCCGGTACAGATTAAGGAATTTTATGTTAGCTATCTATTAGTTGCTCTTTATAACTGGGATTTGTATTGTAAAATTTACAAACCCTGTGGGGTGTTATTGTAGTGTAATTTTAATATCTCATTTTTCACCAATACATTTATGTGTATATTTGACATATATTTAGAGGAATAAAATGGTGAAAAAATGATGGGAATGAATTTATGAGAATTTATGGAAAATATGTCAATCACTGGTTACACGTAAATTGGCTAAATAAGGATATAAAAAGGCAATTAATATACCGATAAAGGCCTATTATTGTAACCAAAATTCAGAAAATTAAATGACATGATTGATGACGTCATTTAAATGATAAAATGGGGTTAAGCCGAAGAAATAGGCGAAAAATGATTTATTTCGGTAAATAAGGAAATGTAGGGGAAAAACGGTAATTTTGCCGTAAAATAGAAAATAATTATTTTTCCCTTATATTCTCACTAATATGAATTAAATTGGAATTAAAAAGAGCAAGATGACTACTTGATCATTAATAAATCAATTTCGGTGAATTATGGTAAAAAATTGTCAAAAAGTCAATAACTTGGTCAATAAGTTACAAGTTCGCACAATGGGATAATTGAAGAATCAATACTTCCCTCTTATTCTCTTGTGATTTTCTGCTTTTATGTGGCATGGAGAAGGAAAATGGAATTAATTGAGAATAATTTCATTTTAGACCAATGATAGGATGCCACATGTCACATTTCATTAATCTCTTTAATTATTTCATTCCTTTCTCATCTCCAACTGCTCATTGCGATAAACTGATCCAGAAAGAGTAAGAGAGAGCTTGAGAATGAGAATCAAATGTGAAGCACAAGAGGAGCTAGAGATCATCTAATCTTTAGGTATGGGACTTGTGTCTTGTGATCGAAGGCTCCTAATCTCTCGATAGCCTCTCCTCCTCACCTCTCTATCATTGATTTCCTTGTTAGATAGCTGAATCAAACGTTGGTGGTAGAGAGAGAGAAAATGTGTAGGAGAGAGAAAGTTGAAGAAATCAAGAGGTAACTTTCCAAACTTGTTCCTCTTGCTTGATTAAGGTTAGTCGAGTTGTTTTAGGCTTGATTATGGTTCATTTGGTACAAGATAATCCAAGAAAACTTAAGAGACCATAATATGTAAATGTCTCCAATCAAGTCCAATGAAGGTCTAACTACTTAATATATTGATTATAAGTATAAAGGAGCTGATTTGGCTAAAGAAAACGAGAATCCGACATAACTTTGTTGGGAATTTAAATTCCCTTCCCTGTGTTGGACATGGCAAATGGATAGGAATTTGATAATTCTGATGCTTCCATTAGATTTAGGAGGCCAAATTGTGTACGGTCTATGTTGACCTCGAAGTGAGAAAAGCCACGAAAAGTGAAATGACAAAATTACCCCTTATAAGCTTTATTTGAGGGTTGTTAAGGGTATTTCCATCATTTGAGCTTGAATTTGGCCAATTCAAGGCTAGAAATGGATTCTACATGTGAAAATATGTAGGAATGGCCTAAATCATGATTTTGAGAAAAATACTGATAAATATGAACTAAGGGGTATTTTGGTAATTTGGCATCATTACGCTAAATTTACCAATATTATGAATTTGGAAGGATGCATAGATGAGTAATAACTCATTTATGGTATTTAAAGATTTCATGACTTGACAACTGAGCTACCCTCAGTAGTTGCCCGAGCTTCAATCGAATAGGAAAGTTGGATAAAGGAGCAACTAGGTAGTAACCATCTTTATATGACATAGCATGCATATGTGTTTTTTGATATCATCACAAAATGTCTAACATATTTAGATTATGCGGGGTGATCACCCAGGGCCTATCTTTGCACGGGTTGACACTCAAGGCGATAGTATTCAAATTGCACGAGCTGGGCCTGGGGTCTATCTTTGCGTGGGTACCTTTCGGGGCCAAAAAACTTGTCTAGCGCTAGCATGGTTTATGATTTGCATGAAAAGCACTAAATGATGTTACGATGATTTGATTGATGATTATGTATAAAGCATGCTTTGTGTGTTATCTTGTATGTTTGATTGCGTTACTACTAAGATTCCTGTGTCTCTCATTCTTTTTCATAAAAGCAAACCTCCAATACAGGGAGTGAGATCGTCAGCAAAGAGAAGGTAAATGACGATGAGTCAGATCCATATAGGGTTACTAGTTTGAGAGTGGAACTCATATGTATAAGATATGACTTATTGCCGGGTCAGGAGTTGAGAAGATGCATCAAAATTTTGTTTATGTTGACTCTTCATGTTTAGGATATTCCAACCCTCGATATGCATAGCACGTGTATGATATCGACACATGGTACTAAGAGCAAAGATTCACAGTATAGACTTTCCAGACGAGGAACGATTCTATACGATACTGGATTTTTCCTTTAACATTGTGTTTTGGACATGGAAGAGAAAAAACCTTATTAAGTAGGGTCTACATGTTAACTTTATAAAGTTGGTGGAGTATATAGCCCAGTACGTATTGAACTATATATACTAATACTGATATACGATTTATACATAGTATTTGGTTGCCGGAGGTGGTTGACCCAACTAATAAGGATGGGGATACTCCAGGGGTACCGATGCTCAGAAGTGGTTGGATTTGGTATCAACATTTTTGCACTTGTACATTAAAGTTAAGCTTGCTCAGTCCAGGGAAATGGAAAGATGGGTGACCCCCTGAGAAGTTATTGAAAATGTTAAGTCATAAGATGTAAAGGAGTAGAAACATGTTGTAAAGTTACTTACGGGCAAACTATTACCAAAAAGTCTTTTCTAAATCGTTGTAAAGGTCTGCTATAGGTTATTATTGAAGTATCTCTGTATTCAAATTTTGTGCAAGAATAAAAATGCCCTTGTGAACATGTGAAATTTGTAATACCCCATTTTCACCAACACTCTTTATGTGTATATTTGACATATATTTAGTGGAATAAAGTGGTGAAATATGGTGTATGAATTTATGTGAATTTATGGAAAATAGTCTAATCGCCAGTTACACATAATTTGGTTGAATAAGGACATAAAGGGGTGATTAATGTAAATTGAGGGCCTATTAAGGTAAGCAAAATTCAAGAAATTAAATGACATGATTAATGGCCTCATTTAAATGATAAAATGGGGTTATGCTTAAGAAATGGACGAAAAATTATTTACTTCGGTAAATCATGAAATGTACGGGCAAAACGGTAATTTTGCCGTAAAATGAAAAATAATTATTTTTCCCAATATTCTCACTAATTTGAGTTAAAGGGGAATTAAAAAGAGTAAAATGAATACTTGATCATAAATAAACCAATTTTGGGGAAATTATTGTTAGGAATAATCAAATAGTCAAAAAGTCAATGACTTGGTCAACAAGTTACAAGAGAGCACAATGGGATAATTGGAGAATCAATATTTCCCTCTTATTCTCATGTGATTTTTGGCTGAATTTAGAAGGGAAAAGAGAGATGGAATTCATTAGGGATAATTGGCATTTTGGACCAAATGCAAAGTGCCATATATCTAAGTTAATGAGCCCATGTATTATATCATCTAAGTTCTCATCTCCAGCTCCTCATTCACGACCAAATTAATCAGAAAAGAAGGAGAGGGAGCTGAGAATGAGAACTGAACGTAAAGGAAGGGAAGAACCTAGGTATCATCAAATCTCAAGGTAAGCAGTTGCTACCTTGTTTCTTAAGTCACCTAATCCCTCAATGATCTCTCCTCCTCACCTCTCTACCCTTGGATTCCTTGTTGAGCAGCTGGTTTAAGAGTTAGAGAGAGAGAGACAAAAACATGCAGGAGAGAGAAAGTTGAAGAAATCAAGAGGTAACTTTCAAAACTTGTTCCTCTTACTTAATTGATACTAGCACCGGTACAAAAAACACTTTTAAGACCGGTTAAAAACGATATTTTAGACCGGTTCTGGATCAGGTCTTGATACAGCCGGTCTAAAAAGTATTACACTTTTTAGACCGGTTAAAAAACCGGTCTAAAATATGAACTTTTAAGACCGGTTATTAAACAACCGGTCTTAAAGTTTAACTAGGAACAAGTAGGGAAAATTTCAGCATAAAAAAATAAAAATTTAAGACCGGTTCTCTTAATAACCGGTCTTAAATACATATTTAAGACCGGTTATTAAGAGAACCGGTCTTAAAATATTAAACTTTAAGACCGGTTCTATTAATAACCGGTCTTAAATATATATTTAAGACCGGTTATTAATAGAACCGGTCTTAAAGTTTACTTATTTAAGACCGGTTCTCTTAATAACCGGTCTTAAATATGTATTTAAGACCGGTTATTAAGAGAACCGGTCTTAAAATTTTGTTTTGTTTTTTTTCGTTTTATTTGTTTCAATCTTGCCCAGGCCAGTAAGCCATAGTCAACAACATTCCCCCTGTCACATTACATACACATGCATATATGTATATATTGACAATCAGAAGCAGTGACAACAGCATTTTTATTTCCAGAAACTACCAATACACAATCCTCGACTCTCAACAATCAAAGAATGAACATTATGAAAAAAATCATTGAAAACAAACACATTCAATTCCAATGACTACCAATAACACATGATCAATTTATTCAATTCTCAGAAACAGTACAATATTTCTCATTATATGGAAAAAATTCGTAAGCTTTACAGAGAAATGAAAAAAGTGGAGGAAAATTGACAATAGTGATCCCTGCCTGAATCAACAGCCAACTAGTATCGCCAATATCCAAGAATTTGTCCTAAACAGAGATATAAACCAAGTTAGATATATATGAAAACCATAAGTATTATTAGAACAACATAAATCGGATTAAAAAACTTACTAATCTTGTAAAAGCTCATAAATGAATTCAGCACAACAATTGCGAATGAAATCAATATCTTCTTCAGGAAAGGGATCAGCAAGATCAAACATCTGTATGTGTAACACCGAAGCCAAACAAAACATTAACTTACTAACTTAAAAACAATAAAGTAATACAAAATATTTGAAATATACATTTATTACCTCCTCGGTAAAGTCAGTCGTGTCTAGGCTGATAATATTGTAAATCTGCCTCAAAATATAAAGACCACATAAGTTGGAGCCCGGTGGTTGCCTACGGGTCTGAAAAAGAACATGATATCATCAAAGCAAGTATAAAAGCATAGCTTATGAAACGCATCTTAAAGAAAACAAATATGTACTAACCTTTGGCGTGATCCATGTAGGGTCTTTTAAGTCACGAACATGCCTACCACACTTAGCGTGTAGGAAAGTCCGCATAGCCCTATGATCAAAATCACAAAGACTACTTATTCTGCACACAAACTTTGCACACAAAAGGTAATAAAGCAAGAAAACTTACGAGTTCATGGTCTTCTTCAAGTCAGTCCCCGGTTTGAAGTGGAGGGAGCAGAGGAGGATCACTGTGTAACTAGCCTTACACAGAATAACCAATTGCCAATGATCCCTGAAAAAAAGAGATGAATGTTAAGCAAATATAAAGCATTATATGTGATGTTTCGGAATATAAATTTGATGTTTCTTACCCATGCACATAAGGAACCAAGAAACAGTCAGTTTCTGTTTCACTAAGCCTCTGTGATAAATATCTATGTCTGATGGCAGCAGTGGTCCCTTTCTCTGTGGCATGAGCTGGGCACATGAATCCAAATTTAGCGCTCTGCCCAGAGGAAACCAACCTACGATTCATGTACCTACAAAAATGGAAGCACACAAATTAAGGTTACAGAGCCTAATTTTTAAGATATTTACTTCAAATTGAAGAAGATACTTACATCAAAAAAACCTGGACAATCGCAATCGTAAGATTTTGTCTAGGAGCGACCATGGACATTAAATCATCCCTCTCAAGATAGCATGCCGCCCCTGACGGTCCAACAACTGAATCCATAGGCCAATGTTTAGTCGGGAAAGATGTGTCAAATGCCATCAGAATCACTTGCTGCATCACATTCAGTGGTGGAGGCTGTGAAACTTCACGAGGGACGGGAGCTGGACTTGGGGCTCTGATCGGGGAATCCGCAGCTCCAACAGAAACAAGGTTCTTCGGCCATGATATGAAAGTACCCAAGACATCGGCCACAATCTTGAACTCCTCAGAAGGGATAGGGACAGGTGCGTCTGAGATAATAACCTCCTCAACTGACACCCTAACCTGATCATCTGTCATCTCGAGGTGGTGAACAGTTGATCCTAGGTTGTGCACACTCCCCCGTGCAACTAACCGTCTCAGAGGATCCTCAACATATAAATCACAAGGCTCAACATCGTCCTTTCCAGGACCCTCTGATGACTGTCCTACATTGCAACAACTCCCTTTGGTGCTCTGCTTATGGCGATCGAGTGATTGTGCGTGGACAGGAGCGGTGTCTTGTCTTGTGCTCACCATGACATATACCTCGTCCTTCATCTTGCTCAACCGGGCATCCAATAGTGCATTAAATGATGCTTCTGCCTCAGCCCTTGCTTCCGCCCTCGCAGTGGCTAACATACGCTCCAATTCGTCTCTCGTGACCACGTTGGAGGAGGAACTGCGTGAGGAGGATCCAAAGTAATCCTTTATACCCACCCCTCCTCCAACTCCCCTGACGCGGCCTGGATGCTCACGTTTTCCAGTAGCAACCGTGAGAATGTCATTCCTCCCCTCGGACTTGAAGGTTCCCTCGGCTTTCTTTTTTTGAAGTTCCTCCTGTGAGATATACAAAAAACACACATGAGTAATGAAAAATGTTTATTAAACAGTTAATAAGAACAACGATACTTACAATTTTTTCACCCACTATACGAGACTGGTCGCTCGTATAGGATCCACCACTCTTCCGGCGAGCATGCAACCACAACTCTTCACGCCGTATCGGAGATGGTGGAGATAGTAGAACAGAAGGATCGGATTGAGAAGCTTCTTCCAATCTCCTCCGTTTGGCCGCCAACAAGTCTTTCTCGGCCTTTGCGTATCCCCCACGAGACATTGTATGGGGGCAATCATTCTTCCTGCCGCTCGCTTGTGCCTTTTGCCTTCTTGCCTGCGAATAGGAAATGGGAAAAAAAAAGTTACAAACAGTAAAGACAAAAGATAAGTACATAAAGTACAAAATAAGTTATCTCACCAAAGCCTCTGGAGTAGTCCGAAGCCTAAAAAACTCCTGCCATGTTGCTTCATCGATGTACGAGTACTTGCTGCAAGGAGTAGGACGTGGCTTACCAGCTGGCACCTCGATATGCACGTAATTGTTCGCCAGACTCGTCTTGAACTTCCTCCAGCGCTCACAACAATATGTCATAGTCTTGTGATACAAGATCTCACTCTGAGGAACGTCGTAGGTGAGCTGTTATTCATGAATGAAAGGAGTTAGTGACAGTAATGAAACGAATTTGATAAAAGAAACATACAGAGGGAATTTTATACCTGAATAGTGTCCCAAATATGCTGCTTCACATTTTTGTCGACATTCCTCCACTCCTCTATCAATATGCTAGGCTTATTCCGTGCGAGGAGGCCGACAAAACTCCTAAAACGACTGGCATTCGGCCCGACCGGTTTCCAGTATTGATCGAACTGGATCGGTATCCTCTCCCCGGCAGACCGACTCAAGGAAACATCCCTCAACCGTGTGGCCGTCCTGCCCCTCCTTCTAGGCTGGTGACTCGGCTCACCCGATGACTGCCCCTGATTAACACTCTGAGGCTCGCTGTGCTGAGCAGTACGGTGCACCTGATCCTCGGCTGTAGGAGGCACCTAATCCTCGGCTGTAGGATGCACCTGATAGTCGGCTGTAGGATGCACCGGATCCTTCATTGTACTGTTAAGACAAATTGTTGAGTTATTAAGTGACTTGCTGAGATTACGCAAGTGAAGTGGGAGAGTATAACAGATAGTATCGGCCCGGGAGAAAATGAGTGTAAGGGAGCCCACATGATTGTTTTATTGGGTATTTGGAATCAAAGACAAATCATCGTCTTTAAAGACTTTTATCGTACCCACCTAAACTTTTAAATACCAATAAAAAAAAAGACTTTTACCGTATGGTGGATTGGTGGTGCATGATCTGAAGACCATAATAAGACAATTGGTCTTGGTTCCCCTCTCTAGCTCTCTTGATATATCGTTTTCCATTGTCATCTCATCATGATGCTTTCTGGACTTTTTGTTTGGTAGAAACCTCTTAAATTTGTGTCCTTGATCTTGTCTCTATCCCAACCCATTTATCAATTCTTGCTCAATCAGAGCATTATTATTATCCACCCCTCACATTCTTCCCAACTGTTATTTGCTTTTGTGTATATCATTCTATTTTTATTTATAAGTCTAAATTAACTACCTCTTATATACCAAAAAGAGTTAGTTAACTCATTAATTATAGATTAAATTTCTAATTTCACCCTTATATTTGATTGATTCCAAACACACACACCCATATGCAGTATATACCTAATTAAACGCTTCCTTCATCTACTACTACTAGTACCTCATATTTCAAAGTCATTGATCAATTGTGAATAGATCAAAGGATTAAAAATAAGGTTGATAAGGGCATGGTTTGAATTGTCCACCAAGAGGATTAACAAAAACGGGTTAATATGATATTTATTTCTTATTTTTACTCTATTTTAATTTTGACACCTCAAATTTTAAATAATAAGAAATAGCATCAAGAAGGGCTAGCCCTTCAGCCTTCAGCAAAAAGCACAGATTTCGCATGAACAATTCTACAAGTACGGTCCAGAATCCAGCCATTATCAATATCCCAAACGATGAAAGAAATTGCAGCCATTATATTAACAGAGTTTTACCTGTTTGACGCGCAGGAGGAGAGGGGCAGCAGTGGATGGAAAACACGCCGGAGTGAGATAAAGGCTGGAGGGAGTCTCAAACGCCGACAACAGAATATGGGAAAGAAGGTGGAAGCGGCGGCGGCGATTGGAAAGGTGGCAGGAGAATACGGCGGAATATCACCTACAGCGTTGGAAGTGAGTAGTTCGCGGCGGTGGAAACAGAGGGGGAAGTGAAACGTAAATGTGAAATGAACTTTCGCGGCGGTTCTAGGTTTGAAAATCAGACTTTTAAGACCGGTTATTTAAATAACCGGTCTTAATAAATACTTTTAAGACCGGTTATAAAAATAACCGGTCTTAAATTATTGATATTTAAGACCGGTTATTTAGAAAACCGGTCTTAATAATATCGTGATTTTTTTATTCATTTTAAGAATTTGTTTTTAAGACCGGTTTTTTAAATAACCGGTCTTAAATTATTGACTTTTAAGACCGGTTATTTAGAAAACCGGTCTTAATAATATCGTGATTTTTTTATTCATTTTAATAATTTTTTTTAAGACCGGTTGTTTAAATAACCAGTCTTAAATTATTGACTTTTAAGACCGTTTATTTAAACAACCGGTCTTAATTGTTTTTTAAGACCGGTTTTGTGTATAACCGGTCTAAATAATATTTTTTTAGACCGGTTTTTTAGACAACCGGTCTAAAAAATTGCTTTTAATTACGGAATTGCTACCGCGTGTTTCTTTTAGACCTTATCCGTAATAACCGGTCTAAATAATGCGGTCTAAAAATGCTATTTTGCACTAGTGTAGTAGAGTTGTTTTGGGCTTGATTATGATTCATTTGGTATAAGATAATCCAAGAAAACTCAAGAGACCTTAATATGTAAGTGTTTCCAAATCAAGTCCAATGAATGTCTAACTAGTCAATATATTGGTGACCCTACAGAAAACGAGAATCCGACACAACTTTTTTGGGAATCCTACAGGGTGACCCTATGTTGGACGTGGAAAATGGATAGGAATTTGATAATTCCGATGCTTCTATTGGGTTTAGAAGGCTAAATTGTGTAGGGTTTATGTTGACTCCGAAGTGAGAAAAGCCACGAAAAGTGAAATGACAAAATTACCCCTATTAAGCCTTATTTGAGGGCTATCAAGGGCATTTTCATGATTTGAACTTTAATTTAGCCAATTCAAGGCTAGAAATGGATTCTACACATGAAAATATGTAGGAATGGCCTAAATCACAATTTTGAGAAAAATACAGATAATCAGGACCTAAGGGGTATTTTGGTTATTTGGCACCATTAGGCTAAATTTGCCAATATTATGAGTTTGGAAGGATGCATGGATGAGTAATAACTCATTTATGGTATTTGAAGATTTCAAGACTTGACAACAGTTCAAGGTGCGATAATTGCCCGAGCTTGCATCCAGTGGGGGAAAAGTTGCATAGAGGAGCAACCAAGTAGTAACTGTCTTCATATGACATGGCATGTATATGTATTGTTTGATATGGTCTCCAAAATTTCTAACATGTTTAGATTGAGCAGAGTGATCACCCGGGTCCTATAGTTGGACGGGTCGACACTCAGGCAATAATGTTCATAATTGCACAAGCGGGGTCTGGGGCCTATCTTTACATGGGTACCCCTCAGGGCCAAGAACCTGTCTAGCGTTAAGTCAATTTATGAATTGTATGAGATGCGCTGAATGATTTTATGATGATTTTGTTGATTGATGAAATATGAAACATGTCTTGTATGTTATCTTATATGTGTGATTGTGTTACTACTGAGATTCCTGTGAATCTCACCCTTTTTCCCCAAAACCCATCTCCAGTATAGGGAGGAAGCTCGCGGGGCAAGGAGAAGGTAAGCGGTGATGACTAGACTTCTAGACGTTGAAGACCCTAGTTTTTCGGTTGTTTAGTCTTTATATATATATATTGGATTGTATATGTAGTAAGTGACATACTTGGTATGCATGTTGTAAAGTTAACCAAGTGAATGAATGGTATAAGTTAGTAGTTTTTCTTTCCTTTGCCAATGAAATGTGCATGTGGGTTATATTATATAAAGACGGCAGAGGTTCGCTCATAAACTCTGATGAATGATAAATAAAAGGAAAATCGGTGAGTCGTAATGACTTAGTGAAGTTTTATGAAAATGATTATAGATAATTTTATTACCCTCTCAACTCTAGGTTTAAATCCTGAGTTGAGACAGGGGAATTTTAAAAGTACTTTCAGAAGTTGTGTGTTCCGAGTTCAAGTCCAGGTCTCCTGAGTCATTTCACTACTCATTTGCACTCTACCATAGTGATAGGGAATGAGGTATCACAAAATTTACCACTTTCTTATTTTAATATAGGGAGTCATAGTGATGATAAGACAAAGAGGTAAAGATGCGGGGTAGGGTCAAAGAGTTAGACCCCAACCCACTACAGTAGATAATAGACAGGTTAATGGATCAAAGTATATGGAAATATGATCTGAGTGATAAGTTGTGAGGAGTGCAACAAAAATAACTTAAGGATAGGGAAAGATGAAAAAACCATAGTAAACAAGGAAATAACCAAATATAGCTTGTGAACCCTGACCAGTAGCTTACGTCTAGGCTTTTACCTGGACTTGTTATTAAAGGTAAAAGTCTGCAGATATGAAAAACATGATTTTGCCAACAAAAACCTCTTGTCTTCAAGGGAAGTTAAGTCCTTAAATAAGAAATAAGTAGTGGCCTCGTATGGAGGAAATTTCTAGAAGTTTATTAAAGGATAGCTGGTAAATTCTAAAATAGAGGATAATGAAAATGGTTAGGGAGTAACATATTAAAATGATGCGAACAAATAGGGGTGGACCTAGGAGACTGCATACCTCGAGGAAGCGAGGGTGGCTAAGGCTTTTGCTCAAGTCTCATCTCAGTCTAGCATTGATAATCGATTCACCTATTAGTTATGAGGAGTAAAGTAAAGACATGATAATATAGGGATTGAGACCAGAACTAGAAAAAAAATCGGTCTCCAAATAGTATACTGGATTTAATAAAATAGTGGAGTAACACTGAGTCATTGAAAGTAACTTAATGAATGGATACACGTGCAACAAAACTGGCAATAAGGGAGCAAGGCCTATTGGCATTAGGGTAAGCCCCATTATGTGGAAGGCCATATAGTGTTCTAGTTAGATTATTAACCTATTATAATTGCCATCTACTGAGGCATTTAGCCAGTAACTATCTAAGGCAATGATGGATAAAGGAGTTGAGGTAGAGAACTCATAACAAATTTTATAATAATACAAGGGGAAAGCTAGCAAGTCCCTGAAACTAATTTAGAATATGAGTTTACTTGGTAGTAATTTCATACAAGTATTGGGTGATTTAGATGCTAGTCATTTCTTTATTACATATAGTTAGGTGAGATGGCCACCCTTGGGTATACATCAATTACTTCATGAGATGGTTATATTTAAACCATGGGTGTCAGATCCATTAAAGCTAATGTATATGAAAGTATTTAATAAATGTTGAAGGACAAGATTTGGGCATGCATCTGATTAGCCTATAATTGTAAGAATCAGGAGTAATTTCTGGTAATGATTGAATGATGGCAAAAAATGTTTCGCTAGATTGTGAAAGCAAATGTATATAACCTAATATGCAATCATATGTTAGTGCAAAAGACAATCTTAATTTTCTTTTAGCAGCCAAAGTTGAGAGATGTTTGTGAAAAGGTTTGCCAGAGGTACATAATATTTTACTCCAAGCGGTTAGAGGCTAGAGTAGCACTTAGAAAGGTTCTAACAATAAATGTGTTCCCTGTAACATTCTAAAGGATATCAATAGGATACCTTCGGAAAGGGAAGTAAAGTTTATAATTAAGATTAAAATTTGAAGCTGGATCAATGCTCAAAAGTCCCATATGTCATGGCCTTAAAACAATTGGAAGGATTAGTAAGTGATTATTTTACTATGGGGAGCTCCAGTGCTCTTTGCCTAAAATTAGAAAGACAAAAGGCTGAAACCAGAAGGCTGAAAGAAAATGAATTGTATGACTTTAAGAAATGTTGTAGTGGAATATACGTCCTATAAATGTCAAACTCAACTAATTAGGTCTTGTGAATTAATGAGAATCACTGATATCTTATGTGTTCATTGGCAAGGTAAAACACAAAAAGTATTGAAAGTAGTGTTGAGCATTTTTAGAAATAAACAACTCTATGCCAATTGAGCAAGTATGAATTTTGGCTTCCATAACTTAAGTTTTTGGGCCATGTAGTCTCTCAAGAAGAGGACATATTGGATCCCAGTAACGTGAAAGTAGTAACGAACCGTAAAAGGCCAAAAAAGTGTAATTTTTTGGATCTTGATAATTATTACAAATGAGTTATATAGTCTTTCTCTAGTATTATTTTACCTTTGTTAAGGCTAACATGATAACTCAACATTCTATGTGGGATGATAGTTGTGAGAGAAGCTTTACAGGGCTGAGAGAGGAATTGATAACAATATATATGTTGATGACATGAGTGGTCTCGATTTGCAATCAACTTGTATGGTCTTGATTTATAGTTGACCTATATGGTTTGTGTTAATGTGAATAAATATGAATTGGAATGTGTAATATCCCAGATTTCAGTTACCAAAATTCCTCTATACCTTAGTGGTATTGAAAGGATAAAATGGTAAACTAAAGAGTGTATTAAGAGACACAACAAGACAATTAGAGGTCACACACAACATAGTTATTTGATATGTAAGTTAAGGAAGTTGCCGGTGAATTTCCCTGTGAGGCAATTACATTGTGTTACATTTTTAAAATAGTAAATAACTTTCAAAAATTATGAAACTTTCTAAAATAAAATTATACATAATAAGCTTTAATTTGATAGGTATATATAATTTTTGGAGTTGTATAAAAGGATATATGAATTTTTGAAGTTAGCCTAGTAAAACTGGTTATTTTCTGGGGCAGTGTCCACAAATGAAAATTCTGGAAATTATGATCTTCCAATTGCCTAAAGGTTATATTTTTTCCTAATACTAGACTCAATTAGGGTCAAATATCCTTTAGAACAAAGCTAATTGGATATCTATAAAATTATATATGAATTTTCAAAGTTCAGTGACAATTCTGCCAATTTTCTCAATTGTTGCGTAAATGGGAAAAATTGCAAGTGCAAAATGGTCACTTGACCAAATAAATAAAATTTGGTAATTTTCTGTATAAATATACATGGAATGGACAAATGGAATATTCCTAAAAGAAATATCCAAGGATAAAATAATAATATCCAATATGGCATATGAATAAATGTAATAAAAAATGATTTCTAAGAACACATGGCATGGCTCTAGAAAACTCTAAAGTTCTCTTCCCTTATCTATTTAATGGCCAAGTTGGCCCAAATGAGAGAAGAGGAAGGAGAGGAAGAGAGTTAGAGGGAAACAAGAGGAGCACACAAACATAAGGTAAGTATGTGAAAATCTCTGCCCAATTTTGTGTTATAGTTCCAGAGACCTCTTCTTAACCTCCTTATTCTCTTGTACTAGCTATCCAACAAAAAAAAACTCCAAGGAAAGAAGGGAAAGATTTCGGCCACAAGAGAAGGAATGAGAAATAGCAAGGTAAGTTGTATAAACTTTGGAAATCCTGCTAGAAATTGAGTTATAATTGTTGTCTGGCTGGAAATCTAGTTATTTGTGATAGTTCTGTAAATTTAGGATTTCTTATTTCTAAGGGGAAATTCTGCCCAAATTTCCATTAATTATGTTGAAATGATGATTGAATGAATAAACAAGTGAAAAAAGTGGAAATAAAGTGTTTCAAGGATTTAAATCACGAAAATCCAATTTTCTCAAAATTCTTTAAAGTTTTGGCCAGAGTGAAAACTAAGAGTTAGAGCTAGAATTGCATGATTCTAATGGTCCCATGATGTTTAGAAGGAAAAATTGTGTAGGGTTCTTGTAGAGTGCAAAGTGCGAAAAGCCCCATAATGTGAAATGACAATTTTGCCCGTAAAACCCCAAGTATGGACTGCCAAGGGTAAAACTATAATTTCAGATGGAATTAGCATAACCTGATATCAAAAATGGATTCTACACATAAAAATTGAAGGATTAGCCCAGGTCATAATTTTTAGTAAAGTACAAATACATCGGGTAAAAAGGGAATTAGACCGAGTTCCCTAGGGGCATTTTGGTAAATATGGAATTCTAGGTTAAGATAACCAACTTATAAATTCTAGAATAAAGTTTGCATGAGTAGTAACTCATTTGCAATTATTTTGGGTATTTTAGGATGTGATAAGTTCCTGAGATGGATAGAAAGTTAAGGGATCTATAATAGCTAGTCTTGAAAAGGAGTCTAGGTAGTAACTTTATCTCTCATATTCTATGTGAATGTCAATATTCATTGTTTTGCTATGTTATGTACAATGTGTTGTATGCGCGGCGGATGGGCCTATGTGGTATTGTTACCCATGTGATGTAATCATATGTAGTGTGTTTACAATGTAGTTGAGTTATTTGGTAGTTGGGAGCTATATTTACCTGTGTGCTGTATAGCTAGGTTATACTTACCTGTGTGATACATAGCTTGTGGAGTTATGTGATCACATTACATAGGTGAATTCCTATGTACAAGTTATGATTTATGCAGTCAGGAACGGGCGATCATTTGGATCCGGACAAAGTCATCGTCTGGTTCCTGAACATTGTTCAGACATGTGTTGGTATTTTAATTGCTGCATCATGATAAATGATGTATTGAATGTTTATATTTCACATTTTATATGATTGATATTATGTTACTACTGAGATTCATATGAATCTCACCCCTTTCCATAAATTCCAAAATTTACCCAGCTAGAGGAAATGGCTCAGAGGGCAAAGTGAGAGATTCCAGCAACAAAAGGTCCAGTGCTAATCAAGATATTTTTTGTTAGTTATCTGTTAATCTCTTATGCATTCAGGAATTGTATTGTAATTGTACAAACCCTATGGGGTTTTTCTATAATGTAATCAAGGATATTATATCAGTATATTGTACTAATTCTCTTTGCCTATGGAATTACGCGTTAATACTCTGATAAATATAAAAATACTAAGGGGTTTGACATAATGTGTCCTCATGTAGTAGGAAAACATTGTGGCATAAGCCTCTCATCAGCTAGAGCCTCACAGAATAAAGTATCCCACTCATGAATCTTGAGATAGTAGTAATGGCAAGTGCATTGGAAATCTAGAGATGTTGTCTCTACAGGGGTATCATAGTGTTGTACTGCGACCACTATAATTTGAAATAACTGTGTGAACAGAAAGAGTTGAACATGAGACAGTAAAGATAGATAGAGCTACTTAAAGATTTCAACATGGAAGTTAAATACTATTCAGGAAAGGCTAGTGTAATTGCAAAATGCATTGAGCAGTAAGACGGTATAGGCAGCAACCTTAATGATGCAAAAGTAGAAACCTGATTGAGAATTTCAAGGATCTTAATCTATTTAATCATATTTTTATCTATGACAACAATATTAGTTAAAGCGGAACATGGTCTAAAAACAACAGTAGTGGAAGTCAAGGAACTTTTGTTTCTATATATAATATGATGATTCTATATATATAAGTTCACTTATAAGTATATTCTTGTTGATAAATATAGTAGGTAGCAAGACTTGTTGGGCTGGAATGTCCATAGGCCATAAGACCTTATAAATAAGCGGGGGCCAGGGTTGTAAGACCTACAGTGTAGCTAAATTTTGAGAATTCAAGCAATGACTCATGGCATGAAATTTTAGATGGCCCAATGTAAGAGAGTACAAGCAATATCTTAAAGAGGTTGTAACACTAAGGAATGATGAGACAATAAATCCTAAAGCAATAAGACATTAAATGCAGTTTGCATAGGAAGTTACCCAGGTTATAGAACTTTAAGGATATTTAGTGGTGGATAGGCAATGTGCCCTATGATTTTCTCAGGACTATTGTTCTATGGTTATTAAACGTTAATAGATTGATTGTCACTGGACAATTTATCCTTTGAAACTTCGTAAATAATATATAGACATAAAAAGGTTGAATAGAAAAAGTTGGAATTTGAAATATGCACATAATACTTGTAAAGATTGATAGTTACAAATCTCAATATACAAGTATAAATATTGGACTGAAAGTCCAAAGGCCTAACCTATTAGACAGATGCATCCTTAGGTCGACAAATTAAGAAATATTTAGAGTATGATGAGCAAAAGCAAAATACAATGAAACTTGTTATGCAAACTTGTAGGGAGCAAAAGCTCTGATATGGTATTGGACTAGTGAATCCAGAGAACTATCTACAGATTTTAGAAACTCCATATTTGTAATGTGAGAGCTATTAATGCTTAACATTTGTAAGATTCCCAATGAATGTATTCCATACCATGAGAAATTGCACCAGAGAAGAAAGGCTAAGTTTTAAAAAGAATAGGATGAATAATGAGAAGTAGCTCCCTAAAGTATAGCTAAATCTATACAATGTCTAAAATTTCAAGGAAGAAATTTAATTGATAAGGAGAGAACTGTAATATCCCAAATTGTAATTAATATTTAATTATATTTGATGGAATAAAATGATGAATTTTGGTGTCATTTGGCGGGCCTCAATATGTATGACACAGTCCCAAGTAGAATCTCGATTAAACACCAATAAAATAACTTTATTAAAGTAGTTTTAATAAAGTCAGCAATGATTAAATAATTAGTAATGATGAAAACTAAAGTGGCTTTTTGAAAAGTAGCTTTTTCGTGGACCAATGAGAAGCCGTCCTAAGACCTTGACATAATTAAAGGCAATGAGTTAGCGGGACACCTCACACTTGACATGATTAAAGATGCTGAGTCAACAGGACCCCTCATGGTTGACATAATTAAAGATGCTGAGTCAGTAGAACACCTCATAGTTGACATCATTATAGATGCTAAGTCAGTAGGACACCTTACGGTACCTGCCGAACTCTGGTCATGACACATGTCTGACTATCCTTAACACTGACTCTGGGAGTCAAGGAAAATCATCAGGGACTTCCATCCCCTAATAAAGGTGATGCCTGTGACACCTAGAAAGGAAGAGAGAGAGAGCATATTAGAAGGGACACGTGGCGCTTTGGGATTTAACTTGAAGTCACGTGGCACCATATAAGCAGTATACTAGGACAAATGTGGAAAATGACCATCATACCCTCATGGACTTATTAAAAACGTCTAAAGAGCATAAAAAGGGATGAAAAATAGTGAAAAATTACAAGAAAATGAAAGAGGAAAGACAAAGGAATAATAGTGAAAGTTATTGAGTTCTAGAGATGATTTCACCCCCGATTTGGTGTTTCTAGCTTCTGGAGTACTCTTTGATGTTGTTCCTTTTAGTAAGAGCAATATTTCTATGGTTTTGGATTTTTTGATTAGAGGTTTTTGGTGTCGTCTATTTAGGAGAGGTGTGTAATACCCTATTTTTCACCAATACATTTATGTGTATATTTGATGTATATTTAATGGAATAAAATGGTGAAAAATGATGTAAAGGAATTTATGTGAATTTATTGAAAATATTTCAATCGCCGGTTACGCGTAAATTGGCCGAATAAGGGTATAAGAGATTGGTAAAGGCCCAATATGGTAACCAAAATTCATAAAATTTAATGACATGATTAATGGCCTCATTTAAGTGCCAAAATGGGGTATAGCCAAAGGAATGGGCGGAAAATTATTTATTTCAAAAAATCATTAAGTGTAGGGGCAAAACGGTAATTTTTCCAAAAAATGGAAAATAATTCTTTTTTCTCAAATTCCTAATGATTTGAGCTAAATGGGAAGTAAAAAGAGAAAAATGACTACTTGATGATTAATAGACCAATTTTGGTGAATTATGGTAAAAAATGGTCAAATAGTCAAATAGTCAAAAAGTCAATTACTTGGTCAACAAGTTACATGTTGGCGTAATGAGATAATTGGAGAATCAATATTTCCCACCTATTCTCATGAGATTTTCGGCTAGAATAAGGGAGTAAGAAGGAAATGGAATTAATTAGAGGAAAATGACATTTATGAACCAATGAATGCATGCCACATGTCCAATTAAATAAGCCATTGGATTATATTATCTAATAATCATTCTCATCAGCTCATTACGCACTAATTGAATCAAAAAGAGTGAGAGTGAGAGCTGGAGACGTGAAGAACGACGAAGAGCTAGGTATCATTGGAACTCAAGGTAAGAGGTATATGCCTTGTGTTTTAAGCTTCATAACTCCTCTATTGTCTCTTCTCCTCATCTTCCTACCACTTATTTCCTTGATGCTCAGCTGAATCACGAGCTGGTGGAGGAGAGAGAGAAAATGTGTAGAGAGATAAAGCTAAAGAAAATCAAGAGGTAACTTCATAAACATGTTCCTCTTGCTTGATTAAGGTTAGTAGATTTGTTTTGGGCTTGATTATGATTCATTTGGTACAAGATAATTCAAGAAATCCAAAGAGACCTTAACATGTAAGTGTCTCCAAATCAAGTCCAATGAATGTCTAACTAGTTAATATACTGGTTATAAGTATAAAGGAGGTGATTAGGCCAAAGAAAACGAGAATCTGACATAACTTTTCTGGAAATTTATTTTCCCTTTCCTGTGTTGGACGTGATGAATGAATTGGAATTTGAAAAATTTGATGCTTCCATTGGATTCAGGAGGCTGAATTTTGTAGGGTCTATGTTGACCCCGAAGTGAGAAGAGGATCAGAGAGTAAAATGACCAATTTGCCCTTTCTAAGCCTTATTCAAGGGCTGTCAAGGGTATTTTCATCATTAGGGCTTGATTTTAGCCAATTCGAAGTTGGAAAGCGATTCTACACACGAAATTGTATAGGAATGACCTAAATTATGATTTTAAGAAAAATATTAATAATGAGAACCTAAGGGGTGTTTTGGTAATTTGGCACCAATAGGCTAAATTTATCAATGAAATGAGTTTGGAAAGGTGTATGGATGAGTAATAACTTCTTTGGTGATTTTTGGAAATTTCAAGACTTGGCAACCAATCTGGCCTCAAGATTGCCCGAGCTTGAATCAAGAGGAAAAAGTTGTATAAAGTAGCAACCAGGTAGTAACCTTCTTCATAAACATAGCATGCATATGTGTGATGTGTTATCATCAAACGTCTAACATATTTGGATAATGTGGAGTAATCACCGGGGACCTATCTTTGTGCGGGTTGATACTCAAGCGATAATATTCATATTGTACGAGCGGTGCTGAGGCCTATCTTTACACAGGTATCCCTCGAGGCCAAGTTATTGTCTAGCACTAGCATGGTTTATGAATTGCATGAAAATAGTACTATATAATGTTATGATGATTTGATTGATGATTGTATGATGAGCATGCTATATATGTGTTATCTTGTATGTTGTATGTGTTACTTTTGAGATTCCTGTGAATCTCATTATTTTCCCAAACAAATCTCCAGTACAGGGAGGGAGCTCGTGGGGTAAAGAGAAGGTAAATGATAATGAGTCCAGGCTGAGAAGTGGATAAGCTTAGTGTAGGTTGTCTAGACTTTGATTTGTAAATTTGAAAATTTTATGAGATTTTGGGTTGTATATGAGAAAGAGAGCAGATGATGTATATGAGGTTTTGTGTCTAATGAATTGTGCATGTATGTAAATATTTATACCAACAGAGGTATTTCCCGTACTCTGATAATTATATTCGGTGAATATTGGCTATTGAGTACTCTACCGTAGTGTTTGGAAATAAGGTATCACATTTTTGGTATCAGAGCAATGGTTCTGGTAATAATGCTCATTGCTAGAAATCCTCTACTTGGATTTAAGAGAACTTGCTCATTCATTAGAATTGTCATGATCAAGGAGTTATGATGATTAGGAATATGGTTAAGAGGTGTAGTGAAAATAGTGAAAGGGTGGAGGAAGTGTTGAAGTTGATTTGGTAGTTGTGAGGAAGTTTTGGAAGATTTGAAAGTGGTTTCAGGTGAGAAACGACTTGTGAACTTGAGTTTAACAGGTATAACTCGAGTGCATTGAAGCCTAGAACTCAAGTTGGTCACTGAGAACTCGAGTGCAAGAGGAATTTTCCCGTAAATCACGTGTTTTCGGGCAAAAACTCGCGAGAGTTCAAAATTAAACTCGAGTGTGAAGTGCTTGGGAACTCGAGTGCTAGGAATAAGACTCGAGCACATGGCGATTTTTGCTGAGAGTGGGACTATCTGGGAAAACTTCCAAGCTGGAACTTGCGTGACTCAAATGTGTTTTTGGTGCAGAACTCGAGTGTAAAATGGTGAACTCGAGTTCATGCCTATGGTTTTGAGTGTTGAAGTTTCTCTAGAAGAAACTTGATCCTCCAAACTCGATGGACTCAAGTGTAACATTTCACTAGAACTCGAGTGCTGACCCATAAACTCAAGTGCATGTGAACTCGAGTGTGACGTGGTGAACTCGAGTGCAAGTTTTCATGTCATGTGGAAAAGTTGAAAAAAAACTAAGTCGTGGTAAAGAAAACCACAGAACTCTAGTGTGTTGGGAAAACTCGAGTGTGAAGCCAAAAACTTGAGTTTTCAAAAATAAATTTGAGTGTTTGATTTAGAGGAGTACTCGAGTTTTCTCAGGTGAACTTGAGTGCGATTGTAGAGAATCAGTTCGGTTTCAGTGGTAAGCCAACTGAACTCAAGTGTAGCTGCAGGACCCGAGTTACTGTCCAGAACTCACGTCCATGCACCCTAAACTTCAGTGCAGTGACGTTTTCCAGCATTTTTTCATGAGCTTTTGTGTGATGTTTCTTTAGAAATTTTGACACATTGTGCCATGTTTAATGAAATTATTTCCTTGCAGACCATAGACCCACATATGGTGGAGTATAGGGGAGCCAGTGTAATAAGAGTAAGGTGAATAGCTCGTAAGAGCATACCAGCTCTTGTGGTAATCAAGAAAGAAGATGAGTCAACCAGTAAGAGAGAGAGAAGTGGATCACCCTCACTTCCTTTTGTCAATTAAGTTCCTCCGGAAGAGCAAATCCCGGAAGGAAGAGTTAGTGTGATCCTCAATAGAGGAGGACATGGACCAAGGATGGCGCGGACTCGCAGGAAGAGCGTCAAGTGGCAAGTATATTTTGGTCCTATTGCTAATGATGAAGCCACAGTGGTTGACAAAGATGATGAAGACTCAGAGGATAGTTTCCAACATCCAGACTCAGCTGTGGAGTCGGATGCACCAGTAGAGAAGTTGGCTTTTGATCCACATCCGAATGACGAGTTATAAGAGCAATTGAAGGATCTTTATGTGACAGCTTTCATGAAATTCTTTACTCCCACAATGCAATATACATCATTATTGGAGTCAGTACAAAAGCTATATGAGCAAAGAGAGGAGTTAGAGCTAATGATGGATGACGATATTTGGATCTGAACCACATTAGCCTATCTTCTTGATTTCACTTCTTGGGTCAAGAAAAAGAGCGAGATTGTAATTATGGGTCCCTTAGAGTTTACCTTTCATTGAGCATATGATTATGTATGTAGTGATTAATATGCATAAAGAGTAAAAGATGAGAGTATGCTCAGTAAGGTAGTATAGGCCTATTTTGTTGTAAATATTAAGTCACTTGTGTACATATGATGAAGTGTGTTGAAGCACATGTTTCCTTTTGATATAAATACATAGTTGCTTGAGTGTATGTGATTGATGCATGTTAGTATATGAGTTTAGAATATTGTATGTACACATAAGTGTTAGTATGATATTGACATGGTGTTCCTCCTGATAGTAAAAAAGGAGCAATGGTATAAGGTAGACTAAAAAGGAACGTACCACAGGTCCTGAACCATAAAATAACCCAGAGCCAATCTTATAGAACAAGTTTTCACAATACTGGCTCAATAACAGACTATGATCCAGGACTTGCGAGAAGAAGTCCGGGAGCTAAGGGAAAGACGAAATGTAGATGAGGCGCCCCCTAAAGGGAATAATTTGGAAGGGAATCCCCCTGATGCAAATCAACCTGAAGGGAACCAATCAGAAGGGGATACAGATAAGGAACAATCATCTAGTGACGAGCCACTGCAGTCACATGAAGCAAATACGAGTGTTCCTATTGTTTAAGGACCAGATGAGAACATGGTCCAATACTGGATGCCTAAATTTATCAAGTACCGGCCTAAAGCATTCTAGGACAGGTTTAACTTGCAAGCTGCGGAGAATTAGATTAATCATTTTAATAAGATCTTTGAAGTGCTTGGATGCCCGATAGAGATGAAAGCTAGGATGGCAATCTACAAACAAGTGGGCGATGCGGATGATTGGTGGAAGAATACAGCGTTGCTGTTTCGTGCTCGAAATATTCCTCTGACCTGAGAATTGTTTCAAGAAAAATTCTACGAGAAGTATTTTCGAAGGTCAGAGAGAATTAAAAAAGAAAAAGAATTCATGGAAATTCATTAAGACGATAACGAGACTTTTGATTCATACTTGTCTCTGTTAGATATGATTAGTTTTGATGATGACAAATATAGATGTCAAATATTAAGTATAAGAAGCTTGCATAGTATACTTTTCTAATATATTGACTAACTATTTGATGTTGCATATATTGTAGATTAGTCAAGCAATGGAAGAAAGAAATTGAGGAATAAGGAACTTGCAAGAATTAATGAAAAATATGAAGATTAAAGTTTTTATGGGTATTGTAGCAGTGGTACTGTAGCAATACGGTTACTGTAGCAATTGGCACTGTTTGGCACTGTTTGGAACTGTAGCAGAGTGATTTTTAACAAATCACTCGAGTGATTTGAGGAATCACTCGAGTGATTCAGCAAAAAACGCAATCACTCGAGTGATTCAGCAAATCACTCGAGTGATGTTCAGCATTTCAGAGTCTGTTCTTCGTCCAGCTGAGCGAGGTCTGGTTATTTGATCATATCTCTCACAATACAACTCCAAATGAGACCAAACCAATTGCATATGAAACTAGACTCCCAATAAGACATTTTGAAACCAGAACCAATATCAAAAGAGCTCATATGAGGGAGATATAAGTGTTCTAATTTGACCTTCATGACAGCGTCACTTTCTGGAACAGTCTTAGTATTTTGGCTATAACTCTCAAACCACTGATCCTATTGAGCTGAAACCGGTGCCATATGAACGTAGACTTCCAGGGCTTTCCATTGATATATAATACAGAAATTTTGGAGTCATATTAGAAGAGTTATGGCATATGGAAGTTGACCTCTATTTACTGAAGATCTGGAAACGGATCACTCGAGTGATTTGGCAAATCACTCGAGTGATATGACATTTCACTTCCAGTGAACGAAAAATCACTGCAAGAAAAATTCACTGTTTCAGATTTCACTTCCAGTGATCCCCAAATCACTCGAGTGATATCTCAAATTTTCCAAATCACTTCCAGTGATCTCCAAATCACTTCCAGTGATATCTCAGTTTTGCAATTTCACTTCCAGTGAATGCCAAATCACTCGAGTGATACATGAAGTTTTCCAAATCACTTCCAGTGATCCTGAATCACTCTAGTGATGCGCCAAATCACTTCCAGTGATTCTGAATCACTCGAGTGATACAGCAAATCACTTCCAGTGATTGAGAATTCACTTCAAGAAAATTTCACTGTTTTGCAAATCACTTCCAGTGAAGCTCAGATCACTCGAGTGATCCGCCAAAGTTTTCAAATCACTTCTAGTGACCCTCAATCACTCGAGTGATGTTGCATTTTCGCGGAATCACTTCCAGTGAACTCAAAATCACTGCAAGAATATTTCACTGTTTGCCCAATCACTTCCAGTGATCTTGAATCACTCGAGTGAAGTTTGAAAAGTTGCAAATCACTTCCAGTGAATTCAAAATCACTGCAAGAATATTTCACTGTTTACCAAATCACTTCCAGTGATGTTGAATCACTCGAGTGATATTTGAAAAGTTACAAATCACTTCCAGTGAATTGGAAATCACTCCAAGAGAAGAAATCACTATTTACAAAATCACTTCCAGTGATTCCAAATTCACTCGAGTGAAATATGGAATTTTCAATATCACTTCCAGTGAACCAGCAATCACTCTCAGAAGTTTTCAAAGTTTTCAAAATTACTCTCAATGACATTATATTCACTTCCAGTGATATTGCACTTACTCATATAATGAGCTATTGTTCCAGTATACACTTTCCTACATACACTATGATCCATTTGCTATTACCTTCATAAACAACAACTGATTTTGCTAGTGAAATTCTATTATTACTGATTTCTCCAAATTGCTATCAAAATCATATGGTATATCATTTTACTACTCAGTTGCGAAAACAAGATCACTCCCGATGGTCTTATTACTATTTCTTTTATAAAACACTTCCAGTGATCCATATTAGTCTGTTGAGATACAAATATTTCCTAACGATTATATTCATAAGTGTGTTACAGCTGTACTCCACCATCACGCACATGATAAGTAACTGAACTCTCCATTCAAACGACAACTATTCATAGACGGCAGCAAAATTCATAAGTAACGGAAGACAAATACTATTGCATCTGTCAGACCAATGGGCAAACTGTAAGAAACGCTGAAGCATATGTCAGAGCACGATCAACGGGAAAATATTTAAATACACTCAACGACCGTGCAAAGCAATGGGACTCCAACCGAAGATGAAGTAGTGTCTGTCTAAGCATCAGATGGGATTACAACAGGAAAATATCCAAATGGGTTCAACGGTCAAATGAATCAACAGACTCTAAGAGAGGATTCAAACACAGAAAGCAAGCAATACGATGAGAACATGAACATGCTGATATTCTAAGTCTTCTACCTCCAACCACTCTTTTCTCTATTTCATCTTCTATATTATGTATATTTGAGAGAGTGAATATTTGTATTGTACTTCAGTGAGTATCTTATCTACTCTGTGAGAGAGTTTGTAAATCCTTACAAATATATTTCTGTATTGAACTCAAGGTAGAGGGACCTTGAGAGGGTTGATTACCTTACAGTGGAAGTTGTAGAGTGGATCGCCACTAAGAGTTTCTGCCCATAAGACTTACAAGGTGCAAGCAGTAGAGAACGTTGTTGCTCGTAAGACTTACAGTGGTGTAAGCAGGAGAGAACGTTGCTGCTCATAAGACTTGCACGGGTAAGCAGGAGAGAAAGGTCTTTGGGATTGCTTTGCTCGACTTGCAGTAAGAAGGAGTAAACCTTACAGTGTGTAAGGGGGAGTAACTCTTGTGAATTTGTAAAGGCTTTTCTTGTGCCCGGTTAAACAAGAAGATAGTGGATTGGAAATCTCAGGAGGAGCCTGGGGACTGGACGTAGGTTATCGTGGATTGGACCGAACCAAGATAAATCACAGTTTGCATATTCTCTTCCCTAAGCTTTTACATTTCCAGCATATATGATTTACATATCAGCTTATGTTTCTATACTTCCGCATGTATTGACTTGATAAGTTGCGAAAAGATTTTAAAAGATCTTACTTTCTTATCACACACCCAATTCACCCCCCCTCTTGGGTGTCAGCCAATTTTAACAGTCTCGGTTTATTTGACTATCTCGTTATTCTTCCTACTTGAATCTTAAGAATGATGAGAAATGGAGCTCAGATATGCTCATTGGATGACTGAAACCTGAGATGGAATAGAAGTTGGTTTCCCAATAGTTCAGAAAGTTTAATAAGGCTATGGAAGCATGCCGACTTATGGAAGGTAATCTAAAGAGGGTACATATCAACAAGAATATGAACCAGAGAGGTAGATCTAGTCACAGAGAAACCTCGCAGAAGCAAATAGGGCAATGTTTTCTACAAAGGGGAGGCAATAAAAGGCCCTTTTAGTTGAGAAACCATAGAGGTTGAAAACCCCCAACATCTCAGACGTGTGCTTGAAGTAGGAAGTCCCATCCAGGGAAATGGTGTAACACCCCTACAAGCCAAGTGATCTATTATGACTTCCAGAAGCCAGGCCATTTGGTGATACATTGTCCTCAATGAGCAGCACCGCGACCTGCTGAGCCTAGACAGCAAAGTTAAGGACGAGTATTTTCCTTGACTCGAGAGGAAGCAAGAAAGTCCCCAAAGCTAGTTCAAGGTAAAGTTATTCTTAATGGTAGTGTATTGCAAGTATTATATCATTCAGGTGCTAGTCATTCTTTTATTACGTATGACTGTGTTAAGCGTCTTGGATTGCATGTGCATCAACTACCATTCGATTTGATTGTATCTACACTGGTGGGTGTTAAAACCTTGACTTTGTTTAAACTATATTATAAATGCTAAGGAACATGAGTCTACAATGGACTTGATCTGTTTGCCACTCCAAAGACTTGGAAGTCATATTAGGTTTCGAATGGCTGATAGCAAATAATGTGTTAGTAGATTATGGAAACAAGAGGATCATATATCCTACTCTGTGAGAGTTTAACCACAGATATGTCAGTTTAAATTTCCTGTCATTGGCAGAAGCTGAGAAGTGTTTGAGAAGAGTATGTCAGAGGTATGTTGTATTCTTTTCCATGCAAGTGAATACGGAAGCCATTAAAAAACATTCCCATTGTACAAGAATTTCCTAAGAGGTGTTTCCTGATGACCTTAGTGGTATTCCTCCAGAAAGATAAGTGGAATTTGCGATCGACATCATGCCTGGAGCCGGATCTATATCTAAAGCTTCATATCGAATGGCTCCAAATGAGATGGTGGAATTGAAGAAACAAATTGAAGAATTGCTTGAGAAAGGGTTTATACGACCCATTATGTCACGATAGGGAGTACCGGTATTATTTGTTAAGAAGAAAGACAGAACTCTGCGATTGTGTATTGATTACAGGGAATTGAACAAAGTAACTGTCAAGAACAAATACCCACTTCCCTGGATTGATGACCTTCTAGATCAACTAGCTGGAGTAAGTGTATTATCACAAATTGATTTGAGGTCAGGATATCATCAGCTACGAGTAAAGGCAAAAGGACATACCGAAGACTACTTTTCAAACTCGATATGGACATTATGAATTTTTAGTAATGCCTTTTGGGGTGACCAACGCATCAACACTATTTATGGACTACATGAATCGCATCTTTTGGCAATACTTAGATCAGTTCGTGGTAGTCTTTATCGACAACATTTTGATATACTCTAGGAGTAGAGAGGAGCATGAGGAGCATTTGAGAATTGTGCTCGGTATTTTACTTGAGAAGCAACTATATGCGAAGTTGAGCAAATGTGAGTTTTAGCTTCCAGAAGTTAAATTTATGGGCCATGTGATCTCACAAGAAGGGGTTTTAGTATATCCCAGTAAAGTGGAAGCAGTATTAGATTGGAAGAGACCAGATATTGTTGCTGAGATACGCGGTTTTTTGGGTCTTACAGGCTATTACCGGAGATTTATCCAAGATTTCTCTCGGATTGCCTTGCCATTGACCAACCTCACCCAGAAAGATCAGTTGTTTGAGTGGGATGAATGTTGTGAGAGGAGCTTTATGGAGCTGAAAGAGAGGTTGACATCTGTACAAGTGTTGATTATCCTTGATCCTGAGGAGACTTATGTAGTCTACAGTGATGCTAGTAAACAGGGACTGGGATGTGTGCTAATGCAACAGGGAAGAGTGGTGGCCTATGCCTCTCGACAGCTGAAGCCTCATGAATTGAATTACCCCACACATGATCTGGAGCTGGCGGTAATTATGTTTGCTTTGAAAATTTGGCAGCACTACCTATATGGAGTGACTATTGAACTATACTGCGACCACAAGAGTCCGAGATATTTGTATGATCAGAAAGAGCTCAACATGAGACAACGCTGGTGGATGGAGTTGCTGAAAAATTATAACCTGGAGATTAAGTATCACCTAGGTAAAGCCAATGTTGTAGCTGATGGTCTTAGTCGAAAAATGGTACTGATGGCAGCTGTGATGATACAAGAAAGGAAATTGATAGAAGATTTTAGAGATCTAAATTTGTCAAATCAGATCCTCTATGCTGGCTATAGCGAGTCGAGAATGATTTGAAAGCTAAAATTATAGAAGCTCCGATGCAAGATAAGCGAGCAAAGTCAATCAAAGATATGATTGAACGAGGAGAGACTCAAGATTTTGATTTGTCGCCTGGTGGATTAATTTGGTACAAGCAGAGAACTTATGTTCCACCAAGGGGCGATCTGAGGAAGAAAATTCTCGATGATGCGCATAAGAGTCGCTATACTCTTCTCCATGAATGGTAAAAATGTACCATGATTTGAAAGCTGGTGGCTTGGAATGAAAAAGGATGTGTTAAAATACGTAGCATGATGTCTTACATGTCAGAAGGTAAAGATTGAGCGCTAGAGACCGCCAGGATTACTTAAAAGTCTCGAAATTCCAGAATGGAAATGGTAGAGTGTGACCATGGACTTGGTGGTGGGACTACCCAAAATTTGGAACCATGATGCAATTTGGGTGATCGTTGATCACTTTATGAAGTCGGCGCACTTCATATCGATCAGTGCTAGCTATTCTCCTAATAAGCTGGTAGAAATATTTGTGAAGGAGATAGTGAGACTCCATGGGATGCTCAAGAATATAATCTCTGACAGAGATCCTCGGTTTACATCCAAGTTATGGAGATCACTGCAATATGCTTTGGGTACTCGGTTGAGTTTCAGCACAGCCTATCATCCTCAAACGGATGGACAATTAGAGAGAACCATACACACGCTGGAAGATATGCTAAGAGAGTGTGTAATGGATTTTAAAGGAAGTTGGGATCAATACCTTCCTCTTGCAGAGTTTGCTTATAACAATAGCTATCATGCAAGCATTCAAATGGCTCTGTATAAAGCATTATATGGGAGGAAGTGTCAATGCCCTCTCTGCTGGATAGAGTTGTCAGAAAGAAGGTTATATGGGCCAAACATAGTCGATAAGACGTCTGAGCATATCAAAATGATCAAGAAGAGATTGCTTATAGCCCAAAGTAGGTAGAAAAGTTATACCGACAAACGGAGAAGATCATTGGAATTCTAGGTAGGTAATCATGTATTTATGAAGATATCACATGTGACTGGTGTCGGAAGAGTATTAAAGAGAAAGAAGCTAAGTCCTCGCTACATTGGGCCATTTGAGATATTAGCAAGAGTTGGGCCTGTAGCATACAGAATCGTTCTACCCCCAAATTTGACAAGATTGCATGACGTGTTTCATGTTTCCTAGTTGAAGAAGTACCAACCGGATCCTCAACATATTATTGAATATGAAGACCTGGATATGCGAGATGACCTCACCTATGAGATTGAGACAGAACGCATCATTGACAGACAAGAAAACTGACTCAGGCATCGAACCATACCATTTGTGAAAGTGGTCTGGAAAGGATTATCACCAAGGGAGGTGACTTGGGAAGCAGAAGAGGATATGCAAAGACATTACCCGGGATTTATGCCACAAGTAGTGTAGCAAATTTCGGGAATGAAATTTATTAAACGAGGGAGAACTGTAATACCCCATTTTTCACTAATACATTTATGTGTATATTTGATGTATATTTAATGGAATAAAATGGTAAAAAATAATGTGAAGGAATTTATGTGAATTTATGGAAAATAATCCAATCGCCGATTATGCGTAAATTGGCCGAATAAGGATATAAGAGACTGGTAAAGGCCCAATATGGTAACCAAAATTCACAAAATTTAACAACATGATTAAAGGCCTAATTTAAGTGCTAAAATGGGGTCTAGCCTAAGGAATGGGCGAAAAATGATTTATTTCGGTAAATCATTAAGTGCAGGGGCAAAACGGTAATTTGGCCAAAAAATAGAAAATAATTATTTTTCCTCAAATTCCCAATGATTTGAGCTAAATAGGAATTAAAAAGAGTAAACTGACTAATTGATCATTAATAGAACAATTTTGGTGAATTATGGTCAAAAAATGGTCAAATAGTTAAAAGTCAATTACTTGGTCAACAAGTTATATGTTGCGTAATGAGATAATTGGAGAATCAATATTTCCCTCCTATTCTCATGAGATTTTCGGCTGGAATAAGGGAGTAAGAATGAAATATAATTAATTAGAGGAAAATGACATTTATGGACCAATGAATGCATGCCACATGTTCAATTAAATAAGCCATTGGATTGTATTATCTAATGCCCATTCTCATCAGCTCATTACACACGAATTGAATCAAAAAGAGTGAGAGAGAGAGCTAGAGATGTGAAGAACGACAGAGAGCTAGGGATCATTGGAACTCAAGGTAAGAGGTATATGCCTTATGTTTTAAGCTTAAGAACTCCTCTATGGTCTCTTCTCCTCATCTTCCTACTACTTATTTCCTTGATGCTCAACTGAATCACGAGCTCATAGAGGAGAGAGAGAAAATGTGTAGAGATAGAAAGCTGAAGAAAATCAAGAGGTAACTTCATAAACATATTCCTCTTGCTTGATTAAGGTTAGTAGAGTTGTTTTGGGCTTGATTATGGTTCATTTGGTACAAGATAATTCAAGAAAGTCAAAGAGACCTTAATATGTAAGTGTCTCCAAATCAAGTCCAATGAATGTCTAACTAGTTAATATATTAGTTATAAGTAGAAAGGAGGTGATTAGGCCAAAGAAAACGAGAATCCAAAATAACTTTTCTGGGAATTTATTTTCTCTTCCCTGTGTTGGACGTGATGAATGAATTGGAATTTGACTAATTCGATGCTTCCATTGGATTCAGGAGGCCGAATTGTGTAGGGTCTATGTTGACCCCGAAGTGAGAAGAGGATCAGAGAGTGAAATGATCAATTTGCCCTTTCTAAGCCTTATTCAAGGGCTGTCAAGGGTATTTTCCTCATTTGGGCTTGATTTTGGCCAATTTGAGGTTGGAAAGGGATTCTACATGCGAAATTATGTACGAATGGCCCAAATTATGATTTTAAGAAAAATACTAATAATGAGGACCTAAGGGGTATTTTGGTAATTTGGCACCAATAGGCTAAATTTACCAATGATCTGAGTTTGGAAAGGTGTATGGATGACTAATAACCCCTTTGGTGATGTTTGGCAATTTCAAGACTTGGCAACCAATTTGGCCTTAGGATTGCCCGAGCTTGAATCAAGGGGAAAAAGTTGTATAAAGTAGCAACCAGGTAGTAACCCTCTTCATAAACATAGCATGCATATGTGTGATGTGTTATCATCAAACGTCTAACATGTTTGGATAATGTAGAGTAATCACTCGGGGCCTATCTTTGGGCGGGTTGATACTTAAGCGATAATATTCATATTGCACGAGCGGTGCCCGGGGCCTATCTTTATGCTAGTATCCCTCAAGGGCAAGTCCTTGTCTAGCACTAGCATGGTTTGTGGATTACAAGAAAATGGCACTATATAATGTGATGATCATTTCATTGATGATTGTATGATGAGCATGCTATATATATGTTATCTTTTATGTTGTATGTGTTACTTTTGAGATTCCCGTGAACCTCATTCTTTTCCCAAACAAATCTCCAGTACAGGGAGGGAGCCCGCGGGGCAAAGAGAAGGTAAAGGATGATGAGTCAAGGCCGAGCAGTAGATAAGCTTAGTGTAGGTTGTCTAGACTTTGTTTTGTAAATTTGTAAATTTTATGAGACTTTGGGTTGTATTTGAGAAAGAGAGCAGATGATGTATATGAGGTTTTATGTGTAATGAATTGTGCATGTATGTTAATATTTGTGCCAACAGAGGTATTTCTCGTACTCTAATAATTATATTCGATGAGTATTGACTATTGAGTACTCTATCGTAGTGTTTGGACATAAGGTATCACAAGGTGCTGCATAAATCAAGAACTAGTTGCAGAATCGTGCTTAGGTAAGTATAAGCTTCGATTTAAGCCAAATATTGTGATGTTGGAGTAATTATTCATGGAGTTGTGTGACTGCCCTGATTTTTGAACACCATGAAAAATGAAGTTTAATGGTCTTGTAATCATGAGAAATGAGTTAAAGAAGGTTTAATGAAGTTAGATTATAAGTCTTAAAGCTAAATTTGCAAAAGTATATTGTTTTGGAAAAAAGGGGGTTCGGTTTGGTTCTGTACAGAATTTAGGGGAGGAGCTGGATTTTGATATTTTTGAGTGTTCTATTGGATTCTACACAAAAAATTATGTGGAATAGTATGTGGTTGTGATGTTTGGATAATTATACATAATTTTGGAATTTTGGATTATTGCTGTTTAAACTCGTTTCATGAAATCAGTATTGTTGTGGCATGTTTTTCGGTAGTCAAACCTGATCCAAATTGTATGATATTTTATAGGATTAAATTAGACACCTTTGGCTGGTATTATAAACCATTTAGATGAGTAGATTGAAAAATATGATTTTTCAAAGTTTGGCCATGAATCTGGAATGAAATCTATGACAGATAAAATTTGATGAATTTTATGGAATTTTGTGGACATGTCTGGTACTTTTTGATATTTTTTCATCAAAATAAGACTGAAAGAGCTTTGTGTAGGAACTAGAATCACTCAATTTGGAATTTTATAAATTTAGTTATGAATTTTTAAAGTTGATTTAAAAGTTGGAAATTTCCAGTAAACTTATGAAAATGACAATTTTACCCCTAAAACCCTAAGTTTGTGGTTGTCAAGGGTAATTTGGTCATTTGATTGTGAATTAGTCTAAAATAAAGTCACAATTGGATTCTACACACGAAATTGTGTAGTGATAGCCCGGGTCATAATTTTGGGAAAAGTATAGCTATACCGGGAATAAGGGAAATTAGATCAGATTCCCAATGGGTATTTTGGTAATTTGGCATCTTGAGTAAAGATAACCAACTTATAAGCGTTAAATAAGATATGAATGAATAAGAACTCAATTTTTATCAATTTGGGAATTTTAGAATTTGATATTTGCCCGAGCATTACGAAAAGTTAAAGGTCCAATAACAACAAGGCTTTGGAAAGGAGTCTAGATAGTAACTCTATCTCTCATATTCTATGTGAATGTTAATATGCATTGTTGCCAATGTTCTATACAATGTGTGGTATTATGTGCCTCTGTGGCATTATTACCCATTGGGTGTAATAAGAAAAATATGTTGTGTGTAGGGTAATTACAATATAAGTGGATGTGATCATAAAAATATGTTGTGTGTAGGGTGATCACAATATGATTTGCTATGTGCAAGTAGGGATCAGGTGATCATTTTGATCCCAGGAAAAGTCATCGCTTTGATCTTGAACATTGTTTACTAATTACAACCATTATGTATTTGTATGGTATTCTAATAAGTAGCGGGTGTTACTTAATAACCATTATGTATTTGACAACTTTTTTAATAATTTTGGTGGTTGATTATGCAACCACCATTGTATAAAAAAATACAATGTAAATAAAAAAAAAACTAAAAATAAAAAGTTATGGAGATGTTTTAAGAATCTGATGCATCATCAGATTCTTCCTTCTCTAGTTACTAGTCCATACCTTCTCATTCATAAAGTGAACGAAAGAGGTAAGTTCCTTCAAGCACTAGTCCGTGCATCCTTGCTCTTATGGGTAAACTTAGGCCATATAATAGAGCTCATAGGTCACGTAGACAAGAGCCATTCAATGCTTCTTGGTGGAGGTTGCTCATCTTTTGTTTTTTTCCCCAAATGATGAATAAGAAATTCTCATGCATTTATCCATGATTTTGGTAAAGAACAAAATCTTGTAGCTGGCTATAAGTAGTTGAAATGGATGTAGAAGAGTGAAATTCAATTTTTAGACGTTTATATGGATAGGGTTTTGTGGATTATCAAGTTGTTGTGCCCTTTAGTTTTAAAGATCATTATATTTTATAAATGGTGACAATTGTTTCTCAATAAATGTTAGGAACTTGAAATGGCATTCTAATAAGTGATGCGTTTTATTTACTAACCGTTATTTATTTGACATATTTTTTTCTAATTTTGATGCATGCATGGTTGCATAATTAACCACCATATCATAAAAGAAAATTAAAAAAAGAAAAAGAAAATTAAAAATAAAATAAAAAGTTATAGATATGAAGGATCTAATACATCATCAAATTCTTCATTCTCCCATAATTTGTCGACCTTCTAGTTCAGAGAGTGAACGAAAGAGGTACATTTTCATTTAGGAAAGGGTTTTATGGGTTATCGAGACAAATTGGTGTGTCCCTGTAAATTGGTGTCCACAAAATTCACAATTATTGGATTTGCAAAACCTATCATTATGAGAATGAAATTGTATCATTCTCATATGAAAAGTTTCACAAATCCAATCATGCAAATTCCAATATTGACAACCAGAGAGAATATCATGATGAAGGAGGAAAAGCTTTTAGATGAATGGAAAGGGTTTCACGAGTTATCAAGCCAAATATGTGTCCCTATAAATTAGTATCCATGGAATTTGTAATTATTGGATTTAAGAAACTTTCCA
Source organism: Albizia julibrissin (assembly GCA_037074505.1). Taxonomy (NCBI): domain Eukaryota; kingdom Viridiplantae; phylum Streptophyta; class Magnoliopsida; order Fabales; family Fabaceae; genus Albizia; species Albizia julibrissin. Next base: position 44,736,765 of record CM073484.1, on the reverse strand, counting down.
TATGAGAATGATACAAATCAAACAATTGCAAATTATGTAGATAGTAATAACAACACTTCTATAAAAAGTACTTTTAACATCCATTTTTAGGCCCTTTCTACATCCGTTTTCAGGGGGACATAAATGTGAGTGACGTTGTAAAGTTTGAGAACAACATTCGTTTAAAACTAGATGTTGTAAGATCCTATAGCGTCTGTTTTTCACTATAAGTATGCCACTTATAACATTTGTAACACCCCAAATTTCATTCACTAAAAATCCATGAATATTTGATTATGTTCAATGGAATAATGGTGAATCTTAGTAGTAGCCAAAATAATGAAAATAGTGATTATATAAAATTTTTGGCCATGAAAGACATAAAACCCAAATTTATTCTTGACAAAGACTTAACATTGAAGCCTAAAATTTAGTATGAAAGAGCACAATTTTTGGCCCAACAAGTATTGAAAATTTCAGCCAAAAGAAATGGGAAGAAGGAATTGGCAATTAGTTCCAAAAAGTTAAGAAAATGTAAGGGAAAATAGTCATTTGGCTAAATAAAATAAAAAAGCCAATATTTCCCCTAAAATATCATACAAAGTCGGTCAAGAAGGGAAGAGGCAGGGGGAAATGAGATTTTACCGCCTATCATGCCATGTGGAAGATGAATATTCCATATGGAAAAAGAAAAGATTAAAATAATGTGACATGTGCAAAAATTCTAATAAAATAAACTATAATTGAGGAGGTAGAAGATGATACTAGAAGAGCTCATTTAACTTTCCACAAGGCCATATTTTCAGCCAAAACAAGTAGAGAGAGAGAGAGAGAGCAAGTTCAAGAACACAGAGCAAAAAAGAGAGAGAAGGAAATCAAGAAGCAAACTAGGTAAGTTTGGTTGCAAAATGCATGTGTTTTTTCTCTAATATAATATCCCAAATTTTTGGGATTAGAGGTTTGAGGATAAACCTGAATCAAGTGGACTGCTAAACCCCTGTTTAGCAAGAGTCCCAGGAATGCATGAGAAACAGGATGAATGATAGAAACCATACTCGGAATAGAATTTGGATTTCAGTATGAATTAGTCAAAAGAAAATACCTAATTCCTTTAGGATGTGTCAGGATGACATAGAACCTGATTCAGATCTAAAGGAAAAGGGAAATAGTGTCTCGAGAGAATGGATTTGAATTTCAAATGTTGGAATAATGCTGCTAGTGCGTGCTCTATATAGGGCAATCAGATTGCATGATGTTTTTAAATCAGAAAATGATGTCCAATGCCTATGAAAGTTTCTAGAATGAAATTAGAATTATCAAGCTTTAATTTGATAGGTCATTTAAGTCATTTGAAGCTGTACACAAAGAGTTATATATTTTTGAAGTTAGTGAAGTGAAACTAGCAAGTTTCTGTGGCAGCGTCCAACAAATGATAATTATGGAATTTTAAGCATCTATTTGGATAAAGACTATATTTTTTCTTAAAAATAGACTTAATAAGGGTCACATAACATTTGGAACCACAAAATTAGACATCTATAAATAAAGATATGAATTTTCACATATTAAAGAAAATTCTGGCAGATTTGAGCATATATGCAAAAATGGAAAAATTGTATGGGAAAAATAGTCATTTGGCTAAATTTAATCCAAAGTCCATATTTTGTCCTTTTCCTAATGATGTTGGACGGTCAAAAGGGAAATTAATATTTGAGATTAATATTCCAAGAGCTAGAGAAATTTTGGCTGAGCAAATTATGGTTGAAAAGTCAAATTAGCATGTGTTAATTTGGCAATTAAATATTCATATTTAAAGTGATATTTTTTAAGATCATCATCTCTTCCCAATAGGTCATAATTCTTCCAAAAAGGGAAGTAAGGGGGAAATAAAATACTTGGTCCAAAATATGCTAAAAGATGGAGCAATTGTGGCCAAGCAAAAAATTGGAAGAAAAGCCAAAAGTAAACATGTGATTAATTAGTGATAAAATAATATTAAGTAAGGAGGCGAATGAGATATTTCAAGATCTCATTTATCCTCTTCTAATGCCCTTATTTTTGTCCAAGTAGAGAGAGAAAGGAGGGAGACCAAGTTTGAAGAACAAAAGCTTAAGGAAAGAGAAAAGAACACAAGTTTAAGGTGAGAGCTCTTTACTTGATTTTCACCTTCCAAATCAGCTCTATTGCTCTTGAGATCTTTATAAAAGTTGTTCCTATCACTAAGAAATTCATTTCTATGGTGTAATTTTCTTGAAAGGAGATGTTTTGGGCTATCTACAAAATGCCAAAGTTGGAGGAATCAAGAACAAGCCCAAGAAAGTGAAAGAGGTGAGCTTAAGCTTCAATTTGATGTATATATTTTGTTGGTTGGTGGTTTTTTATGGCCTTTCTTTTGCTTCCCTATTTTCAGTATTTTAGGGTTTATTAGGTTTCATGATGCTTTCATCTCATACATGTCATTATATGTTGATTTGGAAGCAAATGAACTAAATTTGATGATTAAGTTGTGAATTAGTTGCTTGTTGTAGAAAACCCTAAAATTCTGGTCTGAATTGGGCATTAAGAAGCAATGGGAATTTGATCTTCTTGATGATTCCATTGTGTTTAGAATGGAATATTTTGTAGGAAAACAAGTGGTTGTGATTTTTGGATGATTATACATAATTCTAGAATTTTTTAAAGTTTGAGTTACTACTGCCCAGATTATTTTCTCGAAGCTAGTTTTGTTGTGGCGTATTTTTTTGAGTCAAACCATATCCAAATTTCATGATATTTTACAATATGAAAGTAGACATTATAGGCTTTAATTTTTTAGGTAGTATGTGCCATTAGATTTATGGATTAAGAGTTATGATTTTTTAAAGGTTGACCTGAAATCTGGGATGAAATCTTGGGTAGACTAGATTTGACAAATTTTCTAGACTTTTGTGGTTGATAGTTGTGCTCTGTGATATTTTTTATTGAAAGATGACTTAAAGAGAGTTTCACAGAACCTAGAACCAACCCATTTAGAATTCTATATAATTAACTATGCTTTTTTAAATTTGGTCAAAATGCTGGCAACTTTTGGCTACCATGAGAATTTAAGAAGGAAAGGACCAATGTAATTAGTATAAACTTCAAAGGTGAAAGTAAGCCTTTAAGGTTAATGTATCCTATTAGGCATTCACTTTTCATGGCTCTAATAATGTCATTACTTATCTAGGGTCATGAAGTGACAAAGAAGAGGCAATGGTTGGAAGGTCAAGGTTCAAGAGGAGAACACAAAGTCTAAATGGTTTTGAATGTACCATAGTTGCATGTATTTGATATTTATGCTTGTGTAGTGATGTATGTAATTGCTTTACTTGATTGTGTAGAGCATATTTAAATGATGAAGTTCTGCTTCTGTTTATGCCATGGCTATAAGTATGTTATATGAAACATTGAGCACATAGAAATGTCATTATGTGGCATGAAACTAGTTAAGGCTAACATGTTATGCACTTAGCATATATCATGCATACATTATGGTAATTGTTTACTACTAAGATTCTCTCGAATATCACCCTCCCCAACTAACCATTTAGATAGGTGAACACAAGAGTTGTGCTAAGAACAAAGAAGAGGTCTGCATGCAGAAGAATACAATGGTGGATTGAAGATGAGAATGTGTCTATTGCTTTTGCATTAGACTTAGAAACTTTTGTAGCCTTGTGTGACTACATAGTTTGTGTATGTAAATGAATGAACTAAATTTGAGCAGAGAATCGCCTAATTGAATTAAAGGAAAAGATAAGAATCGATGAGTAATAACCAAGTTGTGAACCACTAGAATGTGCTTCTGTAATATTTTGAAATTTTCAAAAAAACCTACTCAACTGCAGGTTTGAATCCTATTTTGAGATTGAGATTTAAAAAGCGTTATAAAAGAACATCGCTTAGTGGTTCGAATTCGCTACGTAAAACTCATAAGAATGAGTATAAATGTAAGATATTACATTTAATCTCTTGAAAACCTTTTCTAATCTTTAAATCCTTCTTGAAATCATGAAAAGCAAGAAGAAAATCAAGGGAAAGAAGGAGGAGAGGTGGTAGTTTTGTTAAAGCAAGAGAGAGAAACAAAGGTATATCAATAAACCTTAATTTCTTGGTTGAATTCAACGTTGTTGTAGTTGAATTATTGGCTTGTATTGGTTTGATTTGTGATTTGGGATACATGAAACCTAAGGGGAGGTGCTACCCAAATTTTGATTAATCATGTTCAAAAAGTGTTTAAATGGTTAAACAAGCGATTAGAGGTGAAAGGAAGGTATTTTGTTTATTAAAATCATGAAATTCCATTTTCCCCAATTTTTGTTGAACTTTGGTCAGGTGCTTGTTTGTTATGTTTGACCTGGCACCTCATGGATTTGATGATTCCATTGTGTTTAGAATGAAAAATTGTGTAGCAAACAAGTGAAAAATGCAGTTTGAAGGCTTTAGGGTTGAAATGACAATATTACCCTTAAAACCCCAACCTATGGATTTCAAGGGTAATTCTAGAAATGTAGTGTGATTTTACCAAAACTGAGGTCAAAAATGGATTCTACGTGCAAAATTATGTAGGATTAGCCCAGGTCATAATTTTTAGAAAAGTACAAATATATCGAGTATAAAGGGAATTAGACTAGATTCCATGGGGGCATTTTGGTAATTATGCATTTTAGGTAGAGAAAACCAACTTTATAAGTCTTGGAACAAGGTATGAATGAGTAATAACTCATTTATTATGAATTTGGAATTTAAGGGTTATACATTTGCCCTAGCCGGATAAAAGTTAAAGGACTGATATGTAGCTAGGCAATTGAAAAGGAGTTCAGGTAGTAACTCTATCTTTCATATTCTATGTGATTGTTAATATGCATTGTTTTCCATATTTTGTACAATGATATGTGAATGGCTGTAAATCCTAAAGCTGGGCGTGGGAAAAGCACAAACACCACCCTAAGGGAAAAGCACAAGTACTTCTAGGGCCGGTAGGTACCCAGTCTAGGTAGGCCAATGTGAAGCCTATGTGGCATAATTCCTCACTGTGGTGTGTAATATCCTAAATTTTGGGACAAGAGGGTTGAGATTAAACCTTGATTAAGTGGACTTCTAAGCCCCGTTTAGCAATTGTCCTAGTAAGGCCTATATAGTGGTATTCTCCAAAAATTCCTTCATACCTTGGGCATTAAAGGGAGTATTATGGTGAGTTAAAGAGCTTGGGGGAATGACAAAACCATGCAATTAGAAGGCACACACATAGTAGTGTTGCTATAGGTGAATTTCTCGGTGTGGTAGTTGTTCTCGTGTAACATCTTTCAAGAGGTAAATGATGTCCAAAAATTATAAAACTTTTCATAATGAAAATAGACTTATCAAGATTTAATTTGATATGTCATGTGAGTTATTTGGAGCTGTACATACGGAGTTATGTATTTTTAAAGTTAGCCTAGTGAAATTGGGAATTTTCAATGATAGCTTCCAAAAATGAGAATTCTGGGAATGATGGGCTTCCAATTGGCCAAAGTGTATATTTTTCCTTGAAACTAGACTGAATAAGGGTCACAGACTTTAGAACCACCCTAATTGAACATCTACACATTAGATATGAATTTTCAAAATTTGATGAAAATTCTACCCAGTTTTGCATTAAGTGCGAAAATGAAAGAAAATTTAAGGGCAAAATGGTCATTTGACCAATAAATCAAGCAATAATTATTTTTTCCTAATATTCCCAATAATTTCAGTTAAATGGGAATTAAAAAGAGGAAAATGACCACTTGGTAAATATTAAGTCCATTTTGGAATATTTTTACCAAAGGAAAAATCAAAGCCTGAAAAAGAAGTCAAAAAGCAAAGGCATAGGACTTTAGTCAACAAATTGTAAGATGACATTAAGGATTCAAAAGCAACATATACTCCCTCATTCCTCATTAATTTTGGTGGAAATAAAGAAGGGAAAAAGGAAATGAAATATTGGACAATAAATAGGAAATTTGGACCAAAGACAGTGGAATCAACAATGGATCAAGGAAGGGCAATTAAGGTAGTGAACTTATCTAGCCTGCATGTATTTGATATGTATGTTTTTACATTGATTTAAGTGATTGATTTGCCTATTTGTATTGAGCATAGTTGATTAATTGAGGCATTATTATATTATGCAATTGTCACATATATGTCATAACATTGAGTATACAGATATATCATTATGTTGGCATAAGGTATGAAAGGCAAGCATGTCATGCATTAACTATATAGATATCTTGCATGCATAGTGGTAATGTTTGCTACTAAGATTCTCCTAATCTCACTCTTCCATACCCAACCATATAGGTGTTGAGTACAGGTGGAGAATGCATGGGGAAATGCGAGAGCAATTACGAAGAAGATTTGAAGATTGTAGTATAATATATTATTTGTTTTGTATTGAATTTAAATACTATGGTAGTCTTGTGGTGTAATACCCCAAATTTTTGGATTACAGGCTTGAAGTTAAGCCTGAATTAAGTGGACTGCTAGACCCCGGTTTGGCAAATGTCCAAGTGAGGAATGATATATTTCCCAAAATTCCTTAATATCAAAAGAAATAAAAGGTGAGGGCAAAATGGTAATTTTGCCAAAATTTGAGAAATGATGGTTTTTCCCTAATATTCTCAATGATTTGAGTTGAATAGGAATTAAAAGGAGGGAAATGACTACTTGATAATTAATAAGCCTATGTGGGTGAATCATTATCAAGGAAAGTCAATAAGTGGAAAAGCTTAAGGCTTTGGTTGACCACTTAAGGTGGTACAATGGGATAGTTTGAGAGTGAATTATACTCTCTTAATTCTCATTAATATTAGCGGAATGATGAAGAAAAAGAGAAAGTAAACTTGTTGTGTAAGAAATAAAATAGGTGGACTAATTAAGTACAGGCGACTGGATGATTTATTAAGTCATCATCCTTCATCATCAATTCTCATCTTTCCCATGCGATCAGAAGTAAAAGAAAGAGAAAGAAAGAGAAACGGAGCAAATGACAACAAGAAGCAGAAAGAACGAGAACAAGAGAACAAGAAGAGAGAGAGAAAAAGGAGAAAGTGGGAGATCGCCGAAACTCTACCGAAACGGCGTCTTCTCTCAAAGTACCCAGTACAAACATTACTCTACTCATCCCAGGTTTTGACTTTATGGTTTCGGTTTCTCATTTGGAGGTGGTTGGTGCCGTCTCACCGGCCGGAGCATCGCCGAAATTCTGAACCGAATTCAGAAGCGTGTAGAGGTAAGCGTAAGCTTCCTTTCTACCATTTTGGTTTGTCGTTTGGATGAGTATTTTGAGAGTAGGGTACTATTCATCCTCATTCTATCAGTATTTTGGAGGCTGAAATGATGTCCAATGGATGTCTAAACGGCTAATCATGTAATAAGAAGTAGAAAGGAGGGTATTAAGCCAAAGAAAGGGAGGAACTGACACAACTCTTCTGAGAACTCTATATTGGCTGTCATGTGTGGGGTGTGAGCCATGAGTTGGAATTTCATCAATTGGATGATTCCATTGAGTTTAGAAGAGAAAATTGTGAAGGGTTCATGTTGAAGGGAAAATGAGAAAAGGCCTGAAGTGTGAAATGACCAAATTACCCCTTAAAGGCTCTAAGTAAGGGCTATAAAGGGTATTTTCATCATTCGGGCCTGAATTTGACTGATATGAAGTCATGAAATGATTCTACATGCAAAATTGTATAGGATTAGCCCAAGTTATAATTTCTGTAAAAGTACAGTTGGGCCGCGCTTCCGGGGGCTTTTTGGTAATTTTGCGTAATTGGGCTAAGTTATCAACTAATACGAGTCTAGAATGTTATATGGACGAGTAATGAATCATGAAATGTATTTTGAATTCTAGGACTCGATGGATGGTAGTGCCCGAACCGGAGCAAAGACGAAGATTTGAGGAAGGACATGAAGTCCTACAGGTAGTGAACTTACCTTTCTTGTATATGTATGATATATATGTCTTGCATTGATTATGTGACTGTTATGCTTGTTTGTGTTGAACATGTTTGATTGATTGAAGCTCTGTTATATTTGTACATTAGCCATTGGTATGTCATAACATCGAGCACGTAGCATATCATTAAGTTGGCATGAAATAGTATAGGCAAGCATGCTATGCATTCATATATATCTGCTATGTATAGTGGTATTGTTCGCTACTGAGATTCTCTCGAATCTCACTCCTCCCAAACAACCATTTTAGACAGGTTGAAGGATGCATGAAGTTATGCTCGGAGAAGGAATTACTGAGGAGAAGATCATTTAATGTAATGGATTTACATTTGATAGCCTTATGTGGCTTGATGTATATGTGTATGTATGAGAATGTATGAATTCATGAGTTAAAGCAAAGAACCGCTCTACTGTAATAAGAGAATCGCTCTAGCATAACTAAGAGAACAACTTTTAGTTTATTAAAATAATCTCTTGCTTACTCTGATATGTGAAACTAAGAGCCGGTGAGGTGTTGAAAGTGAGGGTGTCACATGTGGGGCTACACACTTATGTGTATAAATGAATGAGTGAAGTTTGAGTAGAGAATAGTTTTGGTTTAATTAAAAGAAAAGCACTCGCATAGACTCTGATATAATGAATTTAAGAGTTGATAAGGCATTATGGAGCTAGTAAAACTCGTGGAAATGATTGAAAAGTTTTCTACCCTCTGAAAAACCCTCTCAATCCTACGTTCAAATCCTGAGTTGAGAGTGAGAATTTGTGAAAGATTTTAAAAGTTGGGTAGTCCAGGTTCAAATCTTGGTTCCACAATGAATTTCACTACTCTTTTGTACTCATCTGAGGCTATTGGAAATAAGGTATTACATGGTGTGGGAAAAGCACAAGTACTACCCCATAGGAAAAGCACAAGTACCATAGACCAGTGGGACCCAGCTAAGGCGAGTACAGAAAGAAAAGCATCTACTCCATAACATTGATGAGTTTCCTCAATGTGTTGTTGGACCCAGCTGAGTTGGCCATAGACAAGTTAATGCCTGCTCTAGAACATTATTGTGGCAAGTATGGATAGGTTGCTGCCTGCTCCAAAACATTGATGAGATCATAGTATGTCAAGTAGGGACAAAGCGATCATTTTGATCTGAACAACATCATCGCTTTGATCCTAAACATTGATTGACAGACATTTCACAACATTATTATTTGTTACTTCATATGCTGCATTGCATGTTTATCTTTCACAGTTTATGTGATTGATAGCATGTTACTACTAAGATTCATTTAAATCTCACCCATTCTATAAACACTATTAATTCAGCTAGAGGAAGTAGCTCAAAGGTAAAGCAGCAGAAACTGGCAACAGAGGGTCTGGTACTAATAAAAAAAAGTATGTTGGTTATCTATTAGCCTTTCTTTGTATATTTGGGATTTGTATTATATTATGTACAAACCCTATGAGGATTTCTTGTAATGTAATCAATAATTTTATATCAGCATAAGTTTGCTATTTTTGTATGCCCATCAAATTACGTGATAATACTCTAATAAATGCTAAAATATTAAGGGGTTTGACAACATTCATTTTTAACAAAGTAGATATTGTAAGCCACTTACTGTAATACCTCAAATTTTGGGACTAGAGGCTACAGAATAAGCCTAAATAAAGTATACTACTAAACCTATTTAAGTCAGAGTTTGAGGAATGAATAAGAAATAGAATGACTATTAGAAACCGTACCTATAATACAGTATGCATTTCAGTGCAATTTAGTCAAAAGAAAATACCCAATTTCTTTTGGATGTGTTTGAATGACATAAAACATTAAGGGCAAAAGAGATAATTGCTAATTGATTAATGTCAAAATTGGAAGACAAAATGATGGGCCAAGATTTACTCTTCAAAAGTAAGAAGTAATTATTAGAAAGAAAAGAAAATTTTGTTCCTCTTTTTTGTCACAAAAAAGGGCCAAAGAAAGGCAAATAAAGAAGGAAGAAGAATTTGTCAAAAAGTCAAAGTTTCAACTTGGAAAATTATTGACCAATGACAAGACAATTTGAGGAAATTAGTTAACAATTTTCCCCTATTTGGGCAGCTTATTTTTGTCCAAAGCAAGGAGGAAAGAGGAAAAAAAATTCAACATAGTTACCATGGTAAATTACCACATATGGTGAATAAACTTGGCTTATGCAAAAAAGAGAAATTATGGCCACATGATTAATTCTTTTTCCTTATTTCTTTCGGCCATTTTTTGCCAAGCAAAATAGAGCAAGGGAAGGCAAAAAAATCAGAACATTTGGACTCTCCTTCATCACTTGAAAATTTGGCCAAAACCTAGAAGGAAAGAGAAAAGAAGAATACAAGTAAAGGTAAGCTCTTCTTGCTTGATTTTCATGACCTTAACCACTTCTTGGGCTCAAATTATCTTCTATGGATTTTTGTTTTTTAAAGAGAATGAGTTTTGAGATATCTTGCAAGATCAAAATGTAAAGAATCAAGAAAAGAGCTTAAGAAGGAGCTAGAGGTAAGCAAGAGCATCATTTTGATGTATATTTTGCTTTGGTTGATTAAGTTTTCGTAGGTTTTTTCAGCTTCCCTAATTTAGGTCATTTAAGGTTTCTTAGGGTTCATAAAGATTTCCTCATTTACATCTAATTATATATTGTTTTGGAAGCAAATAAGCTAAGTTTGGTGGGTATTTTGTGAATTGTTGAATTGTAGTGTAAAACCCTAAGTTTCGGTCAATATAGGTGTAAACACCCTTCCATATACTTACCTTATCGGCTCCTAGTTCCATTATATCAGAGTAAGCGAGCGAATATATCGATAAACTAAAAGCCATTTATCATACTTTACACTAGAGTGGTCCTCTGCTTATACAACATTCATATATACACATACATCTATATACACACACATATATGAAATACAAGAGGTAGTGCCCCATACTACGACCACCTCTTCACTTCACGTCTCTATATCTCCTCCATGCATCTTCATGCATCTTCACCTATCACTATGGTTGTTGGGAGGAGTGAGATTCAAGAGAATCTCAGTAGTGAACAGCGCAACTATACATGGCAAATATATATGAATGCATGACATGCTTGCCTACCCTATTTCATGCCAACATAATGACATATTGCGTGCTCGATGTTATGACATACTAATGGCCATCGCACAAATACAACAGAGCTTCAATCAATTAAATATGCTCAACACAAATAGGCATAGCAGTCACACAATCAATGCATATAACATACATATCACACCCATGCAGGAAAGGTAAGTACACTACCTGTCGAACTTCACGTCCGTCCTCGATCCTTCATTTTTGCTCCGGTACGGGCACGTCCATCCATGGAGTCCTAGAATTCCCAAATATAGCACACATGAGTCACTACTCATCCTTATAACATTCTAGACTCGTATTAGTTGATAATTTAACCCAATTATGCTAAATTACCAAAATGCCCCCGGAAGCCCGGCCCGACTGTACTTTTACAGAAATTACAACATGGGCCAATCCTACACAATTTCACATGTAGAATCCATTTATGACTTCATATCAGTCAAATTCAGGCCCGAATGACAAAAATACCCTTGATAGCCCTTACTTAGAGCCGTTAAGGGGTAATTTGGACATTTTACACTCCAGGCCTTTTCTCATTTCCCCTTCAACACGAATCCTACACAATTTGCTCTTCTGAGCTCAATGGAATCATTAAATCAAAGAAATTCCAACCATATCTTTATGCCACACCCAACGCAGCCCAATAAAGGATTCTTAGAAGAGTTGTGTCGGTTCTTTCATTTCTTTTTCTTAATATCCTCCGTTTTACTCCTTATTACATGATTAGTCGTTTAGACATCAATTTGACATCATTTTGGCTCCCAAAACATGGATAGAATAAGGGATAAACAGTACACTACTTCCAAAATACTCATCCAAATGATAAACAGAAATGGTAGAAAAGTAGCACACGCTTACCTCTACACGCTTATGAATCTGATTCAGAATTCTGGCAATGCTCCGGTCGATGAGATGGCACCAACGGCCTCCAAATAAGAATCCAAAACCATACAATCACAGCTTAGGATGAGTAGAACAACATTTGTAATAGACATTTCAAGAGAAAACGTCGTTTCGGACGAGTTCCGGCGATTCCAAGTTTCTCTCTTCTCTCTCTCTCCTCTCGTTCGTCCGTCATGTTCTCATTCTTTCGTTTCTCATTCTCGTCTATTCCATTTCTCTTCCTTTTTAATTTGATCACAGTAAAGGAAGGAAATAAATGATGAAGGATGATGATTAATTAAAATCATCCGGTGGCCTTTACTCAATTAATCCACCTATTTCATTTCTTGCATAGCAAGTTTCCTTTCTCTTTTCCTTCATCATTCCATTAATATTAATGAGAAATAAGAGAGTATAATTCACTCTCAAATTATCCTATTATACCACCGTAAGTGGTCCACCAAAGCCTTAAAGCTTTTCCTCTTATTAACTTTACTTGATAATAATTACCAATATGGCTTCATTAATTACCAAGTAATCATTTTCCTCCTTTTAATTCCCATCCAACTCAAATCATCGGGAATATTAGGGGAAAATCCTCATTCCTCAACTTATGACAAAATTACCATTTTACCCTTGCCTTTTATTTCCTTTTTAATATCCAACAATATTAAGGAACTTTGGGATATAAACCATGTCCTCACTTGGACATTCGCTAAACCGGGGTCTAGCAGTCCACTTAATCTAGGCTTAATCTCAAGCCTTTAATCCTAAAATTTGGGGTATTACAATAGGGTAGGTAAAAGGAGAATGATTTTGTTATTTTTGAGGTCTCCAATGGATTCCTTGGGCAAAATTGTGTAAGAATAGGTAGTTGGCATGATTTTAGAAAGAATGACTTTGAATTTCAAGAGTTAGAATAATGCTCCCATTTATGGTTTCCTACGTGACAGTTTGAATATGTTGTATTTTTGGCTAATATAGTGTTGTCCAACGACCATGATATTTTTTAGAATAAAATTAAGCTTTTCAAGCTTTAATTTGATTGGTCATTTATTCCAATTGGATTACTACACTCAGAATTATGATTTTTTGAATTTAGACATTGAATCTTGAATCAATTCTATGATTGTGAGGATTAATTGAGATTTTTAGAATTTTGGGCATATCATTGGAAGCAAAGCATATATTTCTGCAAAGTAGACTTAATTAGTAACACATAGAATTTTGAACCAACCCAATTGCAGTTCTATAGAATTAATTATGATTTTTCAAAATTTAGTCAAAATGCTGGCAACTTTTAACTACCATTCGAATTTAAGAATGAAAAGGCCAAATATAATTAGTGTGAACTCCAAAGGAGAAAATAAGCTCATGAGGCTAATATAGCCCCATTGGACATTCATTTGTCATGGCACTAATATTGTGGTATTTATTTAGGGCCATGAGAAGCCAATAAAGAAGAAGAATAGAGGAATTTCCAAAAAACTACAATGGTTGGAAGAAAAAGGGACAAGGAGAATAACATTAGTCCACAAGGTAGTAAACTTACTTAACTTGCATGTATTTGATATGTATGATGTGTATTGATTTGTGATATTGCTTTGCTTGATTATGTGAAGCATGTTTGATTGAATGAAGCTCTATTTTTGTTTATACTGTAGCCATAGGTATGTTGCACGAAACATTGAGCATATAGAAATATCATTATGTGAACATGAGCCTATGTAAGGCAATCATATCATGTACTAGCATTCGTCTTGCATTCATTGTTAGTATTGTTTGCTACTGAGATTCCCTCGAATCTCACCCTCCCCACCAACCGTATAAGTATGTGAATAGGAAAGAGGAGAATGCTTGATGATGAACCAGAAGGAAGAATGTAGAAGAATAGAAGAATGTAATGTTTTAAATTACACAAGTGTATTAATTTACTATTTGTAAATTATTTACACTACCCGAATATATGTATGAATACGTGCAGTAAAAATTAAATGGTAATTGGGATCGCTAAAAGCACTTATTTATTAAGTCACTGAAATCAAGTATAAGAACCAGAATTAGAAAAACTCTTATACTTGATAAGAATAATAGCTCAACAGCTGGAAATGAGTAATAATCCCCTAAGAAAATATAAGTAAATGCTTCCGTATATGTAATAAAGGGGCAGAACTATAAGGTATTACATTTTTGGTATCAATGAAAAGATTCTGGCATTTGGCTAGTATGCTCTGCTGCTATGAATAGGTATACTGATACATTGTTAGTAATCCCATGATTAAAATGTAGTATGGGTGAGAGATAAACTAAGAGAAATAGACTTTTCCAGACCACTAATTGGCAGGCTGATATATAAGAAGGGGTAGAGTTGTCTATAGATAAATAAAATGGAGCAGTGATGATGTATACCCAGTAGAAAATGGTATGAGCTTCAGAAAATTTGATGCCAAGCTAGCCTGTGTCTAATGGAACTCTATGGTTAAGCATGCTCAAGAAAGAGTAATCCCGGGATGGATGACCCCTTGGGAAGTACACTAGAAATTTAAAACCTCTTGATTAAAGGCTTCAATTCCTTGAGATAAGAAATATGGTGATCCTTAGGGATGCCATAAGAATGTTAGAAGAATACGGTAAAGATTGAGAATAGGATTGAATCCAATCTAAACTGAAATAGGGTGTAGGTTGAAATATGATTAAGGTTGCACTATCTTGTGAACCTTGTAAGTAATGCTTAACTGTCATCAATGCTTTGGGAATATTTGAAGACATTGCCTAAATGTTTTAAGAATAGAATAGAAGGAATGAATCATAATGATCTTAGCATGCTTGTTGGGTATGGCTAAGGTTCCAGAATTAGGTGGATGAACCTAAAAGTTAGATAGGCATCCAGAGGGTTGCTACCAACTGAACCGTGACCTAAGAATTAAACAATAGTTGAATTGAATCTTTAGGCATTTGAATTGACCTGAATGAATTGAGGTACTAGAATATGGTACAGATGGGAATGAGGTTTCTGAAGGTTACTAGCTGCTAATATAGTATAGGGAAAGAACTTAATCATATAATATTCCCTGAGAAAGAATGAATGAGAATTTGTTCCCCGATGGAACAGAGTAATAGAAATAATGATAATAGCAATGAATTATGGTCTCATAATCAAGACAGAGAATAGAATATGCTAGTGACTAATGGATTCCTTGAAAGACATGGGTAGATTACCCCGGTAAGAGTAGAATTATGCCTGGAGCTGGACTAATATTGGAAGTCCATACAGAATAACCAAAGAGGAGATAGCAAAATAAGAAAAGGGTTTATGTGACTCAGTGAATTGCCATGGTATGCTTCAGTACTGTTTGTCAAGAGAAAGACAGAAAAGAGATGCAGGTACAATAGGCTCGACAGAAAAAGTCAAGTGGACTCTTTCTCTCGTATCTTAAGTAATGGTTATGCACATATGTATATACCATCAACTGTATTCATATTATGAATGTACGGTGGGCAATCAGATCTTTTGGACCAAAGTGTTCTTAGGCAATCATACCTTAAAAGCGTTTAGAATTAGAAGGGCAGAAGCCCACGGTCGTAAGACCAAGAATTGCCGAGTAGCGTCCCGAAGAGGTTGCAAAGCCTAAGAATTATGGGCAGTGTCCTGGAATGGCTATAATGCTAGAATAGAACGGCCAAAAGGATGGAATAATAGCTGTAAGGCCAGAATAGAAGGGACTCTGTGTTATGAGAATTTCCCAACAAACTGCATGTCCTGTGAATGAATATGAATGCTTGAGAATGGATGGTTTGTTTTGCATGCTTCGTGAACATTATAGAAGGGTATGAATGGCTTGAGTAGCAAGAGTGGATCTTGGAATGTATATAGAATGAATGACCTTCTAGAAAAATTGTTTAGTTCCTAAGTATCTAAGAAAAATTGAATTTTGAACTGACCAATACACCTGCTAGTTTCGTGAATTATATGAATTGAATTATGAACAAATTTTTTCAAGAATTGAATTTTTGAAAAGAGTTATTGAACATAATTTTTTAACACAATTTTGACCGATTTGTAGTGGTCATTTTTGAACTATGTTGTCTCAAAAGGAGGAATCCTTAGAGAAACCTATAATAGTGGAAGCAGTACAGAACTGGAGGAGGCCACAAAATATTGTAAAAATACTAAGTTTGCTAGGTCTTGCCAGTTGAATTTAGAATTTTTCTTGAATGGCTTTGCCACTCACTTGAAAGAAAGAATTACTGAAATAATTTCTTAAGTGGGATGATGTCTACGAGAGGATTTCATAAAGTTGTAGGAGACGTTGTAACTTGCACTGATATTGAATAATCTCGATCCTAGAATACGACTCGTGTGTGGTTTTCCAAGAATGAATAAGGCAACTTGTGTGGTCGGTAGAAAATTTGACTTATAAGGTTTACAGTGAAGTGATCAATATGGTCTGCAACAGAATGAGAAAGAAAGAAAGGATTGGGAAACATCCTGGTGAAGTAGGACAAAATGGTGACGTGTGCCTCTTAACAGTCAAAACCTCACGATACGAATTACCCCACTCATTAATTTTACTTGGCAACAATTATGTTTTTTTAAATGTAACAACACTATTTTGTATAGTGAGATTGTGAAAACATAATGCGACTACAAGAATTTTAAAATGAGACATCATAGATTAATGTAAAAGCAGTGACACAACTATCATCACTGATGCTTTGAACTAAAAAGTGGTGCAGTTAATGGTAATGGTGAATATAGGAATAGAAATTGATAGAAGGGTTTAGTATTTGAGGTATTGAGAATTTGGAGTTTCTCTAGAATTTGAGGTGATCTCAAGAATTTGAAATGTCAATAGACCTCTAGAATTTAAGGTGTTAATAGAATGTAGAAAGGAAAAAAATGAAACCCTCGATATAATGGTCCTGTTGAAGTATTATTAAGAATTGGACCGGTAGCAAATTTTGAGGATGAAAATTATTGAATGAGGGGAGAATTGTAATACCTCGAATTTTGGGACAGGAGGCTAGATAATAAGCCTAAATAAAGTAGATTACTAAGCTTATTTTAGTAAGAGTCCCAAGGATGAATAAGAAATAGAATGACTATTAGAAACCGCACCCAGAATAAAGTATGAATTTCGGTGCGAATTAGTCAAAAGAAAATACCTAATTCCATTTGGATGTGTTTGAATGACATAAAATCTAACCCGAATCCAAAGGAAAAAGGAAGTAGTATCTAGAAGAATTAAGAAAGAGAATTGAAAGAATTAATGGCATAAGAATTAATATTGTCAAAATCAAGGGAAAAAGAGACAATTGCCCCTTGATGTTAAGGTCAAAATTGGAAGGCAAAATGAAGGGCTAAGATTTACTCTTCAAAATTAAGAAGTAGTTATTAGAAAGAAAAGTAAAATTTTCTCTCCTTTTTTGTCACATAAAACGTCCAAATAAGGGCAAATAAAGAAGGAAGAAGAATTTGTCAAAAAGTTAAAGTTTCAACTTGAAAAATTATTGATCAATGACAAGATAAATTAAAGCAATTAGTTAAAAATCTTTCCTCCATTTGGACAGCTTATTTTCATCCAAAGCAAGGAGGAAGGAGGAAAACAAATGTCAACATATTTATCATGGTAAATTACCACACATGGTAAATAAACTTGGCTTGTTCAAGAAGGAGAAATTATGGCTACATGATTAATTCCTTTTCCTTATTTATTTAGGCCATTTTCAGCCAAGAAAAACAGGGTGAGGGATAACAAAAAATCAAAACATTTGGACTCTCCTTCATCACTTGAAAATTCGGCTAAAACATATAAGTGAAGAGAAAAGAAGAACACAAAGTAAATATAAGCTCTTCTTGCTTGATTTTCACCACTTAACCACTTATTTGGCTTAAATGATCTTCATAAATGTTATTCCCCTATTCCAGAGATTCATTTCTATGATTTTTTTTTAACAGAAGGAGTTTTGATCCATCTTGCAAAAGAAAAAGTTGGAGAATCAAGAAAAGAGCTCAAGAAGGAGCTAGAGGTGAGTAAGAGCATGATTTTGATGTATATGTTGCTTTGGTTGATTGAGTTTTTGTGGGTTTTTTTGGATGCCCTAATTTTGATCTTTTATGGTTTGTTAGGGTTCATGAAGCTTTCCTCATATACATGTAATTATATGTTGTTTTGGAAGCAAATGAGTCAAGTTTAATTTGGTGGGTATTTTGTGAATTGTTGTGTAAAACCCTAAATTTTGGTCAGAAAAGGGTAGGTAGAAGGAGAATGATTTTTCTATTTTTGAGGTCTCCAATGGATTCCTTAGGAAAAATTATGTAGGAATAGGTAGTTTGTATGATTTTAGAAAAAATGAATTTGAATTTCAAAAGTTGGAATAATGTTGCTAGTTAGGGTTTCATGCGTGATAGTTTGAATGTGTTGTGTTCTTAGATAATATAATGTTGTCCAATGGCTATAATATTTTTCATAATAAAATTATACTTGTTAACCTTTAGGTTGGTGGCTTATTTATGCCATTTAGATTAGTACATTAAGAATTATGAATTTTTGAAGTTAACATTGAATCTGGAATCAATTTTATGGTAGTGAGGATTAATTGAGAATTCTACAATTCTAGGTGTGTTATTGGAAGTAGAGAATATTTTTCCTATAAATAAGACTTAATTATTGACACATATAATTTTGAACCACCCCAATTGGAGTTCTATAGAATTGGTTATGATTTTTCAAAGTTTGGTCAAAATGTTGGCAGCTTTTAGCTACTATGCGAATTTAAGAAAGAAAGGGCCAAATGTAATTAATGTGAACTCCAAGGGTGAAAGTAAGCTCATGAGGCTAATGTAGCCCTATTAGCCTTTTCTTTTTTATGGCAATAATAATGTGGTATTTATTTAAGGCTATGAGAAGCTAATAAAGAAGAAGAATGGAAGAATTTCCAATAAGCTACAATGGTTGGAAGAAAATGGGACAAGAAGAAGGACATTAGTCCACAAGGTTATGAACTTACTTAACTTACAAGTATTTAATGTGTATGATGTGTATTGATATGTGGTATTGTTTTGCTTGATTATGTGAAGCATATATGAATAAACGTAGATCTGTTTCTATTTATACTGTGGTTGTTTATGTTTATACTATGGCCATAAATATGTTGCACGAAATATTGAGCATGCATAAATGTCATTATGTGAAAACAAGCCTATGTAAGGCAAGCATATCATACACTAGAATTCATCTTGTATGCACTGTTAGTATTGTTTGCTACTGAGATTCCCCCGAATCTCACCCCTCCCCCACCAACCATATATGTAATATACCAAATTCTGTAATCGATGGAATTTGTAAATATTTAACCAGTGTAATAAAATGATTGCCATTGTTTATAGAAATATATAGGGCTACTTTCAGGATTCTTAGATACGCATGGTGTTATCTATGAAAATTAAAAAGTTAGGGTTATGAATTCTGAGGATAAGTAGTCAGACGAAAACTCGTTAGTGGCTAAAGTACATATGGCGCCATTTTTTAGAGTTAGGGGAGCTGGATGTTGCGTGGCGGGCCTTATTATACGTGTCATAGTCTCGAGTTAAACCCGAGTAGAGTTTCGTGTAAGCACCAATAAAGTAACTTTATTAAAGTAACTTTATTAAAGTAACTTTAATAAAGTAAGCAATCATGACCTAGCTTTTATTTCAGCTTCACAAGAGGATGACAAGTGTCCCCTAATCATTATAAAGGACAAAAACACTTTTATGTTGGATGAGTAAGGAGGTGACAAGTATCCCCATGACACTCACCTTTATGCCTTTTATGTTGGCATCTCTGAATCACGCCATGTCAAACCTATCAACATTTCGACATTTATCAGAGTATTAACGCGCATTTCAATAGGAATACAGAAATAGTACAATATACTGATATAAATTCCTGATTACATTACAGAAAATCCCCACAGGGTTTGTACATAATACAATTCTCAAATACATAGGAGACTAACAGATAACCTACAGGAAATTTCTTGAGTCTGCAACAGACCTTCTGTCACTGGTATTCTACTATTTTGCCCTTAAAGCCGTTTCCATTAGTTGAATAAATTTTTGAATTTATGAAAAAGGTGAGATTCATACGAATCTTAGTAGTAATACACAATCAATCATATAATATATAGAAAGTAAACATGTAATGTTTACCATGATGCAGCAATCAAAATGTTAAGTACATGTCAGTCAATGTTCAGGAATCAAATGATGATTTTGTCCGGGTCAAAATGATCTTCCGTTCCTGATCTACACAATCATATCTCGTACATAGGAATTCAACACAGAATTCACCTATGTAATGTGATCACATAACAACGTGGAGCAGGCCTAGACTTGTCCGTACATATCACATCTTGGAGCAAGCCTATACCTGACTGTACACATCAAGCCTTTATCAGCTAGGTCCATCTGGACACATAGTACCCCAAAGGTTCCATGGGGTAGTCAAACTCATTATCCACACCCAGAGAGTATCCACACCACAAGTAATACATTGAACAAATTATAGTAAACATTGCATATTTATAACCACATAGAATATAAAAGATAGAGTTACTACTTGGACTCTATTCCAAAGCTTAGCTATAATCATTCCTTAATTTTTTGTTCGGCTTGGGTAATTGTCAAATTCTAAAATTCCCTAACTAATTGAAAATGAGTTATTACTCATTTATACTTTATTCTTGAATTTACAAGTTGGTTATCTTAGCTCAAAATCATGTATTTACCAAAATGCCCCTAAGGAACCCGGTCTAATTCCCTTTTTATCCGATACATTTGTACTTTTTCAAAAATTATGGCCTAGGCTATTCCAACATAATTTTTCATGTAGAATCTATTTTTGACTTTAAATTAGGAAAATTTCAGCTTAAAATACAGTTTTGCCCTTGACAGCCCTAACTTAGGGTTTTAGGGGCAAAAATTGTCATTTCACAATTTGAGGCTTTTCACACTTCGTGCCCTTCATAAACCCTACATAATTTTCCCCTCTAAAAACCCTGAAACCATTAGAATCATGAAATTCTAGCTCTATCCCAGATTTCTCACTCTAGCTGAAAGTTTCAAAGAATTAGGGAAAATCACATTTTCATTATTCTAGATCTTAAAGCATCTTCTTTCTATATGTATTCACTTGTTTAACTATCCCATCTCAAGTTAAATCATAATCAACAGAAATTTGGATAGAATTTTCCCTTAGAAAGTAGGCACCCCAAATTTACAAAATCATAAAAAACAACAAATAAACAAGCTAGAGAACTACCACAACTCAGTTTTCATCAAGAATTCCAAAGTTCCAGCAACGTACCTTGCTTTTCCTTCCTTTTCTTCACTTGGTCAAAACTCTTCTTTTTTCTCCTTAGATTTTTTGCTTGTTCAATGGCTAATCCAAGAGAATAGGGAGGTTAAGGAGAGGTTTCTGGAACTATAACATAAGATTGGGCAAAGATTTTCACATACTTACCTTGTTTCTGCACCCAAGTCCCCTCCTTCTCTTCCTCTTCTTCCTTTTTCCTTTAGCTTTCCTCTTCCTCTTCCCTTTTTTGCTTTGGTCGACTTGGCCTTAAGTAGACAACAGAAGAGAACTTTGGAGTTTTCTAGTGTTGCACATATGTCCCTTGATTATTGGCTCTTAATTCCACTTATGTCACATGTTATAATAAAAATGGATATTTTATTATACAATATTTTTATGAGTTCCATCTATCCAGACCCTCTTTAATTATTCATAAAATCACCAAATTATATTTATTGGGTTAAAATAACCATTTTGCCCTTACAATTTTTCTCATTTTCGCAAAACCTGAGAAAATTGGTAGAATTGTCACCAAACTTTGAAAATTCATATCTAATTATATAGATATCCAATTGGGGTGGTTCTAAAGGCTATGTGACCCTTATTGACTAGTTTTATGAAACAAAATATAAAATTTATCCAACTAGAAGATCACCATTCTCAAAATTATTATTTTTGAATGCTGCCACTGAAATTTACTAGTTTTACTGGGTTGACTTCAAAAATACATATCCCATTGTGTACAACTCCAAAAATTCCACATGACCTATAAAATTGAATCTTGTTATGTCTAATTTCATTTTAGAAAGTTTCAAAATTTTTGGATATCATTTACTATTTTAAAAATATTACACAACATGACTGCCTCATAAGAAAGCATTATGCAACATCCTTATCTTATGTACCAAATAACTATATTGTGTGTGACCTTTAATTGCATTGTTGTGTCTCTTGATATGATTTTTAATTTACCATTTTATTCCTTTAATACCACTAAGGTATAAATAAATTTTGGTATCTTAATTTTGGGATACCACCTATCACTTAAGTTCGGGGAATCCACCAGTGTCTGGCCCGGTCACGTACTTAACCTGCTAAACACCAAACTTAGGAGTCTGGGGAAATTGTCAGGTCTCTCCCTTCCCCTAACAAAAGTGGCACCACCTAAGAGAGAGAAAAAGGAAAGACCAAATTGATTAATGACACATGGCATCTTGAACAATTATCTTATGGCACTTGGCACCTATAAGATCATCACATGGCAAGATCAAATCACCACCTTTCCTTCTTCTTTAAGGGGCCAATTTGGGAAAATGAAGAAAGATAAGAGAAAATTCATAAAAACAAGAGAAAATAGAAAGAAGAGAGAAGGAGGAGGAATAGTAATATTTCCTAAGTACCCAAGCCGATTTTGACTCTGAATCGTCATTGTCGTCTTGTAAGTCCTTCAGGAAACTGCTTTTACTCACTGTGAGCTTCAATTATATGATCTCAAATTTCTCATCAAAGGTGTTTTGTATCATTTAGTTAGCTGGGTACCATCAGAATACCGAACCAGTTGTAGAAACACAAAAAGTTAAACCTCGGCATCCTTTTAAACCGATTACTTTGTGATTTCGTTGAGTTTTTGTTGACTATTGAACCCCTCTAACATTTAATCCAGAATGTGTTTTTGAATAAAAATGATTTTTTTAATCATATATAAGGTGATATATGAAGATTAATGATGTTATTAGACTTGTTGGTAGTCAAAAACACACTTGATTTTTCTTGTTTTGGGGACAAATTCCGGTTAGAGGCAAAAACTAGTAGAGGGAGTGTGATTTTGGTATTTTTGAGTTCACCATTGGATTCTACATGATAAACGGTGTAGGAATAACTCTTAGTTATAATCTTGAATGATTTGGAATGAAAAATCAAAAGATTGAAACTTTGTTAAAAGGTGCTACCAGTATTGCGTTTTGACTGGTAGATTTTCTGTGGCAAGAATTTTACTATTCAAAATTCATTTTTTGATGGTAATAATTTAAAATTTTAAACTAGACATAATGAGATTTAAAATGATATATAATATAAAGGATTTGGAGTATTAAACTAGGAGTTATGAGTGTTTGAAGTTAGACCATCAAAGCTAAAGAGATTTTATAGTATTATGGAAAAAACTTGAAACTGGGAATGATGCATGGATAGGTGGTAGTAGGAAATATTTTTCCCTGAAAGTAGACTTAATAAGTAACATATATAATTTGAAACCACTTTAGATATTCCTAGTTCAAGATATAAATTTTCAAAGATTATTGAAAAATTCTGCCAGATTTAGGTAATTGTGCGAAAATAAAATGTAAGGATACTTTTATAATAAATTGGAACTCTAAGGGTCAAGTTAAGCACTTAGAGTTGGTGTGGGCCCATTAAATACTCATTGGACCAAATATATTAACTATAATGACAACCTACCAAAGTGTCTTGAGTTACTAAAAATTGGGACAAGTAATAACTCGTCGTCCGTGAATTATAAATTATAGGATTTGACATTTGCCGGGATGCCTGAGAGATAGGGAATAATAACTTAAATTGGAAGGATTGACAGGTAATACCCTATCCTTTATATCATGTGCTGCTCTGTATGTATTCTCTGTCATTTATGCATGTGTAGGACAGTTATTCGATAGGTGATAAGACTCGTAAGTACAAGTGGCACCGGGAGTTACCCAAGGTCGTCTAGATCTAGGAAGGCTTGAGGCAGAAAGCCCATGACTGCACCTTGTACGGGGTAAATGCCCTGGGCAGCCAAACTATGATCATCAAGTGCCGTGATTCTGTGATAAGGGACCAGTTAGGCCCTTTGTTTGCTGCATAATTTGTAAGTGCTCTATGATGCTTTGTTTTATATATTAACATTCTGCATATCATATTTATGATTGGTGTACTACTAAGATTCTTTACAATCTCACCCTTTTTCAACAAATGATTACACAACAAAGGCGTCCAGCTCCAAGGTCAAGAAGGTAATACAAAGGGACGAAGAGAAGGCGGGGTAATTATGGATTGTGGTTATCATTTTATTTTGGATAACTGTAAATTATGTATATAATTAAGTAGAATTAGTAGTAGTAGTACCAGTAACCGCGACATTGACCGTAGTAGTTGTAATTCGTATGCTAAACTATTAGTAAAGCGCTAGTATCCAAAAACGATAATTAAACTAGAATCGGGTAACCAGGTATCAAAATCCCATAGGTTAATCACCACTATGCTGGCTACTGTCAGAGAACACTCCGCACTTTTATTAAATGATTTGGAAACCGATGAGAGTAATGAATTTGCAAACTGGTATGAGACCGTACATAATTATTTTTAAAAGTTTTCAAAAAACCAACTTAATCACAGGATCAAACCATGTATTGAAGTTGGGACTTTAATAAATTATTTCCTAAAAATGTCTCAAGTTTTTAAACATTACATGCCTAGAACTCATCAGAACGTTTTATAAGAGACGGTTTTACAATATAGGTATGTGAACAGGAAAGAGGAGAATGCTTGATAATGAACCGAATGGAAGAATGTAGAAGAATTAAAGAAGATAGTGTATTAAATTACACAAATGTATTAATTTACTATTTGTAAACTATTTGCACTAGCCAAATATAAGTATGAATATGTGCAGTAAAAATTGAATAGTAACTGGGATCGCTAAAAGCAATGATTCATCGAATCACTGAAATTAAGAATAAGAACCAAAATTAGAACAACTTTGATACTTGGTAAGAATAATAGCTCAACAACCAAAAATGAGTAATAATCCCCTAAGAGAGTATAAGTAAACGCTTCTGTGTACGTAATAATGGGGTAGAAATGCAAGTTATTACACTTACAGTATCTGTTTCGTCCAAAAAGGAACCTTTAAGTGGAATACTGACAGCATCTGTTTTCCAAAAACGAACACTGTAAGTTCTTTTTTTTTAATTTTTGCATTATATTTTTCAATCCCTAGCAAATAAATCCTATATAAAAACATCTAGCACTTATTCATAAGCTAAATGTCCTTACAAATCCAAAAACATCCAATACTAGCTAAACAAAAGCATCAACTACTTCTACTTTCTACGACAATAAACACGAAGTGTCCAAAACTTATCTAAATGACTACTATCTAAAATAAACCTTTTATCAAAATGAATTTTACTCATTAAAGAAGATGTCCAGCAATGATCTTGGATCAAATTAATATCTTTATTTGAGTATGTGTTCTTATTACCAACAATCTGTAAATTGAAAAATAAGCTAAGATAAATCAATGAAGTGAATAAAATAATTAGTAATTATTACAACACCAAATTTACTATACATATAAAGAATTACATGGTATTCACACTCAATTCTCCCTTCTTATTTAGGACACTATAAACCTAAAACAAATGGTTAAAATGAATAAAGGATGATCTAAATCGACTATCAATGAAATAACTTGAATTAAAACTACTTATTGTTGGATAAAACCACTTCACTCTTTATTTTTACCTTTACATTTTTCACCCTTTGCTCAGTATGTCTTAAATGCACTATCATTAAACAGAAAATCACAAGACATTAGAACATATTTATTTAAGTCAAGAACCAGTTATTTACAAACAAATTAACTTACATGTTGAAGATGGTTTCTATCTCTTTGTCTGACTTGTGAATAAAGGAATCAAGCTAATAGACGATGTTGATGATGGGCCAAACAATACACAGACTGAATGATAACATTAATAACATATATAGATTAGAATGGAGTTAGATAAAACGATAATTCTTAACAAATTGAATATGTTTTAAATAGAAAAAATTAAGTTAGTTACCCTTCAACAATTTGTACTAGATAACAAGGCAATTTAGTCTCCCATTGTGTAGCCTACATAGCTCATCCTAATTAAGTTCCAACTTATTATACTTCTTTGCCAAATTCGCAGGACATAAGAATCCATATAAACTATTTCTTTCCCCTTTTGACGCATGGGTTGTGGAAGAAGCTGTAATAGAATTAAAATGATAAATGAATTAGTGAATACATATAAAACCTAAAAACATTGCATTAATTGAAGTTAAAAATAAAAAATAACTTACAGGATTGTAAGTTTAACCCATCCTATATCGACAATATTTCCCCTTAAAAGTGAGTCATCCCAAATTTTAACTTCTCAATTCAGCTAAATTCAAAAGAAAAAAATTACCAAATCATTTCAAGACAAATATTAACAATTTAATCAAATAGTTTCATCAATACAAAAGATAAAAAGTATCAGCAAAGCTGTCTAATTCATAAACTAAAAATCATAGACTTAGAAGCATCCACACTTATACAAGTTGACAAAGTTGCTAGTTACATCAACTTTAAATTTGGATGCTTAAAAATTCTTTTGTCAACCCTAACATCAACAATAACAACAATTTTCAATTCTATGGTTAAAACAATCACTTCAAGCAACAAAAATACTTCCAAGAACCATAATCAATTTCTTTCATCACCAAGAATCCATTATCAAAACCCAAGAATGTTCATTTATGGGATTTCAAGTGATTATGAACATTTCTAATTGCAAATTTTGCAACTCTAAACCCAAGTATCAACATAAATAAATCAAGTACAAAATAAAAATAATGAAAGAGAGGCACCTGAGATTATTACTTCAGGAGTTGGAGAAAAAGGAGGAGATAGGGGGTCACGTGAAAGAGTTAGGAGGAGATAGCGGGGCTTTCTGCGAGCTAGGGAGGAGTCGAAGGGGATCATGTGAATGAGCTAGGGAGGAGATGGACGGGGTCATCATCGCCGTGAGAGAGGGAAGAGATAGATGGCATCGCGTGAGTGGGGGAGGAGACATGGGGTTCGCATGAGCGATAGGAGCGACTAGCTACCTTCGTGAGCAGTAAGGAGGCAATTATGATTGATGAAACAGAAGGGTTCTTTTAAAACCCTTTGGCATTCATTTTATGAAAACAGACAACAAAAGCTTAGCTTTTGTCATCTTTTTTCATACATCAGACAACAAAAGGCTAGTTTTTTTCGTCCCTTTCTGTAAATAGATGACAAAAGCTCAGCTTTTGTTTAGCTTTTTTCGTCTGTTTATTTAAAACAGATGCCCAACCTTACTATAACATCCGTTTACCTTAAAACGAATGACAAAAGTAACGCATAAAATTACAAAAATGCCACTACTTTTTTTTAACTTTTATTTTTTGAAAAATGGACATTTTGGTGAAGTAAAATCTCTATCTTCTAACAGTGCAACAAGAGAGACTATCTGATAAAGAAGTTTAGGGTTTGCGGAGGTGGAGCTCCTTCGGGTTTAAATAGGTGAATGTAATTAGAGATTTATGAAAATGTACTTTAAATTAGTTGGGAAAGGCAAATTGTTTGAAAGTGTTACATGACAGTTGTTTCTAAAGAAACGTAATTTTTCTCATTCATACTTTACGGTCAATTGTTATGACCATTATGTTTTTGTTTTTGCTAATATAAGGTTGGAAAACGAATTATTTGAAAGTGTTATATGATAGTTGTTTTCGTAAGAACTATCATATTTGTTACTAAATAAATGACGGTTATTTTTGTGTTTTCACGAATTTCACTTCTCAATATATGATGGTGCTCATATTTAACCATTAAGTTTTAGCGTTATATATTATTGTGCGACTTCCATCTTGACATATGTTATGTTTATTCACTATAACTATTATTTATTAAGCATTATGTATACATGTGAATCTGTAATAGTGTATAAGAGACATCAGTCCATTTGAGAGAGACTAGTTCTTATGCCTACTAAAAATTTTTGGACCAAGAAAGCCAATTCTAGAAGACTTTTTGGGGCCAGATACTACAAGACTAGAATTGACTATAATTATTTCCGCATATGCCCCATTGTCATTCTCGATCTAACAAGAATGGAATCACGCTTTGTAGGATTTGAACCTACGACATCGGGTTTTGGAGACCCGCGTTCTACCAAACTGAACTAAGAGCGCTTTATTTTCATAAATCATAAAAAAATTTTATGTGACCCCAATTCATCTTGCATGCATATACTATCATAATCTATATATATAGAACTCTCATCATATATATATTGTATAGAATATCCATCTATCATAATCTAATGGAAACTTAGGGAAGTGCTTTTTAAAAATATGTATAAAAAGAATATATTTCATTTAGCCTCTTCATGCCCACTATAACTAGTTATTTCGGTTTTCTACTAGCAATTTTAACTATAACCTCATCTCTCTTTATCGGTCTGAGCAAGATATGACTTATTTGATTTGAGATTATGAAATTAATTGAATGAACAATTCATAAAAATGAATCTTTCTGGGATATTCAATATATTCTATAGTTCCTTACCGTGTCAATTTCCAATTCTTGGTCATTGGGATTCATGGGCAATACAGATTAATATTTAAAGATATATATTACCTCCCCCTTTCTTCTTTCAAAAAAATAAAAATGATTGAAGTTTTTCTATTTGGAATCGTGTTAGGTCTAATTCCTATTACTTTGGCTGGATTTTTCATAACCGCATATTTACAATACCGACGTGGTGATCAGTTGGACCTTTGATTAACCCTTTGGATTAATTTTTTTTCTAAACGTCTTTTGAGTTATTAGAGTTTACAGAGAAAAATATAAAAACAAAAGCACTCTGCAGGTTGGAACTAACCACTAAAATGCATCTCAATTACCAACAGGTGTTTAGTGGGGATTTTAAAAACCGTATCTAATTAACCATGAAGTAATCTAAATATATTGTCTTTTGGCACCCAAAAAATTAATTTTTTCCTATTCTTAATCTATATACTTCTTTTTTCATAAAGAAATGACCACTAAAATCAACACAAAATTTTGGCGTCATAGAATTAAAAAATATACTACTTATGTTAGGTTTAATTAACAGCAAAATCACCACTAAGGAGATTAGTTCACTTTAGATTAATTTCAGCTTTCCAATGTTCTCATTACTAATTCGTTAGATTTGAGAAATGTGATGAAAGATCGAATTCATAAATTCATAGTCACATTTAATTTGGTCCCAAGTTAATTAAAATTGTGATCGAGGACAAAAATATTTTACTCGCCTTATACCATCAATAACAAAACACCAATATTAATAATAGTATAAGTGCTAAGAGATAAAAATTCAATCACTCTATCAGTATTAAAAAAACCTTCAAATAGTTTAACAAATGTTAACTATTAATTAGTTGATCTACAAGTGGTCCTAATCTCTCCTTCATTCCCTGTAAGCACACCTAAAGAAGCCAATCTCGTCATTGTCTCAGCAAATTTTCTGGAAAATAAATTGGGGTCTTTTGCCATCTTTTCCACAATCAGGGATGTTCTGTTATCAACAATCAATAGTTGGTCTGAAGCAAGTAATGCCTTTTTCCTTTCCACAAGGTTCTTGAAGAAGAGATTATCAAGTATTGTTGGTGTCTCATCAAAGTTCACAGGTGGGTTCTTTCTTGCCTCTTGTGTTCCTGGGGCCTTACATTTTTGTCTGAGTTCATGGATGACGTCTTGGGTTAAAGATTGATCTGGCTTTCCGCTTTTATAGTAGTTGTATAATCTATTACTAAAAAAAGCACAATGAGCAGAACCAACTGAATGTGCACCAAGAAGAACCACAAGGTCTTCTACATTAAACCCTTTCGTTTTGAATAGTCGTAGCATTCGGTCCATTGACCAAGCCGGCGAAGGTAGGTTATGTTCTGCGTTCGAAGCAAGAGAAACCAATCCATCCCTACGACCACCAAACTTAGGCTGACGAGGCAAACCGCCTAATACCATAGATTCTGCAGCAGCAAATGCTAAAGTATCAGCGCATGACACAATTCCTGGACATTCTTGCTCTAACTTCTCTTTAATGTTATCAATAAGATCGGCTCCTTTGAGGAGTTCACCATTGGACCTTGATGATTTCTCCACATTATCCCCAGTAGGCACTTGGTCTAATAAAATTGAGGCATCACATCCCTGTTTGCAAATTTTGAACTCATTGATTTTAATTACAAATCCATCACAAAATAATATAATTTGAAATACAAATATAGAGGAAGAAATTAATTGCTTACGCCAACAAAGCAATCATGGAATTGAAGACGAATGAAAGCGGCTATTGCACCTGGATTGGTCTTTACAATCTGGGCAACTTGATTAGCAACAATTTGTTCAGCATTTGGGCAACTTAGGCTATAGAAACCTTCTTGAAGTTTTAGCCTATCCTTTGGTGGATCAACTTGTGGTGGTGGTGGTGGCTGAATGAAAGGTTGTTCTTCATTACCGTAAGATTCTTGTGGTGGTGGTGGTGATTGAAAAAAGCTTTCTTCATTACCATCAAATGCTTGAAATGGAAATGGAAATCGAATTGGAAAAGCGCTTAGCGGAACAATGATTATATTTAAAACAAAAAGGGTTCTAATGACATCGAATGTTATTGCCATTGTTCATTATTAAACTGAACATACTTCCATGGAAATTCAAGTCAATTGAATTTGTTGTGAATTAACTATACGTCAAGGAACCTCTATATAATGGCGTAATTTCAAGTTACTTTCAAAAATAGTATGTTGGTAGTTAAAATGATGATCCGGAAACATTTTAATATTTCCCCTAATAGCTTTATTAAAAATAGATAGGTAGCAATAAACTAATACAAGAGAGAATATGTAACAATCAACACATAATGTAAGACTTGCCAGCTGGGCATGATCTATTGTTTTTAGTTTCATTCCAAGCTATTTTTTATTTAAATTAATTAATATTATCACTCTATGATATATATAATGATTAAATAGTTCTTTAATTACAAATATGTTGCAATATTTCGCTTTTATCAAAGAACAACATAAGTGAATTTATATTTCGAGACATGTATTATCTAAGATGTGAGATTAGCTACCTATACGAAGAAAATAAAGTATATAACCAATCAATGCTAGAACTTTTTTATATAAGGATAGTTACGTTCTTGTTTCATATTATAATGGGTATATAAAACAAAGAGAGGGAAAACACATAAAAAAACTTACGTTAAAAATTGTACCTAGTCACGTTTCCAAATTTTGAGTCGGGTTTGTTGAAAAGTTAAACTTTGCAATGATATATAACATATTGTTCATATTTTGCAATATCCTTTGTTGAACTTTGGGTCCAATTCCACCCTTAATAGGCCAGACTATTTGATTAGAAATTAAATAACCTTATCAAATAATAAATAAATTAACATTAATTACTATTGAAGCCCACAAATAGTGAAGTCCATTAGTATTCGGCCCACTAATAATTTTGACAAATTGTAAATATTTGTAGATGAATTCTAGATTCTTCCTACCATATTAGTAGCATAATTATATTGTATAGGATCAACTATCTATGTAATGTATTGCCACTGTTCAATATTCAATATTCAATATTCAATATTTAGAATAATAACATGAATTTCCTTCTATTCCTTTTTTTCCTCTTTTGTCTTACTTTAAACACTATTTCACCTAATATGGTATCAGAGCTCGACTAGCCTAAAAAGTTTGGCCGATTCACCATCTCTTCCACCACCATTTCACCTAACACCTCATCATCTACTCTTAATGCTCCTTCTTCTACTCTTTTCCATTACATTACCAGCAAGCTCACTGAAGATAATTATCTAATTTGGAGAGCTCAAGTCTATACTTACTTATATGGTCAGGAATTGTTCAAATATTCCGATGGGTCTGTTGTTCAACCTCCTCAGAAATTACCTAATGGCCTCCCAAATAAAGACTATCTAAGGTGGTTTAAACAAGATCAATTGGTTCTTTCCATTCTTCTTGCTTCATTATCTGAAGGTCTCATTTCCCAATATATGCCTCACTGTCATGCTCGAGACATGTGGATAGCACTTGAAACTTCTTGTGCTCAAAAGACTCAAGCCAAAATTGTATATCTTCATTAACAACTCACTACTCTAAAAAAGGGTGGTGAATATATTTATCAGTACTATTAAAGGGCCACGGTTTTGGCTAACGTACTGGCTGCTGCCAGAAAACTGATACTGGATGATGAATTTGTTACCTATTTACTTGTTGGCCTCAGGAGTGATTATGATGTTATTGTTATGATTTTAAATCAACCCAACGCCATTTTTAATCTATCGAAGCTATATTAAGTCATTTACTCAGTTTTGAGGAGCGCCAAAATCAACAAAATTCTATTCCAATCTATAATAATTTCTTAGCCAATGCTGTTTCAATAACAATAACTTCGACTAGTAATTTTTTCAAAGGCAGAGGAGGTCGATATTCAAGTTTTGGGCACAATAATAGTCACTCTATACGTGGTTTTAGATGTAGTTATTTCAGAGGTGCTTCACGAGGCAGAGGACCTGGCTGTATGAACAGAGGAGGCCGACATTTCCAATCTCACAATTACTCTCAAGATGATTCTGAAGATCCTACCTGTCAGCTATGTTTTCAGCATGGACACACGGCTCTGACATGTCTCCAAAGGACTAATCATGCTTTACAAGTGTCACCACGACCTTCTATTGCTACACATTGTACATTGATTACTCCTTCATGAGTAATACCTTGTGGTATCCTGACATTAGAGCAACTCACCATATGACCAACAACTTTTCTAATCTAAATCTTGAATCTGATCCATACAGTAGTCGTGAAGCTATTTTGGTTAGCAATGAAGCACCAATAAAGATTGAAAAACAAGGCTTAGGCAACCTATCTACTTATAATGGCAATTATCTCCTCTCTACTATTTTACATGTTCCTGAAATCACCTAAAAAAATTATCTATTTAACAATTCTATCAAGATAACAATTTTTTTTTTGCATTTTGCATTTTGCATTTTGCTCTATTTTTTTTTGTCAAGGACTAGGGCACAAAGAAGCCTCTTATTCAAGGTCCCAATCTTAAATGATTATACTCCATGACTACTCCTCAAGCTCACTCTTCTGTTGGTTCTCAATCATACAATGGCATCAACGTTTAGGTCACCCTGCCTTTTAAGTTGTCCACTAGGTTCTTCAATGGCATCAACTTCCAGTATTCACAAAGTCACCCTCTCATCATTCATGCTTGTCATTCCAAACAAAAGTCATTGTCATTTTTCCAAGTTTCCTCTTCAATTAGTCTTTATAATGTATAGGGTCCTTCCCCTTTACTGTCTATAAATGGTTTTAGGTATTATGTGTGTAATATCCTGAATTTTGGGATTAGAGACTAGAGAATAAGCCTAAATATAGTAGATTTCCAAATTTAATTTTGTAAGAATCTCAAACTGCACCCAGAATAAAGTATGAATTTTGTTGCGAATTAGTCGAAAGAAAGCACCTGACTCCTCTAGGATGTGTCAGAATGATATAAAATTAAACCTAACTTGGATCCAAAAGAAAAGGGAAATGGTGTCTAGAAAAAAGGTAATAAAGATAAAGAAAAGAACTAATGTCACAAGAAATAATATTGCCATAATCAAGGGTAAAAGAGACAATTGCCACTTGATCTTGAGGTTAAAATTAGAAGACAAAATTAAAGGCCAAGATTTTCTCTTAAAAAATAAGAAGTAATTATGAGAATGAAAAGAAAATATCATCACCTTCTTAAGGCCATAAAAACCCTTCTCATTTAAGGGCAAATTATGGAGGAAAAGTTTGCTCAAATAGTCAAAGTGTCATACATTTTCCAACTTGGGAAAAAAATTGACTAATGGTAAGACAAGGAAGCAAATTGGTCAACATTTCTTTCTCCTTTTTGAGCATTAAAATTTGGTCAAGTAAGAAGAGAAAAGATAGAGAAAATTAACTCAACTTAACCCAAGCTTACTTAGTCAATTTACCATAAGCTTCTACCAAGGACATTAATTTTGGGCCACACATTTTTCTCTATTTCGTTTGGCCAATTCTCAGCCAAGTAATTAAGGGATAAGGGAAGAGAAATTTCAAAACTCATCCCAGTCTCTCTCACTTGTCCAAAGTTGGCCAAAGAGCTTAAGGAAAGAGAAAAAGAAGAACAAGTTTAAGAATTTCAAGGGGAGGTGTTTTGAGTCATATAGCAAGAGCCAAAGTTCAAGAACCAAAGAAAGAGTCTAGGAAAGTAAAAGAGATAAGCAAGAGCTCCATTTTTTATCTATGTATTGTGTTGATTGGTTGAGTTTTGTGGAATCCTCCTTGCTACCCTAATTTTGATTGTGTTAGGGTTTTAGGGTTTCATGTTGATTTTGTAATATCCCAAATTTTGGGATAAGAGGCTTGAGATTAAGACTGGATTAAGTGAACTACTAAACCCCAATTTAGTAAATGTCCTTGTAAGACATAGTGGTATTCCCTAAAAATTCCTTTATACCTTGGGTATTAAATGGAATATTATGGTGAGTTAAAGAGTTTGGGCAATGACAAAACAATGCAATTAGAAGGCACCTACAAAATAGTGTTGCTACCGGTGAATTTACCGATGTGGTAGTTGTGCTTGTGTGACATCTTTTGAGTGAAAAATGATGTCCAAAAATTATGAAAATTTTCATAATGAAAGTAGACTTATCAAGCTTTAATTTTATAGGTCATATAAGTTATTTGAAGCTGTACACAATGAGTTATGTATTTTTGAAGTTAGTCCTTTGAAACTGGGAATTTTCAGTGACAGCTTCCAAAAATGAGAATTCTGGGAATGATGGGCTTCCAATTGGCCAAAATTTATATTTTATTTAAAACTAGACTGAATAAAAGTCACATAGCCTTTATAAACACCCCAATTGGATATCTACAAAATTAGATATGAATTTTTAAAGTTTGATAGAAATTCTGCCCAGCTTTGCATTAAGTGCGAAAATCACAAAATGTATGGGCAAAGTAGTCTTTTGGCTAATGAAAATTAAAGCCAATATTTTTACCTTTATTTCATGGTATTGGATTATCAAAAGTGGGGTGCAAGAATGGGTATTAATTTAATTAGCCTATATTTAAAGAAGATGAATTCATTATGACCAAGTAAGCTAACACATGTTGATTTCCCATTAAATAACATTAAACCAAAAAGTAAATGGAAATATTTGATGAAGCCAATATTTCCTCCCTTAATTCTCATTCATTTTGGTGGAAAAGGGGGAAAAAAAGGGAAAATGAAGATATTTGCAATATTACAAAAAAATACAATATTTTTGGACCAATGGAATGCTACCACATGCAAAGCCACTTTAGCTAATTCATAAAGTCATTGGTTTCTTCATCTCCCTCCTCTCATTTTCATGCAACATCTGAACCAAGAGAGAGAAGGAAACTTTAGCCATTTTCAAGAGCTCCCAAGCACACCAAGAGCTAAGGTTTCCTAAAATCTAAGCAAGTTGAATCAAGAGTGTACAGAGAGAGTCCAAAAAACGTCCAGGAGAGAGAAGGACTACGAATCTAGAGGAACTAGAAATTTCCCGAGCTCAAAGAAACAGTTGGATATTGTTCAAGGGAAACAACCAATACAGGCTTATAATTCAAAGGGCAAGAGGGTAAGCATGGACAGTTAGAGGATGATGCTGCAGATTGTGTTTTCTATGTTGGTTGTCTATTTCTAGTATTTTGAATATTTTGATATGTATAAGGTGTTTAACTTTATAACTCTGATGGTAACACAGTGGAATAACTAGTGAATGAACATAACATAATATTGGGTTAACACTTCTGAACGATAAAGGAACCATAACTAAAATATGAAATGTGAGACTTAAGTAGAGAATTGATCACATACTTTGATATGATGAAACTAAGAGCTGATGAGACTTAGTGACGTAGTGAAATTTGTGGAAATAATTTAAAATTTTTTCTACCCTCTGAAAAAAATCCTCTCAACCCTAGGTTCAACTCCTGAGTTGAGATTAGGGATTTGTGAAAGATTTCAAAAGTTGGGTAGTCCGGGTTTGAATCTTGATCTCACAACTGATTTCACTACTCATTTGTATTCATATGAGGCTATTGAAAATAAGGTATTAGAGATTTGATCATAGAAATGGTAATATATGATGATTCTAGCAAGTATTGTGGCAAACTTTGCAAGAAGTCACTTTATGAAATTTTAGGGTTTTGTTTGGTCAAAATAGGGCAGGGAGAAGGAGAATTATTTTGTTAATTTTGAGGTCTCCAATGGATTCCTTAGGCAAAATTATGTAGAAATAGGTTGTTGGCAAAATTTTAGAAAGATTGGAATGTAAATAAAAAAATTGGAATTGAACACGGTGCCGCTAGAATGTGATTTCAAGGAGGCAGCGTATTTGTGGCATGTTTTTGGATAACCAACTATGATACAATGGCAATGAAAATTTCTAGAATCATAATATTCATATTAAGCTTTAATTTGATATGTAATATGTGTTATTTGGGTCAGCACATTGAATTTGTGAAGTTTAGACATTGAATCTAGAATAAATTATGAAATAGTAAGGTTTATTAAGGTTTCTGGAATTTTATTCCAATAATAAGGGCTTAGAGGGTTTCAAAAAGGAGATTGAACCACCCCATTTGTAATCCCCTAGAATTAGTTATGATTTTACAAAGTTAGGACACAAACCTGGCAGATTAGGGTAACTTACGGATTTGTGGCAATTGAAGTAAATTAGGCCAAGTATGGGTCCAAAGATAAGAGAAATGTCCCAAAGGCTAATGTAGCCATATTAGGCATTCATTTGTCATGGCTCTAATAATGTGGTTATGTACTTAAGGCCATGAGATGTCAAGAAAGAAGAAGAATGGAAGTATTTCCAAGAAGCTACAATGGTTGGAAGAAGAGGGAACAAGGAAAAGACATGAAGGTAAAGGTAGTGGCTCTTTCTCTTATATCATATATAATGCTTTGTATGTATGTCCTTATCATCGAGGGTTACGAATGTTATGAATGCTATGGATGTTATGAATGATGTTATGCGATGATTGTTTTACATGCTCTGAGAATTTATATATCATATAAGTGAAGCATTACTACTGAGATTTCCCTGAATTTCACCTCCTCACTAACCATATAGGTCCATGAGCAGAAAAAGAGAAGAATGCTTGAAGATGAACAAAAAGGAAAGAAGATGAGGACTTGAAGAAGAAAATGTATTAATTTATTGTATATAAATTATTTGCACGACAAGAATAATTGTAAGAATAGGGGTATTTGAATTAAACCGCATTAGGATCACTAAGAGTAAGAACTAACTCTAAGACTTGGTAAGAATAATGACTAAATTTTAATAAGTCATAAATGAATAATTAACCCCTAAGTGAATTAGTAATAATGAAGGCTTCCGATACGTAATAAAAGGGGTATTTAAGATGGGTCTTACAACATGTCCTTTGTCAATGATTTCTCTTGTTTCATTTGGTTTTATCCTCTTAAGTCTAAGAGTGAGGTTTGGTCTATCTTTTTCCAATTCAAAGCTCTTGCAGAAAATTTCTTCAATTCCAAAATAATAGCATTTCAATCTGATTAGGGGTGCTAAATTTAGGTCTCTTAAAAAAGATTTACTTAATCTTGGTATTAATCACATAATTACTTGTCCTCACACTCATACTCAAAATAGTGTTGTTGAATGTAGACATAGAACTATTGTTGTGAGATGACTTGCATTAATTCACTAAGCCTTTATTCCACATAATTATTGGAGTTTTACATTCTCTACAACCACTTATTTACTCAATTAAGCATGATGGCCCAACTTAAGACCTTATGTGTAATATCTCATTTTTCACCAATACACTTATGTGTGTATTTGACGTATATTTAATGGAATAAAATGGTGAAAAATGATGTGAATGCATTTATGTGAATTTATGGAAAATATTTCAATCGCCGGTTACACATAAATTGGCCAAATAAGGGTATAAGAGACCGGTAAAGGCCCAATATGGTAACCAAAATTCACAAAATTTAATTATATGGTTAATGGCCTCATTTAAATGTCAAAATGGGGTTTATCCAAAGAAATGGGGAAAAAATGATTTATTTCGGCAAATCATTAAATGCAGGGGCAAAACGGTAATTTTGCCGAAAAGTGAAAAAATAATTATTTTTCCTCCAATTCCTAATGATTTGAGCTAAATAGGAATTAAAAAGAGCAAAATGACTAATTGATCATTAATAGACTAATTTTGGTAAATTATGGTAAAAAATGGTCAAAAGGTCAATGACTTGGTCAAAAAGTTACATGTTGGCACAATGTGATAATTGGAGATTCAGATTTCCCTTCCATTTCTCTTGGGATTTTCGACTGTCAATAGTGAAGAAAGAGAGAGTTGGAATTAATTAATGGAATTTAACATTTTTGGTCCAATTAGAAGGTAACATGTGTCAAGTTTAAGGAACTCAAGCATTTTATGATCATATAATCATCTTATCAGCTCATTTCTCTATTTCACGAACGAGAACTGAAACAGAAAGAGCTGAGAACAAAATTGAATGGGAAGAACGACGAAGAGCAAGGGTTCACCATATTTAAAGGTAAGGTGCTTGAACCTTGTGATTAAAGGTTCCTAATTCCTTTATGGTCTCTTTTCTTCATCTTACCTACCAATCAATCTCATGATGTGCAGCTGAATCAAACGTGGGAAGGAGAGAGCGAAATTGACCTAGAGAGAGAAAGTTCAAAAAATCAAGAGGTAACTTCTAAAACTTGTTCCTCTTGCTTGATTATGGTTCATTTGGTACAAGATAATTCAAGAAAGCCAAAGAGACCTTAATATGTAAGTGTCTCCAAATCAAGTCCAATGAATGTCTAACTAGTTAACATATTGGTTATAAGTAGAAAGGAGGTGATTGGGCCAAAGAAAACAAGAATCCGACACAACTTTTTTGGGAATTTATTTTCCATTCCCTGTGTTAGAGTGATGAATGAATGAGAATTTTACCAATTTGATGCTTCCATTGGATTCAGGAGGCCGAATTGTGTAGGGTTTATGTTGACCCCGAAGTGAGAAAAGGCCCGGAGAGCAAAATGACAAAATTGTCGTTTCTAAGCCTTATTTGAGGTCTGTCATGGGTATTTTCATTATTGGGATTGATTTTGGCCAATTTGAGGTCAGAAATGGATTCTACACATGAAATTGTGTAGGAATGGCCTAAATCACGATTGAGAAAAATACTGATAACGAGGACATAAGGGGTATTTTGGTAATTTGGTACCAATAGGCTAAATTTACCAATGTAATGAGTTTGGAAAGGTGTATGGATGAGTAATAACCCTTTTGGTGGTATTTGACAATTTCAGGACTTGACAACCCATTTGGCCTCAGGATTGCCCGAGCTTGAATCAAGGGGAAAAAGTTGTATAAAGTAGCAACCAGGTAGTAACCGTCTTCATATAACATAGCATGCATATGTGTGATGTGTTATCATCAAACGTCTAACATGTTTAGATTATGCGGAGTAATCACCCGGGGCCTATCTTTACGTGGGTTGATACTCAGGCGATAATATTCAATTGCACGAGCGGTGCCCGGGGCCTATCTTTGCACAGGTACCCCTCGGGGCCAAGTTCTTATCTAGCGCTAGCATGGTTTGTGAATTGCATGAAAATGGCACTAAATGATGTTACGATGATTTGATTGATGATTGTATGATAAGAATGCTATATATGTGTTATCTTATATGTTATATGTGTTACTACTGAGATTCCCATGAATCTCATTCTTTTCCCAAACAAATCTCTAGTACAGGGAGGAAGCTCGCGGGGCAAAGAAAAGCTAAATGATGATTAATCGAGGCTGAGTAGCGGAAGAAATTAGTTTAGGTTGTCTGGTCTTTTGTTATATATTTTAAGACTCATATGAGCATTTTTGGTCTGTATATGAAGTAGTTGAAGTGTATGATATAAGTGTTGTAAAATGAATTGTGTATGTATGTGTAAGTATGTGAATATGTATATCCAACAGAGGCATTGTATAAATTTCTAGCATTTTGTGCTACTCTGATGTTTATAGTTGGTGAGTATTAGCTATTTAGTACTCTACCATAGTGTTGGAAAGTAAGCTATCACATTATGCCCCTTACAAACTAGCTCCTTATTCTTACTTAAGTTTTTAGGAATGCATCTAACCATCATGGACACTTGTGTTTGCATTAAGACTTTGGGCGCATTTATTCATCTCGTGATGTCATATTTGATAAGCTCATATTCCCTTTCTCACATTTTCCTTCAATCCAAAGCCTACTAACCCAACCTTTATTACTCTACCTAACCCTCTCAGTCTATTATGACAACTCCATCTACAAGCCCAATTCATACCCATGTTCTTTACCCTAACTCTAGCACATCACCTTCATTCTCTAAACCAACAACCTCTCCTACTCCATTCTTGCAGTCACACACTATCTCTACCTCTGCTTCTTTTGACCCAATCATCCTTGCACCTCTACCACCCTCCTTTCCCTCTCATCCTATATGACTACACACTAAAAATCAAATATCTTCAACCCAAATCTCTCTCACCTGACTTTCTCACCTTACCACCACCTTATGCATATAGTGGATTCAGACCCATACCACCCATTCCTACTACTATTACCTAAGCTATGAAGGATCCAAGTTGGCATCAAGCTCTTGAAATTGAATTTTGGGCTTTTCTACCTACCAACACTTGGGACCTTATTCCCTATTCTCCTCACATGAATGTGGTTGGATGTAAATGGATTCTTTAGACCAAATACAATGCTAATAGATCTATTGAAAAATTAAAGGCTCGTCTGGTAGCCAAAGGCTTCCATTAACAACCAGGGATCGATTTTTTAGATACCTTTTTTTGGTGGTAAAACCCACCACAGTTTGACTTATACTCTACATTGCTGTATCTCATGGTTAACACATTAATCAACTGGAAAACCCACCACATTTTGACTTATACTCTACATTGATGTATCTCGTGGTTAGCATATTAATCAACTGGATGTACAAAATGCCTTTCTCCATTGTTTCTTAGATGAGGATATTTATATGCAACAACCTCCAAATTTTGTCCATCCTAAATGACCTCCATATGTCTGCAAAATTAGATGGGCTATTTATAGTCTAAAGCAAGCTCCTAGTGCCAGATTTGCTAGACTCAGTACACAGCTCCATAACCTTGGTTTCATTGCCTCTAAATCAAACTCATCTCTCTTCATCTTCCACAATTCCAGGTTCACAATTTATGTCTTAATTTATGTTGATGACATAATTGTTACTATTTCCTCTAGGGATGCAATTATTGAGCTTATTGATGCCTTAAGCCAAGCCTTTTTAGTCAAGAATCTTAGTAAACTTCATTATTTTTTAGGTGTTGAAGTTTTACCTTCCTCATCTGGTCTTCTACTATCACAGAGGAAATAAATACATGATATTTTAGATAAATCTCATATGTCTAGTGCATGACCTATCTCTACTCTTATGGCCTCTAATTCTTACTTGACAGTACACTTTGGTAGTAATTTTCTTGTTCCCTATCTCTACTGTAGCATTGTTAGGAGTCTTTAATATCTTAGTTCTATAAGACTCTATATCATCTTTACTATTAATCGAGTCTGTCAATATATGCATTAGCCCAAGAAACCACATTATATTGCCATAAAATGCATATTGTGTTACCTTCAAAGAACCTCTCATTTTGTACTACATATCAAGCTCTCTCCTTTATTAACCTTGTTTGCTTTCTTTGATTCTGATTGGGGAGGTAATCTGGATGATGCAATATATATAGGAGGATTTTCCATTTATTTTAGACCAAATTTGGTTACATGGAGTTCTAATAAACAACCTATAATAGCTAAATCAAGTATTGAGGAAGAGTATAAGGCTATTTCTACTACAAGTGAGGTCATTTGGCTACAAAACTCTTATATGAACTTTATATTTTCCTACCTGATACTCCTTTTCTATAATATGACAATCTTGGAGCCACATATCTAGTTGCAATCCCAGTTTTTCACTCATGAGCCAATCATATTGCTCACCATTACCACTTTGTTTGAGAACGAGCTGCTGCTAGTTTACTCAATATTCTCCATGTATTGTCTAAGGATCTTGCTAGTATTCTTACTAAATTAATTTCCTTCTATTCCTTTCTATCCTCTTTTTTCTTGCTCTGAATATCATTTAACCTAATAATTACATATTTGTTCATTGAGAAATAAGTAATTATATTAGGAAATTAATCAAGAATTAATTTCATGATTATTACTTACATGGCAAGTAGAAATGAATATAACTTCCTAATTATTGGTTTCCCTAAACCTCTATAAATAGGATGTGCCTCTCTTAGTTGAACCTCACCCCTGCCATTGAGCTATATGGCAATCTCTCTTCTCTTATACCATCTTTTTTGTTCCGGTGATCTGTTGTGTGAATCATGTTTAGGTTTTAGTAATCTAATAATTGTGTGAGCATTATTATGTTCAAGTTAAGGAGTATTGAAGCTTTAACTCGGATCCAAACGTGGATTCACCTTGGTACACAAGTCTCATCTCTCTCCTTATTTTTTCCTTCATTGGCATCAGAGTCGGATAATCTTGAGGCTGTGATTATTCTTTGTGAATAAGCATGTTATATATTTTTGATTATATCCCTATATATTTCTGTTGTGCTTATCATATCATATGTAAATATATGATATTAAATTATTAATATATGCATGTTTTTTCTTTTCTCCTCCTCTCTTATTTGCATGCATATAAATAGATATATGTTATTCCCTATATTGAGAGCAAGATTTAATATCCGAGATGTATATGTGCTTACCAAATTTTTTCACGATGCATGCAAAAGTTTTTTGTTTGGTTTTATTCATACATGAATCTATATGCATGTATATGAATTTTGTTAAGCATATGTTTTTTGTTATTTAGATCTATGTAGAATTTCAGCTTCCCTCTAAGTCTAAAAATGATATACATTAAATATTTTTTTAATTCATGGATGGTCGAGCTGCTCTCTGAATTGCATGTTTTTTATGTTCAAATGCATAAATCCAAGAGCATATGTCCTTCATATTATGTGATACTGAAGGTTGATCAGATTCATTTGTCTCTACTCAATGTAAGAATGTGTAATTCTAATTTGTACAGGCTAATATCTGTAAATATTTTGCTCCTTTTCTTTTTAATCAATATCATTCTGCTTCTCTAACTTCTTTGAC
The DNA here is from genome assembly GCA_037074505.1 of Albizia julibrissin. NCBI lineage: Eukaryota > Viridiplantae > Streptophyta > Magnoliopsida > Fabales > Fabaceae > Albizia > Albizia julibrissin. Next base: position 44,693,285 of record CM073484.1, on the reverse strand, counting down.
TAATTAAAGTTAAGTTTTTGGAACCTCTATGGAATTAAAAAAATAAAAGACTTTAACCATAAAAAACTAGAAGAGCCCCTAAAACATTGAGAAAAATAATCTAAATAACGTTATAGAATGCCGTCAACGTTGGTGAAAAATTGGGTTTTTTAAATTGAGTATTTTTGCCCAAGCTAAGGCAATGGGTGTGTAGAGCTTAAAGAGACAATTCCAACAACACTTAGAATGCATCAAATAGCATTTAGAAGAAGGAGAAATGAAGGTGAGAAATTAGTAGGTCGCATTGTCACCGTTACTAATTAATTGATATTTGCTCCTTATAAATGATGTTTTTGGATCAAATAAAAGCCACGTATATGTAGTTCATTTAGCGAAGATTCTAATGACACCTAGAATGTGGAAAATGGAGGCAAAACAAGAAAGATATGAACTTTCAAATTTTACAAGTTGCGATGTGTAATAACCCAAACTTTACTCAAGGACTAAATGTACTAAATAGACATTATAAATAATGTTAGAATTACTTTGGGAAATTTTACAAGGAACGTAGTTGCAATTAACTAAAGGAAAATACCTAATACCATTATCTAAAGATAAAAATGATGTAAAGTCTAACTTGGACTCAGAAAGAAAGGGGAATGGTGCCTAGAGAGGGATAATAAAGAGAAATAAAAGAACAAATGGAAATTTAATTAATATTATCATAATCAAGGGCAAAAGGGAAATTTATCATTTGAAATTGAGGTTATAATTGTAAACCAAAAATGAAGGGACAAGGTGTGATCTCAAAAGAGTAATCATGAAGGTTGGAAAAAAACAAATTAAATCCCTTCCCTCACCTAGTTAAATTTTGGTTTGGACTAAGGAAAAATGGGAGAGAATATGCAATTAAAGTCATTTCCAAGTCCATTGACTAAGTCCAAAAGAAAGAAAGAAAAAGAGAAGAAGGAAAAGTCAAAGAGTCTTACACTTTTTCCAATTTGTAAAATTGACTAAAATGCAAGACTTTAAGAGAGAAATTGGTTAACATAATTGTCTCTTTTTCGAAGGAGAATTTCGGTCAAGAAATGAGGAAAGAAAGAAGAGCAAGTTTTGATTAAACCAAGCCAACCTTAATTAATTAACCACCCTACTTTTTCAAGAAGGCATGACAAGATGACATATCATCTATTTCTCCCAACATTCTCTTAAATTTTGGCCAAACAAATTGAGGAGGTGAGGATTGAATATTAAAACATCACACTTCCTCAATTGCACTTTAAAAAATCAGCCAACACAATAAAACAAGAGGAAAAGAAGAGGAAAAAGAAAAAGGAAAGAGAAAGAAGAAATTGGAAGAACAAAGAAGAAGGTAAGGTGTTCTAGCTCAATTTTTACCTTGCTAATCACCTCTTTAGCACAAATTTCCTTCATAAACATTGTTCCTCTCTCTAAGAGCTACAATCCTATGATTTTTTTTCTCAAGGGGAGGTGTTTTGAGCTACCAATCAAGTACTAAAGTTGGAGAAATAAAGAATAAGCTTTAGAGAGTGAAAGAGGTGAGCTTAAGCTTTAATTTGAACCAAATATTATTTTGATTGGTTGAGTTTTGTGAATTTTCTTTGCTACCAGGTTTCATGTTGCTTTGACCATGTATGTGATGTTTAAAGAGAATATGAGACTAGTTTGATGGAAAAATTGCAAACTTATTGATTGTTGGTTTTGGAAGGAATTTTTGGTCAGAATAGGGCATGAAGGTGGAGTGTGATTTTGGTGAATTTGAGGTCACTAATGGATTCTATGTGAAAAAATGGTGTGGGAATAGCCTATGGTGATAATCTTGTATGAAATAGAATGAAATACTTAAAATTAGAATTAAGCATAATGCTGCCGCATTAGGGTTTATGGGAGACAAATGGCTTGTGGAGTGTTTTTAGGTGACCAAAGGTAATTCAATAGAAATGATATTTTCTAGAATAAAATTATACATGTCAAGATTTAATTTGATATATAATTTGTTCCATTCGGATTAGTATATTAGGAGATATAATTTATTGAAATTAAGCATTAAAACTGCAATGAATAGTGTGAAATGATTTAGGTTTTTGGAACTGTGTGCGTGTAATTGGCTTAAGGAGATATTTATCCTTCTATATAGACTTAATTAGGGACATATATAACTTTAAACCACTACAAATGGATATTCCTATACAAAGTTATGAATTCTCAAACTTAGTTGAAAATTTTGGCAAAATAGGCTACGTATACGAAAATAAGGTATCTAGGGTAAATGGTAATAAGTTGGAATTCCAAGGATTAAGTTAAGTACTTGGAGCTAGTGCAAGCACATTAACTACACATTAGGCTTAATTCATTGACTTTAAAGATAACCAATTGAAGTGTTTTGAGTTATTAAAGAATTGAGACAAGTAATAACTTGCCCATCCGTGAATTAACTTATAAGGTTTGATATTTTCCTAGGATGCCCCAAAGACTAGGAGCAAGAACCAAGCTTGCAAAGCCTACTAGGTAGTACCTTATCCCTTATATCTTATGTGATGTTTTGTATGTATTTCATATCATCTGCTTATGTGCGGGATAGTTAGTCCCTAAGCGGTAAGACCCGTAAGTACAAGTTGCATAGGGAGTTTACCCTGAGCTGTAGTATAGGGGATTACCCTAGACTGTATGACTTAGGCTAGTTAGGCTTAAGGCAGAAGGCCTTTGAGTGCACCTTGTATGGGGCAGAGGCCTTGGGCTGCCAGATTATGATCACTAAGCGTTGTGGTTCTGTGATAAGGGACCGGTTAGGTCCTTTGTTTGCTATATATTTTAAGTGTTATTGTTTGATGATTTTCTTTACATGCTTAGTGTTCTACATATCATATGAGTAATTTACGTTACTACTAAGATTCTTTTGAATCTCACCCTTTCCAATAAATAATCTATAGCAAAGGCAAGCAGCTCTGGGGGCAAGAAGGTAATCACAGATGGGTGAATGGCACAACAAATATCTAAAGTCCCGTTAGTTATCTATTATTTTGAGAATTTTATAATTTGTAAATTTAATTAAAGTAAGGCTAGCTATAGCAGTAGCAGTAGACACGATAGGTGTAACATGTACTGCAGTATATCAACACGGACGCTAGTACCTTAATGTGATAAGTGAATTAGATTCGAGTTTATGAAGCCCATAAGTTAACCATCATTATAGGGGCTTTTGCCAGAGAATGCTCTATTTTTTAAATAAAAGGATTAATAATTGATGAGTGATAATGAATTTGCAAGTCATTTTGAGACCATACTTAAAGCATTTTAAAAAGTTTTTAAAAAGCCTACACAAGTGTAGGTTCAAACCTTGTATTAAAGTCGGGACATTAACAATATACAAGGAATATTGTCTTAGATTTGTAATCATTACATGTTTATAACTCATCTAAACGTTTAAGAAAATATGGTGTTACACGATGACCTACAGGAGCTCTAACCAGATCAAGTTAACCTGGCTGAAGTTTGAAGACAATGAAGTGGCAGTCAATAAGCCATGTCATCAGTAAACCAAAACACATAAGGTTGTTAAAGGGTAACACATAAACTTTCTATGCCACGTCAACAAGTCTAAGTCATTGGTCAACGTAAGGCCCCACATAATTTTTTGACCAACCATGCAAATTGAGACATGTCATGACATATCCCTAGTCACATCAATTGAAGTGTCAGAGGTCAGTGGTCAAACATTGACCTTTGACTGCTGACCTATTTTTTTAAAAATGAAAAAAAATGACAAGTGTAGTGTTGTCCCAGTAGGAGCCACCTCCTGCCATATAGACTACATTATTAGAGAGAGGACGACATTTGGAGTTTTAGAAGCCAACGCATGTCATCGGCAAATGGTTGTAAGAAAGAGCATGTAGTACGTGTGCCTCTACCAACAATAGTTGTCGCTATAATTTTCCAACTTTTTAGAGTTATTTGATCTAGACACATTCTAGGGGTGCGTGTGAGTAAGTAGGACTTCCGATTGAGACACAGTTTGTTCCTAAAAATCCATAAATTCAAGAGCTTTAATTTGATATGTAATTTGTATATGTTTGAGGCATGTTTGGATCTAATTTGAGTCAGGAAAGTCTTATTCTACACTTGGAGGTTCCTCTAAAACATTCTAAATGAGTCCACATTGATTCTATTGTTTTTGGAATAAATTGGTTTACTTATTAAGAATATAACATAAGATTAATTTTGAAAGATTCTTAAAAATAGGAAATTTTTCAAATGCGTTTTTGAATATGAGATCCTATTGAACCTTGACTCAAACTCTTGGAGATAAAACTTGAAACTTGCTACAACTTGAACTTATTATATAATAATAAGTCCTCCCAAGCTTCCAACCACATTAAATCAATTAGGATTGAAGTAGTGACTTCTAAGTTAACCATTTTCACAAATGTTGTGACAAAAGACAAGATAGAGGGAGATGTAGGAATCATCTCATCAAGTGGAAGGTATGCCACAAATACATCCAAGTAAGTGGATGTAAACGTGGCTAAGTGGAGCTTGGCATTGTAGCAAGATGCTATATGAGTTCAAATGCTAAAAAAGGCCTATAAGAGGGAGAACCTAGTTAAGAGACATCAATATGAGGCACATTTTTATGTATCTTGAATGTTCTTTTTCATTGAATTTATGGTTATATTTTTTTATTTTTAGAATTGAATTGAGCATATTCTCTTCTTTTCATGAACATTCATGTTGCTTATTTAGATGATATTATGTTATTATCTTGTTATTATAACTACTATGATTGATTAGGATTTTCTATAATGTATTTAGAAATCCAAAGGAGAATGTGTTAAATAAAGACCATGGTTAAAGGATTCTGAGCTAACTAGTATGAGTGGGATAGGAGTTAACATAGTTGTCTCCTGAATATGAAATTAGTAAACTTATTATCTAATTATCCTATGTCTTATTTAAACAAACATATATGATTTATATACCATAATCGTCTTAACCAAATTATGACCAAGTTTAGTTGACTAAGCTTATGAAGACAAGCTCAAAAGAGTATCTATGGAGTTAGAAACAGCCAAATCTCTTGCATTCAGGAAGAATGAGATGTTAGGGATATCTTAACAACTAGACTTCAACATCTAGAGGCTGAAGCATCCTAAAGGAAATAGAAAGCTTATGCTATCAAGCATATAAAGAACAAGATTGCTTAGATTTATTCTAATATGAGTAATATAACTCTATCCACACTGCGTGGATAGCAGTATTAGATGATGTAATTGACAATCTTCTTCCATAAAGTTAAAACTAAGTTAAGTTTTAACATGGTGTATTAAGTCCTAACATGTCATTTGTAATATCATGAAAATTTAGTAACCAATATGCTTAGTATATGTGTGATGAGTTAGATGAAACATACTTATGTCTTTGTACACTTGGCGTCACTTTAATATACATATATAAAGTAGCTCTTGGTTGGAGCTATAGAAAAGCGCCACTTAACTTCATTATCAAACATGTGACTAATTAGTCGGGTGAAATATAGAAACAGAGCAGTAGAGATGTATACCCAGTGGAGAAGGGTATAAGCTTTGGTGTATCTGATTCCAAATTAGCATATGACCCGGTTCCAATTAAACTTTGTAGTTAAGCGTGGTTAAGCAAGAGTAATCCAGGGATGTGTGACCCCCTGGGAAGTTAAGTTGGTAAGGTCATAAAGACTTTAGGAATAGTGATTTCCTTAAGGTTTCTCAATGACTAATAATTATCTTAGTTAGATGAATTGTATTTAAAGGCATATAGGTATGATGAATAGTACTGAACTTAAAGAGGGTAGAAACTGGTACAGAGATACGCAATTGTCTGGGTCTTGCTGGTTAGTTTGGAGATTGATTGAGAATATCTCCCAAATCGTTTTGTTATTGATAGAGCTCATATAAATGAAATAATTGTGTTTAAGTAAAATGGTAACTATGAGAGTAAGCTTTTGAAAGCTGAGGAGAGATTGATATTCACACCAATAATTACTATCCTAGATCTTAGTGTGGCCAGTGTGGTCTGCAGAGATGCTACGTAAGTGGACTATAAATGAAGTGACCGATATGGGTTACAGTGAAATAAGTATGCAGGATTGGGATGTGTCCAATGTAGCAGGGCAGATTGGTGGCAGATGCCTTTCAACAGCTGAAGCCTCACAAGATAAGTTACCAACTCATGATGTAGAGCTGGCAGCGATTGTCTTTAAGGTAAAAGAATGATAATTAGAATATGCCTTTATAATATTAAGGATTAAGGTAGAATTATAAACTCAAAATAATGCTGATGCTACAAGAATATAATCTAAATATTAGAGGATTAGAATAGGAATGATGAATCCTGATTCTAGTATGTGTGTATATTGGGTATAATTGAGGAACATGATTTCTCGGCTTAGCATATGTTAAGGTTCTAAGGTTCTAAGAGTTGAATTGTAACTTAAGAATCAAATGTAATAGTTGAATTGATTCTCTAGGAATTTGAAATAGCCTGAGTGGGTTGAGGTACTAGAATGTGGTACATATATGTATGAGGTTTCTGGAGGTTGCTAGTTGCTAATCTAGAAAAAGGGAAGATCTTGATCATAGAATATTCCCTTAAAAAAATGATTGAGAGTTTGTTCCTTGATGGAATAAAGTGGTAGATAGAATTACGGCAGGCACGAGTTATGATCTTATGACTGAGACGGATAATAGCATATATGTTAGTGGCTAAGGGATTCCCAGAAAGATGTGGGTATATTGCCCCAGTATGGAAAGTTGAATTTGCAAATATGCCTGGAGCTGGACCAATATTGGAAGTCCATACAGAGTGACCCAATATGAGATGGCTAAATGGGTTTCCTTGAAAGAAGGGTTAGTGTGACCCAGTAAAACACCATGGGGTGCTCTAGTACTGATTGTTGACAGAAAGACAGAAGAGAGACTAAGGTAAAACAGGCACAACGAGATAGAAAAAGTTAAGCAACTATTGCTTTCATATCTTATGTAATGGTTCTGTATGTATGTGTTTACCATCTAGTATATTCGTGTTATGAATATACGGTGGGCAATAAGACCTATTAGACCACCGTGTCTTTAAACGTATGACCTAATGGGTAGTAGGCCCTTCGGCAGTAAGACCTATTAGGCTAGTATGTCCTTAGGCCGTAAGACTTAGTAAGCATTCAGAGCAGTGTTGTAAGACATGCTAAGCAATCCAAACTTGAGATTCTGGGCAATGACTCGATGCATGAGATTATGGGAGTGACCTAATGTATGAGATTCTGAGCATTATTCCAAAAAGGTTGTAAAGCTTGAGAATGATAGGACAGTTAGTCCTAAGGCAATAAGCCCGTAAGTACAAGTTGCATAGGGAGTTACCCCAGGGCATCTTGAGCCAGGTAGGCTTAAGGTACAAAGCCTATGAGTGCACATTGTATGGGGAGTTACCCTGAGCTATAAGACTTAATAAATATTGGGTGGCAGAAGGGTAGACCTAAGACCATAAGTCCTAATGCGCCTATAGAATAGAGGTTATTTCCTAGGCTATAAGACCTTGAAGTCTATCTAGATAGTTGATAATGGACAATGTGTCCTGTGATTACTGAATGCCGATTGATTGACTGTTATGAGATGGTTTGTTTTGCATGCTTCATGAATATTACATAGGTATATAAAGGGTTTGAGAAGTAAGAGGTGGAGCCTATAATGAATTTAGTATACCTAATGGACTGTGTGTCCTAAGAAGCGCTCGACCTCAAGTTCCAAGTGTTTAGCCACATTATTAAAATTTTTTATTCTTTGATTATGGGTTAGACTGACTTCCATGTACTCCCAACTAAATGGCAATGATCTTATCACTGCTTGAACTTCTTGTTCATCAGACATGGTATTCCCTGCTTCCTTAAGTTTTCTTATCATATTTGCCATCTCTCTCAGATGTTGTTTCATGGAAGTGTTTGGCCTAAGCTTATACGTATCAAACTTAATAGTTAATCATCTAATCTTAGAGGTGAACGTACCACTAAACCTGTCTTTCAATGCTGCCCATATAGCTTGTGCTGTTTTATTTTTTTCATATTCGCACATAAGGTCATCTTCCATTATGCTTAACAATATAATTCTTACAATTGTATTTTTTTCTTTTTCCAAGCGTCATAGACCTTTTGGTCCCTTCTATGCTGGGTCGTATTCCCAAAAGCAGGTTGCACTACAAATGTTGTTAAGGGCTCAGTTGCCTCTTGTTCCTCCAAAATATATTGTTTAACGCCCGTTATTTATGCCCCTTTATTATGCATTAGAAGCGTTAACTTTATTATTTGGACTCATGAGAATCAATAAATAAAGCTCCTAGCTAAAAAAACTTACACCTTTATTCTTGAGGCACTATTCATTTAGTAAAACTATATTTACCAGATTAATTATCTTTATTCATAGGGTTACTATTCACTTTAACTTTTCAATTCTTCCATTCATTATTATCAAGGTTTTTCTTAACTTATCAATTATTCTGCTTACTTAACTAATGGGCTTGTACTGTACAATTATCCATTCTTAGTTCATTTAATACACTCAAATAATTAATCCCTTCATCATGTGGGTTATATAGTTAACTACATTAAATATTAATACATCACGGAACAATGCGTAATAATTCCTTAGCTCTTTATCTGCAACTTCTTCCTGTGCATCGTCCAGCACTCCTTTCTTATGGTCACCCACCTAAATGATTGGTTAGGGAGGGTAAGATTCGGGGGAATCTCAGTAGAAAACAATATCACTATGCATGGAAGATATATATTTAATGCATGACGTGCTTGCCTTACATAATTTCATGCCAACATAATGGCATATCTACATGCTCCATGTTACAACATACTTATGTCCAGAGAATAAATATAATAGATCTTCAATCTATCAAATATGCTCAACATAATTAGGCAAAGAAGTCACATAAATCAATGCATAAATATCAAATACATGCAGGTTAGGTAAGTTCACTACCTTTTGTCTTCGAGTCCCATTCTGTACCTTTTCTTCCAACTACTAAAATTGCTTCCATTGCCTCTTCTTTGTCATCTCATAGCCCTAGATAAATGGCCATATCATTAGAGCCATGGCAAATAAACGTCTAATGGGCTACTTTAGTGTTTAGGACTTGTCTCTATTCTTTGGGCCCATACTTGTCCTAAATTCCTTAAATATCATTACTTTCTTGTTTTCGCACAATTTCCAAAAGTTAGCAGAATTTTCAACAAACTTTGAAAATTCATATCTCTTTCTTTGGAACTATGTATTTTTGAAATTACTCCAGTAAAACTCGATATTTTTTGTGGTAGCATCCAAAAAAATAAATTTTGGAAAATTTGAGCTTTCAGTTGGCTAAAGGTTATATTTTTCCTTGGAAATAGACTTAATAAGGGTCACATAGCCTTTAGAACCACACCAATTGAATATCTATACAATTATATATGAATTTTCAAAGTTTGATAAAAAATTTGCCAATTTTTCCAGCAAGTGCAAAAATGGAAAAATGTAAGGGAAAATGGTCATTTTGGCTAAATTAAATAAATTTAGAAAATATTCCTTAATAATTAAGGAAGATGACAGATTTGGAAGAAGGACAAGAAGGAGAAGATTTTTTTTAAAGAGTAGGAGGACAAGTGGAATAAGAATAGAGGCTTATGGAAATTAATAATAGTAAATAAGATTATCACATGTTTGAATTTGAATAAAATAATATTAATGATTGAGGAGGCAAGATATAAGGCCTCAAAGTTGGAAAAGAGGGGAAGAAAAAAAAGAGAGAGACTAGGAAGGGGAAAGGATTAAGAAGAGAAGAATAGGGATAAGAAGCAAGATCAAGGCAAGTAGGTAGAAATTTTTACTTGTTCTTATTCTCTAATTCATGAAATCTCTTCTCAACTTCTATGTGCGTGTTTGTATTAGCGGTTGAAAAGTGACTTTTTTTTCAAATATGCTTTTACAGAAGTCATATTGAAAAAAAGTCAGATTGTAAATGTGATTTTTGTTTGTATTGGTAGTGACAGAAGTGACTTTTTTTAATCTTGAACCTGTTTGAATTAGCGTTTGAAAAGCCCATTTAGATGGAAAATGACTGAAAAGGGCATGAACTTTATTGAATACTACATATTTATATATTTTTTGTATATATATTATTATAATTGATGTTAAAAATGGAAAAAAAAAGTTAAAATAAAAAGGTTCAATAATTATTGAAAATGAAGAAAAATACAATAAATCATTTAATTAAAAAAGGATAAATATATATTTTAATTAGAATGCCATACCTGAAGTGGTAATAATTGGATTATCTACCCCTAACAAGTTGGTCTCTGATCGTGTCACGAACATGATTCATGTGTGTTGAAGATAATCTACGGATAGTTAATGTGAATACTACATCAATTGAATCATTATTACCTTCAATAAATCCGTTATATGTTTCTGCTTGTTGAAAATCTACATCTGTTTGGGAATTTCTACGGATAAGATTATGTATAGCCATTGTTGCATAAAAAATGTGAACTTGTGTTTCAAAGCTAAATGACTTCATTTCCCCCAAGAGCTGAAATCTATTCATCCATACTCCAAACAACCTTTCGATAGTAATCCTCAAGCATGAATGATAATAGTTAAACATTTCATTCAGAGTTGTAAATCCCTAGTGTCGCCTGAAGTCTAGGATGTGATAATGCTTACATCTATACAGACTAAGATATCTGATTGGTGTTGGATAGTCAGCGTTGACCAAATAATATTTTCCTAATATATACACAATTTTGTTTAACATTGTAAAATTATAGCGAATGCCACAAAAAAAACACAATATAGGTTTAGGTGTTGAAGAGATACCTTCAGGTGGATGGGGGAAATTCATAGATGGAGTAGAAATAGCAGTTTGGGAGACACGAACATCATGTGTAGTTCCCTTCTACCCTGCCAACACAAAAGTAAAGCACATGTCCTAATCACATACAACCATGATATTTTGTGTCGGATATCCCTTTTTACCGATATATTTCTTTTGTTCAGACTCGCTGACCATACACCTGATATGAGTTCTATCAATTGCTCCTATTGCATCCTTGAAGTATGGGTAATATCACCGTTTGTTATAGATTTTTGGGTGACAATCACGAAACTCAGGATCAAGCAATTTGATGTTCACACAAGCAACTAAAACCCTGTGGAAGATGTTGTGGATTGTTTCTCCAGAATGTTGAAATCATTCTTGTAAGATTTTATTTCCTTGTGCATGTCCAACTGTGTATAGGAACATGGCTACTATTTCTTTTATTCCAATGTACCTAGTCCTCTGTAACCCATGTTTTACCAATTTGGAGCATAAGATATAGAAGATATGCTGTTCCACTAGGAAATTCTTAGGGCAAACTCTATCATGGCCTTCCAATACCTCTTGCACCTACTGTGCACCTATTTGCTTACTAGTTATGCGTGGTTCTTTGCAAACATAAGGCGCGACATATTGAGCCATTGATCGAGAGTTGCCGAGCTCTAGCAAAATAACCAGTTTCAATACAAAATTGCAATATAGAGAACCTGGATCGTTTCCCACGGAATTCATAGTCGGTATAAAATTATCAGTAGATAAAATAGTAAAACAGTAAAACAGTAATTGGTTGGGGGGTTTCATTATGCTATCAGTGAAACAATAAACTAGAACTAAAGACATAAATTAACAAATGAATTCAATCATATTAAAACGACTAACCCAAAACTAGGATTCCAGAGCTTCCTTCCATCATTGGATAAAAATATTGTAACTAAACTTATGATTGATTCTGGAGAACCAAAATCTCTGCATTCATCCAGAAAATCCCTCGACTAGACGATCGTCTAGGTTTCGTTTGAACGCATGGCATATCACTGTGCGATTGTACAGAAATCACTGCAACTAGGTTCATATTGTCCTTGGGATGTATCAATTGATTAAAGCGCGCCCTTTGGATGAAAACGTGGATCCTCAATCCATGGGTTATTCATTGAAGTTTAGCCAAGAATGGTTGGAAAAGATGAAGAACGGATTAAGAATGTGAAGAACATTACAGAGAATTTTTAAACTTATGTATTCAATCCAAAATTCCACCAAAACATCATAACATACATGTTTTTCCTAACTAGAGTAAAAACCTAATTGAAAATGGATCAGGGCTCCACAAGTCCAGCCCAAAATGGAAATAAATAATAAATGGTCTTTAATTACAAAATTCGGGACTAATAAAAAAATTCTAGAAAACGCATTTGACTTTAGCTCCAATTTTGACTGTCTTCTTGTCCGAATTTTCCTTTCAGGTCTTCATATAGATTGTAGCTCTCTGAATCATCTAAAAAATGAGACAAGAATGAGGCTAATAAGATATCTGGTTCAAGAGTTATGATCAAAATAGGAAAACATTGTAAATCTGGGATTTTATCATTAAAATAAATTAAATCTAATAAAACACCCAAAGCCCAAATAAGCATGCAAGCCCATTATTTATTAACTAAACAATCCTAAATTTATTAATCAAGAGATACAAATAAGTGCAATAAATATTCAATTATCAAATTCCCCCACATTTATCCTTTTACACTTCAGAGCAAAATTAAAAGATAAAGACTAAAAGAAAAACTTTTCTTTTCTAATAATTGCCAACAATGCAAAAATTAAATAAGGAACACAAGCTTCAAAAGACCAACCAATTAAGACCAAAATCCTTTCATCTCAAATTACAAAACACGGTAATCTCAATCAATGATGCTAATCACACAAGATGGTCTCTCAAAGGATTCTTTCAATCAATCTCTCAAGCGTATAAGGTAAATAAGTGTGTCACTCAAATTCTACTCAAGAAAATTGTCCTACCATAAGCTTGCTCAATTTCTACTTCTCCACTACTTATATCGCATGCATGCACAAATCAAGAGAGCTTATTTTTCTAGGTTGTAATGAGGCTAAGGTGAAGGTGTGTATAAATATGGATATGTGAGGCTAAGCACCAAAGAAATACGAAAGAGCACTAATAATAATAATAATAAAATCACTCAAATATCCTCTCTCTTTTTTTTCTTTTTATTATTATTTTTTTGTTCTTCTTCTTTCTTTTTTTTATATTCCTCTTTCTTTCATTTTCTTTTTCTCTCTTTTTTATTTTCAGAATCACAATGACCAAATCAATACCAAACAATGAATGGCACAAAATCAGACATCTCCCCCCATACTTAAGATGTTGCACTCTTGATCAACCCCTACACTTAAACACAAAACTAAGGTGAAACCAATGCTTAATAAATTTTCAAGGTGCGATATAAAATGGTTTTACACTTTGGCTAGTAATGTGGTTTTAGCAAAGAATGAGTCAAAAAGGCCCAAAGGGGCTAACAAAGGGAATATAATGTAAGGAAAGGCTATTTGGTCAAAGTAGGAAAATAAAAGAAAGAAAATAAACAAGGCTCCATTTATAGAGAACATAAATCATGAGCAGAAGCACACATAAAATAAAGAATAGTGAAAGATGAATTCCATTCATGTAGGCCCAAAATCTCAAAAAGGTCAATACCAGATCATGCAATTAGCATCACGTAATCAACTACTAAAGTAAGCAATTTAGTCCAAACAGAATGATCTATCAAAACCAACATGTCCAAGTTCATAATATGTATAGCTAAGCAATCATAGAAAGAGAAGTTGTATTATTCATAAAATCTAAGTTGATTTTGAATGAGAAGAGTGGAAAAATGGAAGAAAAAAAGAAAAGGAAAATAGAGAAAGAAAGAAGAATACTCCCCAAATGCTTATGGAGGATAAGTGGTATCAGTGCTGCTATGATCCCTCATAAAATGGTTTAAGTCAATGTCTATTCACTTTGAAGGTCCTCCCTGTGGGTGGATCACACAACTCTTCAGCACCAAAAGGAAAAACATTAGCAATCACAAAAGGGCAATCCCATCTAGATCAAAGCTTACCAGGTATAAACTTGAGACGGGAATTAAATAGAAGAACTTTATGGCCCACAGAAAATTCTTTCCTCAGGATTTGCTTATCATGGAATGCCTTTGTCTTTTCCTTGTATAACCGCGAACTCTCATCCAACTCTTACAACTGGAGCTTCTGTTCCATCCCAAACTTAGCCAAATCCATATTACACTGCTTAATGGCCCAATAGGCTTGATACTCCAACTCAACTGGAAGATGACATGCCTTACCAAAGACAAGCCGATATGGGGACATCTCAATCGGAGTCTTATAGGTGGTCATATATGCCCACAAAGCATCATCTAGTCTCTTGGTCTAATCTTTCCTGGTAGAGTTAACAGTCTTATGAAGGATTTTCTTAATCTCTCTATTTGAGACTTCAGCTTAACCATTGGTCTATAGATGGTATGCTGTAGACACCTTGTGAATTACTCCATACTTTCGTAACAAAGCACCCATGCTTCGGTTACAAAAATAAGAGCCCTGGTCACTGATAATGGCTCTAGGAATACCAAACCTGCAGAAAATATTAGACCTGACAATCAACCACCACAACAGAATCATTAATCCGTGTTAGAGCAAGCTTTTCACCCAAGAGGGGGGTGAATTGGGTGATTACAAAATAATTTGCAAATCTAAAATCAATATACAAAACTTAAAGCACAGTTAATGAAAGAAGAGATATCACCAAAGTTGACACAGGGATTTATACTGGTTCGGTCTCAAACACTTGACCTACGTCCAGTCCTCAGAAGTCCTTCTGAGCCTTTCACTATATCCTCCAAGATTCAGTGGGTTCTTGGCACCTCAGTACAAACAGCAAGTTCCTTCAGACACTTGCTCCCCCTTACACAAGGTAATTTCGAATCCCTACTTAAGGTTCCTCAACCTTAAGCTAATACAATTGAGAATGATTTAGTATGACTGACAATCTCTCTTTCAGAGTATGTAGATAAAAACTGAAGTACAGATGAAGTGTTAAAGCCTTTTTGAGAAGATATCACTTGTGGAAAGTTCAGGCGTATTTCTTCGTTATTATGTTTTTCAAAATGGCTGGACATATATAATAGAACCACTTTGAAGACGTTGTAAATTTGCCCGTTAATTCAAAGATGCTTCTGACAAATGTAACAGCATTTGCCTTCCGTTACTTTTGAATTTCTGCTGCTACCATGAATAGTTGTCGTTTGAGTGGAGTGATCAGTTACATGTTAAGTGCGATAGTGGAGTACAGCTGTAACACACTCACGAATATGACCGTTAAGCAATATTTGTATCTCAACAAATTAATATGGATCACTGGAGGTGTTTTATAAAAGAGACAGTGAAACCATAGAGAGTGATCCTATTTTCGCAACTGAGTATTATATCATGATTTTGAAAGCTACAGTAATAATAAAATTTTACTAGCAAAATCATTTGTCGTTGATGAAGTTAAAAGCAATTGGATCAAGGTTAATGTAGAAAGATGTATACTTGATCAATAAATCCTCATATGAGAAGATGCAATATCATTGGTAGTGAATATAATGTGTTTGGAAATGATTTTGAAACCTTTGAATATTTCTGACAGTGATTGCTGGTTCACTGGAAGTGATTTTGGAATTTGGCAAATATCACTCGAGTGATTTATGATCACTGGAAGTGATTTGGTGAACAGTGAAATCTTCTTGCAGTGATTTCCAATTCACTGGAAGTGATTCAGCGAAAATCCAACATCACTCGAGTGATTGAGGATCACTGGAAGTGATTTTGAGAATTTTGGCTGATCACTCGAGTGATCTCAGCTTCACTGGAAGTGATTTGTAAAACAGTAGATTTTTCTTGAAGTGAAATCCTAATCACTGGAAGTGATTTGCTTCATCACTCGAGTGATTCACAATCACTGGAAGTGATTTGGCGCATCACTCGAGTGAATGTGAATCACTGGAAGTGAATAGCAAATCCGTGAGAATTTCTGGAAGTGAAAACAAGATCACTGGAAGTGTTAGTCAGATCACTCGAGTGATTCACAATCACTGGAAGTGATTTGGCTTATCACTCGAGTGATTCAGAATCACTGGAAGTGATTTTCAAAACAGTGAATTTTTCTTGCAGTGATTTCGCGATCACTGGAAGTGAAATTGCGGATCACTCGAATGATTTCCCATATCACTCGAGTGATCTGTAATTTCTGCAATCACTCGAGTGATTTCAGCGATCACTCGAGTGATCTTGAATATCACTCGAGTGATTAGCAAAATCACTCGAGTGATCCACAATCACTCGAGTGATTCATTTAACCACTCGAGTGATCTTTCACAGATCACCAGAATGGATTGCTTTGCTGCTAATTATTCCATGAGCTTCCAAAACATGATTTGTTATCATCAAAGCATGGAATCTAACATTCTCCCCCTTTTTGATGATGACAAAACATATCATATGATCAAGTTTAAAATTTTGATTTTCTAATACACTTTGCTTGATCTTTTTGAAATCTTTTGCACTAATTTTGATTTACAATTGCTAAGATGAGTTTGTTTAAGAGATTATGAGTTTTTGACCTTTTGGAAGATAAAAGATGTAAGTTTCAAGTTCAAAAAACATTGTAAACAGAAAATGCACAGAGAATTTTTTTTTTTGAAATCATTTTGGCGGCTGTAATACACTAGGATTTCCATGAGATCATGTTGGCTACTGCAATCATAAACACAGATACATTAAAAATTTCATAGGATCATATCATAAACTCATATTTCCATTAGATTAAAGTCAAGTCAGATTACACAAGATACACAGTGACAAAGTCCAGGAAAGGTAAAATACATAACTTGTAATTACAAACTAAAACACATATGCATCAAAAGAAAATATATCATATCTATCATATCAGCTCTTCTCCCCCTTTTTGGCATCATCTAAAGGAAAGGTAGACGGTGTTGAGGCTTGAGTGGATGCAGATGCAAAGAAAGAGGTAGGTGGAACATATGGAATAATGGAAAGTTGTGGAGGAGATTGGAAGGAAAATGTGGTAGAAGATGGCTCAATAGGAGTGGTGGAAGTGGAGTTGTTTGGTCCTATGACCTCTGTGGTGGCTTCCTCAGCTATGATTTCCTCAGTGTGAGAACTGGAAGCAGTGTGATGTGAGGAAGATGATGGAGTCTGGAGAATGGGGTCAGGGTGTGGAATATCACCAGCAGAAATAGGATCAGAAATAAAGATTGTGGGAGGTGCTGGAGGAGTGTCTGAAGGAATGATGGGAGGAATGATGGGAGGATCAGAAAGTGAAATCTCTAGAACTGAAAAATCTGATGGAGGAGGTTGAGAGGAGGCAGGTGGTATATCATGGAAGGGGATATGAAGGTGAGTCCTGAGAGCATCCTCAATCCTCTGAATTCTCTGTGACTGCTCAGTCAGGCGCTCAAAAAGGAGATTGGAATTGTGATCCACTGCTGCCACTAAGATTGTCACTTGATTATTCACTTGATCAATCAGTTGAGCATTAGAGTTCTTCAACTGAGTGACTGCAGACTGAATGGCCTCCTGGATATATGTCTGAATAGCAGCCTGAGTAAAAGAAGGACCATGGGAGACTGCTCTAGAGGACTGTGCCTCATCCATCTTGGAGGGTGAAGGGTCCATCCTCTGGGGTTCTCTCTGGCTGGCCTCAGGAGGAGGTGAATGGCGTCTCTGAGGCTGTGATGATGCTCCATCAGGAATGGTAATTCCCATCCTAGTGAGGTGAATTTTCCCAAACTTGGGAATCCTCACAATATCTCCGTCAGGTGTCAAATGCCAAATATTGTGCAGGGAAAGGATGTAAGACACAAGCTGAGGATAGGGAATGGTAGTAGACCTGGATGAGTTGAACCTGAACCTCTTCATTTCTTGAAAGATGAGTTCCCCCACATTTCTTCTTTCCCTTGTCATGAGGGATGCCATCATCTGAAGATCTTTTCCCGTGATATGAGTGAAGTTCTTTGCCTTGTTAACCATACTTCGGGAGTAAATATAGAACAAGGCTCTCTGATCATTGGAAAGAGAGGCTGGGGAAGTGGGTAGAGGTACTCCAGGTTGTCCTGGTCTGAAGATATCAACTAATTCATGAATATTAAACACACGTGGAGGCCTCATAGGAACATCCTCTATCTCTAGATAGGTGTTGATAAGATCTCCAAACAGAAGAATTTTCTGATCTCTAATCCTTGTTTCAATTCTCTCAGCAATGATGTTTCCTTGGTCATCCTTTACATCAGCAGTCTTCATGTTACAATAAAAATATTTGACAACCAAAGGATTGTATGACATTCTCAATCTCAGCCAAGGTTCATATTGTTTCAAATATGGGGTTAGATCAATATGAAATTTCTGTTTTAGTTCCTCCAAGTCAACCCACACAACAGGACAGAAGGTTCTTTTAGCAAAGTGTGAGGCAAACACAATGGAGTTCAAGAGACTGAGGTTACCAGTGTTAAATCCATAAGGGGGTTCAAGGAGCTCAGTATGTTCTTCAGCCAGGGAGCCAGACTGTCGACTACCAGTGGCTTGACTTGCATACCGTGACTTCTGAGGCATAGAGGCTGCCAAGATATTCGTTGCACGTGTGATTTTTCTTTGCAAAGTTGATTCTTGGACATCTGCTTCTCGCTCGGCATCAGATTTTTCTTTCCCTTTCCCTTTCACGCTGGTATGTGAACGGGTAGCCATTCCCGTGGGTTCCTCAATCCGAATCCCCTTGGATTTTGGTCTGGGTGGATTGGGTTCTGGTTCAGCGGGGGCTTTCGCCTTCTTAGACGGAGGTGGAGGTGGTGGAGATTGCCCGGGCCTTTTTGTTCTTGCCATGGGTACCGACACTTGGTGGAGGCGAAGGTTTTGACGGCGGCTAGACAGAAATTGGACGCTGGGTAGGCTGTCGGAAGCAAAAGGCGAGAGAAAAGTGAAATGGGGATAGTCGGGAGTGAACAGCGAAATGATGAGACTGTCGGAAATGAGAGACGAGACTGTCGGAGGAAGGATTTAAACTAAAATGGGCTGGCTTTTGAGGGGATTTGTCGGTTAAGAGTAGTAAAGAGGGTTGCGGTTACTGGGTTCAAGCGTTTTCAGCGAATGGAGGTGACGGTAGAAGGTGAGCAGTCGCGAGAGAGAGAGAGGAACTGATATATCAGAGTTGTTTGACATTCACTCGAGTGATTTTTAACATTCACTCGAGTGATTTTGGTTTTCACTCGAGTGAAATATAAAAATCACTCGAGTGAAGTACAAAAACACTTCACAAAAACATATATCATGCTGTAACTCCTAAATTAATAATGGAAATGCTCATGTAACTTACTAGTGACAAATTTATCAATTTAATTATCTAATTTTACCTGTGATTGCAGTGTTTCACTTTTCACTTACTCCATTGTCTTCCTTCTCTGTTTGTCCCTGTTACTTGAGGATATTACAGAGCATCCTGCAAAACAACTTTGTAGAAACTCCGATGCTTAAATTAGTAATGGGATCATCAAAACAATTATGAAATCAACATTTATAAAGATTGAACAACTTACAATTCATTGGGATTTACCATTCCCAATTCCCTTCGTATGTGCATGAATTGTTCTCGGGCAAGAGGTTTGGTGAAAATATCAGCTAATTGCAAATGAGTAGGAATGAATAACACCTTGACATCTCTTTTCTGAATATGATCTCTAATGAAGTGATGTCTCACATCAATATGCTTGGTCCTTGAATGCTGTACAGGATTTTTTGCCAAGCTTATTGTACTGGTGTTGTCACAGTAAATAGGAATTTCTTTAATGTATATGCCAAGATCCTGAAGTTGTTGTTTTAGCCATAGTACTTGTGCACAACAACTTGAGGCTGCTATGTATTCTGCTTCTGTTGAAGACAAGGATACTGTAGTTTGTTTCTTGCTGAACCAAGAAACGACTGCGCCTCCAAGAAATTGACATTGTCCACTTGTGCTCTTCCTATCTGTTTTATAGCCACCATGATCAGAGTCAGAATAGGCAACTAAATATTCATTACCTCTCTTGGGATACCATATACCCAACTCTTTTGTGCCTGCCAGATATCTGAAAATTCGTTTCACTAATTCAGCATGTGACATTTTGGGACATGACTGAAATCTTGCGCATAGACCAATACTGAACTGAATATCAGGTCTGCTGGCTGTGGATAGAGTAATGATCCTATCATTCCTCGATATTGAGTTATGTTGAAATCGACTCCTTTTTCATCAGCATCCATTAGTACGGTTGAGCTCATAGGTGTATCTGTTCCATTAACTTCATCCAATCCAAACCTCTTAAGCAATTCTTGAAGATATTTGGTTTGTGATATGAATATTCCATTCTTTCTTTGTTTAATTTGTAAACCCAGAAAGAAGGTCAATTCCCCCATCAGTGACATTTCAAATTCTCCCTGCATTATCTTAGAGAACTCTTTACACAAGGAATCATTAGTAGCTCCGAATATAATATCATCAACATATATTTGAACTACCAAAATATCACTTAGTTTTCATTTTATAAATAATGTTGTATCGACTTTTCCTCGAGTAAAACCAAATTCGATGAGAAATTTGCTTAATCTTTCGTACCAGGCTCTAGGTGCTTGTTTCAAACCATATAATGCCTTTTTGAGTCTGAAAACATGATTTGGTTTGGATACATCTTCAAAGCCTGGAGGTTGTTCCACATAAACTTCCTCCTTGATGTATCCATTTAAGAAAGCACTTTTCACATCCATTTGAAATAGTTTAAATCCTTTGATGCAAGCAAAAGCTAAGAGTACTCGTATGGCTTCCAATCTTGCTACTGGAGCATATGTTTCCTCATAATCAATTCCTTCTTCCTGATTATAGCCTTTGGCAACCAATCTTGCCTTGTTTCTGATAATGGCTGCGGATTCATCAAGTTTGTTCTTGAATACCCATTTAGTGCCAATAACCGAGTGGTCTTTAGGCCGGGGCACCAAATCCCAAACTTGATTTCTGTCAAATTGGTTTAACTCTTCTTGCATTGCTAACACCCAATCATTATCTGATAGGGCTTCTTCAATGTTAGAAGGTTCTAATTGAGAAATGAATGCAGAAAAACTTACTTCGTTTAAAACCTTGTTTCTAGTTTTGACACCTTCATTAACTCCACCTATTACTTGATCTAGAGGATGACTCTTGACATATTTCCAGGCACGAGGTTGATCTGAATTACTCAGTTCAACTTCTTTTTCACAATCGTCATCTTCAAGATGTGAAGAGTTAATGGGAGGTTGGTTTTTAGATATCTCATCATCAAAGTCTTTACTAGAGGATACATATTCATTGAATACAACATGAATTGATTCTTCTACAACACATGTTCGTTTATTAAAAACTCTAAATGCTTTACTATGATTTGAATATCCTAAGAAAAGTCCCTCATCTGCCTTAGAATCAAATTTTCCAAGATTATCCTTACCGTTGTTATGAATAAAGCACTTAGAGCCAAATATGTGTAGATGAGCAAGGTTTGGTTTCCGTCCCTTGTAAAGTTCATATGGTGTTTTTCCAAGCTTGGTTCTGACATATGCTCTATTTGAGATGTAGCATGCAGTGCTCATTGCATCTGCCCAGAAGACTTGAGACACGTTCTTTTCGTTGAGCATTGCTCTAGTCATGTTTGTAAGAACTCTATTCTTTCTTTCTACTATACCATTTTGTTGAGGAGTTCTTGGTGCTGAAAAATTGTGATCAATGCCATTTGTATCACAGTATTCTGTAAATGCTTGATTGTCAAATTCTCCACCATGATCTGTCCTGATTCCTGCAATTGACATACCTTTCTCATTTTGCACTTTCTTGGCAAAGGTAATAAATTTGTAAAAGGTTTCATCTTTTGATGATAGAAATATATTCCAGGTAAATCTAGAGAAATCATCAACAATAACAAACGTATACAAGTTTCCACCGAGACTCTTAACTCTTGCTGGACCAATCAGATCCATATGCAATAGTTGAAGTGGTCTATTAGTGGTAATTTCAGTTTTTGATTTAAAAGAAGTTTTAGTTTGCTTACCTCTTTGACAAGCATCACAGACTAAATCATTTTTGAAATTGACATTAGGTAGCCCAATTACCAAACCCTTTTTGAGTAACTTTTGCAATTGATGCATATTAACATGGGCAAGTCGCTTATGCCAAAGCCAACTCTCATCAGTAGTACTCAGAAGACAACTTTCAGAAATATTTTCATTCATATCAAGAGTATAGCAATTACCTTCCCTTTTTGCTTTAAGTTTGGTTTTCAACTTTTTCTTTTCAATTTGTAGATCCTCCTTGCTGACTATCAGGCATTCTTCTGAATCAAATATCACCCAGTTGTCTTTATCCGTGCTTTGACTTACACTTAGTAGATTGTGACATAAGCCTTCAACGTAGTATACGTCTTTGATTTT
Organism: Albizia julibrissin; assembly: GCA_037074505.1. NCBI lineage: Eukaryota > Viridiplantae > Streptophyta > Magnoliopsida > Fabales > Fabaceae > Albizia > Albizia julibrissin. The sequence goes on along the minus strand of CM073484.1, from coordinate 44,670,857 downwards.
GTCTTTGACTTCTCCAAGTCCTGCTATCCTTCCAGTTTGATTTCCTCCAAATTTCACCTTGCCACCTTCCTTAGGTACTAACGTGGTGAAGTTCTTAGGATCCCCAGTCATATGTCTTGAACATCCGCTATCTATATACCATTTGTTTGATTTGGATGTTCTGAGACAAACCTGCAATTAAGGATAATTAAGTTCTAGGTACCCATATCCTTTTGGGTCCTTTTGGGTTAGTACAGATAACTTCTAGTTCATGTTTCTTCTTAGGTATCCATTTATAGGTTCCTATGATTCCTTTCTTTTTATGAAAACATGAAGAAGTGTAATGTCCTTTTCTATTGCAGTAATTACAGTAAGCAAAAGGATTAGATGTGTGCACAGAACGTGTGAAATAACTTAGATAGGATTTGCTTCCTGTTTTCTTCTTACCCTTTCTTTTGTCGAGGTTCGGATCATATCCTATACCAGATTTATCATTCACATGACGTTGTGCTTTTAAAATGACATTTAGCATTTCACTGCCTTTTGTAAACTTCTCAAGAGTTTTGGTAAGATCAATATTTTTCTTTTCAAGGGACAAACATTTTTCGCAATCTCTATCCAAAGGGTTTTTAATTTCTTCTTCAAGAATTTTGTTTCTCTTTTTGCAAGTAATCAAGGTATTAACTATTTTGATGAATTCAGAATGTAAAGCATCATATTCATTTTGTAATTCATCATACGTAGGATCAGAATTCATTACCTCCTCGTCTGTTTCTTTTTGAGCAACCAGACATATATTGGCTGTCTCCTCATCATCGCTTTCTTCTTCTGAGGAGCTATCTCCCCATATTGCAGAAACGAATGCCTTCTTCCGGTTGAAGGATTTGAAGTTTCTCTTTTCTTTATTTTTCTGTACTAGCTCAGGACATTCTGATTTGATATGTCCCGGTTTACCACATTCATAGCAGATGATTTCCTTGGAGTCTCTTCTGCCACTTGTTCCACCTCTTTGAAAGTTTCTGAATCCTTGGCCTTTATAAAATTTCTTGAATCTTCTGATCATCAGGCCCATTTCATCATCATCGATCTCCTCTTCTTCTTCTTGGTTTTCTGTCTTCACTTTTGTTGCACTTAATGCAAGACCTTTCCTCCTTCTGTCGCCAACTTCTTCCAATTCTCGTTTGAATTTTAGTTTACTTTCATATTCTGAAAGACTTCCAAACAAAGAAGCTACAGATTGCATTGATTCTCCTTTAGCCTCCTCTATTGCTGTGACTTTCGCTTCCCATTCTTTGGAGAGTATATTTAGTATTTTTCTTACTTGGACATTCTGATCATAGAATTTTCCAAGTGCTGCAAGTTGATTAACAATGTAAGTATATCTAAGTTCAAATTCAGCTATTGACTCACCTTCTTTCATACGAAGCAAATCAAACTCTGTAGTTAGAGTATTGATGCGGTTTTCTTTAATTCCAGATGTTCCTTCATGAGCTACTTCAAGCGCTTGCCACATTTCTTTAGCAGTCTGAAGTGTACAGATTCTGAAGTATTCTTTTTGACTTAGTGCACTCTGAATCATTAGAATTGCTTTGCTGTTGAGAGTCACTAGTCTTTTGTCATTGTCATCAAATTCTGCTGGTGATTTAAGAACTTTTTGAGATTCTTCAGTCTTTGTAGGTACGTAGTTCCCAGTCTCAATCACATCCCATAGTCCGTATTCTGTAGCCATTACGAACACACGGAACTTAGCTTTCCAGAAGGAAAAGTGTTCACCATTGAAACCAGGTGGTCTAGTGATAGAAGCTCCGTCAGGAAGGATTGCTTCACCCATGCTTGCCATCGGATCCTTCTAAGGTTGTTAAGCCTGTAATAGAAGACCTGTGCTTTGATACCAAATGTTAGAGCAAGCTTTTCACCCAAGAGGGGGGTGAATTGGGTGATTACAAAATAATTTGCAAATCTAAAATCAATATACAAAACTTAAAGCACAGTTAATGAAAGAAGAGATATCACCAAAGTTGACACAGGGATTTATACTGGTTCGGTCTCAAACACTTGACCTACGTCCAGTCCTCAGAAGTCCTTCTGAGCCTTTCACTATATCCTCCAAGATTCAGTGGGTTCTTGGCACCTCAGTACAAACAGCAAGTTCCTTCAGACACTTGCTCCCCCTTACACAAGGTAATTTCGAATCCCTACTTAAGGTTCCTCAACCTTAAGCTAATACAATTGAGAATGATTTAGTATGACTGACAATCTCTCTTTCAGAGTATGTAGATAAAAACTGAAGTACAGATGAAGTGTTAAAGCCTTTTTGAGAAGATATCACTTGTGGAAAGTTCAGGCGTATTTCTTCGTTATTATGTTTTTCAAAATGGCTGGACATATATAATAGAACCACTTTGAAGACGTTGTAAATTTGCCCGTTAATTCAAAGATGCTTCTGACAAATGTAACAGCATTTGTCTTCCGTTACTTTTGAATTTCTGCTGCTACCATGAATAGTTGTCGTTTGAGTGGAGTGATCAGTTACATGTTAAGTGCGATAGTGGAGTACAGCTGTAACACACTCACGAATATGACCGTTAAGCAATATTTGTATCTCAACAAATTAATATGGATCACTGGAGGTGTTTTATAAAAGAGACAGTGAAACCATAGAGAGTGATCCTATTTTCGCAACTGAGTATTATATCATGATTTTGAAAGCTACAGTAATAATAAAATTTTACTAGCAAAATCATTTGTCGTTGATGAAGTTAAAAGCAATTGGATCAAGGTTAATGTAGAAAGATGTATACTTGATCAATAAATCCTCATATGAGAAGATGCAATATCATTGGTAGTGAATATAATGTGTTTGGAAATGATTTTGAAACCTTTGAATATTTCTGACAGTGATTGCTGGTTCACTGGAAGTGATTTTGGAATTTGGCAAATATCACTCGAGTGATTTATGATCACTGGAAGTGATTTGGTGAACAGTGAAATCTTCTTGCAGTGATTTCCAATTCACTGGAAGTGATTCAGCGAAAATCCAACATCACTCGAGTGATTGAGGATCACTGGAAGTGATTTTGAGAATTTTGGCTGATCACTCGAGTGATCTCAGCTTCACTGGAAGTGATTTGTAAAACAGTAGATTTTTCTTGAAGTGAAATCCTAATCACTGGAAGTGATTTGCTTCATCACTCGAGTGATTCACAATCACTGGAAGTGATTTGGCGCATCACTCGAGTTAATATGAATCACTGGAAGTGAATAGCAAATCCGTGAGAATTTCTGGAAGTGAAAACAAGATCACTGGAAGTGTTAGTCAGATCACTCGAGTGATTCACAATCACTGGAAGTGATTTGGCTTATCACTCGAGTGATTCAGAATCACTGGAAGTGATTTTCAAAACAGTGAATTTTTCTTGCAGTGATTTCGCGATCACTGAAAGTGAAATTGCGGATCACTCGAGTGATTTCCCATATCACTCGAGTGATCTGTAATTTCTGCAATCACTCGAGTGATTTCAGCGATCACTCGAGTGATCTTGAATATCACTCGAGTGATTAGCAAAATCACTCGAGTGATCCACAATCACTCGAGTGATTCATTTAACCACTCGAGTGATCTTTCACAGATCACCAGAATGGATTGCTTTGCTGCTAATTATTCCATGAGCTTCCAAAACATGATTTGTTATCATCAAAACATGGAATCTAAGAGCTTTCACCTCAACCCACTTCAAAACATAGTCAACAACAAGTAATTTGTAAGTAAAACCATAAGAAGCAGGAAATGGACCAATAAAATCAGTACACCAAATATCAAAATTTTCACAAAACAGTATAGGGTGTTGGGGCATCTCATGCTTATGAGAAATACTACCTGCTCTCTGAAAATTATCACATGACTTACAAAACAGATGAGAATCATGAAACAGGGTTGGCCGAAATAAATCTGAGTCTAGTACTTTGCAGTAGTTCTTTGGGTCCAAAGTGACCAACACAGGCAGAAGCATGACAAAAGCGTAAGATGGAGTTAAACTCATGATCAGGAACACATCTCCTAATTAGTTGGTCACTACAAAATCTCCATAAATAAGGGTGATCCCAAACATAATATTTAGATTCACTTTTCAATTTTAGAGTTTGGGCCCTAGTGGAATCAGGAGGTAAAACACCAGCAATCAAATAATTAACTAAATTAGCATACCATGGAAACTTACCTTGTAGCTGTAAAAGCTGCTTATCAGGAAAATCATCCTGAATGGAAGAGGGGGAAGAAGAATAATAAGTGATACGACTCAAATAATCAGCTACCTAATTATATGCTCCACTCCTATCTTTAATCTCAATATCAAATTCTTGGAGTAAGAACATCTGCCGAATAAGTCGAGGCTTACCATCTGCCTTTTTCAAAAGAAATTTCAAAGCAGCATGGTTAGAGAAAACAATTACCCTACTAGCTAGCAGATATGACCTAAACTTATCAAATGCAAACACTATAGCCAAAAGTTCTTTCTTAGTGGTGGTATAATTAGATTGGGCAGGATCCAAGGTCTTGGATGCATATGCAATGACATGAGAGGCTTTGTTGACCCGCTGAGCCAAGATAGCACCAATAATATAATTGGAAGCATCACACATCAACTCCAATGGAAGATACCAATCTAGTGGTTGGAGCACTGGAGTTGTGGTTAGGCAACGCTTCAAGTAATGAAGGCCGTATTGCACTCATCATCAAATACGAACTTAGTATCGTTATGTAAAAGGTTAGACGGGGTCGGGCAATCTTGCTGAAATCCTGAATGAAGCGTGTAATGTCTCAAATTTTGATCATTAAGTGTCATGTAACTATTATGGTATTTCATGATAAAAGAACATATAAGGTAAAAAAACAAAGTCAATAAGATTACATATGGTAAAATAGTTGTTATCCAAGTTAGTGGTGAATTTCTTGTTAAGGCAGTCAGATTATGTGACACTTTTAAATTAGTACATGACCTCTAAAAACTCTGAAAATTTTCATAATTAAATTACACATGATAATATTTAATTTTATGGGTCATATGGAATTTTTAGAGTTGTATACAAGGAGAAATGAATTTTTGAATTCTGCTCAACGAGATTGACATTTTTCTGGAACAGATTTCAAATCTAAATCTTCTGGGAACAGGGAGATTCTAATTGGATAAATGTTATATTTTTCCCTAAAACTATACTTAATAAGGGTCACATAGGCTTTGAAACCACCCCAATTGGATATCTACACAATTAGATATAAATTTTCAAACTTTGATGATAATTCTGCCAATTTTTGTAAATGTTGCGAAAATGGAAGAAATTGCAAGGGCAAAATGGTCATTTTTGACCCAAATAAAAATAATATGTATTATTTTACATATATTAAATAAAATAGAAGACAGATGGCTCATGGAGAAATATTACATAATTATTTATGTAATCAAAATGTAACATGTGAAATAAGCAAATAAGAGCCAATGGTATTATGACAAGTATATTCTCTAGAAAGCCCTCCAAAATTCTGCACTCTTGCCTATATTAAGGGCTTGGACGTCCATTTGAGGAAGGAAGAAGAGAAAGAGGAGAGGAAAAAGAGAAAGAAGAAAAGGAAGAAGGAAGAAGCTCTAAGCTCAATTATAAGGTAAGTATGCCGAAATATTTGCTCAATCTTGTGTTATAGTATTATAAAACTCTCCTAAACCTCCATGCCTTATTGAAATAGCTATTTAATAAACAAAAAACTTCAAGGAGAAAGGGATAAAGTTTCAGCCAAGGGAAAACAAGAGGAAGAAGTAAGGTAAGTTACTCAAACTCTGAGATTCTTACCGATAACTTAGTTATAACTGTATTCTGGCTGGATTCTGGATTTTTTTTATATTTTTTTTTAAATTTGGGATGTCCATTTTCTAAGGGAAAATTCTACCCAAATTTCCATTGGTTATGTTAAAATGATAATTTGATTGTTAAACAAGGAGAAACAAGTAACAATAAGGTGTTTTAAGGGTTAAAATCAAGAAAAATCCAATTTTTTCCAAAAATCATGAATATTTTGGTCAGGCCTAAAAATGAGAGTTAGGATTGGAATTTCATGATTCTAATGGTTCCATGATGTTTAGAAGGGAAAATTGTGTAGAGTTCATGAAGAGTGCAAAGTGTGAAAAGCCCCGGATTGTGAAATGACAATTTTGCACCTAAAACCCTAAGTTGGGCTATCAAGGGAAAAATTATAATTTGAGTTGGAATTGATATGATCTGAGGTCAAATATGAGATTTACACATGGAAATATGTGTAATGGATCTAAGTAGTAATTTTTGGGAAAAAGTACAAAATTCCAAGGCCGGGCCAGGTTCTTAGAGGCATTTTGGTAAATTTTGTGATTTTGAAGGAAATGCTGAAGTTACAAGTTTCAAAGTGAAATAGACTTAAAATAGTAGTTAATTGAAATTATTTGGTTAATTTTAGGATTTGGTATATGCTTAGCAGGACCCACAAAGACAGTCAAACTAGGAAAGGAAAAGCATCAAGGTAGTAACTTTATCTTTCATATACTATGTGAATGTTAATATGTGATGGATGCCATGATCTGTTCAATGTATTGCTTTGTGGTGTTGATACTCTTTGGATCTGGATGATGAGTTAAACTACCCCATGGAACCTTTGAGGTACCATGTGGCCAGATGGACCCAGTTAAGTGACTTGATATATACGGACAGGTATTGACCTGCTCCAAGTTATGATGAGTACGGACAGGTGTAGGCCTACTCCAAGTTATTGCTGTGATCACATTATGATATGATTTGTGTATATCATGAAAAAATGATCATTTTGATTTGGACGAAATCATCTTTTGTTTCCTGAGCATTATCATATAGGCTTAGGCATTTTGATTGCTGCATCATGATAAATGCTACATTACATATTTACTATTTGCATTTTATATTAACTATTTCTGGTTACTACTGAGATTCGTTCGAATCTCATTCCTTTTCTATGAACAAATTATCCAGCTAGGCATAGCAATTCTAAAGGCAAGGAGAAAGTCAAACACAAGGATTGAGATCAAGCAGTTTATGATGTTATTCCAGTGTTAGTCCTAGTATAGACTACTTAAGTTTTTGGGATGTAATAGGCATTACTTGACTACTTCTCGGACTCTTGTATTGTAATCAAGAAACATATATAAATATGTTTGTATAAATTCTGTTTGCCTGTTTGAACTATGCAATGATACTTGACGAAATGTCTAAATTCTGCAGGGTTTGACAAAGCGTCGGTAGAAACCTATATGACCAAGAAAAGAACAAACTTCCCACATAGATGCGGGGTAAAGGTAAAGTAGTAATAACATCGATCTTAGGAGGATCTACCTCAATACCCTTACTAGACACGATGTGTCCCAACACTATTCTTGACTCAACCATAAAGTGACACTTTTCAAAATTTAGCACAAGATTAGATTTTATACACCTATTCAAGACTCTAGACAAATTAGCCAAGCATGCATTAAAATCAGACCCATATACAGTAAAATAGTCCATGAAAACCTCAATGCAATCCTCAAGAAATTCAGAAAAGATACTTACCATGCAACGCTGAAAGGTGCCAGGTGCATTGCAAAGGCCAAAAGGTATCTTTTGGTAAGAATATGTTCCAAAGGAACATGTGAAGGCCGTTTTCTCCTTATCCTCAGGAGTAATATGGATTTGGAAATAGCTCGAGTAGCCATCTAAAAAGCAGTAGTGAGACTTACCAGCTAAACGCTCTAACATTTAATCAATGAAAGGTAAAGGATAATGATCCTTATGGGTGGCTTTGTTAAGTTTCCTGTAGTCTATGCATACTCTCCATCTGTTCTGAACTCTTGTAGGAATGAACTCATCTTTTTGATTAGCTACCTCAGTTACTTCAGACTTCTTGGGAACGACCTTGCCTGGGCTAACCCCCGGCTATTGGAGATGGGGTAAATGATGCTAGCTTGCAGAAGCTTAGTCACTTCCTTCTTTACCACTTCCAAAATAAGGGGATTCAGGTGTCTCTGGGGTTGTCTCATTGGCTTAGCATTCTCTTCCAACAGAATCCGATGCATGCACATAGAAGGGCTAATGCCAATGATATCAACTAATGTCCACCCAATTGCCTTCTTATTGGCCTTCAATAAGCTTAGTAGCTTCTCTTCTTGATCAGTTAGAAGGTTGTTGGCCACAATGACTGGCAGTTGCTCATTTACCTCCAGAAATGCATATTTCAAGTGAGCTGGCAATGACTTCAACTCTAACTTAGGAAGCTGCTGAATGGAGGGAAAAAGTTTGGGTATTTGCACCATTTTTGAAGTGTGCACACCTGCAATGCCTGAAAGAAAATGCATAGAAGCATAACTGTGTCTAGGCAGCTTAATGTTAACATTAGAATTTAGCTCATAATTAAAATGAACATCAGAATTAGAATTTAGCTCAAATTCACAACAATCAACATCAGAATCTATAAGTAATGCAGAATCGGCAATCAACTTAAGATCTTCATATAATGCATCATTAATCTCAGTGCAAACAAGGCACCATTCATTATCAGAACAAGCGCAAATGACAGAATCACCCACAAATACAAAATCAGGATAATCAGCATACCAATCAGTAAGAACATCATCAACAATTTCATCATTCACATCAATGCACAAAACAAAATGCTCTTCCCTAGGATGTCTCATGGCATCAAAGATATTAAAATTCACAACAATATCACTAAATTCCATGGAAAGAGTACCAGAATGCACATCTATCTTAGTCCTAGCTATTTTTAAGAAATGTCTCCCTAAAATGATTGGGGACCTATTGCTAGGAGATTCATCCTCCATATATAAAATGTAAAAGTCAGCAAGGAATATCAATTCATTGACTTTAATTAAAACATCTTCAGTCAAACCAGCAGGATGAGTATTACTCCTATTAGCTAATTGGACAACAACACCAGTAGGATGCAAAGGACTAAGACCAAGAGATTTATAAATAGATGCCGGCATAATATTAATAGAAGCACCTAAATCAGCCTTGCAATCATCAAATCTATAATTACCAATAATGCAAGGGATAGAAAACGTCCCTGGGTCTTTGCACTTGTAAGGCAGGGGTTGGAGGAGTGCTGAGACATTCTAGTTCAAGCTCACTTGTTCAGTCCCCCTCAGTCGCCTCTTGTTGGTACATAACTCCTTCAAGAACTTGGCATACTTGAGGATTTGTTTGATGGCTTCCAAGAGAGGAATGTTGATCTCAACTTTTCTGAATGTCTCAAGGATATCCTTCTCTTGCACTTTTTCAGCCAACTTCTTAGATTGAAGGGCTCTCTGAGGGAAAGGAAGAGGAATAGGAATTTTAGGTTCCTCTTCACCCTTCTTTACTGCCTCTTTATTTTTAGAGTCAATCTTCACTTTTTTTGACTCTTTTTCTGATGTGGATTCAGTCACATCTGTAGCTTGTTTAGGCTCTTCCAATTGCTTACCAGACCGTAAGGAGATAGTACTAACATTCCCCTTCGGATTGGGAATTGTTTGTGAAGGAAGGGTGTTAGATCCCTGAGGCTGGAGTTGGTTTAATGATGTTGCCAACTACCCAATCTGAGTTTGCAAGTTCTGTATAGTAGTCTCAGTTTATTGCTGGAATTACAAGCTGTTTGAGGCAAGCTGCTTCATCATTTCTTCTAGTGAAGAACCACTACTGCTAATTGGTTGTTGTGCTAGCGATAGAGGTATAGGTTGCTGGAAATTTTGTCTGTTATGTGGAAACTGTCTCTTTTGGTAATTTCCAAAATTCTGTTGCACATGACTATTATTGTTCTGATTCTGGTTCTACCTAAAATTTGGATGATTTCTCCAATTAAGGTTATAGGTATTGGAAAAGGCATTATTTTGCTGCTGGTACTGTGGCTTCCTTAAAAAAATGCCCACAACAGCCACTAATTGGTCTTGATAGGTGGTATCTTGCAAAGTAGGGCAAGAATCAGTAGGATGAGAGGGATCAAAATAGAACCCACATGAGTAGCCTATATGTGGAGTGGAAGACTGCACTGTTTGAGTTATTGCCAATTGCCTCACCAAGGAGGTCAAATCCTCAATTCTATTTTCTAATCTCTGGTGGGAATCAAAGGATGCATTTATCTGGAACATAGCACTACTGTTTGCTCTGGTGCCAAACTGTTGAGAGTTAGTTGCGATAGTGGATATTAAGTTTTGGGCCTCTTCAGGTGTCTTGTTAACTAAAGCCCACCACTAGAATCATCCACTAGATTTCTATCATTGGGTAGAAGACCTTCATAGAAATAAGTGATCAGGAGCTGCTCAGTTATTTGGTGGTGTGGACAACTGGCACATAACCTCTTGAATCTCTGCCAGTATTCATGCATATTCTCTCCATTGAATTGCTTAATGCCACTTATTTCTTTTTTTATTATAGTGGCTCTTGAAGAGGGGAAAAATCTCTCCATAAACAATCTCTCCATGTCGGTCCAACTTCCAATACATGAAGGTTAAAGATAATACAACCAGTCCTTAGCTTCACCATCAAGAGAGAAAGGAAAATCTCTCAGTTTAATATGATCTTCATTAATCTGTTACGGTTTCATTGTAAGGGCCAAGTATTGTTGCCTTGAAGAGAATGACATTTATAGCTTCATACCAATTAGGATAACTAATGTCATATTTAACAAAAAAGGGAAAGGGGAACTAATAAGGATTTTAGGTTTCATGATTCTAAATTTGGAGCAAGTTTGCATATATAGGATAACATGATGCCTTAGGTTGAATTGATTCTGAGAAATACCAAGTGTTTCTGGAAATAAAAATATTGTTGTCAATGCTTCTGATTGGGAATATATATATATATATATACATGTGTTGTTGCTTGTGTGTGTGGAGAGGGGATTGTCGTTGAATATGGCTATGGCCTGGGTAGATTGAAACAAATAAAACTAAAAAAAAAATTTACACCGGTTCTCATGAGAACCGGTGTTAAAGTATTATTTAAGACCGGTTAAAATGAGAACCGGTCTTAAAATTATAATCTTTAAGACCGATTCTCAAGATAACCGGTCTTAAATTGATATTTAAGACCGGTTCTTATGATAACCGGTCTTAAATATCAAACACTTTTTAAGACCAGTTTTCACAATAACCGGTCTTAAATATAACTTTAAGACTGGTTTTTTTTTCTGAACCGTTCTTAAAATCCTATACTTTTAAGACCAATTCTCAGAGAAATCGGTCTTAAAAGTATATTTTAAACTTGAAATTTCCTTTTAACAGTCTTGTTTGTCAGACTTTAAGACTGGTAGTGATACAACCGATCTTAAAAGTTTATATTTTAGACCCGTTTTTTAACCGGTCTAAAAAGTTAGATGCTTTTTAGACCGACTGTATCAAGACCTGATCCAGAACCGTTCTAAAAAGTCGTTTTTAACCGGTCTAAAAAGTGGTTTTTGCAATAGTGTGTGCTGCAAACCACATGGAATTCCTTCTAATGCTTGTGCAGATCCTCACCTACACGACCATGAAACTTGGGAAACAAATAGATAAGACTAGACTTAAGTTCAAAGTTAGCATCATGTTCAGGGTATTGGATACACAAAGATTGATAGTTAACACCAGGTGCAGTTAATTGCTTTAAAGTTCTATTATTTCCTTGATCTGTCATAGTGTCTGGGTGAGCAAAAGTGCTACTAAAATCAGATGAACTAGAAATATCAACAGAATGGACACAATCATAATCAAGGTAAGAATAAAAAACAAGTTCAATGGTAACCCTCTGACTTAGCCTAACAGCACTTCTAGCAGTAAGAATTGTTCTCTCTATTTCAGGATCTTTGTCTAACAAATCAATTGCACTGGTACTACTCTTGGTCATACAGCATTGGCATAAGGCAAAATTAGGACTACTACTAAAACACAAAAATGCAAAATCACAAGTCTATGCTAGAAATTAACCAAAACAAATTCAAAAACACTATCAAATGATTTTTAAAAATTATGGGACTTCCATGGAACAACTTCTACACTATCTAGGAACCAAAAAATGCAATAAAAAAATGAAAAAGTGGTCTAAACGATGGAATTTGAAAAAGTTAGGTGGGTGCTCATGGCAAAGCGATGAGTTCTGCTCAGGGGAACATTTTGCTTCAGCTCACCAAAAATCAGCCCAATCAGAGTAAGTCAAAAATTTCAGTAGAAATCCTAGAATAATTTCTGAAATACCGGATACATCCCACCGAGACCAAAAAACAGTGAAAAAGTGATCTAGATGATGGAATTTAGGAAAAATAAGGGTGATTTCACTTCAAAAAGGAAATGACTCTTGCTCAGAATGCCCAATTCCTTCAAGAAAGACTTGTTCAAAGTGATTTGGGTGAGATAGAAATCTACCCAGTCACCAGAACCACGTAATCTAAACTATCCTATTCCACACTACACTACTACCCACACTACAATTAATACAAGACCAATGCAAACTCCCAGGCAACGGCGCCAAATTTTGATCGAGAGTTTCCGAGCTCTCACAAAATAACCAGTTTCAATATAAATTTGCAATATAGAGAAGCTGGATCATTTTCCACGGAATTCAAAGTTAGTCTAAAACTATTAGTAGATAAAACAGTAAAATAATAATTGGTTGGGGGTTTTCATTATGCTATTAATGAAACAATAAACTAGAACTAAAGACAGAAATCAACAAATGAATTCAATCAGATTAAAATGACTAACCCAAAACTGGGATTCCAGAGCTTCCTTCCATCAATAGACGAAAATATTGTAACTAAACTCATGATTGATTCTGGATAAACCAAAATCTCTGCATTCATCAAAAAAATCCCTCAACTAGATGATCGTCTAGGTTTCGTTTGAACGCGTGGCATGTCATTGTATGATCGCACAGAAATCACTGCAACCCAGTTCAAATTATGTCCTTGTGATGTATCAATCAATTAAAGCGCATCCTTTAGATGAAAATGTGGATCCTCAATCCATGGGTTAGTCACAGAAGTTTAGCCAAGCATGGCTGGAAAAGATGAAGAACGGATGAAGAACGCGAATAACATTTCAGAGAATTTTTAAACTTCTGTATTCAACTCAAAATTCCACCAAAACGTCATAACAACATGTTTCTGCTTACTAGAGTAAAAACCTAATTGGAAATGGATCAGGGCTCTACAAGTCTAGTCCAAAACGGAAATAAATAACAAATGGTCTTTAATTACAAAATTTAGGCCTAATAAAAAATTCTAGAAAAATGCATATGACTTTAGCTCCAATTTTGACTATCTTCTTGTCTGAATTTGCCCTTCAAGTCATCATATCGATTGTATCTCTTTGAATCATCTAAGAAAAGAAACAAGAATGAGGCTAATCAGATATCTGGTTCAAGAGTTATGATCAAAATAATGAAGCATTGTAAATCTGGGATTTTATCATTAAAATAAATTAAATCTAATAAAACACCAAAAGCCCAAATAAGCATATAAGCCCATTATTTATTAACTTAACAATCCTAAATTTATTAATAAAGAGATATAAATAAGTGTAATAAATGTTCAATTATCAGCCATCAAGGCAGCTACATGCTCATATTATGTCATCTCTTGATCTATAAGGGACATGAGTTGGAACCTTCTATCTGCACAAGACGACCCTACTTTCTTCATTCCCTCAAAAATATCCTTACGACTCGAACTTGCCATGAACGATGTAACCTGTGTGAGTAGCATGATTGTATGAAATCCATTACAATTATAACACTATATAAATTGAAAATCAACGTCATATACCAAAGGTTAGTAACAATCACAATTTGCATAAAATAGCCAAATGATATGTTTTAATTATACATAACAAAGTTTTAAAAAGTGACATATAGTAGAGTTTAGCAAGTTGGGGGTTTTTGCAGTTCAGGGGAGTTGTAAGCATGTTAGCGCAACCAGTCTAGTAAGGCCTCTTTATCTTCTTTCAACCCAACATATATGTCGCGAGCAATCTAGTGTATCATCATATTTCAACATCGGCAGCAAAAGTCCCTGTTACTATCAACTTCTGAAATCCTCAGTAATTCTTTTACCACATCACTCACTTGTTGATCATTCACTACGATCTTTTTTAGAGCATCTATTCTATCTTGAGATACGTTAGCTATCATACTAACCGCATCTGCTTTTACTTTAGAAGTTACAGTTTTTTTCTTCTTTGATTTGCCCGACCCTTCAACCTTCTTTCTCTTCCCACTGCTTCTTGAAGCACTAGGTGCACTAGGTGGAGTGTCTGTTGTCAATGTAATGCCTTTGAAATCTTGTGTGACTCATATACTAGGAGGTACGATATCTTCCTCACTATCTCCTAAACCTTCTTCTAGGTCTATTGTGGGTCGGTAGACGTCATCGTCGTTGTTATCAGCCAATGACACCCGCTATGTCAAAGACGGTGTAAACATTATGTTGCTCGATGCCATCACATCCTTGAATAAGAAGTCTAATTCTCTCACGAATATAAATAAGCCCTTTGTATCTATACTTCTCATAGTCCGAATTCTCCTAAATGCATATAAGTTAAAAAAATAAACGAATAATCAATAATAATAATAATGTTTATATCACATATAATAATAATAAATACAATAACAATTTGTTACCTTTATTTTCTTATCCCACCATTCATCTAATGCAATCACCATACTCCTTGCCGAGTCATACGATATTCCAGTCTCTTTTGAGAATAACTCGTCCCACACTTTCCAGTCTTTCTTTAAGCTATGTAACCGATTTTTCAGTTGTTTCTTGTGATACAACTTTCCTTTTTTTCATTAAATGCAGACCAAATGTTCTTTCACCCATTCTTCATGAATGCAAATCCTAGATGTTCTTTCTTATATATTTGCTCAATGCACAGGTCAATGAAAATTGCAATGGAACTTACATCCCACGAAGCTTTACCTTTTTACTTGTTCATATTTCTATGCCAAGAATTTACCATTAAACAAAAACAAATGGACCAAGTGAAAATTATAACATCAATTCAGTATTATACATAACATTTATATATAAATATCAATATTTGCTAAATAATTGCATACAACTATAGATGAATCTTTACTAAACAATTGTAGTTTGTCCTCGACACTAGGAGGAATTTTCATTTTTGAAGATTTGTGGACTCAAAAACAAAGAAAGTGGAGTAGCTCATGTGCTTCTTCTGATTCATTAATAGATCATGAATTTACCCAACAAAAAGAGATAAAGAGGCTCAAGCAATAAGGCTTCAACCCCACATACTTAAGATTGGATAATAAAAGAAAGTAACAAACACAAAAAATAATAAATGAGTAAAGTAACAACCCAATTAAATCAGAAACAGAGCAAGAGCAAATCTAGTAAAGCTCTCCACGTGTTTCAGAAACAACTAAATACCTTTAAACTCATGTTTCAGAAATAGAGCAAATCCACATGTTTCAGAAACAACCAAATACCTTTAAACAGAGCAAATCTAGAAACAACCAAATACCAATCAATATAATATATATAGTTCCCATCATCTTGCTAGCTCATTCTCTCTGTAACATAAACACCTTTAAACTATGTTTTAGATCTATATCCTATATCTGGGACTGGAGAAAATATTAAGGAAAGGATACAAAGAAAAGTGAGATGTGGATTAAGCAACCTTTAAACTCATGTCTTGATAAAGCATAAACGGAGCTTTTGGTCTGCAATGAGAATCTTATTTGCAAGTGTTTGAAACTTTGAATCAATATTTTAAATTTATTTTCAGAAAGTATTGTTGAAAACTTAAGTACGTGAAATTGGAAGTTGAAACATCATTCCCATCCTTCCCCAACTATCATTTAAGTACGTGAAATTCAATTTACTCATAGTATAAACTCAAATATAATGAATCTATTTTCAATCAAACTCTTCATTGAAAATATGGTTTAAACAAGATCTCACAGGAAAAAAAGCAAGATCTCTCTGGCCATAGTTTAAAAAATTAATCAAAAAATAATACCAATCAATATATATATAGTTCTTGTCTTCTTCCTGGCTCATTCTCTCTGTAACATAAACACATTTAAACTCATGTTTCAGATCAACTAATTTCTATCAAATGCAAATATTTCCCTCTTCTACCTACAAACTTTCTTCTTGTGTTCTTATAACAAAACATACCTAAAAAAAACCAAAACAAAATTGACATAGGTTTATAGCATTAGGCCAACACAATCACCAAATTAAATCAGATAGACAGTGTTTACCTGAAGCAAATCACTGATGTTGAGCGGACAGTAAAGAATAGAGTAGAGCAGAGGAAGCCATAGACAAGCAAATCCAGCCACGACACCAGCTCTGGTCACTACACAAAATCCACCGATGGCTAATAATTACTAACAAATCAGCCCTAGGAACTGCAAGGAGAAGCTGTTGCATCAACCATGGATGCTCTAGTGCTCATTAGATAGATAACGCCGGCCTATGAAGGGGGCCCACCGCCACCACCGCCGACTTCTTCCTGCCTTGATGAAGGTCAAACTCAATACCACTCACGCCGTCCTTGCATAAACTGATGAAGAAGACACGGGTAAATAGAACAACCGGTGGTAAAAGTTGGGACTGACCAACCGTCGGTGACCTCTTCACACCTCTGAAAAACCCTTCAACTTAAGCACGCCAATGGTGAAAAAGATCCAATGATCCCCTGAATGCTCTTTAGCTCTGTGCGAGGAAGGAGATAGCTGAGACAAATAACGGTCTTCTGTGTAGAGGGAGAGAGCAGAGGCAAGAGACGATTGATAACGAGAGAGCTGAGAGTGAGAATTAAGTGAGTTTTTAAATGGGTAATAAATGCCCTTAGCTAACGGTAGTGAAGCTCAGTGGAAAAGCTGAAAAAAAGAGCTTCTAAATATAACCTACTTTTTTAAAAGCTTATTAGGAGCTACCGTGAAACCAAATAGAGCATTTTACGGAAAATGGGCTTTTGGGCTCTGAATGAGATTGTTTCTCAGTGAATGGGATCCCAAGCAAACCCTATGTCATCTTGGATTAGCTATTAAACAAGCCACAACTAAAGGGAAGAAGAAGAAAGGTGACTGTGACACCATATTACCAATAACCCCAGATGAGTGCAAAGGAGTATTGAAATCATTCGTAAGACCAGGATCTGGCCCCGGATTAAGAAACTCTAGAAAATGTTCACAAATTCCAAACCTATCACCTGGGACTAGAAAGGAGTTTTTTAATGCAATAAAATTTTCTTAAACAGTTTCACAAATGTTAACTATCTCATTAAGTCTCACCGGCTCTTCTTTTTTATTTTATCAGACTTTGTGACTGATTCTCTGCTTAGTTCTCACATCCATACCTTAGTTGTGTTTCATTAGTGTTTTGGAGTGTAAGCTAGCTAAATAGACCTTTTATATTATTTACTATCCGCTTACTAGCCTACCTACATTACCAGTTTCACTATGGTAGCATTATTAAAGTTATAAGTTGTTTAAACTATTTACAGATCCAAAATATATTGAAACAGACAACTAATAGAAATAAAAGTCTCTTGCATTCTGGCCTCTAGTCATCCACATTTACCTTCTTCTTGCCCCTTGAGCTATCTCTCTGTATTGTAAATGTATTTATGAAAAAGAATGAGATTCAAAAGAATCTCAGTAGTAACATAATGCCAATCATACAAATATAATATCACAAAGCAAGCCACATAATCATCATACAACAGAATCATTATAACAGCATTCAATGCATCACATGCAGTTCATATATCATCATAGTACTAGGTAAATCACAAGGCCCCGAGGGATACCCGAGGCATTCACTCATGCATCATAGAATGTTATTGGCTTGGGCGTCCACCCGTACAAAAAGGCCTTGGGTGACCACCTCGCATAACTAGAATGTGCTAGACAATTCATGATGAACACCTAGAATATACATTGTATCTTATAAATATATAAAAGACAAGTTACAACCTGGTTGCTTCCCTTGAGCAATATGAAATCGTTTCTTTGAGCTCGGGCAAGTTCCAGTTCCTATCAAAATTTAAGTTACAAATAACTAGTTATTACTTACACTTTTACTACCTTTAAATCAAATTTTTCTGGTTATCTAATGCAGTTATAATAGTTTCTGCACAGTTTAATTTTGTACAGTGTAGTTCCATTGTTTTCCAGAAATTGGCAGATTTTTCAGTCAACTTTAAAAATTCACAATTAATTCTAAAAAAAAATTCAATTTGACTAATTCCAAAGATCAAATGAATATATTTAAATATACATTTGAGGAAAAAAATTTAGGTTAGCCCACTATAGACACATCATTCCTAATAATTCGTTAAACATCACTGTTCCAGATTTCTTTCGAGAAAATAGGGCATAAATTCAAAAATTCATGTCTCCCAACATACTTGTCCAATAATTACAAACTATTAATCAAATTAAATCTCTATGTCTATAATTTAATTCCATAAATTTTCAAAATTTCTGGACAAAGTTTAACTTATGAAAAATCTTGTACAACATCACTGTTCTAAACAGGGTATATCAACAACATGTACATATATACTTCATAAATTTTCAAATTGATATATAAACATCTAAAAATCATAAACATATGCATACCTACACAATATTACTTTCTCAATCCAATGGAATCATCAAAATTACCAATTCTCACTCCTTCATCATGTCACATGCAGGGCAGCAAGTTAGGGTTCTCAAGAGGTTTATGTTGTTTTCTTGTTTTCTCTTGCTTATTAATCACTTCCTTTCTACTTATAATAACATGATTAATCATTTAAACACTAAATGGAAATGTTTAAGGAAATTTAGACAGTAAGACCCCTTAGGGTTTCATCATCCATTTTTCACAAAACAATCAAATCCAAGCCAAAATCAACAACAACAACATCATCATCATCATATTAAGCAAGATGATCAATTTTTTGGTGATTACCTCTTGGATTCCAACTCTTTCTCTCTCTAAATGACTTTTTCCCTCTCTATCTCTACACCCTTGATTTAGCTTGCTATCAATGGGTTTCATGGAGGAGAAGAGGTTAAAAGTGGTTCCAAGGTGATTAGGAAGCATAAACACCAAGATTACAAGCTCCTTACCTTTGATTTTTGCTTTGGAAGTCCTAGCTTGTCTTCTCTTATTTGCTTCCTATTTTCTTTGTTCAGCACCCTTTCTCTCTCTCTTTTGTTTCTAATATGACCAAAATATGCTTCTTGAAATGGATAAAGAAGCTTTTAAAAGATCACTCTTCTTTCACTTTACAATATTATATTCTATTGCAATTGTCATGTGCTTATTTATTAGCATCATTTTTCTCTTTCCATATGACTTTTGGACCGTAGCTTCTATCTTGAAATGGCAAGGGTAAGGGTCTCATAATGTTTTCATGCTCTTCCTTGCAATTCATATACAAATTACTCCCTTCTTGATTTAATTTGAACCATGAATTTATTTCTCCATTGCACTCCCTCTTTGACCGAAATATGATGAAAGGAAAGGGAATTAGCAGCTCTTGAAATAGCTTTAGTTATTTTATGCAATAATATAATTTATTACAAAAAGTACATGTGACAAATTTTCTTGGTCAAGGATTTTCTTCTTATTGAATTTATATCAGCCAAATAAATTCTTTTTCCCCTTTGTTTCCTCTTATTTAGCCAAAATTATTAAGAGGAAAATGGAAAAATAATTTCTCCTTATTTTGTTGGCAAATTACAATTTCGCCCTTACATTTTATGATTTTTTTATATTAAATCATGGCTTCCTTCCTTTCTCCTTATTTTAGATGAAATTAGGGCAATATAATTAGGCAAATGTTTATGCTCTTCCATACTCCAATTTGGGTTACAATATTAGGCCTTCAAGCAGACAAAAGTTGCACATTTGTGTCTTAAGTTAGCCAATTATATGTAACTACCGATTAGAGTGCTTTCATCATTTTATGTACACCACAATTCACCATTTTATTCTACTAAATATCACAAACATATAAAAGAAATATTGGTGAAAAAAAGTGGGGTATTACAGACGGATTAGAGAAGAGGAAGAGGAAGAAGAAGAATCAAGGTAGGTCAAGGAAAACCTTAATATTCTTGTTGTAATCAAAGTTGTGGTTATTATCTAGCTGGTTATTGGTTTATTTGTAATGAATTTTTTAATTTGTGATGTTCAAACCCTAAGGGGAAATGCTACCCAAATTAACACTAATCATGTTCAAATAGTGTTAAATGGGTTAATCATATGATTACAAGAGAAAAGGATAGTGTTTTAAAGGCCAAAAGATGAAACTTCTACTTTTCCAATTTGTACAAGATGAAAGTAGACATCCTGGCTTTAATTTGATTGGTATTATGAGCTATTTGGATAGGTGGATTGAAAGATATGATTTTTCAAAGTTTAACCATTAATATGGAACAAATTCTGTGGCAGATAAGATTAGTTGAATTTTCTAGGATTTTATGGGTTTTTCTGGTACTTTGTGATATTTTTCTGTAAAATAGGATTTAAATAGCTTTACATAGGAACTAGAACCACTAAATTTGGACGTTTCTATATTTAGTTACGAATTTTCAAAGTTGACTAAAAAGCTGGAAATTTCTGGAAAACCTATGAAAATGGAAATTTTGCCATAAAACCCCAATTTGGTTACTGTCAAAGGTAATCTAGTCATTTGAGTGTGAATTTGTCTAAAATAAGGTCAAAAATAGATTATACACACAAAATTGTGTATGGATAGCCTGGGGCATAATTTTGGAAAAGTACAGTTATATCAGGAATAAAGGAAATTAGACTGGATTTCCTATAGGCATTTTGGTAATTTGGCAACTTGAGTAAAGATAACCAACTTATGAGTTTAAAATAAGATATAAATGAGTAATAACTTATTTGTTGTCAGTTTGGGTATTTTAGGATTTGATGTTTTCCCAAGCCGTACAAAACGTTAAAGGACCGGTAGTAACTAGGCTTTGGAAAGGAGTCCAGGTAGTAATTATATCTCTCATATTCTATGTGAATGTTAATATGCATTGTTCTCCATGTTCTGTATAATGTGATTTGCTAGTGTGGTTATGCTTATTTGTGTGTTGCATAACCTGTGTGGCTATACTTATCTGTGTGCTACATAGCCTGTATAAGGATGTGATCACTATATGGTATTAGATAGGGAAGTAAGGAACAGGCAATCATTTTGATCCGGAAAAAATCATCATTTGGTTCCTGAACATTATCATATATGTGCTTGGCATTTTGATTGTTGCATCATGATAAATGTTGAATTACATGTTTACCTATCACTTTTTTTATGATTGATAAGCTGTTACTATTGAGATTCGTATAAATCTCAACCTTTCCATAATTCAAAATTAACTCATTACAAAAAATCGCTCAGAGAGCAAAATAGCGGATATCGGCAGTTAAGGATCCGATGCTGATCAAGAAAATTTTCTGTTGGTTATATGTTAGTCTTTCATTGTATTCAAGTCTTGGTATTATAACTTATACAAACCCTGTGGGGTTATTGTTTAATGTAATTGAGAGTTCTATATCAATATATTATACTAATTCTGTATGCCCATTGAACTCACATTAATACTCTGATAAATGTCAAAATATTAAGGGGTTTGACATCAGCACTACTTTTCTAATAAAGAATGTTTGTTTCTAGCACTATTTTTGCTCCTATCTTCCATATCCTCATGTCTAACTAGGCATTATAAGCCATGTGTCAAGTTCTAAAATTCAAACTTAACGGCCTTTACATTAAATTAACTAAAATACATTTTTAGGCTACTTTTTAATATTGATGTGTACTTTTGCACCCAAAAAGTTGTTTACTATACTTGTAGCTCTTAGAAAAAAATAATGTGTAGTTTAGCTCCTTAACCTTAAAAATATAAAATATGAACTATCTAGATCAAATCTGGACAGTCTAGATATGTTTAGCTGTTTTGCCAAGCAAAGCACTTAGCAAGGAAACCAGTTCCCTACCCCTTATTTCACTTCAGATTTTAACGACCACCTAAAAAACAAAGTAAGAAAGGAAAAGAATATGAGAGATGAGAAAGCAGAACAAAGAGGAAGAAGGGGCAAAATTGAAAGGCAAATCTTACATGCAAACTTGGATTTATGTTACGGTAAGTCCCCTAAACATTCCCCATTTATTACTTCTTTCGTTTGAGGTAATTTTGGTGAGGAAGATGATTCTTAAAATTTCATTCTAGTGAGAGGAAATGTCAACACAAGTAAAGTAGTCATATAAGGACAAGGATTAAAGCTTATATAGATAATAGGCACTACTACATATTTATGCATTTATAATGCTTAATACATAACGGTTACAACTAATAAACATCATGTATGTCAAGTTGGAGATCTTGCAAGGATATATAATACTTAAAATTAATGGTTAATTATGTGCACCATCATTTTTTGCAAGGTGAAATTTACAAAAATGCAAAAATAATAGTTGTAGTTAATAACTGTCATTTATTTAGTGATAAAAGTGACGCTTCTTTCAAAACAATTGTCATCTAACACTTACAATTGATTGTTCTTCTAACTTTGCATGAGCAACAATACAAACATAATAGTTATATCTATTGACCATAAAGTATGAATGACAAAAATGACATTTCATAATTAACAACTATCATATAAAGAAAAAATCTAGAAAGCATGTTTTCTAAACCTCATTCGGTCTAACACCAAGTACCAGTTCTATAAGTTAAATATACTTTGAAGCAAAGTATTCAACTTTAAATATACTGACTTATTCCTTTTGTTCTTTGTACTTTCCTATGTAGAATGCCTTTAGTTGCTGGATAGATGTAAGTAACTTTATGTAGGCAACGATGTAACGATTGAAGTTAAAGGTATCGGAACTTACAAATTAACTTTACATGGTGTAAAGGCCTTGATCATTCTTGAAGTGCTTTATGATCCTAATATTTGATGGAATTTAGTTTTTGTTAAATGTCTTGTAGATTGTGGGTTTAATGTAAACTTTTTATGATAAACTTGCAGACATATTTTATAATTCAATAGCTTTCCTTTTGAAAAAGTTCTTTTTAATGGATATTATTGTTGATTATAATATACATGATTGCTTTGTTACTTCCTCTTATACAATTGTTGATATGATTGTTTGACATGCTAGAATAAGACATATTAATCAAAATATAATAATTAAACTAGCAAAAGAAGGTTTACTAGTTCTAACTTATTAAGTCTATTTTTTGGGAAAAATGTATCCCACTGCCACCTGGAAACGTACAGTTCCAGAATTCCTATTTTATCCTTACTACTATAGAATCATCTCAGTTTTAATGGTATGACTTCTAAAATTCATAACTTAATCTCTAGAACTCCAAATAGGGTGGTTCAAAGTCCCATGTGAAGATCCTTAAGGCTTTCTTAAAGGAAAAATATCACCTTCTATCTATTATAAGAAACAAGTTCCAGAAACTTCAAGAAACAACCTATCTCAAGATTCATTCTGGATTCAATACCTACAATTTAACAAATCATATCTCACAATCTACAAACTCAAATGACACATATTATATATCAAATTAAAGCATATGATGTATAATTTAAATCTGTAATGTTTCATAAATTTTTGTCAAGGTTTAGTCTTCCAAAATTTCTTCATAAACAATCTAACTTCTAGAAACATAATATGGCAACAACTATCTTCAAAAATTCATATCCCTTAATATATTGATCCAAGTTTGTGAAGGACTTACCAGCCGAAAACAGCGTTATGGGGCCGAAATTGGTTCTGGAACTCTAGGAAAATCACTATTCATCCTTTCTCTTTTCTCTTCTTATTTTTTTATTCTTTTTCACTCTTTCTCTTTCTTTTCTAAGGTCTAGCTAAAAATGGCCCTTTCAGGAGGAATAGAAGGTGGAGATTCAATCATACATGTGATCTCCTCTTGTTGTGCCAAGTGTCCAAATCTTAAAGCCCAAGATTGCCAAGTGTCACAAAATCATCTTGTCTTCTCTTTCTCTCTCTTCGGTAGCTCCTTTTTCTTGTATGAGGAAGGGAGGATTGATGAATTCTCCTAACTCACGTCTTTATTGTCATAACCTAAATTTTATTCACCATCAAGCCTTATATCCTTGATTATATTCAATGGAATAAAATAGTAAATTTTAGTGTACTTGAAGTAGCCAAAATAGTGGAAATAGTGATTATATGCAATTTTTGGCTAAGAAAGATATAAAGCCCAATTTTTTTCTTCATAAAAGGCTAACATTGTGAACTAAAATTTAGTATGGAATAGCACAATTTTTTGCCCAATATGCATTGAAAATTCTACCAAAAGAAAGGGGAAGAAAAATGGCAATTGGTTCAAAAATTCTAAAAAATATAAGGATAAAATAGTCATTTGGTTTAATAAAATAAAAAGCCAAAATTCCCCTTAATTAATGAAGAAAGCTAGCCAAAGAAGGGGAAGGGAAAGAAATAATAAGATCTTGCCACATAATTAGCCATGTGGAAGGTTTTAGAGACATGGAAACACAAAGAACAAGAAATTGCCAAGTGTTATAATTTGCAATAAAAAGCTATTAAAACTAAGGAGGTGGGAGAGGGATTTTTATTAGACATATTTTAGCACATTTGGCCTTATGTTTGGCAAAACATCAAGGAAAGAAGAGTGAGAGAGAGCAAAGGAAAATAGAGAACAAGGAGTGAGCAAGAGGATTCAAGAAGGAAAACAAGGTAAGTAAGTAGTTAAATTCAAGTATTCTTGCTACTAATTACTAGTAAACCTTCCCTAATCCATATATCCTTCTTGAAATCATGTAAACTAAGAAGAAAATCAAGGGAAAGAGAGAGGGAAAAGCCACAGCCAAAAGAGAGAAAGAAGGAGAAAGAAGGTAAGCTTGAGAACTTGTAACCCCTTGATAATTTATGCTTGTTCTAAGGGGAGGTATTGCCCAAACTTGTATTAATCATGTGAAAATGGTGTTTAAGTAGTTAAACAAGTGATTAGAAGTAAAAAGAGGATATTTGATTGACTGGAAATTGGAAAATTCCATTTACCCTAAAATTTGGAAACTTTTGGCTAGACCTAGTTCAAGCGGTTTAGGCTGCAATTTGATGAACTTAAAGATTCCATTGTGTAACATCCCAAATTTTATTCACAAAGAGTCCTTGCAATTTATGGCATTCAAGGGAATAAAATGGTGACTTAAAGAGTACTGGAAATGATAAAACAAGGTAATTAGTGGTCCCACACAATATGATTATGTTCGGAACAAATTGTAAAAAATTTAGATTTGCTACCAGTGTGATTTCTTGCGTGGCAGTCTGGCTGTTTCATGTTTTTGAATAGCCAAATGATGTCCAATGTCTATGAAACTTTCTAGAATAAAATTAGACATATCAAGATTTAATTTAATACGTAATATAAGTCATTTGGACATATACACTGACAGTTATGTATTTTTGAATTTAGCCAAGTAAAACTAGCAAGTTTCTGTGGCAGCGTCCAACAAATGGTAATTTTGGAATATTGTGTGTCTAGTTGTCTAAAAGCTAAATTTTTTGATAAAAATAAACTTAATAAGGGTCATACAGCCTTTAGAACTACAACAATTGGACACATATACATAAGGATACATAAAGGTCACACAGCTAAATTTCTTGATAATTCAAGGAATATTTTTTCGTTGTGGTTGAGATTGTGGTTTGTTTGGTTGGTTTTGTGATTAGGGAAACATAAACCCTAAGCGAAGGTGCTACCCAATTTCACATTAATAAAGTTGAAGAGGTGTTTAAGTGACTAGACTTGTGATTAGAGGTTGAAAGAAGGTGATTTGTTGAATGGAATAAAAAAGACCATTTTTCTCAAAAAAATCTAGAATTTTGTCCAAGGGAATTTTGGTCCCGTTGGAGCTAGAAATTCATGAATTTGATGATTCCATTGTGTTTATAATGGAAAATTGTATAGGAAACACGTATAATATGAAGTATAAAGGCTTTAGGGTTTGAAATGACAATTTTGCCCCTAAAAACCTAACATAGTGGATGCTAAGGTTATTTTCATAATTTGTTCGTGATTTTGACAAATCTAAGGTCAAAAATGAATTCAACACGTGACATTGTGTAGGATTAAACCGGGTCATAATTTTTTATTTAATCAGTACAGAGGGGGTTTAGAGTAGGTCCCCAAGGGCATTTTAGTTATCCTGCGTTTTTAAGCAAAGATAACCAACAAAATGAGTCTAGAGAAATACATGTATTAACTCATTTATGGTAAATTTGGAATTTTAAGATTTGGCAGTAGCCCAAGACAGACACAGCATATTGAACAGACAACGGAACAAACAGTGGATCAAGGAAAGGCAATTAAGATAGTGTACTTACCCTATACGCATGTATGGGATATTTATGCTTGTGTAGTAATGTATGTGATTACTTTGCTTGATTTTATAGAGCTTATTTGAATGATGATGATCTGCTTTTGTTTATGCCATGGCCTTAAGTATGTTACATGAAACATTGAGCATGCAGAGATGTTATTATGTGGCATGTATCTAGTTAAGGCTAACATTCCATACACTTAGCATATATCATACATGTATTATGGTAATTGTTTACTACTGAGATTCGCCTGACTCTCACCCTCCCTAACCAACTAATTAAGACAGGTGAACACTGGAGGTGTGCTGAGAGCAAAGAAAAGGACTGCATGTAGTAGAACAAAGAAAGGGATGTGTCTACCATTCTTGGATTATACTTAGACAGTTTAGTAGTCTTACGTGGCTACATTGACTGTATATTCATCATGTTCATTTTTGTACATTTTATGTACAAACCCTGTGGGAAATCATGTAATATAATGATGTACTTATTATTAGTATATTGATGCTATTCATGTGTGCCCGTTAAACTATGCATTGCTACTTTGGTGAATATTAGAATAATGAGGGGTATATAAGGTGGGTCTTTCATTTATAGTATCAGAGCAAGCGATTATAGAAACATGATAGTATACTAATATGGTCTTGATTATATAGTGACAGGACATGCATGAAAAGGTACTATTTATGTGAACTAGCCCCAAAGAAATAGTAAATACCCAAATGACAGTAGTATTACCAGACTAAGGGTGGTACAAGGATGTTATCGAACCTAAGGAAGCAAGTACAGCCAAGGCCAGTGTATTAGCTATGCCCTACATTGGTATCATTTATGAGTTCACCCCTCACTAATGACATTGATTAGCCGCAAACAGACAACATAGAGTTAGATCTGGATTCTATTACTTATTCGAAGACTGGAACGATATACATGATGCATGATCTATGACGGATTATGAGCTATGGGAGGACATTCAGAGTATATATTTATGGCTTGCGAGCTATCTGAAAGTATGACATCCCTATAGATCAGCATACAGGGTATTTAGATGGTCTAATCCCAGTATAGTATGAGTAAGGTCTTCAAGATTTAGAGACCTAGATGATATTTGGATCCATACAACACTGTACTTCTTTCTGGATATAGTGGTTTGGCCTTAAAGAAGAACAAGATTATATAGTAGGGTCCAACAGACAACTTTATGGACTTCAAGGAGCATATCACAGGGTACATGTTTTAGTGTATGTACCGGTACTGATATGCAGTCCATACACAATATTTTAATGCTCAGAGATAGGCACGATTTTTTAGATAAAGGCAATCTTGGGGTACCAGTGGTTGGAATCAGTTAAAGTCGATATTTGCGTTTCTTCATAGGTACATTAAAGTTAAGCATGCTTAACCCAAGCGAACCTCGGGATGGGTCCTCTCGTGGGAAGTTGTTGCACATTGATAATTGAATATTTATTACACTCATTTGTATCTCTTGATTAATAAATTTTGATTGTTTAGTAATAAATAATGGGCTTTTATGCTTATTTGGGCTTTGAGTGTTTTATTGGATTTAACATATTTTAATAATAAAATTCCAGATTTACAACCCTTCTCTATTTTGATCTTAACTCTTGAACCAGATATCCGAATGATCTCATTCTTGACTCATTTTTTAGATGATTCAGAGGCCAACAATTGATATGAAGACTTGAAGAGAAGATTCGGACAAGAGGATAGTCAAAAATGCAGTCAATGTTATATGTATTTTTCTGGATTTTTATTGGGCCCGAATTTTGTAATGAAGCACTATTTAGTATGGATTTTCGTTTTGGGCTGAACTGTTGGGCCCTGGCCCATTTGGCAATTAGGTTATAAGCTAACTTAGCTGAAACATTAGGCATAATGTTGTGTGGCTGTTTTTAGGATTGAATGCAGAAGTTCTAAATGTTCTTCGTGTTCTTCGTTAGTTCTTCGGATTTTCCAGCCATGTCCGGCTAAGTTTCTGTGACTGATCTATGGATTGAGGATTCACGTTTCCAATCAGAGGACATACTTAAACGGGTAACGTAATTCGTTTCTATTTACTCTAATCGGATCCGATTTCTGGAATAGTTTGAATGTTTGTTTTAATATTCGGATCGGTACATCCCAAGGACACAGTTCGGATCTGGTTATAGTGCTACTAAACGATTGTACAGTAGCACGCCAGGCATACGAACAGAATCTAGACGATCGTCTAGTCGAGGGATTTTCTGGACGGATACAGAGATTTTTGGTTCGTCCAGATCCGATCACGAATTCGTTATAATCTTCGTCCGATGATGGTAGGAAACTATGAATCCCAATCCTATGGTCAATCGTTTTAATCTATTTGATCTAGTTCGTTTTTGATTTCTGTCTTAAATCTGAGTTTATTGTTCGGTAATAGTTTAATCAAAACCCCCCCAATCGATTATTGTTCGAATGTTCTAGACTACTTGTAAATTCTGTGGGAAACGATCCAAGTTCTCTGTACTGCAAATCCTCATTGAAACTGGTTATTTTGTGAGAACTCGACATTTCTCATCAAAATTTGGCGCCGTTGCCGGGGAATTTGCATCGGTCTAGCAGTAACAGTAGTGTTTGAGTCAGGTTGTTCTGGTGGTTTGGCAGATTTTTATCTCAACCAAATCACTCAGCGCCAGGTCTTTTTGAAGGAATCGGGCATTCTGAGCAAAAGTTACTTCCTTTAGGAAGTGTGATCACCCCTGATTTTGCCAAATTCCATCATCTAGACCACTTTTTCGCTGTTTTTTTGGTCTCAGCGGGACGTAGTCGGTATATCCGAAATTGTCTAAACTTTGCGACTTGCTCCGATTGGGCTGATTTTTGGTGAGCTGAAAGAAAATGGCATTCTGAGCAATACACATGCTTTACGATGTGCTCTCCCAAAATTTTGCCAAATTCCATCGTTTAGACCACTTTTTCGATTTTTTAAGTTTTTATCACATTTTTGGGTTCCCGAATAGTGTAGAAGTTGTTCTGTGCAAGTCTCATAATTTTTAAAAATCATTTGGTATTTTTTCTGAATTTATTTTGGTCAATTTCTAGTGTGATTTTGCGTTTTTTTTTCGTTTTTGAGTGTTCTAGTGGTTGTCCTGATTTTCCCTATGCTGTATGACTAGGAGCAGTACTAGTGCACCTGATCTTTTGGATAATAATCCTGAAATAGAACGCACAATTCTTGCTGCTAGAAGGGCTGTTAGGTTAGGTCAGAAGGTTCTTACTGAACCCGTTTCTGATTCTGACACTGATTCTATTGGCAGTACTTCTAGTCCCTCAGACACTATGGCAGATCAGGGAAATAATAGGACTTTAAAACAGTTGACTGCACCTGGTGATAATTATCAGTCATTGTGTATCCAATACCCTACCCTTGGTGCTAACCTTGAACTTAAATCTGGACTTATACATTTGTTGCCCAAGTTTCGTGGTCTTACAGGTGATGAACCGCACAAGCATCTTAAGGAATTCCATGTGGTCTGCAGCACAATGAAACCACAACATATTGATGAAGACCACATTAAGCTGAGAGCTTTTCCTTTCTCTCTTGAGGATGGAGCGAAGGACTGGTTATATAATCTTCAACCCTCATCTATTGGGAGTTGGGCTGATATGCAGAGATTGTTCCTAGAGAGATTTTTCCCTTCTTCAAGAGCCACTACAATCAGAAAAGAAATCAGTGGAATTAAGCAAATTAATGGCGAGAATATGCATGAATACTGGGAGAGATTTAAGAGGTTGTGTGCTAGTTGCCCCCATCACCAGATAACTGAGCAGCTCTTGATTACTTATTTCTATGAGGGTCTTCTACCTAATGACCGAAATTTGGTGGATGCTTCTAGTGGTGGAGCCTTAGTAAACAAGACACCCCAAGAGGCCAGAGATTTAATATCCACAATTACAGCTAACTCTCAACAATTTGGCACTAGATCAAATAGCAGTGCTGTGTTCCAGATCAGCGGATCTAATGATTCTCACCAGCGATTGGAGAATAGACTTGATGATCTGACCTCCTTGGTGAGGCAACTGGCAATGACTCAAACAGTGCAGTCTTCCACTCCACATTTGGGTCATTCATGTGGTTTCTGTTCTGATCCTTCCCATCCTACTGATTCTTGCCCCACTTTGCAAGACAATACATATCAAGATCAGTCAGTGGCTGCTGTGGGTGTTTTTCCAGGGAAGCCACAACACCAGCAGCAAAATAATGCTTTCTCTAATATATATAATCCTGGCTGGAGAAATCATCCCAATTTTAGGTAGAGCCAGAATCCAAGTCAGATTCAGAACCACAATAGTCATGTGCAGCAGAATTCTGGAAATTACCAACAGAGACAATTTCCACAGAACAGACAGAATTTCCAATAATTCACACCTCCACAGCCAGCACAACAATAGCCGACCAGTAGCAGCAGCAGCAGTGGTCCCTCATTAGAAGAAATGATGAAGCAACTTGCAACAAACAGTTTGCAATTCCAGCAACAAACTGAGGCCTCTATCCAAAATTTGCAGACTTAGATTGGGCAGTTGGCAACATCATTGAACCAACTCCAGCCTCAGGGATCCAATACTCTCCCTTCACAGACAATTCCCAATCCGAAGGGAAACGTTAGTGCTATCTCCCTACGGTCTGGTAAGCAATTACAAGGGCATAAACCAGCTGCAGATGTGACTGAATCCACATCAGAAAAAGAGTCAGAAAAATTGAAGATTGACTCTAGAAACAAAGAGGCTGTGAAGCAAGGTGAAGAGGAGTCTGGAGTTCCTATTCCTCTTCCTTTCCCTCATAGAGCACTTCACTCCAAGAATTTGGCAGAAAAAGTGCAAGACGGTGATATCCTTGAGACATTCAGAAAAGTTGAGATTAACATCCCTCTCTTGGATGCCATCAAACAGATCCCCAAGTATGCCAAGTTCCTAAAGGAGTTGTGTACCAACAAGAGGCGACTGAGGGGGACTGAACGAGTGAGCTTGAACCAGAATGTCTCAGCGCTTCTCCAACAACCCATGCCTCACAAGTGCAAGGACCCATGTACGTTTTCTATCCCTTGCATTATTGGTAATTATAGATTTGATAACTGCTTGGCTGATTTAGGTGCTTCCATTAATGTTATGCCTGCATCTATTTATAAATCCCTTGGTCTTGGTCCCTTGCGACCTACTGGTGTTGTTGTCCAACTAGCTAATAGGAGTAATGTTCATCCTACTGGTCTGATTGAAGATGTTTTGGTTAAGGTCAATGAATTGATATTCCCTACTAACTTTTACATTCTAGATATGGAGGATGAATCTCCTGGCAGTAGATCCCCAATCATTTTAGGGAGGCCTTTCTTGAAAACAGCTAAGACTAAGATAGATGTGCATTCTGGTACTCTTTCCATGGAATTTGGTGATATTGTTGTGACTTTTAATATCTTTGATGCCATGAGACATCCTAGGGAAGAGCATTCTGTTTTGTGCATTGATGTGATAGATGAGACTGTTGATGATGTTCTTTCTGCTTGGTATGCTGATTTTCCTGATTTTGCATCGGTGGGAGATTCTGTGATATGTGCATGTTCTGACACTGAATGGTGCCCTCTTTGCACTGAGATTGATGATACACTGTATGGAGATATTGATATTGATTGTGGTGAAGCTAAGCTTTATTCTGATGTTCATTGTGATTATGAACTTAACCCTGATGTTAACAGTGAGCTGCCTAGCCACAGTTCTGCTTCTGTGCATGTAGTTTCAGGTACTGCAGGTGTATACACTTCTGAAATGGTCCAATCACCTAAGCTCCTTCCTTCCATTCTGCAGCCGCCTAAGTTAGAGTTGAAGTCATTGCCAGCTCACTGGAAATATGCCTTTCTAGAGGTAGATGAGCAACTTCCAGTCATTGTGGCCAATAACCTTCTACCTGATCAAGAAGAGAAGCTGCTGAGCTTGCTGAAGGCCAATAAGAAGGCAATTGGGTGGACATTAGCTGATCTTGTTGGTATAAGCCCTTCTATGTGTATGCATCGGATTCTGTTGGAAGCATAGGCTAAACCAGTAAGACAACCCCAGAGACGTCTTAATCCTCTCATTTTAGAAGTGGTTAAGAAGGAAGTGACTAAGCTTCTACAGGCTGGCATCATCTACCCCATCTCTGATAGCCAATGGGTTAGCCCGGTCCAGGTCGTTCCCAAGAAATCTGGAGTAACTGTGGTAGCCAATCAAAGGGATGAGCTCATTCCTACAAGAGTTCAGAACAGTTGGAGAGTATGCATAGACTACAGGAGACTCAACCAAGCTACCCGCAAGGATCACTATCCTTTACCTTTCATTGATCAGATGTTAGAGCGTTTGGCTGGTAAGTCTCACTACTGCTTTATGGATGGTTACTCGGGGTACTTTCATATCCATATTGCTCCTGAGGATCAGGAGAAGACAACCTTCACATGCCCCTTTGGAACCTATGCTTACCGAAGAATGCCTTTTGGCCTCTGCAATGCACCTGGCACCTTTCAGCGTTGCATGGTGAGTATCTTTTCTGACTTTCTAGAGGATTGTATGGAGGTTTTCATGGATGATTTTACAGTGTATGGGTCTGATTTTGATGCATGCTTGGCTAGTTTGTCTAGAGTCTTGAATAGATGCATTGAGTCTAATCTTGTGCTAAATTTTGAAAAGTGTCACTTCATGGTTGAGTCAGGGATAGTGTTGGGACACATTGTTTCTAAAGAGGGTATTAAGGTAGATCCTGCTAAAATTGATGTTATCACTGCTTTGCCTTACCCCACATCTATGTGGGAAGTTCGTTCTTTTCTTGGCCATGCAGGTTTCTACCGACGCTTCATTCAGGATTTCAGTAAGATTGCCCAGCCCCTGTCTAACCTTCTACATAAGGATACTGAGTTTGCATTTGATGCAGAGTGTAAGATAGCCTTTGATCACTTGAAGTGTTGCCTGACTATCACTCCAGTTATCCAACCACCAGATTGGTCTCTTCCATTTGAGTTGATGTGCGATGCTTCCAATTATGTTATTGGGGCTGTCTTGTCTCAGAGAGTCAACAAGGTTTCTCATGTCATTGCATATGCATCCAAGACCTTGGATCCTGCCCAATCCAATTATACCACCACTGAGAAAGAACTTTTGGCTATAGTGTTTGCTTTTGATAAGTTTAGGTCATATCTTCTAGCTGGTAGGGTTATTGTTTTCTCTGACCATGCTGCTTTGAAGTTTCTTTTGAAAAAGACAGATGCTAAGCCTCGACTTATTCGTTGGATGTTATTGCTCCAAGAATTTGATGTTGAGATCAGAGATAGGAGTGGAGCACAAAATTTGGTAGCTGATCATTTGAGTCGTGTTACTCATTCCTCTTCCCCCTCTGCCATTCAGGATGATTTTCCTGATGAGCAGCTTTTACAGCTGCAAGGTAAGCTTCCATGGTATGCTGATTTAGTTAATTACTTGGTTGCTGGTGTTTTACCATCTGATTCCACTAGGGCCCAAACTCTGAAATTAAAAAGTGAATCTAAATATTACGTTTGGGATGACCCTTATCTGTGGAGATTTTGTAGTGACCAAGTAGTTAGGCGATGTGTACCTCATCATGAGTGTGACTCCATATTACATTTTTTTTCATGCTTCTGCCTGTGGTGGTCACTTTGGACCCCAAAGGACTGCTAGGAAAGTCCTAGACTCTGGTTTATTTTGGCCAACCCTGTTTCATGATGCCCATCTGTTTTGTAAGTCATGTGATAATTGTCAGAGAGCAGGTAGTCTTTCTCATAGACATGAGATGCCCCAGCAACCCATATTGTTTTGTGAAATTTTTGATGTTTGGGGTATTGATTTTATGGGTCCATTTCCTGTTTCTCATGGTTTCACTTACATATTGCTTGCTGTTGACTATGTTTCAAAATGGGTTGAGGCGAAGGCCACCCGGTCTAATGATTCTGCTGTTGTGGTAGATTTTGTCAGGTCTAACATTTTCTGCAGGTTTGGCATTCCTCGAGCCATTATTAGTGACCAGGGTTCTCATTTTTGTAACCGGAGCATGGGTGCTTTGTTACGAAAATATGGAGTGATTCACAAGGTGTCCACAGCATACCATCCATAGACTAATGGTCAAGCTGAAGTCTCGAATAGGGAGATTAAGCAAATCCTTCAGAAAACTGTTAACTCTACCCGGAAGGATTGGAGCAAGCGATTAGATGATGCATTGTGGGCTTATCGGACTGCCTACAAGACTCCAATTGGGATGTCTCCATATAGGCTTGTTTTTGGTAAGGCATGCCATCTTCCGGTTGAATTAGAGCATCAAGCTTATTGGGCCATTAAGCAATGTAACATGGATTTGGCTAAGTCTGGGATGGAACGGAAGCTCCAATTGCAAGAGTTGGATGAGCTTCGATTGGATGCCTATGAGAGTTCATGGTTGTATAAGGAGAAGACCAAGGCATTCCATGATAAGCAAATCCTGAGGAAAGAGTTTTCTGTGGGCCAGAAGGTCCTTCTATTCAATTCCCGTCTCAAGTTTATGCCCGGTAAGCTTCGATCTAGATGGGATGGCTTTTTTGTGATTGCTAATGTTTTCCCTTTTGGTGCTGTTGAGTTGTGTGATCCACCTACAGGGAGGACCTTCAAAGTGAATGGACATCGACTCAAACCATTTTATGAGGGATCACAGCAACAACCTGAAGAAGCGGACCTCATACTCACTGATGCCACTTATCCTCCGTAAACACCTGGGGAGTATTCTTCTTTTCCTATTTCCTTTTCCCTTTTCTTTTATTTCTTGTATTTCTTTTTCACTTTTCTTTTCACACTTTCTAAATAATACACTTTCTCCTTCTATCATTGTTTAGCTATGTATATTGTGGATTTGGACATATTGGTTTTGATAGATTGGATCATACTGTTTGGGCTGAATTCCTTTCTTTTTGGTAGTTGATTTTGGTGATGCTGATTGCATGATTTGGTATTTACCTTTGTGAGATTTTGAGCCTACATGAATGGGATTCATCTTTACCATTCTTCCTTTTTCTGTGTGTCTCTGCTCCTGATTTATGTTCTCTAGAACTTGCTCTCTTTCTTTTTAAAGCTACATTTTTCACTTACATGAATAAATATGATGGAGGCTTGTTTAGTTTCTTTCTTTTATTTACCACTTTGACCAAATAGCCTTCCCTTACACTATTAATTTCCCTTTGTTAGCCCCTTTGTGCCTTTTTGGCTAATTCTTTTCTTCAACCACATTACTAGCCAAAGTGTAAAACCATGTTATACCGCACCTTGGAATTTACTGAGCATTGGTTTCACCTTAGTATGGGGGTTGCCCAGGAGTGCCACAATTTAAGTATGGGGGGGATGTTTGGATGGTTGATTTGGGAGTTAAATTCAAAAAAAAACAAAAAAAAAAACAAAACAAAAACAAAAACAAAAAAAACAAAAATTTGAGTATATATTTAAAGGGGATATTCCATTGATTTTAGTGTTATTATTGTCATGCTCTTTCAAATTTCTTTGGTGCTTAGCCTCACATATCCATATTTATACACACCTTCACCTTAGCCCCATTACAACCTTGAATAATAAGCTCTCTTGATTTGTGCATGTATGTGATATGAGTAGTGGAGAAGTAGAAATTGAGCAAGCCTATGGTAGGACAATTTCTTGAGTAGAATCTGAGTGATACACTTATTTAGCCTATACACTTTAGAGAGTTATTGATAGAATACTCTGAGAGACCATCTTATGTGAGTAGCATCATTGATCGAGACTACTGTGTTTTGTAATTTGTTATGCAAGGATTTCAATTTTAATTTGTTGGTCTTTTGAAGCTCTGTGTCCATTGTTCCAATTTTACATTGTTGGCAATTGTTAGGAAGGAGAAATTTTTCTTTTAAGTTTTGCTCAGGAGTGCAAAATGATAAGTGTGGGGGAAATTGATAATTGAATATTTATTACACTCATTTGTATCTCTTGATTAATAAGTTTTGATTGTTTAGTAATAAATAATGGGCTTTTATGCTTATTTGGGCTTTGAGTGTTTTATTGGATTTAACATATTTTAATAATAAAATTCCAGATTTACAACCCTTCTCTATTTTGATCTTAACTCTTGAACCAGATATCTGAATGATCTCATTCTTGTCTCATTTTTTAGATGATTCAGAGGCCAACAATTGATATGAAGACTTGAAGAGAAGATTCGGACAAGAGGATAGTCAAAAATGCAGTCAATGTTATATGTATTTTTCTGGATTTTTATTGGGCCCGAATTTTGTAATGAAGCACTATTTAGTATGGATTTTCGTTTTGGGCTGAACTGTTGGGCCCTGGCCCATTTGGCAATTAGGTTATAAGCTAACTTAGCTGAAACATTAGGCATAATGTTGTGTGGCCGTTTTTAGGATTGAATGCAGAAGTTCTAAATGTTCTTCATGTTCTTCGTGTTCTTCGTTCGTTCTTCGGATTTTCCAGCCATGTCCGGCTAAGTTTCTGTGACTGATCTATGGATTGAGGATTCACGTTTCCAATCAAAGGACATACTTAAACGGGTAACGTAATTCGTTTCTATTTACTCTAATCGGATCCGATTTCTGGAATAGTTTGAATGATTGTTTTAATATTCGGATCGGTACATCCCAAGGACACAGTTCGGATCTGGTTATAGTGCTACTAAACGATTGTACAGTAGCACGCCAGGCATACGAACAGAATCTAGACGATCGTCTAGTCGAGGGATTTTCTGGACGGATACAGAGATTTTTGGTTCGTCCAGATCCGATCACGAATTCGTTATAATCTTCGTCCGATGATGGTAGGAAACTATGAATCCCAATCCTATGGTCAATCATTTTAATCTATTTGATCTAGTTCATTTTTTATTTCTGTCTTAAATCTGAGTTTATTGTTCAGTAATAGTTTAATTAAAACCCCCCAATCGATTATTGTTCGAATGTTCTAGACTGCTTGTAAATTCTGTGGGAAACGATCCAGGTTCTCTGTACTGCAAATCCTCATTGAAACTGGTTATTTTGTGAGAACTCGACATTTCTTATCACACATATAATGTTATGTCATGGAAAAGGAGTAAGAACATGTTGTACAGTAGCTCAGAAGCTGTATGTTGTTATAGCCTTTCCCTGACTACTGTAAACATCTGTGATATGTTGTTTTTGGGGTATATGTGCACCCAAAACTTTGTGGAATGACCAATATGCCCTTTTGTTTAAGTAAATTCACCTTTTCCTTGTTTCCATATAGTGAAACACAAAGATAGTAAAGCCATGAGGTATAAATGCTGGGTAAGGTCAAGAAGTTAGACCTGACCCAATTCTGCAAATATTGGGCATGTTAATAGAACAACAAACAGTGATACATAATATTAGTGGTCAACTGCGAGAGGTACAACAAAAGCATATAAGAGAACAGGGGATAATTAGAAACTCAATATCATCTAGGAAAGGCCAGTGTGATGACTCTCTCTTTCGTACACTATGTGATTATCTATATGTTGGAAATTGTGCCCTAGGGGCCAATCATTGTACTTTGAACATTGTTATTTAATGAATTTCTCAATTTTGTTATCATATCATTTATATGTTTATTGTGATAATTATATCCTTGGATGAATCATAAAGATTGTCCTAAATGTCCCTGATCAGTCATCTATACGGGAGCAAAGATGAAATAAGACAAGTATGACTTTGATAAGGTATGAAGATACGAATCAAAGTCTTAGGCACTTGTAAGAGCATAAGGTGCTGGACTGACCCACTATGAGAAAGCTGTATAAATTAAGTCATAAGCTTATCTCATATACAACCACGTCACAATGCTTTTTGACTTGAGTTCATCATGGATTCTTACATGAGAGTTGCTAAGCTTTGACCTAGTCAAAAGTCACCTTTGACCGGGTAGTGATAAAGGCTAAATTGGGTTTCATGATTTTCATTCATGCAGAGGAATGTGAATGGTCAAGATAGAATTTGTCCCTCACATTAGTAGAGAGATATTAGTAGGCCCCTCGATGAGTGAGTCTGAGAAATGTATGGCCATATTATGATGGAAAGGAGTCTCCATTTCTATTGTCAGACTACTCAGGAATAGGGAAAGTAATGATCAGAACAGGAGGATGACATTTTCCATGCCTCATCCTTGGCCGAAATATCGTGTGACAAAAGGGACGTGACATGGTTGTATGATAGGTTGTATCATATTATCTATCCTCATATAAATTGGGTAGTCATAATGTTTTGCTAGAGACTGGTTGTGACTTGTGGGTTAGTACAATTATTGGCCCACTGCCAAATTCATATGAGGCTACAGGGACATACATAAGAATAGCCCAACATGAGCAATAATGTCTAAATTCATTGAATCTAAGACATGTCTAGATTAAATGAATGTAATCTAGGGTGGACAAATTATTATATATATATGTATATATATATGATATAAAATTTGTGAAAATAAAAAAATATATTATACATATCATAACATTATTGTGTAGTATTAGTTTCAGATTTAATTTATTTGATAAATTAAATAACTAACGTTGATAGAGATATCATATCT
Organism: Albizia julibrissin; assembly: GCA_037074505.1. NCBI lineage: Eukaryota > Viridiplantae > Streptophyta > Magnoliopsida > Fabales > Fabaceae > Albizia > Albizia julibrissin. Next base: position 44,631,855 of record CM073484.1, on the reverse strand, counting down.
CATGTTTAATTTATAAAGATAAATTAAATCTGTTGGCTCTTTATTTTGATTAAATAAATATGTTAAATTAAATCTATTGGACAAATTTAATTAAATCAAATTTATTTAATTCAATATGGATTTCAAAATTAATTAAGATTAATTTTGAAGATCCAATATGGCTCTCACTAGTTATAAAAAGGAAGGGCTAAAGTGAAATAGAGAGCAGCAAGAAAACTCTAGAGGGGCATTAAAGGTGCTAGCATGCTGCCGGTGTTAGGTCCTATTCGTGTGGATACCAATAGAGAGAGCTGATCTGAGTAGTTGGCCCCTTAAGATCAAAAAAGCTGTAATTTAAAAAGGTATGAATCTTTCTAACACTATTTAAACAGCGTTGATAGATCTGCAATTGAGATTGGAAAAACTTTTGCAAGCAATTTTAAATTCTTTCATTGTGCCTACCAATCCTAACACTATATGCCTTATATGCCATGTTTATGACATGAGTTGTAGACACACAGCCTAGTTGTGTTAGGGGAAAAGCACAAGTACCATCATGCCTATTGGGACCTAACAAGGATAATGAGATAAGTCCGGGCAGTCGTTCATCTATGCCAAAACAGGGCACAAGTAGGGGTCATTGATAATTGAATATTTATTACACTTATTTGTATCTCTTGATTAATAAATTTAGGATTGTTTAGTTAATAAATAACGGGCTTGTATGTTTATTTGGGATATGGGTGTTTTACTAGATTTAATTTATTTTAATGATAAAATCCCATATTTATAGTATTTTACTATTTTAATCATGACTCTTGAACTAGATATCCAATTAGACTCATTCTTATCTCATTTTTTAGATGATTTAAAGAGCTACAATCGATATGAAGACTTGAAAGGCAAATTCGGACAAGAAGACGGTCAAAATTGGAGCCAAAATCAGACACATTTTTCTGGAATTTTTTATAGGGACCGAATTTTGTAATTAAAGACCATTTGTTATTTATTTTTGTTTTGGGCTGGACTTATGGAGCCCTAATCCGTTTTCAATTAGGTTTTTTACTCTAATTAGCAAAAAACAAGGGAGGATGTTTTTTGGGTGGAATTTTGGATTGAATACAGAAGTTTAGAAATCCTCTAAAATGTTCTTCGCGTTCTTCGCATTCTTCATCTGTTCTTCGTCTTTTCCAGCCATGCTTGGCTAAACTTTTGTGACTGACCCATGGATTGAAGATCCACGTTTTCATCTAAAGGACGCTATTTAATTGGTAACGTAACTCATTTCTATTTACTCTGATCGGATTTGATTTCTGGAAATAGTTCAAATATTAGATTTAATGTTCAGATTGATACATCCCAAGGACATAATTTGAACTGGGTTGTAATGATTTCTGTGCAATCACACAGTGACACACCACGCATTTGAACGAACCCTAGATGATCATTTAGTCGAGGGATTTTCTGAATGAATGTAGAGATTTTGGTTCGTCCATAATCAATCATGAGTTTAGTTACAATATTTTTGTTTGATGATGGAAGGAAGCTCTGGAATCCCAGTTCTAGCTTAGTCATTTTAATCTAATTGAATTTTTTTGTTGATTTCTGTCTTTAGTTCTAGTTTATTGTTTCATTAATAGCACAATGAAAACCCCTAACCAATTACTGTTTTACTATTTTATCAACTGATAATTTTAGACCAACTGTGAATTCCGTTGGAAATGATCCATGTTCTCTATATTACAAATTTGTATTGAAATTGGTTATTTTATGAGAGCTCGAGAACTCTCGATCAATTATACAATTATATGATCTTGAATAATGCATGCAGCCTGTGAGGGCAGCAAGTAGGGGTCATACAGTCATATAATCCTGAATAATATATGTAGCCAGGTTAGTAGAAGCGCAAATTAGGTTTGTACACGAATGCCAACAGGCAGTCATATTTATGGTTTAGTAATTCTGTTACTTATATGGTGTATGGCATATTTATTTATCACATTCTCTATGAATGATTATGTGTTACTATGGAGGCCAAGTGGGATCTAATTGAGATAGTAAGACAAGTATGGGCAAACAGTGCAACACCACATATATTGTATTTAGCAGTGGAAGTGTGGTGAATCTGTGTGCAATTTTTTAGAGTTAAAGGAGAGGTTGACAATCGCACCAGTGTTTATCATCCCATATCATGCTTAGACCTATGTGGTCTACAATAACATAGCATGTGTGGCATATAGTGATTTACCCTGTATGGTTAGTAGCGAGGTAGCCACATCAAAGCATGTTAATCAACCCCATGATCATAATGTACCCTTGAAAGAGCCAAGAAGTGTCCTGGTTGTACTAGTGAAAATCACAAGTAACCTTATAGCTAATAGGTGGTGTGTAAAACATGTTGCTGAGTTGGTGTAGCCAACAATATTACATCCTGTGTGGTGTACAGTGATATTACCCATGTAAACCCATGTGGATTGTAGTAACATGACCTATGTGGTCAACAGTCACATAATCTATATGTTATATGGTGACATATCTAAATAGAGATTAGGATGAACCCTAGAGTGATAGGGCATAATGTTAGCAAATACCTCTTAGCTGTATAGTGTTAACAATTCCAGATCCACAATTGACCTTTGTGGTCTACACAAATGCGAGCAAACATTGATTAGGATGTGTTTTGATAAAATAAGGCTGAGTAGTAGCATATGCATCTTAATAGATGTAGCCTCACAGAATCAATTACTCACTCATGTTACAATTCACACAGTATGATCAGTAAGGGGAAAATAGTAATTTGATCATGAACAGTTCACACAGTACAGCTAGTAAGGGTTAAATAGTCATTTGATCTCAAACACCGAATAGACAGACATAGTTGCAAACAAATACAGTTACAGACAGTGATTTTACAGGCAGGCTTATTAGCAGTAAGTCTTAGTATACATGTCTGTACACGACAGTAAGACTAGAAAATTCAGTGTTGTGAGAATAGAATGACATAAACTGTAAGGATAAATACACCGGACAGTGTCCTAGCAAGGTAATGAGGCCTAGAGTTACTAACGGACTATATGTCCTGGGATCTTAAGACTTGTTAGACTAGATGTCCTCAGGCCAGCATATTGCTATACAATCAAAGATATGCTGAATAGAGATAGAGGCAATATGACCCAATGTACATGCTTGCACGAGGAAGTGTACCTAGGCTATAAGATCTAAGGGACAATCAGTACAGTAATGGGTTGTGAGATCGTTAAGAATAAAATAGGCTAATTTGTGTGAATGTTGATAGGCATTTCACACATGCACACAAGATCATTTGTGATGCATGCTTTGAGAACATGCATACAACAGGGATAAATAACATATTAAGGTGGGATTCCTTGAGGATAATCAATTTTGTGATATCCGAAATTTCGAGGACTAAGTTTTATTGATGGGGGGATAATTGTAACATCCCAAATTTTATTCACCAATATTTCTTGTACTTTGTAGCATTAAAGGGAATAAAATGGTAACTTAAAGAGCATAGGAAATGACAAAAAAGATAATTAGTGGCCAAACACAACATGATTATGTTTGGAACAAATTGTAAAAAATTTAGAATTGCTGCCAGTATGATTTCTTGCGTGGCAGTCTGGTTGTGTGATGTTTTTGAATATGCAAATTATGTCCAATGTCTATGAAATTTTACTAAATAAAAGTAGATATATCAAGCTTTAATTTGATAGGTTATATAAGTTATTTGGATATGTATACTGAGAGGTAAATATTTTTGAAGTTAGCCAAGTGAAACTAGTAAGTTTCTATGGCATTGTCCAACAAATGGTAATTCTAGAATTCTGTATGTCTAGTAGGCTAAAGGCTATATTTTCCCGTAAAAATAGACTTAATAAGGGTCACATAGTATTTAGAACTAAAGCAATTGGACATCTATAAATAAAGATACGAATTTTCAAAATTTGATAAAAATTCTCTCAGCTTTTAATGCATATGTGAAATTAAAAAGATAATGGAAAAAATATATGGGCAACATAATCATTTGGCTAATTTAATCCAAATCACATATTTTCCCCTTTTCCTCATGATGTTGGACGGTCAAAAGGGGAGCAAGAAGGGAAATAAATGTTTAAGATAGACATGCTAAAAGTTGTAGCATTTTAAGCCAAGTAAATGGTATTGAAAAGTAAAAAAATCAAGCATGTGAATTATGGCCATATAATATTAATTCCAAAGAGATGAATGAAAATAATTGAAGCAGCATATTTGGTTCCTTCAACAGCCCCATTTTACGTCACTTTGGGAGAGGGAGAAAGCAAAACATTTATGATCAAAATTAAAGGGATAAGGCATGAAACAAATCACATATGCAAAAGGGAAATTAAATAATATAAATCGAGGAGGTGGAAGAGGATATTATTAAAGCCTCTTATCCTTTCTTCAAGAGGCCATTTTTAGCCAAACATAAGGCAAGGTGAGAGAGAGAGCAATTTGAAGAAATAGTAGCAAGAGACAAGCAAAGACAAACAAGAAGCAAGAATCAAGGTAAGTTGCTTATGAATTCAAGTGTTATGACCTCAAAATTCATGGAAACACCTTGTAATCTCTATTCTGGCTTGAATAACATGTGTAGCAAGGAAAAATCAAGAGCAAGGAAGGAAAGAGAGGTGATGTTTTGGAAGACTTAGAGAGAGAAACAAGAGGTAATCATAAACAACCTTGATTTCTTGATGATTCAAGGAATATTTTGTTGTTATGGTTGAGATTTATGGTTTGTTTGGTTGGTTTTGTGATTAGGAAAATACAAACCCTAAGGGGAGGTGCTGCTCGATTTCATACTAATCATGTTAAAGAGGTGCTTAAGTAATTACACATGTGATTAAAGGTGGAAAGAAGGTGATTTGTTGAATGGATTAAAAAAAGCCATTTTTCTCAAAAAAATCTAGATTTTTGTCTAGGGGCATTTTTATCCTGTTGGAGTTGGAGTTTCATGAATTTGATGATTCCATTGTATTTAGAATGGAAAATTGTGGAGGGAACATGTATAACATGAAGTATAAAGGCTTTAGGGTCTGAAATGACAATTTTGCCCCTAAAAACCTAACATAGTGGCTACCAAGGGTATTTTCATAATTTGATCATGATTTTGACAAATCTAAGGTAAAAAATAGATTCTACACGCGAAATTGTGTTGGATTAGCTTGGGTCATAATTTTTTGTTTAACCGGGTATAAAAAGGCTTAGAGTGGGTCCCTAGGGGCATTTTGGTTATCTTACGTTTTTAAGCAAAGATAACCAACAAAATGAGTTTAAAGCAATACATGTATGAGTAATAACTCATTTATTGTAAATTTGGAATTTTAGGACTTGGCAGTAGCCCTAGCTGAACACAGTATGTTGAACAGACAATAGAACAAATAGTGGATCAAGAAAAGGCAATTAAGGTAGTGAACTTACCTTATGCGCATGTATATGATATTTATGCTTATGTAGTGATGTATGTGATTACTTTACTTGACTATATAGATCATATTTAAATGATGATACTCTGCATCTGTTTATGCCATGGCCTTGAGTATGTTACATGAAACATTGAGCATACAAAAATGTCATTATGTGGCATACATCTAGTTAAGGCTAACATATCATACACTTAGCATATATCATGCATGCATTATGGTAATTGCTTACTATTTAGATTCTCCTTAATCTCACCCTCCCCAACCAACTAATTAAGACAGGTAAACATAGGAGGTGTAGTGAGAGCAGAGAAAATGACTGCACGCAGAGGAATGCAACAGTGGAACAAAGAGAGGGATATGTCTACCATTCTTGGATTATACTTAGATACTTTGGTAGCCCTTCATGGCTATACTGCATGTATATTCATGTGCATTTTTGTACATTTTATGTATAAACCTTATGGAAATTCTTGTAATATACTCATGTATTTATTATCAGTATATTTATGCTATTCTTGTGTACCCGTTGAACTGCGTATTGTGTAGGAAACATGTAAATTATGAAGTGTAAAGGCTTTAAGGTGTGAAATGACAATTTTGCCCTATAACCCTAATTGGTGGTTGTCAAGGATAAAACTAGTAATACAGTGTGATTTTTCCAAAACTAAGGTCGAAAATGGATTATATACATGAAATTATGTAGGAATATCCCGTGTCATAATTTTTGGAAAAGTACAATTATACTGGGTATAAAAGGAATTAGATAGGATTTTTTAAGGGTATTTTGGTAATTATGAATTTTTTAATAAAGATAACTAACTTATGAGTCTTAGACTAAGATATGAATGAGTAATAACTCATTTGTTATCAATTTGAGAATTTTAGGATTTGATATTTCCCAGCTGAACTAAAAGTTAAGGACCAATAGAACCTAGGCAAGAAAAGAAGTAAGGTAGTAATTTTATCTCTCATATTCGATGTGATTGTTAATATGCATTGTTTTCCATGTTCTATATAATGATATGTGAATGACAGTAATTTCTAGAGCTGATTATGGGAAAAGCACAAGTACCACCTTGAGAGAAAAGCACAAATACCTCTAGGGCCAACAGGTACCTAGTCTAGGTAGGCCAATGACAAGTACAGACAAAACAATATCTGCTCTAGAATATTATAGCAAGTAAGGGTCATAGAGACATATGATCCTAAATAGAGCATGCAGTAAGGGCAGTAGGGGACAAACAGTCATTTGTACCTAAACGCGAAGCAAAATAGCATTGTGATCACTGATTGGCAAGTAGGGACAAACGACCATTTTGATCTGGAAAAAATCACCATTTGATCCTGAACATTGTTTGATAGACATGTGTACAACATTATTATTTACTACATCATATATGTTGCATTGTGTGATATCAGGAATTTTGGGACTAGAGGCTTAAGATTTAGCTTGGATTAAAGGGGACTAATAGACCCCTATTTGGTAAATGTCATAGTGAGACATAATATTATTTCCCAAAATTCTTTTATATCCTTGGATATTAAAATGAATTATATTGGTAAGCTAAAGTGCTTGGGGAATAACAAAATGAAGTGATTGGAAGTCACACACAACATAGTGAAGTGGAATATAAAGTATTATTGCTATTGGTGAAATTATCGATGTGGCAGTCGTGTTTGTGTGGCAGATTTCAAGGGGCAAATGTTGTCCAAAAATTATGGAACTTTTCAAAATGAAAGTAGACTTATCTGGATTTAATTTGTTAGGCATATAAGTCATTTGAAGTTTTACACAAAGAGAAATGAATTTTTGAATTTAGCCCAGTGAAATTAATTATTTTCTAGGACAACATTCAAAGATTAAAATTCTGGGAAGAGTGAGCTTCCAATTAGCCAACGGTTATATCTTTTCATAAAGCTATACTCAATCAGGGTCTCATAGCCTTTAGAATCACTCCAATTGGACATTTGTACAATTATATATGAATTTTCAAAATTTAATGAAAATTCTGCCATATTATCTACTTTATACGAAAATTCAATTTTTGAGCCAACCAGGTGCTGACACATGGCAGATAAGATAGCTGATTCATTTATCCATTAAATCTATCATCTTCCTTCTCTATTTCATGCAAAAAAACTATAAAAAAGAGAGAGAGAGAGTGATCGGATGAGAAAATGGAGAGAGAAGAGGGAGAAAATTATATTCACCGAAACTGTACCGGAATGACATCCTTTCTCAAATTGCCCTTTAGGAAACTTCTTCTACTCATCACGAGCTTCATTTCTTCAGTTTCAAAATTTTTTTTGAAGGTGGTTGGCACCATTTCACCAGCTAGAGTGTTGCCAGAATTCCGAACCGTCTTCGAAAACGCATAGAAGTAAGCGTAAGCTTCATTTTGAACCGATTGATTTGTTGTTTGGATGAGTACATTGAAAGTTAGGTACTATTCATTCTCATAAAAAATAGTGTTTTCAATGGCTAAATCATGTCTAATGAGTGTTTAAATAGCTAATCATTTGATTAGAAGTAGAAAGGAAGTGATTAAGCCAAAGAAAACGAGAAACCGACAAACTCTTTTTGGGAACTCTAAATTGTTGTTTCTGTTCTGAATTTTTCATGGGGAAAGATTGGAAATTTGATGAATTTTATGCTTTCACTAGCTTTATAAGGAAAAATTGTGTAGGTATACAAGTGTTCATGATTTTTGGATGCTTGTATATAAATTTGGAAATTTAGGAAGTTTGTATATACATGTTGATTTTGCCCTGTCTGTACAGTGGCGTTGTGCGAGCTGTTTCATATGATAAACCTTGTCCAAAAATTTTGAAATGTTGTAGACTTAAATTAGAGCTTTAATTTGGTAGGTATGTTGTAATTTTTGGACAAGTATGTTAGGAGATATGAATTTCTGAATTTCTATCATGTTTTCTGGAAAGAAACCCGGAACAGTGATGTCAGGCGACATTCTGGGAATTTTGTCATTAGGATGAGCATAATTGACTATTTTTATGTGAAATTATACTGAAATATCTTTCCATATAATTTGGAACCACTCAATTTAGAATTTCCTAGAATTAATGGTGAATTTTTACAGTTTTGTGAAAAATCTATCAGCTTTATGTCTTATGCGAAATTTAAGACTTAATAGCACAAATATAATTGTATGAACTCCAAGGGTGAAAATAAGCCTTTAGGGCTAATGTGGGCCATTGGACATTTACTTTTCATGGCCCTAATAATGTCATTACTTATTTAGGGCCATAAAGTGACAGAATCTATGGTTGGAAGATCAAGGTGCAAGAGGAGGAGACAAAGTCTAAGAGGTAGTGAACTTACTTAGCCTGCATGTATTTGATATGTATGTTTTGCATTGATTATGTGACTGCTTTGCCCAATTGTGTTGAACATATTTGATTGATTTAAACTCTGTTATTGTTGTGCAATGGCCATATATATATAATAGCATTGAGCATGCATATATGTCATTATTTTGGCATGAGGTATGGTGGGCAAGTATGTCATGCATAAACTATATATCTTGCATAGTGGTATTGTTTGCTACTGAGATTCCTTTGAATCTCACCCTCCCCAAACCAACCATTTAGATAGGTGGCAGAGGTAAAGAATATATGGAAAAATGAAAGAGGATTACGAAGGAGAATTGGAGATTGAAGCGCAAAGCATTGTATGTATTTGATTTATGTATTTGATAGCCCTGTGTCGCTACACATTTCATGTATGTAAATGGATGAATGAATATGGTATAAGCTCAAGTAAAGAATCACTCACAACTCTGATATAGTGCAATTAAGATCCAATGAGACTTAGTGACATAGTGAAACACGTGAAATTATTTAGAAAAGTTTTTGTACCCACTGAAAAACCCTCTCAGCCCTAGGTCCAACTCCTGAGTTGAGATTGGTAATTAATGAATGTTTTTAAAAGTTAGTCAACCTAGATTCGAATCCTGGACCCACTAATGATTTCACTACTCATGTATACTCATCTAGGGCTATTGGAAATAAGGTGTTATATTTTAGGGCATCAGAGCAATAATTCTGACAATACAATTGTCTACTGAGAGATAAAGGACTAGTCAGAGCAAGGGGTTCAACTATAGGTTGCATTATCTGCTTAAGTCAACAGGATAGTGATCTCCTATTAATGCTACTGTAACAGGAAGTTACAGATAGCAGAGGGATCTAAGTAGTTAGCCACCCCTGGTTGTTAATAAACCTTTTGAATGAAGGGTAAAGGTCTACATAGAGGAAGTGGCTCCACTTGACAAGGATGTTAGCGGTGTTTAGTCCTAGTAAGGATTCCTCTATTGGTGACAGTAACAATGAGATCCTAAGAATAGAAGAGGAAGCATAGGATTTTGATTATGTTTCTAACTCTAAGGCTCTTGATTTGAGTTAGAGTATGACCCATATTTTCACCTATGTTATAAAAACACATAGGGGACTATACCAATAAGATAGTACTACTTATGTTTCCCTACAGGGACAGTATCTAGCATTTCTGGGTAGGATAACATGCTATACTGGGATTGAGGTATATATGGGATATCGATGCCCAAAAATATGCGGGTCGATATAAGCACTAATGTCTCAGATACCCTCACAACTCCATGGTTAAGCATGCTCAGGCAAGGGAAATCCCAGGATGGGTGACCCGTGGGAAGTACCTTGAAAATTTCAAATCTTTTGATTAAAGGTTTGAAATTATGATTAGAGGTTTTTAAATGACCTAAGGAATGACTAGATGCTGGAGATGATAAAGTAAGTGTTAAGCTTTAATCTAAACCATATCTGTCGGAGTGAGTACTACCAGAAAAGTTCATCTAATGAGGTTATGGAAACTTGAGGTATAGTGATTGTTTTAAGGCTTCTCTATGCTATGAAATGATCCTTGTAACCCATGGGATTAAAAGTATGTAGTTATGGTATATGGTGATGCATGATAAGTGGTGATTATGCCGTATGTTTATCATAGAGGATCTGAATTGATGATACTGAATGTTGAGGGTATGGTTGAATCAGATCTAAGCTAAAATAGTGCTAAGGTCACAATGTGAATAAGGTTACACTATGGTTCTGTTCCATAGAGGAAGTTGAACCTTGTGAACCTTGTGAATAATATTGAACCTTCAGTAATGTTTAAGGACCCAAAACCGTAGAGGTTAGAATATGTGCTATTGATTTTGATTCCTAGCGTGCCTATTAGGTATGATTAAGGAAATTGATTTTTCGACTTACGTGATGTTGAGGTTCTAAGAGTTAAACCATAACCTGAGAATCGAATCCAATAGCCTGAGTGGCTTAAGGTACTCGAATATAGTACAGAGATGTTTATGAGGTTTCTAGAGCTTGCTAGTTGCTAATCTAGCATATGGAAAGATCTTAATCATAGAATATTCCCTTAAAGTTGTAATATGCCTGGAGTTAGACCAATATTAAAAGTCCACGTTCAATGACCCCATATGAGATTGTGAAAAGAGAAAGAGCAAATTACAGAACTACTAGAAAGGAGGGACCTTATGAAATATGGATTCTCGTTACATGTTACTTCCATTCTAATCGGACAGAACTACCTACGGAGAATTCTGATAAGAAAGGGCTACCTACAGGGAGTTCTAATCGGAAAAGGCTACCTGTGTGAGATTGGAATGGAAAGGGCTACCTACAGAGGGTTTTGACTGGAGGGGCTGACCAGGTGTATGGGGGCCTGCATGAAGCACCGAGTGCAGTACCATAGAGTGAAGCCACCGTGATGTCAAACTATAGTGTGTAGCCGCTGTGACGAAAAATTATAGAGTGAAGCCACCGTGACGATGAAACCACAAAGTAGAGCTACGGGAACGTTGACTCTTAATAGTGGTATATTGTAATGAGTCTCCCATCGAATAAGTTTCCTTGAGAGGAGGATTGTATGACCCAGTGAATCACCATGGGGTGCTCCAATACCGTTTGTGGAAAGAAAGATCAGGCTCGACGGTATAAAGGAAATGAACTCTTACTCTCATATCCTATGTAATGGTTCTATATGTATATGTTTACCATCATATGAATTCATGTTATAGTAAGACCTTTTAGGCCAGTGTGTCCTTAGGCAGTCAGACCTTACGGGTGAAGGCCCGAGGCTATAAGTCACATAATGCCTCTGGTATAGGGGTGATTCCCTGGGCAATAAGACCTGATGAGCATTTAGAATTTATGTGGTGGTTGATTGGGGCTTATTGCACGGGTGGACGATCAGGACATGGAGATTTCTATTATGCATGAGCAATCGCCCAGGGCCTAATGCGCGGGTAGACACTCAGGGCCAAAAAACTCCTGTGATGCACAAGTGGAATCCCAGGGCCTATTGCGCAGTTGAACACTTGAGGCCGAATGCTTATGTAATGATTGTTATGATAATAGTTTGTTTAGCATGCTTCATGAACATTACATAAGAGTATGAATGGCTTGAGTAGCAAGAGATGAAACATATAATAAGTTCAAAATACCTAGTGAACTATGTGTTCTAGGTAGTAACTAACTCAATAGTACAAAGGTTTATCGAGCACGGCTTAAGTGGCAGATGTCGCGTGCTTGATACCTGGAGTGGTCTCCTTTGAGAAATAAGGGGAGTGGCTATTCCATAAGCTTGCCTTCCGAGCCTAGTGGGGGTAAGGTTATATCAGACTCCCGTGTGGCTGCAGCAAGCCTAGTAGGAGGAATTATTGTGCTGTTGTAGTGGGCCTAGTAGGAGGGCTGTTTCATGACTCCCGTGCTGCTGTAGAGGGTGCCCATTGAGGGTAGCTCTGTAATTGGGCCTAGTGGGAGGGCCGTTACATAAATACAAAACAAGAATTTTATCCCTTCATATTTTGTGGTTGCAGGGGTACCCAGTAAGGGTAGCTCTGCAGTGGGCCTAGTGAAAGGGTTGTTATTCAGCAAAGATAATAGACTAAATGTCCTAAGGCCATAAGACCTAATGGGTTAGTAAATCTTTAGATTGGTAAAATATGAGATGTGTTGAGAATGGAGCTGAGTAAAGGCTTGAGGCAATAAGACCCAAGGTGTAAGTTTGCATAGGGTAATGTCCCAGGGCGGTAAGACCTATCTGTCTAGCACTGTGATTGCTACCTAGCATGATGATATTTGACTGATGTATCTAAAGCATATGTGGAGATTAGTACAACATTCAGACTGAACCAAATTTTAGCCGGGGCTGTAAGCCCTGAGAGGGGGTGATTCTGTAATATCCCAAATTTTGGGACTAAAGACTAGAGAAAAAGCCTAAATTAAGTGGACTGCTAGACCTCAGTTTAGCAAATATCCCTATGAGGCATGTTTAAATTCCCTAAAATTCCTTTATATCCTTAGATATTAAAAGAAATTATATTGGTGAGCTAAAGTGCTCGGGGAATAACAAAACTAAGTGATTGGAAGTCACACACAACATAGTGAAGTGGAATACAAAGTATTATTGCTATTGATGAAATTCCTGATATGGCAGTCATGGCTGTGTGGTAGATTTTAAGGAGCAAATTATTTCCAAATATTATGAAAATTTCCAGAATGAAATTATATTTATCAAGCTTTAATTTGATAGGTCATGTAAATCATTTGGAGCTGTACTCAAAGAGAAATGGATTATTGAAGTTAGCCCAGTGAAATTAACTATTTTCTAGGGCAGCATCTAAAGATTAAAATTCTGGGAAGAGTGAGCTTCCAATTAGCTAAAGGTTATATTTTTTCTTAAAACAAGACTCAATGAGGGTTGCATAGCCTTTGGAACAACCCTAATTGGAAATTTGTACAATTAGATATGAATTTTCAAAGTTTAATGAAAATTCTATCAATTTTGCACTTAAGTGCGAAAATTGGAATTTTGGGCCAATCATGGCTTGACATGTGGCAAAGTCATTTCATCATCAATTAAACAATCATATCCTTCATTCCTCAGCTCATTTTCGTGTAGAAAGAACCAGAAATGAGAGAGAGAAAGGACTGAGCGAAAATGGAGGGAGACAAGAGAGAAAACTTTGAGGCGCCGAAACACTACCGAATTGGCGTCTTCTCTCAAAGTGCCCTTCACGAACCTTCCTCTACTCATTAAGATCTTCATTTCTATGATTTTGGATTTTCGTTTGGAGGTGGTTGGTGCCATCTCACCGGCAAGAGTGTTGCCAGAATTCCAAACCGTTTGAGGAAACGGGTAGAGGTAAGAGTAAGATTCCTTTTTAACCTATTGGTTTGTCGTTTGGATGAGTATAGAGGAAGTTGGGTACTATTTATGGCTGGATTAAAATGGTGTTTTCAATGACTAAATCATGTCTAATGAGTATTTAAATAGCTAATCATTCGATTAGAAGTAGAAAAGAAGTGATTAAGCTAAAAAGAATAAGAAAACAACATGTTTCACCTAAGAATTTGATTTTCTTCCCTGTATGGTGATGTGGTGATGTGTTCAGAATTTGATGATTTTGATACTTCCATTAGTTTTAGGAGGAAAAATTTTGTAGGTATGCAAGTTTTCATGAATTTTGGATACTTGTATATGAATTTTGAAGTTTTAGAAGTTAAAAGGTGCATGTTGTGAAATCTATCTTTTAGAAGCAATGTCCTTGTGATATGTTTTTGAAGGGCTAAATGTTGTCTAATGATAATGAAACTTTCTAGACTTAAATTAGACATGATAATGTTTAAAATAATATATAATATGAAATATTTGGACAAGTATGCTAGAAGTTATGAGTTTTCAAAGTCTGGTCATGTAAAACAGGACAATTCTAGAGTAGTGTCCAATTAAAGGGAACTCTGTACCTATGTGTATATATTTAGCTTGTGTCCATATTTTTCCCATAAATTATATTTAAAGAGGGTTCCACAGAATTTAGAATCACCTCATTTGGAGTTTTTTAGAATTAGTTATGATTTTTACAAGTTTTGCCAAGAATCAGGACGGTGAAATTCTGAACAGCGAGATTCTTAGCCGCGGCCAAAATGTTTCTGTCTAGTTTTTGGCCGCGGCCAAAACCCCCAAATTCAATAATTTCATATTTTTAAAGGAAATTGACCTATGTAGTCCTTCCTAGCTTCTTGAGCCTTAGTATACACTTCTAATGACTCACAATCATGGCTCTAATGATGTAATTGGGTATCTAGGGCCATGGAGAAGTCAAGAAAAAGAGGAATGGAAGAATTTCCAAGAAGCTCCGATGGTTGGAAGAAAAGGGAATAATTCAAGAAGAAGGACATAAGTCCACAAGGTAGTAAACTTACTTACTTTAATAAATGTGATGTTTATGTTATGTATTGATTTGTTGTATTGCTTTGCTTGATTATGTGAAGCATGTATGAATGAATGAAGCTCTGTTACTATTTTTAATATGGCCATAAGTATGTTGTACGAAACATTGAGCATGCAGAATATCATTATGTGAACATGAGCCTATGTAAGGCAAGCATATCATGTACTAGCAATCATCTTACATACATTGTCTATATGTTTGATACTGAGATTCTCTCGAATCTCACTCTTCCCCCACCAACCATATAGGTATATGAACATGAAAGAAGAGAATGCTAGAAGATGATTCAGAAGAAAAGATTGCATCATTAAGGTTTCCACTTGCACTACCTTTCTTCTCAAAGCATCTGCAACAATATTGGCCTTCCTTGGGAGATATTTAATTTCTAGGTTGTAGTCCTTATGCAACTCCATCTACTGCTGTTGTGTCATATTCAACTCTTTCTGATAATATAAATACTTCAAACTTTTGTAGTCGCAGTACATATCCATGGTTGCATCATAGAGATAATGTCTCCAGATTTTCAATGCAAACACAATACGACTAGCTCAAGATCATAAGTGGGATAATTCATTTTGTGAGGCTTTGGCTGACGGGAGGTAAAAGCTACAACTCTACCCTACAATATAAGGACACAGTGTAATGTCTCAAATTTTGACCATTAAGTGTCATGTAACTATTATAGTATTTCATGATAGAAGAACATATAAGGTGATAAAGCAAAGTCAATAAGATTACATATGACCAAAATAGTAGTTATCTAAGTTAGTTGGTGAATTTTCTGTTAAGGCAGTCAAATTATGTGACACTTTTAAATTAGTAAATGACCTCCAAAAATTCTGAAATTTTCCAGAATAAAATTATATATGATAAGATTTAATTTGATAGGTTATATGGAATTTTTGAAGTTGTATACAAGGAGAAATGAATTTTTGAATTTTACCCAGCGAATTTGATGTTTTCTGGGATAGGTCTCAAAAATAAATATTCTAGGAATGGGGAACTTCAAATTGGTTAATGGTTATATTTTCCCTTAAAACTATACTTAGTAAGGGTAACATAACCTTTGGAAAAACCTCAATTGGATATCTACACAATTAGATATGAATTTTCAAAGTTTGGTGACAAATCTGCCAATTTTTCAGGTATTGCAAAAATTGCAAGGGAAAAATGGTCATTTTGACCAAGAAAATGTAATCTGAAAATTTTTATTTAATAAATACATAAAGAGGGACAGATGGAGCATGCAGAAATAATTTTATAATTAATTATGTAATAAAACATAATTTATGTAAAATTACATAAGGACCAATGAGCATGTGCCATCTTGCTTCTAGAGTTCTCTTCAAAATTCTGCTCCTTGCTCATTTAAGGGCCTAATTCGGCCAATTTGGATCAGAAATAAGGAAAGGAAGAGAGGAATAAGAGGAAGAGAAAGAGGTAGAGGTAAGGAGTCCTAAGTTCCGGTATAAGGTATGTATGCCGAAACATCTGCCCAATCTTGTGTTATAGTATTAGAAACTCCTCCCTAATCTCCCTATCCTCTTGAAAATAACCATTCAATAAGAAAAACATCAAGGGAGAAGAGGAATATTTTGGCCAAGGTGGGAAGGAGAGGAAAAGAGTGAGTTAAGTTGCTCAACTCTGAGATTCTTACCAATAACTGAATTATTACTACATTCTGGTTGGATTTTGGATTGTTTTTTATGTTTTGCATATTGGGGATGTCCATTTTCTAAGGGAAAATGCTACCCCAATTTCCATTGATTATGTTGAAAAGGTAATAGAATAATCAAATCAATGGAAGAAAGTGTTAACAAGGTGTTCTAAAGACTAAAATCATGAAAACCCAATTTTTTCCAAATTTGCTAAAGTTTCAGCCATATTTAAAAACAAGGGTTAGTGCTGGAATTTCATGTTTTTAATGATTTAATGATGTTTAGAAGGGAAAATTGTGTGGGGTTCATGTTGAATACAAAGTAATTCTGCCCCTAAAACCCTAAGTTGGGCTATCAAGGGCAAAATTATAATTTGAGTTGGAATTGATCTAATCCGAGGTCAAATATGAGATTTACCCATGAAAATATGTGGAATGGACTTAAGTTGTAATTTTTGGAAAAAGTACAAAATACCGGGGTTAGACTAGGTTCCCAGGGGCATTTTGGTAAATTTTGTGATTTTAAAGGAAATGCTAAAGTTATAAGTTCAAAGTGAAATAGACTTAAAATAGCAGTTAATTGTAATTATTCAGTTAATTTTAGGATTTGATATCTGCTTAGCGAGACCCACAAAGACAGTTACACTAGGAAAGGAAAAGTATCAAGGTAGTAACTCTATCTTTCATATACTATGTGATTGTTAATATGTAATGGTTGCCATGATCTGCTCAATGTATTGCTTTGTGGTGCTGATACTCTCTGGGTGTGGATGATAAGTTAAACCACCCCATGGAACCTTTGAGGTACTATGTGGTTAGGTGGACCCAGTTGAGTGACTTGATATGTACGAACAAGTATTGATCTGCTCCAAGTTATGATGAGTACGGAAAGGTATAGGCCTGCTCCAAGTTGTTGCTATTATCACACTATGATATGATTTGTGCAGATCAGGAACAAATGATCATTTTGATCCGGACAAAATCATCATTTGTTTCCTGAGCATTGTCAGATAGGCTTAGGCATTTTGATTGCTGCATCATGATAAATGCTACATTACATGTTTATTATGTGCATTTTATATGAATGATTTATGGTTACTACTGAGATTCGTTCGAATCTTATTCCTTTCCTATGAATAAATTATCCAGCTAGACATAGCAATTCCAAAGGCAAGGAGAAAGTCAAACACAAGGATTGAGATCGAGCAGTTTATATAGTTATTCAACTGTTAGTCCTAGTATAGACAACTTAAGTTTTTGGGATGTAATATACATTACTTGACTACTTTTCGTACTCCTGTATTGTAATCAAGAAACATATATCAGTATGTTTGTACAAATTATGTTTGCCTATTTGAACTATGCAATGATGCTTGATGAAATGTCTAAATTATGCGAGGTTTGACATTTTTGGTATCAGAGCATGTGATTCTGGCATTAACAGAATAGTATACTTATATAATCTTGATTATGTTATGGCAGGAGATATGAATACTGAACACTATATGAGATGCGAATCACAAACATCAGTGAATTGGCCTGAGGATCGGCCTCCAAGGATGGAACTTCCCAGTACTAAGTGATGTGCTAAGAAGCGAACCTGTTATAAGCAACCCTCTTGGAGGAAGAAAAGAAAGACATGTCGGAGGACTCCGATTAAGACCGGGAAGCCTAATCAAGAGATTTTACCAAAAACATATTATGAGATCGGAGACTCAGGACAACCGATATCTGATTATTCTGAAGTAGATCCATTTGAGTTCTCAAGCTCTTAGGCGAATGACGAACACGAGAAACATAATTTGCAACCAGATCGACAATTATGGCATAGTGTTCATGATAAGTTTCGGCTTGCCCTTCGTATTTGGGTTACCTCAACTGAGCAATACCAACAGTTGCTATAAGATATAGAAATAATGTATTTGAATCAGAGATATCTAATGAATACTGGGTCCGTACTACACTAAGTTTCTTTCCGAAAGAAAAATTCTGGATTCAGGAGGTTAATAGTATTGTGGAGGACGAACTGGGAAGTAACTTCCTAAGGTTTAAAGCTTACATGAAGGGTCTTGTAAAACTATGTATGGACCGTGATTAGGGTAATTATAAGTTATTTTGATCAGTATGGGGCAACTGACATTTTCAAATAGTATATGTACAGTAGTATGATGTAGAAATCTGTAATAAAAATGGTCTGTATTAAATCTTAGGACAGAATAGTAAAAGTTAAGCGTGCTCATCCTGAAGTATGGAAGGATGGGTGACCCCTGGGAAGTTTTGGGAAAATGTAAGTTTATGTAAGAAAAACTTGATGTATAAAGACTTATATGTTAAGTAATGTAAAAATGTTTACATAAATAGTATTATCCACTATGTATATTATTTGTGAATTACTTGGATGCTTGAAATTTTTATGAAATGACAAAATTACCCCTATAAGGGTATGTAAAGCTAATTGTTCTATGTTTGAAATATAGTAGGACACAAGGATGGTAACTTCCGGAGGACAACGAACAGGGTTAGGGTAGGAAGAAAGGCCCGATCCTATAGAGCAGATGCTGGGAATGCTTACTCAGCAAGGTAAGATGATGCAAGAAATGAGGGAGATACGATCGAAACAGGAAGCTGATGGTAAAAGGTTAGATTACCTAGAAAGGTTGATAAATAAACATGATCCATCAGAGAACTCTAAACAATCTATACATTAACCGCAGCCCAATAGACCTGTAGTAGAAATGGAAAGTTTATCTACCTGGTTGACTCAGTTCAGTCAGCATACACCACCAACTTTTAAACGGAAGATTAACCTACAGGATGAAGAGAATTGGCTGTCTAAGCTTGAGAAAATTTTTCAAATCCTAGAGTACCCTGATAATGTGAAAGCTGAACTAGCAATATACAAACTAGAAAGAGATGCAAATTCGTGGTGGAAAAGTATGGAGATGATTATGCAAACCCAGAATATTCCCCTTACCTAGGAATATTTTCTGGCACAATTTAGTGAAAAATATTTTCCCCATTCAGTACAGATTGCACGGAAACATAGTTTCTAATGATTGAACAAGGCGAGAAAGAAAGTTTTGATGAATATCTTGCTCGTTATCTCCGGCTATCTAGATATTCCTCTTATTTGAAAGTCAAGGATAATCAAGGATGGAAGTCTAATATGTTGATTCGGGGGTTAAAGCTAGAGTTAAAGGAAAAGCTAGTTTCAAAGTGATTCAAGAAGTTCAACAAGGTGGTGGAGGAGTGCAGAATCACGTATGTGGAACCTCTATGTTAGTAAAAATGCTAATACTAATAAAGGGGCATCTGGTAGTGGGAACCTTAGTCAGAAAAGCAGAAACTCTGGAGGATCATATCGCGGAAACAATAAGAAACCTTATCAACCTAGGAATTATAGTAGTCAACGACCTACCGGATATCCACAATGTGGAAGATGTAGCAAACCTTTCTATCCTAGTAGACCATGTGAAGTAATTTGCTACAACTGCAATCAACCAGCACATATTGCTACCTATTGCCCTCAGCAACAGCGAAAGGTAGAACAACCAAGATAGAGGGCCCAGGGAAGAGTCTTTGCCATGACTCAAGATGAGGCCAAAAAATCTCCTGAGCTAATTCAAGGTACTATTTTGCTTAATGGAAATTGTGTGCAGGAATTATTTGATTCAGGTGCCAGTCATTCATTTATTGCTTATGATTGTGTAAGATGATTGAGTCTGGTAATATATCGGTTACCATATGATCTCATTGTGTCAACATCTACGGGTAATCAATCTATTACTGCTAAAGTTTGTTTAAATTGTGTTCTGAATGTTGAGAAACGAGAGTTGATGGTGGATTTAATCTGCTTGCCCCTTCAAAATTTAGAAGTAATCATTGGTATTGATTGGCTAACTACCAATAATGTATTATTGGATTGTAGAAATAAACAAATTGTTTGTCCTACTCCACAACCAACTTCTAGTCATTGTAACCTCAACTTTCTTTCAGCAGCTAAGGCTAAAAAAATGCAAAAAGGATGCCAAGGGTATATGGTATTCTTTTCTATCCAGACAGAAGCTTGATTAGCTCTGAAAGATATTCCAGTGGTGAGGGAATTTGCTGAGGTATTTCCAGAAGACATTAGTAGACTGCCACCAAAAAAGGAAGTAGAATTTTCAATCGAGACTAAGCCAGGGGTAGAACCAATCTCAAAGGCTCCAAACAAAATGGCACTGAACGAGATGGCAGAGCTAAAGAAGCAGATTGAGGAGTTACTTGAAAAAAGGGTTTATTAAACCAAATGTATCACCATGGAGAGCCCCAGTGCTCTTTGTTAAAAAGAAATATAGAAGTTTACGATTTTGCATAGATTACAAAGAGTTGAATAAAGTGACCATAAAGAATAAGTACCCACTATAATATCCCAAATTTTAGGACTAAATGCTAGAGAATAAACCTGAATAAAGTAGACTACCAAGCCCATATTAGTAAGAGTCCCAAGAATGATGAGATATAGAAAGACTCTCAAGGACTTATGATTTGGCCTTACCAGGAAAATGGCTTAGTATTTGGAGGCAGTATGATTAGAATGTCAGTAAAGATGTGCACAAAAAACATATATGGTAACACTGGGTTGGTAGAAAGACACCACCCAACTATGTTATGAGGTAAGGGACTGATTAGTTGGGCGGAATAAGCTGATGTAGGTGTGCACATGCCATTTTCAGGGCATATATACATGAGTATCCTGCGTTTTTTAAGTGGACATCGGTATGTAGCGCCATGTGGGGCCTACATACATAATCCATTTTGGTGTCATTTGATGGGCTTTGGTATGAGTGTCACAATCCCAAGTAAGCCCCGAGTAAAGCCGAGCATACACCAATAAAGTAACTTTAATAAAGTAATGATGTCTCATGATGACTAGCTTTTGTGTTGGCTTCTTGAGAAAGTGACACATGACACTTAATCATGACAAAGGACAAGCCATTTTTGTGTTGGAAGATTGAGGAGGTGACAAGTGTCCCTCACCATTACCATCACCTTTATGCTTTTGTGTTGGCACCTCCGGAGCTCGCCACCTAGCACTGAAGTTTGGGGAATCCTCCGGTATCCACTTCGGTCACGTACTTGACTTCTCGAACACCGAACCCAGGAGTCTAGGGAAATTTTCAGGGCTCTCCCTTTCCCTGACAATATGGTGCCACCTAAGAGAAAGAAAAGAGGTGGGACCTATTTTATTAAAAGAAGTGACATCTGTCATCAAATCATTGGTTTATCAGACATGTGGCACCGTAGGATTGTGACACGTGGAAAACTTTCCCAAGACTCCTCCTTAGGCATTTATTTAGTTAAATGTCTGAAAAGTAAAGGGAAATCAGATTGAGAATGAAAGAACACACAAGAAGAGAGAGAGGTGAGTGAATAGTATTTTCCAAAAACTTCAATCGGTCGAAACGCTACTGAATCAGCGTTTTCTCTCAAAACACCCTTCACTAACCTTCTTCTACTCATCCCAAGCTTCATTTCTACAGTTTTAGATTTTCATTTGGAGTTTCTTGGTGCATCTCTCCTACCGGGGTACTGCCGAAATTCCAAACCGACTGCGGAAACGCATAGAGGTAAGCGTAAGCTTCCTTTTGAACCGATTGGTTTGTTGTTTGGATGTTTTTTTGTAAGGGTGTGATACTGTTCATTTTCATCCAATAGGTGTTTTCAAGCTTAATTATGGTTTAATCATGTATTTATAGTTAGATTATGATTATTGATGGGATTGGACCAAGTTGTTGGACAAAACGCTATTTTGGGTAATTTAGGTTGATTGATGGTTCTATTTGGTCAGAGGGGAAGGGACTTAAACTTTGGGATTTTGATGATTTTGACCATCCCATTGTTTTTTACACAAAAAATTGTGTGGAAATAGCATTGATTTTGAATTTTAAATCATTAGAACATAAGTTGTAACTTTGTGAATTTATGCCTTGTCAAGGTTCCTGCGTGGCAGTCATCTTGTGTGGTGTTTTTGAGTGACTAAATGATTTACAAATCTTGTGAAACTTTCTAGTATAAAATTATAATTATCAAGCTTTAATTTTATAGGTCATAATGGTCAATTGGATTTGTGTGCTGGAAGTTCTAAATTTTTAAAATTTGGTAGTGTGAAACTAGGCAATTCTGGAGTAGTGTCCAATAAAAGAGAACTTTTCACCTATATGTGTACATTTAGCTTATGAATATATTTTTCCCTTAAATTAGACATAACAAGGGTCACGTAAAACTTAGAAGCACCTTATTTAGACTTTTGTAGAATTAGTTATGATTTTTACAAGTTCGGCCAAGAATCAGGAAAAGGGGAAATCTGTCGGCCAGATTCTTGGCCACAACCAGAGGTTCTTGGCCGCGACCAAAAAGTCTCTGACCTGATTTTGGCCACGGACAAAACCACCAAATTCCATAATTTCATATTTTTGAGGGAAATTGACCTACTTAGCCCTCTCTAGCTTCAAGTTAAGAAGAGATTTTACAAGCTAGAGGACAAGAATAAGTAGATATTTCAACCTACTTACCTTGAACTTACTCCTTGGATCTTATTCTTTTCTCCTTGCTCTTTCTTTTCTCTAAAATCTTCCTCCCTTCTCTTCTTTCCATTTTGGCCGAAATGGACATTAAATAAAGGAGGAGGAAAGATCTCTATAACTCTCTCCTTTATTCTTGATTTCTATTATTTCATTACATTTTTGTCACATGTCAACATTTTATTACTTATTTATTCTTAGATAATTTCTCATGATAATTCTAGAGTGATCTTTCATTTTCTTCCCTCTCTCTTCTAACCATCCTTTCTCCCTTTATTTTTAGAAAATTACTAAATTTATTTATTTAGCCAAAATAACCATTTTGCCCTTGTATTTTTTCCTTAAATGTTAAAATAATTGTAACTTCCTTTTTCCTATTCCTTCTTGGCCAAAATTTAGCACATATTTGACCTAAAGTTATGCTCTTTAATACTAAATTTTAAGGTCCTAATAAGATGCTTTTCCATGAATTAAATTGGGCATTAGGTCCTTTTTTGTTACTTCCAATGCACCAAAATTCACCATTTCATACTGTTGAATACAAATAAACTTACAGGATATTTTTCACTAAATTTAGGGTATTACAATATTTCAGCCAAGGATGAGGCATGGATAATGTCATCATCATGTTCTTAACTATTACTTTCATGATTCCTGAGTAGTCTGACAATAGAAATGGAATTTCCTTTCCATCGTAGTATAGCCATACATTTCTTAGACTTACTATCAAGGGACCTAGTAATGTCTCTCTACTAATATGAGGGACAAGAGTCGATCAAGCTCTTGCATCATTCAGTATTCTATCAAGAATATATAACTAACAAGTATGAATATTTGTTAAAAATAAATTATTATTCATAACTACATAATTGAACTTCTTTAAAAACAGCATACACATAAGAGATATTTATAATCCAATAAGCTGATTCAAACTAGAACTCTTAACTCACTAGAACTCTTCTAAAATAATATTTTAATCTAAAAAGCCCAAAAGTATAATGAAAGATAATGATGGATGTGATTAAGGAAAAATGAATATATTGGGGATATTTCAATTAAATTATTTGAATAATCTAATTAACTTAATGTGTTTAACAAATAATGAATTATTTAATGAAGGATATTGAGAATATTATATATGAAAGGATATTACATTATTTAAAATAATCTAATTTATAGAATGATAAGGCTCACTGGATGAAAAAGATATTTATAATGGGGTAAATCAAATCATGTATGACAATATGATCATAGGAAATAGAATAAGATCATGAAAGACAATCTGATTTATGGAGATGATATTATGGGCTTTCACATTAAAATAATAATAACCTAACAATAATAATATAATAATAAAATCCTAACATGCCATTAATAATTAAATGACACCTAAAACACTAATTAATGACTCTTGGCTTATGGCCTTATTAAAAAAATTACAAAATAAATAGAAAAAGATAATGACCTAAACTGAATCTACCTGAATTGAACTTCTAGTAATAGCTTATCGACTAAACTCCTACAAATTGACAGAATTTCCGTCTAGGTTTACATCATTCTCCCCCTCTTGAAAAAGAATCGTCCTTGAATCTTGTAGTTCTTCATGGTATGACTGAGACTTAATGATCAGATTACTGATCTCTTGTTGTACATGCAAAAGTGAAATAAACCTATTGGGGAAAAAATAATTGAAGCTCTCACTCTCAATTAACATTTTTTGTAATAATTTTTCTCCTTTTTCTCCTACTATTTTTTGCCCTTTTGTCAACTTATTTTCTGCCTCCTTTTTTTCACTATTTTACAAGTATGAATTTGAATACCTAAGTGATATAGACCCACTAGACGACCTACCCTAGGAACCCAAAAATTAGACTTGGAAGTCACACCCAAGAACTTAAAAAAAAGCAAAGTTGTTAGATAAAGAAATAGAAGTCAAATGGAAAAAAAGATAGTGACCAGCTTTGATAACAATCTAATGTAGACCAATAGGAACCTTCCCTAAAAACCTAGAAATTACATAAAGGTTAGATACTGAAGAAAATTAATAACGAAAAATGAGAAAACAAAAGTGATCTATAAACTAAGAACCCTGTGAACACCCATTCTATAAAACATTAAATATATGAACCCAGCATCCAAAGGAAACATGGCCCAAGAACTCCAAGTATATACACAAGAGTTGATCAAGCTCTTGTGTCACTTAGTATTCTATCAAGAATACATAATAACCAATAATTATGAATACTTGTTAAAAGAAATTATTATTCATAACTCCATAACTTAACTTCTTTAAAAACAACATACACATAAAAGATATTTATAACCCAATAAATTCACTCAAACTAGAACTCTTAACTCACTAGGACTCTTCTAAAATAATATTTTAATCTAAACAGCCCAAAAGGATAATGATAGATATGATTAAGGAAAAATGAATGTATTGGGGACATTTCAATTAGATTATTTGAATAATCTAATTGGGTGAATGGGTTTAACGAATAATGGATTATTTAATGAAGGATGTTAGGAATATTATATATGAAAGGATATTACATTATTAAAAATAATCTAATTTATAAAAGAATAAGGCTTGCTGGATGAAAAAAATATTTTATAATGGGGTAAATTATATCATATATGACAATCTGATTATAAGAATATAGAATTAGATCATAAAAGACAATATGATTTATGGAGATTATATTATGGGCTTTTACATTAAAATAATAATAAAATCCTAATATGTCATTAATAATTAAATGTCACCTAAAACACTAATTAATGACTCTTGGCATGGGCCTCATTAAAAAATGAAAATTACAAAATAAATAGAAAATAATAATAACCTAAATAGAATCAATTGAATTGAACTTCCAGTAATATTTTCTCAACTAAACTCCAACAAATTGATAGAATTGCCCTTTAGGTTTACATTAGAGCAAAGAATGTAGGCCAACTCGCGGTCCATGCTGTGCGGGCTGGCAAAATGCCAACCCTAACCCGTAGTGTGCAGGTTACGAGCCAGCCCACGAGCCCTCATTTTTAAAAAAATAATTTCCTATTTTTAAAGACAACCGAAAATACGAGACACATATATATGAGTTATTAAATTTACCTTCACAGCTTTAATAATTCCTCTTATAAAAAGTTTAAAACATAATCCACAATTTAAGAGATAAAGTTATCAAATTTGTCAAAGTTTATAAACAAAAAACATAAATTCATCCTCAAGCAACTAAGATATAATAATTTTGTTCAAAGAAGAAGGACAGAGGGTAAGATTTTTTCTCTTTAAATTAGGAGGTACTAAGATGAGGGTGGGTAACTTATAGGTTTTGTGAAATTATTAATCGTGGGCCATGTGTTGCGAGCTTGTGGAGCCTGCATTTTTACAGGTTAGAAAAATCCTAACCTTAACCTTGCCCCAATCCGTGGCCTCACGGGTTGAGCCCATATTACCAGCTATCAACTACCAGATAGAGAGACAATGGTAAGCTTTATTGTACTAGAGAATAGACCTTAGAGCGCTACAAGCTTGAACGGACTCATACCTTTAAACCTTTGACCCTCTTCCTCTCATCACCATCACCTTCACCGATCATAGCCACCACCATCAAAGAGAGAGGCAGTGAAGGACCCTCTGTTTGCAAGAAAAAT